>OX451741.1:1065756358-1066368256 GCA_948472305.1 Vicia faba | reverse complement strand
TATATATATATATATATATATATATATATATATTATATTAAATATATATATATGTATATCATATTAAATATGTATAATAAATAAAATATATACAAAAATAAAATATATTTAAAGAAATATTTTCAGTGTGAATAAAAATAAAGAATAAAAAATAAAAGTATAATTTATATATTATTTTCAAGTTTGTAATAAATAAGATAAAAGTAATTAAATTGCTTTTTATGTTAGAAGTAAAAATAAGATAAAAGTAATTAAATTGCTTTTTATGTTAAGATAAAAGTAATTAAATTGCTTTTTATGTTAAGATAAAAGTAAAAATAAATGGAAAATAAATGTGAAAAAAATTATAAAAATATTTTTGAGCATTTTTTATATTTGGGAATAAATAAATAAAATCAGAAATGAAAATAAAAATTCAAAAATATAAAATAACAATAAATTGGGCCAGGGGTGCAAAAGGGAAAAAGGGAGGTGTCAATAGTGAGCCAGGCCAAGCCCAGCCCACCACTTCATCTTCAACCTTCAGATTTTGAAAACGCGCGTGCGCCCTGTACAACTGCCAGATCCTGTATACGAGCTCTATTGCAAAAACATATAACATCAAACTTGTAGAGCATTTCAAGATGAATCCAACCATATAAACAACTTGTCCTAACTCTCAAAGACCAGAGAGAATTTCTCTGGCCCTAAAATCTAACCTAGTTTTTTCAGTATGTTCATGGATGAAATTCTGTTAGCATGCTTAATATAAATGAAAACTGAGCATATGTACAGCTTCATGGCAATGAATACTACATTTCTTATTCACAAACCTAAGGCAAAATGTTCCTAAATAGAGAGATAGGAAGTGGATAAAAACCTGTTTCAGCTGACTTCGTGTAGGGAAATGTAGAGCTTTTCAACAAGGCTTGAGATGTCTGGGAGCTTGCTTGAACTTCACTTGACCTTCTCCAATACCCTGCTTGCCTTGAATGTCTTTGAATCAGCCTATAGAACTCAACCTGCACAAGCTCAAAATGAAAATGGCAAACTCTGTAAATGGAGTTACAGTTGGTGTTTGAGGTTTGGGATAGCTTGGATGGATGGAATGGAATGTGTTTGAACAGGTTTTGGCCAAAACGCACGAGCCAAATGTGCTATGGAAGTCAAGTTGCAGGTTCTGCCCTGTTTTGCCAATGGAAGGTGATTTCTGGCTAGGGGATGTTTAGAGACTCAAGCAATTGTGTTTCTGGCTCAGAGGGATGTGAGAAAGATGTTCAAAATGCTTTCACAAGTTTCTTTGGGCTAATGTTCAAGTTCTCATGTTTTGGACAAGTTTCTTGTTTTTGAAGCAAAATGTGGAAGTGATATGTAACAGGCTTGTACAGGCTATACAACACCTTGTAACCTCTGCTCTTGGCCCCTCTAATTTGTGGATTTGATTAGCTGCAAAAGATCTGGACCAATGCTCAAAGATTGTGGTTTGACATAAAGCAAGATCATGGCAAAAATGGCAATGTACCTTTTTCTACTTAGGGGTTAGTTTTGTGTACAATGCCCTAATGACCAAAAAAATGTCTTAGACCAATGGATTTGCATTAAATTATTGAGTGTGAAGTGGTTTAGAGGCCTGTAATCTAGTGCAAAGCATGCTGACTTGAAATTGCAACTTGTATGAACATGAATATGCCATGGATGAAAAGTGAGTTTTTTCCAACTTCAAGCCTTTGATTCTCTCTAACCACAAATTTGTTTGAGGATTTCTTGGACATTTTGGAAAGCTTGCAAAATGCTCTACAATCCATATTTGAAATGCAACTTGAGATTCCAAGTGGAAATATGTGAAAAATGGCCATGAAGATAGGTCAAAATCCTGCCTAAACTAGGGCAAAATTTCATCAAGTTAAAAGTTTTAGGGACCCTTGTTCCAAAAATCATAACTTGAGATCCATGATTCTTTTGAGAAAACTTTGTGAATAAAGGTTGGAGACTTTGTGGAGGACTACAACTTTCATGTTGGAAGTATTGTTTGAATCCAATTGCATCATGGTGAAAATGTGGGGCAAAGTTAGGAAAAATTAAGAAAATTTCATAACTTAGAAAAATTCCAAGTTATGAAAATTTTCAACTTTAAACCCTAATTTGCAAAAAATGGGTTTCTTGATGAAGAAGTTTCATGTTTTGACACTTCTTGATGAAAAATGACCCTTGGCACTTGATTTTGATCAAAAAGTCAAAGTTTGACTTTTCAATGTACAGTCAAAATTTGATCAGTTGACTGAAAAATTCATCTGTCAATCCAATGCAATTAGGATCTTTTGAACTTGTTGAATAGGTCAAGATGATGCCATTGAGTCCTTGAGTCCATTTTTGAGCCCAATTTGCCATTGGCTAGGTCAAAAATCAGAAATTGCCTTTGTACAGTCAAAACCCTAAAAATGACCATTTTGCCCTTTTGGTGATCTGATCAAATTTCTTGTGGAGTTGTGGTCCAAACTTGATCAAATGGTTCACATGAGTTCATAATGTTGATGTGGGTCAAAATTCATGAGGTTTGACTGTAAATTGGCCACAGTTGACTTTTTCCCTAATACAGTTGATTTCTAGGTCAACTGTCCAATTGATTGGGCAAAAATTTGATTCAAAGCTTGAAACTTGGTGGAGACAATCTTGTAGGTCCAACATGAAGTATGAAAGTCACTTTGAGCATTGGAAGTCCAAAAATCCATGTGCAAACTCAAACTCTAATTTAGGTCATCAGTGCAAGGAGATGTTTTGGGCAGTGCAAAACCCTAGCTTGGTCTTGAGTTCAAAGAACCTTGTGATGAGAAATGTTGATAAAATGAGAGGGAAAATTTTGGGGTACAACACTGGGCATAGGAGAAGAGATAACATTTGGCTTCTTGGGCGCATCAAACTCAATTTCCTTTGCTTCAATGAGATCTTGTATTTTGTTTTTCAAGGCCCAACAGTTATTGGTATCGTGCCCAGGACTTTCGGAGTGATATACGCAACGAGCATTGGGGTGATGATGAGGGGATATCGTGTTGGGATTTTTCGGAGCTTCCTTCAGGGTTACCAAATTGGATCTCAACAGATGCGGTAATACTTGAGACGGAGTCATGTTGATTCTGGTGAATTGTCAGACTGGCCTCTCCACCCTTGGTTGGTTACTTCTTTATTGATCAGACGTAGGCTTTGGAATCATAACAGCCCCTACCAATGGTCGGCGCTCGACTCTCTCTTGGTTTCTTTTTATATAAACAACAAATACCTCTTTCTTACCGATAAAAGGCTTCCTCACAGCTGTGGAAGAAGACAAATCCTTCTGAATCTTTCTATTTCTTATGCCAGCTTCCACCCTTTCTCCGGTCAATATTAACTCAGTAAATTTTGCAGATGAGCTTCCAATTAAATGGTAGAAGAAAGGGCCCGATAAAGTGCCTAAGAACATGTCCACCAATTCCCTTTCAGACAGAGGTGGTTGGACTCTCCCCGCCAGATCTCTCCACTTCTGTGCGTAATCCTTGAAACCTTCATTGGAAACCATAGCCATACTCTGAAGTTGAGTACGGGTAGGTGCCAAATCTGCATTATATTGATACTTCTTATAGAAAGCTGCGGCGAGATCTTCCCAATTATGGACGTTGGCTCTTTCTAGTTGGTAAAACCAGTCGAGTTGTGTTCCAGATAGACTATCCTGGAAAAAGTGCACCCACAAGTCTTTATCAACGGAGTGTGGTTGGATTTTTCTCATATATGATCGAAGGTACATCTTAGGGCATGACACTCCATCATATTTTGCAAACAAAGGTACTTTGAACTTCGGGGGAATCACAATCCCAGATACTAGTCCCAAGTCTTCAAAATCTAGGCCCGGTACCCTTTGTATTTCCATTGCATTTTAAACGCTCTTCGAGGTGTCTGTACTTGTCATCAGCTGGAGGATACTGTTCCTCAGAGTAGTCTTCCTCTTCTTCCTCCTCTTCAGATTCTGACGGAACCGCTATTTCATTCCCTTTCCCTTCTCCTTCATCAGATGTTGTTGCAAAATTCAAGGTTCTTCTAGTCTGTCCTTGAAACCTTCTCCCCATGATTACACTTTCTTCTTCTCTTTGGCCAACAGAGTCTTCAACCCCTCTTTCCCCTTGGCTAGGGTTGTGAGCAACTGTTGAAATTGCGTGTTCTGAGTTTGGAGGTCTTTGACTGTTTGTTCGAGATCCATCTTACTGAAATAAACAACAGAGAGATGAGGAAACTTATTGCAAAAGACATGTTTATGTTATGATAAATGATATGTGTATATGCAATATTTTTAAGGATTTCAAAGATTCAAGTTCGTTTTAGCCAAAAAGAAACACACGTTATATTAATAAGATAAAGTTTGAGTACATCAATTCCCCTTGGGCAAAATAATACAAAACTCTAAGATAAAAAAGTAGTGCACATCCTCTTTGGTGCAATGTAGGCATTTAGAGTCTGCTCCTCATGAAGTAGCCTAGTGAGTTCCAAAACCTTCTTCTCGCTTGCGTAGAATTGGGCTTCGAAAGTATCACACTCTCCTTTGAGCTGTATCCAATACCTTTGTAGGTCTTCAAGAGATGTGGGCATGTCAGGATGTAGGATAGTGTATGGAACTTTTCCCTCCTTAACAAGCTCAATGATCACTGGGAGGATGGAGGTTATAAGGCATCATAAGACTTTGAGCACGGGTTCATACCCATTTGAGGTAAGGATCAAGAGGGATGGAATTATTGTGCCCCAAAGTATTGCTATCTACCTTGTTTAGCATCCTCCAAGCTCAGATGAATCCCTGGCGAAGACCTTGATCGTCGTTGTCGTAGTCGAATACTAAACCTTGAATCAGCATCTCGTGCAGGCCATCCCTTCGGGCATATCCAAACTGTCTTAAAGCTAAGCATGGGTTGTAGGTGATGCCTCCCCTAATGCCAAGTAGAGGGACATTAGGGAATTCCCCACAACGATCAACAATGATAACATTTTCTTTGGATCGGGAGCACCAATGAATGTCTGAATGTGTGAGCGTCATTAACCTTTGTGACCACCTCAAACCTTGCTCATTCTTTAAGACTGATTGGGGAAGATGAGAAATAAACCATCTTGCCAAGAGAGGAGTGCAACACATAAGGACACCTCTTTTCCTCATTGTACGAGTGTGAAAAGAGTGTAGGATATCTCCAAGCAATGTAGGCACCGGGTTGCGTGACATGAAGATTTTGACGGTGCTCACATCTATGAGTTGGTCAGGATTGGGGAACAAGACCATCCCATAGATAAGAAGAGCCACAATTTCCTCAAAGGCTTGAAAGTCTAAGGAATTCCAACAGATTTGGGCTTTCTCAAATAGGAACTTTCCTAAGAAGCCTTTAACACCACTCCTAGTTTCCCAATGAGTTGTGACATCAGATGAGTGCAAGTGAAGAGCTTGAGCAATCTCCTCTGGATTTGGGTCTCTTTACGTACCGTTGAAAGGTATTTGATTGAGAATGGGAATCCTCAAGAGTTGGGAGAATTCTTCCAAAGTAGGCACAAGCTGATAGTCGGGAAATATGAAGCAATGGTGCAAAGGATCAAAGAACTGAAAGAGCACCTTCATCATATCCTCATCAGTGTTGGAATTGACCAAGTTGAGTAGACGACCATGTCTCTCGGTGAACAGAGAGTTCTCCGGGATCCTTGAAGCTAGCTCCTTAAGTTGTGGAGGAATTCTTACAAGGTTAACTTGGATAGTTTTCCTGCGAAGTGAATCCATATCCTACAAAACAAGAACAAAGATGAATTTCCAAAATCCTTGAAATTGTTAGTGGATGCATGTGATGTTCATGATGTCCATGATGTTATGTATAAGTATGCATATACAAGCAAAACAAACAAGTTCTTAGTTTAGGCTTGCATGGGGTTTTATAGGTAAGTACCCTCTTGAAGTTTAGTTGGCTTAAAACTGTCCTAGTAATAGTAATCGGGTTCTAAGGAGCTCAATATCACTGAATTGTTTCCTTGGTCATTCTTTCAGCTCAAACCTCTTTAATGGCGACCGAAATATCCCAAGAAACCAACCCTCAATGAGTGTAGTATCGAGTATCTACCAACTTCGGACTGCACCAAAGCCGGTCATCTCACTACATCCTAAAGGCCAAGTTGGTCAAATAAAGGGTTCTAGAAGTTCATTAGTGCTTCATGACATCACTCAGCGGCCCTGTATTCTCTTTGATTGACTCAAAGGCTACCGGTACCCACAAATATGTTGCACTAACATAGCTATTGCTTAGACCATGTCGGTATACCCCGCACAGTTTCCACAATGTATTGCTATTTACCTATAATGTTTCCCAAATCCAGGTGGAGGATTCAAACCCAAACAAAGAACCATAATATAAAGCAAACAAGTCAAACAATGTAAGCAAATAAATGTGATCTAGCCCTAAGGTAACCCCACTTTTAAAGTATTCCCCAACAGAGTTGCCAGTTCTGTGATATGGTGGGAGAACTGACTTGAGGTTTTGCGTTTTATCGCAAATGTCGCAGTTTAGAAAGAGTCGCCACCGACTTTTCTTTTATCCAAAAGGAAAGGTGAAAAAGCACAGGAAAGACCTTTGAGATGTTTTCTTGAGTTCGGGGGGGGGGGGGGGGTAGATTATGAAAAGGGAAGGTACTAGCACCCTTTTCATCCATGGTTTTCCGTGGGCTCTTAGTTACTTGCTAGATCACTTGCTTTTTGTTTGAAATTGTGCTTTGTGTAGTTTTTGAAAGTATTTTGTAAAAGAGGCCATCGTTTAGGCAATCTTTGTAATGATTCTCGTTCGTAAGAATGTATATAAAGATGTTTGTCTTTTTGAAAATGTTTTCAATAATTGTAAGATGTTTTTGAAATGTGTGTGTTTGTTTTTGAAAATAGCAAGGATAGTTGTTTGGAAATAGAGCAAGTAACTAGAAGAAATCTACCTACTCAAATGTCTTTCTTGTTCATTTTCTATTCCTTTGACATTGTTGTTTTACCATTGATTTGGTAAGTAACCCTATCTTTGGATGTTAATGGGACGGGCGTGGGTCATCGTATAACTATGATTAGCAATGTTGCAAAGTATCTTTGGCATTTTGAGGGACCAAGATCATTTTTGTAAGGCAACTTTGAATAACGTCATCGAGGGACTATAATCTTATATTTATTTGTTTTGCCAAGATACTTCGCGTGCATAATATGGCTATTTTTGTATAAGGCAACCAAGTGGAGAAACCCTAAGGATGGTTGTGTGCAAGTGTGTTATTTTCTTGCTTTAATTTTGTCTTGTATTAGGGTTTTCTATTTGTTTTGTTTTGATCTTGCCATACAAACCCTAATTACTAGTATGGTATATAAAGCGGTAAATTGCGAAATTTAAATGTCCTACGCTATTACAACATTTTATGGGAGGGGGGAATACAAATTGTGAATGGGGATTTGCAATAATATAAATCTAATTAAACTATTACAACCAAATCGAATTTGTACAAATATTGGAATAAACAAATACAATATTTAAATATGCAATATTATGCATATGCAAGAAAAGATTTTGTTTTATTTTTTATGTGAAAAGGAATTTTAACCTAATCTTAAAAATATATGTAAAAAGGAAATTATATCTTAAAAAAGGTTAACCCTAATTTCTAGTTTGAAAGAAAATAAAGTTCTTATGTATTATTTTTATGTATTTTTTGTATTAAAAATAATGAATAATATTTTATGAAAATATTTATTTTTTATATATGCTAAAATAAATATTCACAAGTATGGAATGAAAAGGAAATAAAACAAATTAAACTAAACCTATTTTATTTGTGTTTACAAGTTTATTTAAGAAACATAATATATATATATATATATATATATATATATATATATATATATATATATATATATATATATATATATATATATATATATATATATATATATATATATATATATATATATATATATATATATATATATATATATATATATATATATATATATATATATATATATAGCTAAATAAAAATATTTTTTATGTGAAAATAAAATAACATAAACAAAATACAATATTTATCAAGTTTTATATTTTTCATGATTTGATGTATTAAAGAAAATATTTAATAAAACATAAAAAAGAAAATAAAACAAATAAACAAAATAGTTGGGCCAGGGGTGCTGTAAGGAGACATGGAGTAGTATGTTAGCAAAAACACTAAGGCCCAAAAAAACAAGCCCATCCTGCAAAACAACAAAAAAATGGAAATGGAAAAATATGTAAAAAACAAAAGCTAGCGCCAAGGTTCGAACCCATGACCTGGGCCTCACCAGCACGCTACATTACCACTAGGGTGGCTATACATCCGTTGATTTATATGAAACAACAAAAACATAACACAAACAATGTCCTTGCTCTGTACTTCATCTTCTTCCTCAAGCTGGCCAGAAGCTCTGTAACTTTCTCATTTCTCCATGAAAATGAAAACTTCCAACATGAAAATGGTAATATCCATTCCCATGATTTCAACGATGTAAGTCATGTAAGCTAACAATCCAAGATCAGAACGAATTTTAAAAGCCCTAAATTTAAACCTAATTTTTCCAGGAACTTCAAGTTCAAAATTCTCTCAACTCAGGCCAAATAAATGCAAGTTATAGATATGTACAGCTTTGTAGCAATGATATCTACATTTTTTATTCACAAATTGTGGCCAATGGATGCCTGTATGAAGAGATAGAAATTGAGATTCTTACCTTTTTCAGCTGAGATCGTGAATGGAGTTTGAGTGGGATTTAGGAAGGCCTGAAGGTTGCTTTAACTTGCTTGAACCTCCTGAGTGTGTTCCAACCCTTACCTTGCTTTGAAAGTGTCTGAAACTCTCTATACAAGTCAACCTGCAAACTTGGAAAACAAAAATGGCAGATGAAGGAGAAAGAGTTACAGTGCAAGGATGATGGTCTGGATCACTTAGATATGAAGTAAGTAAAGTGTTTGGATGATTGAAACTTGAAACGCACGAGCAAATTGATGGATTGTTAGGCTTGGACACAAACTACAAGTTTTGACAATTTTTTTGGTGATCTGGAGTTTTAAAGTGTTTCAGCCCTCTTTCAATCGTGTGCTCAAGTGTAATATGTTTGTGTATTAGTATGGAAAAGGTCTCCAGTCAGCTCTTCAACAGATCCTTGAGTTGTAGCCTTTTTGCACACTTTCTTGCTTTTGAAGCAAAGGGAAGGGACAAGTCTTCTCATGCTTGTACTGGCTTACTTGGGGTTGGTATGAGCTCTATACAAGTTGACTTAGGTCTGTAGTACTTGTGTGTGCAGAGAAGACAGGTCCAATCCTCAAGATTTGTAAAGTTGCAAAAGTGAAGCTTTACCAAAATGGCAATGGCCACTTTATGCCATTTATGTAATTACAACTTGGACAAAGGCTCTTGTGCTTGAATAAAGCTTTGTCAACTGAGTAAGCATTAAATTATGAAGTGAGAAACAAGTTAGGCATATGTAAAGCAAGAATTAGGCATCATAGGTTCAAATTTGAATTTTGTTCTTCATGAAATGGCTTGAATTAAAAGTGAGAAATTGCCAACTTCATCTCTTCGATTCTCCCTACTCAAAAATGATCTTGAGGAGTTATTGGACATTTTGGAAAGCTTACAACGTGCTCTATAAATCATATTTGAAATGCATTTCAATACTCCTCTTGGAACTAGGTGAAAAATTTCCATGAAGTTTGTCCAAAACCTGCCTAAATTCGGGCAAAATTTCACTAAGTTATCTAGTTCATGAGCATGTAATCATAAAATTATATCTTAAGATCCAAGCATGTTTAGGGAAAATTTTGTGAAGAAAAGTTATAGATTTCATGGGGATCTACAACTTTTAAGTTGGGAACCTTCCTTGAATCATCTTGTAACATGGTGAAAAAATGGCTTAAAGTTGAGAAAAAATAAGAAATTTTCTATACTTAGAAAAATTTCTAAGTTAAGAAAATTTCTTATTTTAAAACCTAATCTTAAATCCTTAATATCTTGATGAATAATTTTCACATTTTGACATGTTTTGATGAATTGTGACCCTTGGCACTTGATTTTGACCAAAAAGTCAAAGTTTGACTTTTCAGTATACAGTTGACTTTTGATCAGTTGACTGCAAATTTCATTTGTCTATCCAATGGATTTGCAATATTTTGAACCATGTAATTAGGTAAAGATAATGCAATTGACTCCTTGAAATCATGCTTCAAACCAATTGGTCATTTGTTAGGTCAAAAATCAGAAATTGCCCTTTCTCAATCAAAACCCTAATTTTGACCATTTTGCCCTTTTGATGATTTGATCAAATTTCTTGAGGAATTGTGGTCCAAACTTTATCAAATGATACATATGAGTTTAAAATGTTGACGTGGATAAAAAATTATGAAGTTTGACTATAAATTGGCCATGGTTGACTTTTTCCCAAATACAGCTGATTTTTAGGTCAACTATCCAATTGACTGGTCAAAAATGTGATTCAAGGCTTGAAACTTGACATGAGTAATCTTAGTGGTACATGATGATACTTGAAAGTCATATGAAGCATTGATAGTCCAAAAATCCTTGTGCAAACTCAAACCCTAGTTTTGGGTCATCAGTGCAAGATAAGATGTCTTGAGTTGATCAAACCCTAATCCAGTCTTGAGTCAAAGAGATCTTGTAGGGAAAATCTTGATAACTGAGAGGGAAAATTTTAGGGTACAACAGCTGCCCCTATTCAATCTTCTTAAGCCTGAAGAGTTAGATTGGCGAGTTTTGCCATTCGTGACTCGAATGTGAAAGAATGATTGGACACTGGAGTGCCCAGAAATTTGCACTTGACGATGCACGGTTAAGGGAATGGGCTTAAAGATGCCATTTAGAGAAGTGATAGAATCTTATTGGAGATGAGATTGTAGATACCATCCAAGAATGTTTGTTAAATTGTAAGTTGTAAGCCGAAAGAATGAGTGTCAGAATGGCGTTCGTGTCTGGAGCGTATCCATACTATATCTGAAAGCTGAATTTGAATGAGTGTTAGAATGGAATCCGTGTTTGGAGTGTATCTGTATTGTATCTGAATTTGAAGTCTGAATGAGTATCAGAATGGCATCCGTGTCTGGAGCGTATCTGAACTGTATCTAAATTTGAAGTCTGAATGAGTATCAGAATGGTATCCGTGTCAGGAGCGTATCTGAACTGTATCAGAAAGCTGTCTTTAAATGAGTATCAGGATGGCATCCATATCTGAAGCGTATCTGAACTGTATCTGAAAGCTGATTCTGAATGAGTATCAGGATGGCATCCATATCTGGAGCGTATCTGAACTGTATCTGAAAGCTGTCCTTGAATGAGTATCAGGATGGCATCCGTATCTGGAGCATATCTGAAATGTATCTGAAAGCTGATTCTGAATGAGTATCAGGATGGCATCTGTATCTAGAGCGTATCTGATCTGTATCTGAAAGCTAAATCTGAATGAGTATCAGGATGGCATCCATATCTGGAGCGTATCTGAACTGTATCTGAATTTGAAGTCTGAATGAGTATCAGAATGGAATCCGTGTCTGGAGCGTATCTAAACCGTATCTGAAAGTTGTCTTTGAATGAGTATCAGGATGGCATCCATATTTGGAGCATATCTGAACTGTATCTGAAAGCTGATTCTGAATGAGTATCAGGATGGCATCCGTATCTGGAGCATATCCGAACTGTATCTGAAAGCTGTCTTTGAATGAGTATCAGGATGGCATCTGTATCTGAAGCGTATCTGAGTTGTATCTAAAAGCTGATTCTGAATGAGTATCAGGATGGCATCTGTATCTGGAGCGTATCTGAACTGTATCTGAAAGCTGAATCTGAATGAGTATTAGGATGGCATCCGTATCTGGAGCGCATCTGAACTGTATCTGAAAGCTGAATCTGAATGAGTATCAGGATGGCATCCGTATCTGGAGCGCATCTGAACTGTATCTGAATTTGAAGTCTGAATGAGTATCAGAATGGCATCTGTGTCTGGAGCGTATCTGAACTGTGTTTGTAAGTTGTATTCTGAATGAGTGTCAGAATGGCATCCGTGTATGGAGCGTATTTGAATTGTATCCTGATTGCATATTGTTAATGGTATATGTTTAATCTTATCCTGAAAAGGGTAAAATGTTAGCTGAAACAAAGTTATATTGCATGAAATGTATGATGTAATGTATTTGCTTTATCAATGTTTAAGATATATGAATGTAATGTATGCGCATGTAAGCTGATTTGCTGCATTGCTGTCTGATTGAGGAAAATAAATCCTTGAATACTGCTGAGGATAAGTTGAATTTTTATGTCTTGAAATTGAGGTACTGATGAGCTTTTTTTGAGAGAAATAAGTTCTGTTACTAGGGCAATGCCATGTACTACTTGTAAGATCTGCTTGGGGAACCCTGAGATTTTGACGACTCCTACTGGGGATTAATAATTTGATACTTCGTTCCGCTTGGGGATTTAAAATGACGTACTGTAGGAGATTTCTCGTGAAATAGCCTAGAGGCATTTCCCTACTCTTTCAACCTATCAGTACTTATCTTTCTTATTTTGTTTATTTGTAAACAAAAATCATGTTCAAATGCATATGTTCATTAATGAATCATTGGACGTTTTTGTAAATAAAACACAAGTGTAAAGAAAAAGATAAATAGTTCTTGCACTTTCAAAGGGGTATTTTTGTATTGACTTTGAATAAATATTTTGTACAAAGGAGACAGACATTCTAGTAAGAGAATGCCGTCGTAAACAAGAAAAATTTAATACAAATAAAGATAGCTATGTGTAATAATTACATGGGGTTCCCATTCTGCTATAACCTTCATATCTCTGAGTATCTTTGTCTATTTTCCTTGTCCGAAGATGATTGAATTGGTCAGAAATTCTGAGTTTGTTAGCGGAAGCCAAAGGTTGTCTGTCAAATGATCCGACGGGACATAATCATACGCTTTTATTCCCTAACTTTTGCCTGGACCGCCCTTTCGGGTTTTCAGTCCATCGGGAAACCCTTTTTTGCCCAAGTCGCCCTTTCGGGTTTTCAACTTGCCGAGTGTATAAAATTTTTTTTTTTATCCCTAATTTTTGCCTGAACCTTTTGGTTCGCCAGGATGCCCTTGTTTTGCCTAGGTGTGTCAACCTAGCGGGTCTCTTATGCATAGTATTTTTTGACTATGTTCGCGTTCGCAGGGTGTGGTAGGTCGTCGCCATCCATGGTGGTCAAGATCATTGCTCCACCAGAGAATATGTTTTTGATTACAAATGGTCCTTCGTAAGTAGGAGTCCATTTGCCCCTGGGATCACTTTGTGGCAAGATGATACGTTTGATCACTAAATCCCCAACTTGATATACTTGGCGCCACACTTTCTTATTGAAATCCTTGATCATCCGTTTTTGATACATTTGACCATGGCAAACAACAACAAGTCTCTTCTCATCAATTAAATTTAGTTGATCAAGTCGAGTCTGGATTCAATCGTCTTCGTTCAAGCCTGCATCCTTCATAATCCTCAAAGAAGGGATCTGAACCTCAATAGGTAAGACAACCTCCATGCCATAAACCAAAGAAAAGGGTGTTTCCCCGGTTGATGTGCGAGCCGTGGTACGGTACCTGTTGTACCCCAAAATTTGCCCTCCCATTTCCTCAACATTTTCTCATCACAAGACCCTTGGAGCTCAAGATCAAGTTAGGGTTTGCTCTGCTCAAGACTCCTCCTTGCACTGTTGACCCAAATTAGGGTTTGAGTTTGCACAAAGATGTTTTGACCCAAAATGACTAAAGTGACTTTCATGCTTCATGTTAGACTCCCAATTTTATCCATACCAAGTTTCAAGCCTTGATTCCAATCTTTGCCTAGTCAATTGGACAATTGACCTAAAAATCAGCTGTATTGGGGAAAAAGTCAACTATGGCCAATTGACAGTCAAACCTCATGATTTTTGACCCACATCAACATTTTAACTCATATGGACCATTTGATCAAGTTTGAATCACAATTCCATAAGAAATTTGATCAGATCACCAAAAGGGCAAAATTGTCATTTTTAGGGTTTTGACTGCACAAAGGCAATTTTTGACTGTTTGACCTAGCCAATGGCAAACCAAGCTCATATATGGACTCAAGGACCCCATGGATTTGTCTTGACATTTTCAACAAATTCAAAAGATCCCAAATGCACAAGCTTGACAGATGAATTTTCCAGTCAATTGATCAATTTTTGACTATATACTAAAAAGTCAAACTTTGACTTTTTGGTCAAAATCAAGTGTCAAGATTCATTTTTCATCAAGACATGCCAAATTATGAATCTTGTTCATCAAGAAATCAAAAATTGCAAATTAGGGTTTAAAATGAAGAATTTTCATAACTTAGAATTTTTCTGAGTTATGAAAATCCCTAATTTTTTCCTAAATTTGTCCCATTTTTCCACCAAGATGCATTTGGATTCAAACAAAAGTCAAAACATGAAAGTTGTAGTCCATGGAAAAATCTACAACTTTTATTCACAAAGTTTCCTCAAAAGAAGCTTGTAACTCAAGTTATGATTTTTGGAATAAGGGTGCAAAACATTCTTAACTTAGAAAATTTTTGACCTATTCTAGGCAGGATTTTTGCCTAACTTCATGGCAACTTTTCACATGCTTCCACTTGGAATTTCAATTTGCATTACAAATATGGATTGTAGTACACATTCCAAGCTTTCCAAAATGTCCAAGAACTCATCAAACAACCTCATGGTTAGGGAGAATCGAATTTGGCAAGTTGGGAAAAACTCACTTTGTGCATGGCCAATTCACATGTCCATAACTTGGCATTTTTGAACTCAACATGTTCTAAGATGGATTACAGGTCCTTTATCTCATTCACACTCATAAATTTAATGCCAACCCTTTGTGTTCAAGCCTTGCATTATGTGTTTAAGCATTGTATGCAAGTTTAAGCCTTAATAAGAAAAAGCAATATTTCCATTTTTGAAAAGTGAAACTTTATGTCAAGTTTGAAAATCAGGAAGTACAAGGCATATCTTTGGACACAAGATTCATGGAGATATCACACTGATCAAGGCTCAAGTGTGCAGCATACTTGAGGGGCCTGTACAGGCCTAGGAACCAACTTACCATTTTCTTGCTTAAGTTAGAAGTAACTTGGCATAACTTGAACCAACTCTCATTCCAGCCTAGAGAAGCTTAAGCAAAGTTGTTGTACACCTTCCCAACAACCTAACTGAGCTGAAACACGAGCCTATCATCTTCCATATCATCCCATTCACAGAAACACCCTGAAACTGCAAAAAACAGGGCACAAGCTGCAGTTTGAATCCCATAAGCCAATCCATTCGTGCATTCTTGCCAAATCCAGTTCATACACATTCCATACCATATATGCAAACTGTCCCAAGCCTTGGAAGCAGACTGTAACACCTCTAACCAACTTCACCATTTTCACATTTTCTGTTTTGCAGGTGGATTGCTATAGCTTGATTCATTTGGTTTCAAAGCAAAGTAAAGGTTGGAGAAGCATCCCTGACCTTCAAGCAAGCTGTACCAATACTCACTTTGCCTTGAAAGTGCCTCCATTGTCAGACACGATCCAAGCTGAATAGGTAAGTTCATGAACTTCTATCTCTCAATATAGGAAGATTTAGCTCTAAGTTTGTGAATGAAAAATGTTCTACTCATGTCCCTGAAGCTATACATATCTTTACTTTCCATTTATTTTGCATGTGCTGTGAGAATTTAAGGTCTGAACATTGATAAAAAGTTAGGTTAAGAATTAGGGAGGAAGAAATTCTCTCTCATTTCTGAGAGTTAGGTTAAGTTCTTTATATATCCAGAATCGTGGTTTGATGCTTAACATTTTTCATGTTATGAGTTTGTGCTAAAAGTCCAGGAATCAAGATGTTTGAATCAGTGTAGGAGGCGCGCGTTTTTGACAAGTTTCTGGCCAGAGGTTGAAGACAAAGTCCTTTGGGTTGGGCTTGTCTTATTTTTCTGTTTACACCATATTTTCACACATGCACCCCCCTGGCCCATTTTGATTTTTACTTATCATTTTCCATTTTTTCCTTTTGATTTTATTTCCATATTTTTAGTTAAGTATGAAAAAACATTAAAATCATTTTTTCCACATTTTTTGCATTTATTTTGATATTTATTAGGCTTTATTTAGTTTTGTACATAAATAAATACTTATATACTATTATTTAAAAAATACAAAAAATAATACAAACTTGTTTTATTTCTGATTTTCATTTTATATTATCTCTTGAAAACATTTTACATAAAATATACTTTTTTTATTATATTTTATTTTTGTATATATAATATATGTTTAATAAATAATGTAAATACATATATATTTGTTAATATATTTAGGAAAATACAAAGAATTAATACATTTTATTTTCATTAATATTTTGACCTCAAAAATACTTTTTTATATAAAATACCTTCTTTTATTTATTTTTTGTATATATTTAATAAATATTGCATATATTATATAATAAATACTTTTTATTTAGTAAAACTAGGGTTTTATCCTAAATACTTAAAAGTACCAAAAATTAATTAATTTCATTTTTGTTTATTTGATGCATGATAAATACTTTTTTCTTTACATACATATAAAAAAAAAAACCTTTTTGCATTTTGCATATTTATTTTATTTTATTTGAATATTGTGTAATTAAATACCTTGCAAAATTCCAATTTGGATGTAATATTCTAGGGTTTTAATTCTTGCTCAAAATATCCCCATTTGAACATTTGTACCACCCATCCCATATATTGTGTTGTAATAACTTAGGACCTTTTATTTTTCGCATTTAAAAGCTTTCTAATTATGCCATGCTAGAATTAGGGTTCGTATGCAAATCAATTAACCAAAAATAGTTTGACCTAAATTCAAGATAAACAAGCATGAAAATGGACAACACTAATCACACTTGCACCCCTAGGGTACTCCACTTGTTGCCTTGAATAATGGACCATATTGCATGTTAGGTATCTTTGGGCAAAAACAAAATAATCAAATGATCATAGTCCCTCGATGACGCTTTCGAAAGTTGCCTAAAATGATCAAGTCCCTCAAAAGAAAATTGCCCAAAGATACTTGGCACCATTGCAATCATGGTCTAACGATGACTCGCGCCCGTCCCGTTCACATCTTAAAACAAGATTGTCCATAAAATACAATGGTGGAACAAAATTGTTAAAAGGGTTAAAACATAGCAAAGATCTTTGAGAACTTTAGGGTAGATAGCTCTTAGTTATTTGTCAACTTGCAAAACAAAAACACTTGCCTATTTTTCAAAACACACTTCACAAACATAACTTTCAAAACAACTTCCAAAAAACCTTGAAACATCTTTTCAAAAAGACAAACACCTTTTGTAAAACATTCAGGTAAAGAATTGTTACAAGGGTTGCCTAGACAAGGCATCTTTTTCAAAACATTTTCAAACCCACACACAAAGCACCCTTTCAAACAATTGAAAATCAAGGAAAGTTGATCTAAGCAAGTAACTAAGAGCCCATGGATAACCATGGATAGAAAGGGTGCTAATACCTTCCCTTTCTATAATCTACTCCCCGAACCCAAGAAAACATCTCAAAGGTTTTTTGCTGTGATTTTTAACCTTTCCTTAGGATAAAATAAAAAGTCGGTGGCGACTCTTGCTCAACCGAAACATTTGCGAAAACAAACGCAAAACTCAAGTCAGTTCTCCCACCGTATACCAGAACTGGCGACTCTGCTGGGGACTATTTTTAAGTGGAGTAACCTTAGGGCTTAGATCACCCTCTTGCATGACTAAATTGTTTGATTTGATTGCTTTATATCTTGGCTCTCTTGTTTGGGTTTGCAATCCTACACCCGGATTTGGGGAAACATTTATAGATAGCAATACATTATGGAAACTGTGCGGGGTATACCGACACGGTTGAAGCAATAACTATATTAGTGCGACATATTTGTGAGTACCGGTAACCCTTGAGTTCAATCAAGGAGAGTACGGGGCCGCTGAGTGATGTCACTAAGCACTAATGACCTGGAACCTTACTTGACCATCTTGGCCTTTTATTAGGGGTAGTGAGATGACCGACTTTGGTGCAGTCCGAAGTTGGTAGATACTCGATACTACACTCATTGAGGGTTGTTTTCTTGGAATATTTTGGTCGCTAGTTAAGTGGCTAAACCAAAACAATGAACAATGAAAACAATCCAATGATATTGAGCTCCTTAGAACCCGGTTACTATTTATAGGACAGGTTTTTAAGCCAACTACACTCAAGAGGGTACTTACCTATGAAACCTCATGCAAGCCTGAAACTAGGGTTTGGTGTGATTTGCTTGTACATATGTTTGTGCATACATCATAAACATCATAAAGCATCATATGCATTCACTAACCATTTCAAGGGTTTAGATCTTCATCTTTGTTCTTGTTTTGTAGGTCATGGAAATTCTTCGAAGAAAAACCATCCAAGTCAACCTTGTGAGAATCCCTCCTCAACTCAAGGAGCTCACCTCAAGGATTCCGGAAAGCTCTCCCTTCAGTGAAAGACATGGTAGACTGCTCAGCCTAGTCAACACCAACATTGAAGAGGACATGATGAAGGTGCTGTTCCAGTTCTTTGACCCTCTTCATCACTGTTTCACTTTCCCTGACTACCAGTTGGTGCCCACTTTGGAGGAGTTTTCTCAACTTCTGAGAATTCCTATCTTTAATCAACTACCTTTCAACGGTATGGAAAAGGAACCAAAGCCGGAAGATGTTGCTCAAGCACTACATCTACAGCCATCTGACATCAAGGGGCATTGGGAAACTAGAAGCAGCATCAAAGGTTTCTTAGAAAAATTCTTGTTTGAGAAGGCACAAGAATGTTGGAATTCATTGGACCTACAATCCTTTGAAGAAATCGTGGCACTCCTTATTTATGGGTTGGTCTTGTTCCCAAATCCTGACCAGCTCGTAGATGTCAACGCTGTCAAAATCTTCTTATCCAGAAATCCAATACCAACATTGCTTGGGGACATTCTTCACTCATTTTACACGCGAACAATGAGAAAGAGGGGTGTTCTCATGTGCTGTACTCCTCTCCTTGCAAGGTGGTTTATTTCGCACCTTCCACAATCTGTCTTGAAGAATGACCAAGGCTCAAGGTGGTCCCAATGGTTGATGACTCTTACTCACTCTGATGTACATTGGTGTTCTCGGTCCAGAGAAACTGTCATCATCGTCGATCATTGTGGAGAGTTCCCTAATGTTCCATTACTTGGCATTAGAGGGGGCATTACCTACAACCCTTGTCTAGCTTTGAGGCAATTTGGATATGCACGGAGGGATGGCCCTCACGACATGTTGATTCCTAACCTAGTTTTTGACTTCGCCAAAGATTCATCAGAGCTTGAAGGATGCCTAACAAGGTTGACGGCAAGACACTGGGACACAAG
Organism: Vicia faba; assembly: GCA_948472305.1. NCBI lineage: Eukaryota > Viridiplantae > Streptophyta > Magnoliopsida > Fabales > Fabaceae > Vicia > Vicia faba. The sequence goes on along the minus strand of OX451741.1, from coordinate 1,066,348,765 downwards.
AACTCCATCCCTCTTGAGCCTTATCTCAAGTGGGTACGAGCCCGAGCCCAGAGTCTAATGATGCCTTATCCTCATGTTCTCCCTGTGATTAAAGAGCCCGTCAAGGAAGGAGAGGTTCCCTACACCATCCTATATCCTGACATGCCTACATCGTGGGAGGAGATGCAGAAGAGTTGGATTCAACTCAAGGAGGAACGAAACACTTTTGAAGCCAGCTTCTACGCCAGTGAGAAGAAGGTTTTAGAGCTTACCCGCCGACTCCATGAGGAAGAGACCCTCAACACCTACATCGCACCAAAGAGGATGCGCAACGTCTTTTTTCCTTGAGAAGTTTTGTAATATTTGGCCCATGGGGCATTTATGTACTGGCAAATTTTTTCTTATTAATATGACGTGTGTTCTCTTTTGTTTGCAACAATTTTGAACATTCTAAATCCTTGAATGCATTGCATACATAAGCATACCATTCATCATGTGCATAAGCAGGTCTCCACACCAGGTTTCCTTATCTTTCTGCTGTTTATTTCAGTAAGATGGATCTCGAGCAAACGGTCAAGGACTTGCAGTCTCAAAATGCACAGTTTCAACAACTCCTAATGACCTTGGCTAAGGGTCAGGAGGATCTAAAGGCCCTGCTGGGGAACAAAGACCAAGTGAAAAAGAAGAAAAAGAGACTCGGGGTGGCTACTTTAGGAAGAAGGTTTGAAGGAGAAGCCAGAAGAGTGCTTGAATTTCCCCTACTTCTGAGGAGGGAACCAGTAAAGGGAATGCAACTGCAGTACCTTCCGAGTCCGATATGGAAGAAGAGGAGGCTGAAGAGGACGAAGAATACTCTGATCAACAGTACCCGCCCGCCGATGATAAGTACAAAGGTTTGGAAGACAGGTTGGCAGCTATGGAGCTGCAGAGAGTTCCGGGTTTAGATTTCGAAGACTTGGGATTAGTTGCTAGAATTGTGATCCCCCCGAAGTTCAAAGTGCAAGTTTTTGTAAGGTATGACGGGCTGTCCTGTCCAAAAATGCATCTCAGGTCATATGTAAGGAAGATCCAACCTTACACTGCAGACCAGAACCTTTGGATCCATTTCTTTCAAGATAGCCTTTCTGGGGCTCAACTCGAGTGGTTCTATCAGCTGGATGGAGCCAGTATCCGAAACTGGGAAGACTTGGCCACTGCTTTTTATAAACAATATCAGTACAATTCTGACCTTGCTCCTACGCGTACCCAACTTCAGGGTATGTCACTGGGGACGGGCGAAGGATTCAAAGAGTATGCGTAAAAGTGGAGAGACTTGGCTGGCAGGGTGCAGCCACCTTTGACTGACCGTGAACTCGTTGACATGTTCCTAGGGACCCTGTCTGGTCCATTCTTCAATCATCTGATTGGTAATTCTTCCGCTGGGTTTACAGATTTGATCTTAACTGGGGAGAGGATAGAAGCTGGTATCAAGTCAGGGAAGATACAGAAGGGTGCCACTGTAAGTATTGAGAATAAGCCTTTCAAGAAGGAAACAACTGTTGTGTACTCTCAGAGAAGAGCAGGAAAGACTGAGCGCCGGCTGACTGTGGGGGCCGTAATGATCCAAAATCCATCAAGTGAGCAGCCTCGCTATAACCAGTCCAGACCAAATCAACAATGGGTGGAACAGCCACAACGGCAGTTCACCCGCATTAATATGACGCCAGCACAAGTGCTTCCCCATCTGTTAAAGTTGAATCTCGCCACTATCAAAGAGGCACCAAAAAATGTGAATACATCCTCTCTGCATTACCATCCTAATTCTAAGTGCGCATACCATTCTGACAGTGTCGGGCACGACACCAACGATTGTTGGGCACTCAAGCATAAAATTCAAGACTTGATAGAGGCGAAAGAGGTGGAGTTCGACGCTCCAGAGAAGCCAAACGTAATATCCGCTCCGATGCCGAAGCACGGTCAAAATGTCAATGCTATTGAAGAAGATTTGTATGTTGTTGATGTCAATGATCTGATGACTCCGTTGTTAACCATCAAGTTAAATCTGTTAAAGGTCGGGATTTTCCCGGGATGCAAAGAAGATTACAACTGTTGTTACTCTCTGCCGTTTGACTGTCCGTTACTGAAGAAAGGCATCCAAGGCCTAATGGACAGTCAGCAAATTCTATTTGAAAAAGTTTCTGCTATTCCAACCCATACTGAAGATGTCTCAATTCTCACCATTCACGCCAATCTTTCTAAGGCCGTCAGAAATCCTGTTAAGATTACACCAGCTACAAAGTCTGTTCCTCTGAAGATAACAATGCCAGGGCCTGTCCCCTACATTTCTGAAAAGTCAATACCATGGAATTACAGCGGTGACGTCTACTACCATGGTATTAAGCAAGTTGAAGTAATCAAAGGAAGCTCGGATGAAGAAGAAGCCAACATTGGAAACATTGCAGGCACAAGCAAGATCACCCGAAGTGGGAGAATATTTTCTCCAGAGATTGCCCCCCCAAAAGCAATCTTTGGACCCTCATTTGCTGCCAAAGTTATTCCTGCACCAATAAAACTCTCCGCTAGAACCCCATTGATTGAAGAAGTTGTTGTTCCTGGTATTGTCCCCCCTACCTCTGCTGATAAGGGTAAAGGAACCCAAGATGAACTCGTTAGGACGAGGGCTCAGCCCTTGATCATCCCAGAAACCTCCAAGAAAGAGATAGAGGAGATCCTGAAGATAATTAAAAAGAGTGATTACGATGTGGTAGAACAACTGGGGAAAACCCCCCGAAGATCTCCATGTCAGCATTACTGCTTTGCTCAGAAGCGCACGCCAAGGCATTGATAAAGTTCCTAAAGACAGCCCATGTGCCCCAGGAAACTTTTGCCGACCAATTCCAAGACTGTGTAGCCAGTCTTACTGCAGACAATGGCTTAGGTTTCTCTGATGCCGACCTGACCCCAAAAGGAAGAAAGCACAACAACGCATTACATGTGTCAGTGGAATGCCAAGGAACTACTCTGGCCCATGTTCTAGTCGACACTGGTTCTTCTCTGAACGTGCTGCCCAAGAAGGCTCTCGACCGTTTAGACTGTGAAGGCTTGGAGTTGAGGCCAAGCAATATCATTGTAAGGGCATTCGACGGGTCCAAGAGAATGGTACATGGGGAGGTGGACATTCCCATTAAGGTTGGCACAGAGGTTTTCCCCTCAACTTTCTATGTGATGGACATCTGTCCGTCATACTCTTGCTTACTGGGGAGGCCATGGATACACAATGCTGGGGCAGTCACCTCTTCCTTACATCAAATGTTGAAGTACCCTGTCAAGGGAAAGATCATAACCGTCCATGGTGAAGAGGAATATATGATCAGCCACCTGAACTCCTTTCGGTATGTAGAGGTAGAGGGCGAATTCATTGAGACACCATTCCAGCACTTCGAAGAAGTCTCTCCTGAAATAACAGTAGCAAAAATGGTAGGTGAGGTACCAAAGCAGATGGCCAGGATGGCATCTCTAAAAGACGCGAAGGCCGCAATGAAGGAAGGGAAGAATTCAACTTAGGGGCAGTTGCCAGATATTCCTCACAAAACAGACAAGTTTGGATTAGGATTCACTGCTGCAGGACAGAAAGCTATGCGCCGTTCAAAGATTGAAAGAGCGCCCATCAAGATTTCTCCTTACGGAATCAACGCTTTGGAAGGTGAAGACGAAGAGGCCAACATTGAAGATTTGATCTACCCGACTGTCGATAGAGGACTACGTAACTGGGAGGTAAAGGACTTTGTCCCCATTACTTTTATTAATCAGTAATTATCTGTCAAACATTTCCTGTGGTCTGTAATAATTACTTTTGAACAATCCGTACACTACTTTTTCGCCTCATGCCTTGCCCGGGGCATGTAGGTCCATTTGTAAGGGTTTTGATTATCTTCATATCCATATGCCATGTTTAATGATTCATTGGACGTTTTTCATTGATAAACTGCTGTGTTCATTTTCTTTCCTTTTGCATTTTTGTTTAAGGATGGCTATCCCTTACACACACCCACACTCACAAATGCAGGTACCCATCCACTCTGGATACCATGGGTGACTATTCTGCTATGTCCTTCAATAACTCTGAAGATCTGGTCAATCAAGCCGAGTATGAAGATGACGAAGGTTGTGAAGTACCAGGGGAACTAGCCAGACTTCTACAGCAAGAGGAAAGGGCCACCTTACATCACGAAGAGTTGTTGGAAACTGTCAATTTAGGAACCGAGGAAGACCGGAAGGAGGTACAAGTGGGTGCCAATCTGGAACCAAGTGTCAAGGAACGCCTAATACAGTTGTTAAATGAGTACGTTGAAATCTTCGCTTGGTCTTATGAAGACATGCCGGGTTTAGACACAGACATCGTGGTTCACCATCTCCCCACAAGAGAGGATTGTCCGCCGATCAAACAAAAAGTCCGTCGAATGAGGCCTGACATGTCCGAGAAGATCAAAGCAGAAGTAATGAAGCAATTTGACACTGGCTTTCTGGATGTTACATCCTATCCACAATGGGTTGCCAACATCGTGCCAGTACCTAAAAAAGATGGCAAAGTCAGAATGTGTGTGGACTACCGGGATTTGAATAGGGCCAGCCCCAAAGATGATTTTCCGCTACCACACATTGACATTTTGATCGATAATACAGCTCAGCATAAAGTGTTTTCCTTCATGGATGGATTATCGGGTTACAATCGAATCAAAATGGACCCCGAAGACATGGAGAAAACAACCTTTGTTACACAATGGGGTACTTTCTGTTACAAGGTGATGCCGTTCGGACTGAAGAACACAGGGGCAACTTATCAACGCGCCATGGTAGCTTTATTTCATGATATGATACATCATGAAATCAAAGTTTACATAGACGATATGATAGCTCGATCACAAACAGAGGAGGATCACCTTGAACATCTAGAAAAGCTGTTTGCCAGGTTGAAAGAATACAAACTCAGGCTGAATCCAAGTAAGTGTACTTTTGGAGTTAGGTCTGGTAAACTTCTAGGATTCATTATAAGCAACAAAGGCATTAAAGTCGATCCAGCAAAAGTGAAAGCAATACAAGAGATGCCTGCTCCCCGTACTGAAAAGGAGGTTAGAGGGTTCTTGGGGCGCTTGAACTATATTGCCAGATTCATCTCTCATCTGACTTCTACCTGTGAGCCAATTTTCACACTATTAAAGAAAGATCAGGTAGTCGAATGGAACGACGATTGCCAAGCTGCTTTTGATAAGATCAAGGAGTATTTGCTAGAACCTCCTATTCTAATGCCACCCGTCGAAGGAAGACCATTAATCATGTATCTGACCGTCTTGGATAACTCAATGGGGTGTGTTTTGGGCCAGCATGACGAGTCTGGTCGAAAAGAGCATGCTATTTATTACCTTAACAAAAAGTTTACCGACTGTGAGACTCGCTACTCACTGCTCGAGAAAACTTGCTGTGCTTTGGTATGGGCTGCTCGCCGACTAAGGCAGTATATGTTGACTCATACTACCTTGTTGATTTCCAAAATGGACCCTATCAAGTATATCTTCGAGAAGCCCGCTTTATCTGGAAGAATAACTAGATGGCAAATGATCCTAACTGAGTATGACATCCAGTACACCACTCAGAAAGCTATAAAAGGGAGTGTACTAGCTGACCATCTAGCTCATCAAGCTATCGAAGATTATCAACCTATGAGATTTGACTTCCCAGACGAGGACATCATGAATTTGGACAACATTGAAGGTAACGGACCGTATGACGGACCCGAAAAGGGATCCTGATGGACTCTGTACTTTGATGGTTCTTCAAATGCACTTGGAAAAGGTATCGGCACAGTACTCATTTCCCCGGAAGGTTGTCACACACCTTTCACGTCCCGACTTTCCTTCAGCTGCACAAGCAACATGGCTGAATATGAAGCTTGCATCTTTGGTCTCAAGGCTGCTATAGACTTGGGGATCAAATCTTTGATCGTATTCGGGGACTCGGCTTTGGTTATCAGTCAAATCAAAGGAGAGTGGGATACCAAGCATCCTAATCTTATCCCATACAAAGAACATGTCTTGACATTGTTGCCTCATTTCGAGCAAATTATCTTCGAGCATTTCCCGCGAGAAGAGAATCAACTAGCAGATGCTCTGGCTACAATGTCTTCCATGTTTAAACTCAACTGGGATAACGAGTCTCCCCAAATCACCATCGAGCGAATGGATGAACCTGCGCATTGTCACGAGATTAACACCGAAGAAGTAGTGGAACAACCCTGGTTCCATGAAATCAAAAGGTATCTCCAGACTAGAGATTATCCCGAAGGAGCTTCCGTAAATGACAAGAAGTTCTTAAGGAAATTTGCTGCCAAGTTCTTCCTGAGCAACGACATCCTCTACAAACAAAGCCATGATTGGGTTTTACTCCGATGCATAGACAAAACTGAAGCAGAGTTGATCATGACCGAGATACACAACGGCACATTTGGCACTCACTTAAGCAGGCATACAATGGCTAAGAAGATCCTAAGGGCAGGCTATTACTGGTCTACCATGGAAGCTGACTGCCATCAACATTCCCGTACTTGCCACAAGTGTCAAGTCTACGCTGACAAGGTTCATATCCCTCCGGTTCCTCTCAACGTTCTGACTGCTCTGTGGCCATTTGCAATGTGGGGCATTGACATGATTGGAGAGATCAAGCCCACGACATCCAACGGACACCGTTTCATCCTGGTTGCCATTGACTATTTCACCAAATGGGTCGAAGCAGCTTCCTTCGCCTCTGTTACTAAAAATGTGGTTGCCCGCTTCATCAAGCAAAATCTCATATGCCGGTATGGTGTTCCAGACAGGATCATCACAGACAACGGTACAAATCTGAATAACACGATGATCACCGCATTGTGCGAGCAGTTCAAGATTTATCATCACAATTCATCTCCCTATCGGCCGAAGATGAACGATGCTGTTGAAGCTGCGAACAAAAACATTAAGAAGATCATTCAGAAAATGACAGTCACTTATAAAGACTGGCATGAGATGTTACCATTTGCTCTGCATGGATACCGTACGACGGCACGTACTTCAACCGGGGCAACCCCATTTTCTTTGGTGTATGGCATGGAAGCTGTCCTGCCTATGGAAGTTCAGATTCCTTCTCTAAGGATTATGAAGGACGCAGGTTTGAATGAAGATGATTGGACTCAGACCCGACTTGATCAACTCAATTTGATCGATGAGAAGCGACTCGCTGCTGTCTGCCATGGTCAAACGTATCAAAAACGGATGATCAAGGCTTTCAACAAGAAAGTCAGACGTCAAGTATATCAAGTCGGAGATCTCGTGATCAAGCGGATCATCCTGCCACAAAGTGATCCCAGGGGCAAACGGACTCCTACATACGAAGGACCATTTGTGATCAAGAGCATATTTTCTGGTGGTGCAATGATTCTGACCACCATGGATGGCGATGATTTGCCGCACCCTGCGAATGCAGACATAGTCAAAAGATACTACGCATAAAATAACCCGACAAGTCGAAAACCTGAAAGGGCGACTTGGGCAAGAATGGACATCCCGGTGGACCGAAAACCCGAAAGGGCGGTTCAGGCAAAAATTAGGGATAAAACAAAAAAAATCTGTACACCCGGCAAGTTGAAAACCCGAAAGGGCGGCTTGGGCAAAAAGGGGTTCCCCGGTGGATCGAAAACCCGAAAGGGCGATTCAGGCAAAAGTTAAGGAATTAAAGCGTATGACTATGTCTCGTAGGATCACTTTGAGGACAATCTCTTCATCAACCAATTCCAAGCTTCTGATCAATCCAGCCATCGGCAGACGAAGCATTGAATGGACAGATATTCAGAGTTGTGAAGGCTATAGCGGAATGGAATCCCATGGAATTATTTCACATAGCCATCTTTCTTTTGTAAAAATTTTTCAAGGTTTACGACGACATCCTCTTACTAGGATGATTGTCTCCTTTGTACAAATATACTCATAGAAAGTTAATACAAATACTTTTCCAGAAATTTGCATCGTTTTCCTTTTCTCTTTTCTTTTGCACTATTGTTTTATTTGAGAAACGTCCAATGTTTTGTTAAATAAGCATATGCATTTGAACACAATCATTTCCTTATGAATCAAGGAAGATGATCACTGGTAAGTTGAAGGTGCAGATAGATATCTTGATGCCCTTTCAAAGGAAATCCCGATCAGATTTGAAATCCAAATTCCTCAATCAGAACTTAATTCCCTAAACAGAGTTAGACTTCAGGATCCTCATCAGGAAAAGCTTTCCCATTACTGATATCTCCCGTCAAAGAGCCCTTCAGAACTCGATTCCCCTCAGAGTTAAGTTTTAGTATCCCCAGCGGAACTAAAGTTTCCAACCATCAATCCCCAGCTGAGCCAGGCTAGTGAACCTTTTCCCCACAGAGTTACTTCCCACCAAGCTGAGGATGTTCAGCCTTACCTCTCCAGCATGAGTCTATCAGGTTCTGACTTCCCCAGTAGAGATCATCAGAAATTCTCTTACCCTGCAAGTCACCAAGGAAATTCCAATTCCCCGCAGTGGTTCTAAGGCCCCTCAACGATTGAAGATCTGGTATTCCCCAAGCAATCTAAAGACTTTCATTTTCAGTTCCTCACAGAATATTCAAATATTCCCCAGTGAAGATCTCCTCAAGACAGGAATTCCCCAGAAGATTGGTATACAACCCAAGCTCCTAATTCCCCAGCAACAGCCAAGGAATTATTCTCCCCGGCAGCAGTCAAGATGCTTTTATCTTCAGCCATCTAGGATTCATCTATCCTCCGCAAGATAGCTCTTCAGCTTACATGCGCATTCATTTACATTCATATGATAAACATTGATATAACATACATTGCATCATGCATCATGACATTGCATACAACTAACCCTTTACCTTTTCAGGTAAGATCAGTCGACAGACAAAAATCATTATCTTCCGAGATTCTTTCTAGAAATAGTTCAGATGTGACCCAGACATGGCGACATTCTGATACTTATTCCAGATTCATCCAGATGCAGTTTTACACGAACTCATCATCAGGAAACCCTACACCGGTTCCCCCTCCACTTCCAGACTTTTGAAAACAGTTCACGGGTTCTCCAGTAACGGATGTTAACCTATCACTTGTTCAGACTCTTCTCAATTTTTGAAAACAGTTTACGGACGCTTCCCAACAACGGATGCTGCCCTATTGCTTATTCAACTTCAAGACTTCTGAAAACAGTTCACGGGTTCTCCAGTAACGGATGTTAACCTATCACTTGTTCAGATTCTTCTTCAACCTCTGAAAATAGTTTACGGATTCTTCCCAACAACGGATGTTAATCTATCGCTTGTTCAGATGCAATTTTTGAAAACAGTTTACGGACGCTTCCCAACAACGGATGCTGCTCTATTGCTTATTCAACTTCAAGACTCCTGAAAACAGTTCACGGGTTCTCCAGTAACGGATGTTAACCTATCGCTTGTTCAGATTCTTCAACCTCTGAAAACAGTTTACGGATTCTTCCCAACAACGGATGTTAATCTATCGCTTGTTCAGACTCAACTTTTGAAAACAGTTTACGGATGCTTCCAGATACAGATGTCAATCCATTGCTTATTCAAGATCCCCAGTTCAGAGATGTTCCAAAGCATGGACACCTTTCTGATACTCATTTCCAGATGGCATCTTTAAGCCCATCCCCGACAAAATTCTGTCACCCCTCTAGATGGCATCTTTAAGCCCATCTCCAAATGGCATCTCTAAGCCCATTCCCACATCCATTGCTTTGACGAGTGCAAATTTAAGGGCACTCTAGTGTCCAATCTCCTTTTACCTTCGAGACGCGAAAGACAAACCTGCCAATCTAACTCTTCAGGTGCAAGAAGATTGAACAGGGGCAACTGTTGTACCCCAAAATTTGCCCTCCCATTTCCTCAACATTTTCTCATCACAAGACCCTTGGAGCTCAAGATCAAGTTAGGGTTTGCTCTGCTCAAGACTCCTCCTTGCACTGTTGACCCAAATTAGGGTTTGAGTTTGCACAAAGATGTTTTGACCCAAAATGACTAAAGGGACTTTCATGCTTCATGTTAGACTCCCAATTTTATCCATACCAAGTTTCAAGCCTTGATTCCAATCTTTGCCCAGTCAATTGGACAGTTGACCTAAAAATCAGCTGTATTGGGGTAAAAGTCAACTATGGCCAATTGACAGTCAAACCTCATGATTTTTGACCCATATCAACATTTTGAACTCATATGGACCATTTGATCAAGTTTGAATCACAATTCCACAAGAAATTTGATCAGATCACCAAAAGGGCAAAATGGTCATTTTTAGGGTTTTGACTACACAAAGGCAATTTTTGACTGTTTGACCTAGCCAATGGCAAACCAAGCTCATATATGGACTCAAGGACCCCATGGATTTGTCTTGACATTTTCAACAAATTCAAAAGATCCCAAATGCACAAGCTTGACAGATGAATTTTCCAGTCAATTGATCAATTTTTGACTGTATACTAAAAAGTCAAACTTTGACTTTTTGGTCAAAATCAAGTGTCAAGATTCATTTTTCATCAAGACATGCCAAATTATGAATCTTGTTCATCAAGAAATCAAAAATTGCAAATTAGGGTTTAAAATGAAGAATTTTCATAACTTAGAATTTTTCTGAGTTATGAAAATCCCTAATTTTTTCCTAACTTTGTCCCATTTTTCCACCAAGATGCATTTGGATTCAAACAAAAGTCAAAACATGAAAGTTGTAGTCCATGGCAAAATCTACAACTTTTATTCACAAAGTTTCCTCAAAAGAAGCTTGTAACTCAAGTTATGATTTTTGGAATAAGGGTGCAAAACATTCTTAACTTAGAAAATTTTTGACCTATTCTAGGCAGGATTTTTGCCTAACTTCATGGCAACTTTTCACATGGTTCCACTTGGAATTTCAATTTGCATTACAAATATGGATTGTAGTACACATTCCAAGCTTTCCAAAATGTCCAAGAACTCATCAAACAACCTCATGGTTAGGGAGAATCGAATTTGGCAAGTTGGGAAAAACTCACTTTGTGCATGGCCAATTCACATGTCCATAACTTGGCATTTTTGAACTCAACATGTTCTAAGATGGATTACAGGTCCTTTATCTCATTCACACTCATAAATTTAATTCCAACCCTTTGTGTTCAAGCCTTGCATTATGTGTTTAAGCATTGTATGCAAGTTTAAGCCTTAATAAGAAAAAGCAATATTTCCATTTTTGAAAAGTGAAACTTTATGTCAAGTTTGAAAATCAGGAAGTACAAGGCATATCTTTGGACACAAGATTCATGGAGATATCACACTGATCAAGGCTCAAGTGTGCAGCATACTTGAGGGGCCTGTACAGGCCTAGGAACCAACTTACCATTTTCTTGCTTAAGTTAGAAGTAACTTGGCATAACTTGAACCAACTCTCATTCCAGCCTAGAGAAGCTTAAGCAAAGTTGTTGTACACCTTCCCAACAACCTAACTGAGCTGAAACACGAGCCTATCATCTTCCATATCATCCCATTCACAGAAACACCCTGAAACTGCAAAAAACAGGGCACAAGCTGCAGTTTGAATCCCATAAGCCAATCCATTCGTGCATTCTTGCCAAATCCAGTTCATACACATTCCATACCATATATGCAAACTGTCCCAAGTCTTGGAAACAGACTGTAACACCTCTAACCAACTTCACCATTTTCACATTTTCTGTTTTGCAGGTGGATTGCTATAGCTTGATTCATTTGGTTTCAAAGCAAAGTAAAGGTTGGAGAAGCATCCCTGACCTTCAAGCAAGTTGTACCAATACTCACTTTGCCTTGAAAGTGCCTCCATTGTCAGACACGATCCAAGCTGAATAGATAAGTTCATGAACTTCTATCTCTCAATATAGGAAGATTTAGCTCTAAGTTTGTGAATGAAAAATGTTCTACTCATGTCCCTGAAGCTATACATATCTTTACTTTCCATTTATTTTGCATGTGCTGTGAGAATTTAAGGTCTGAACATTGATAAAAAGTTAGGTTAAGAATTAGGGAGGAAGAAATTATCTCTCATTTCTGAGACTTAGGTTAAGTTCTTTATATGTCCAGAATCGTGGTTTGATGCTTAACATTTTTCATGTTATGAGTTTGTGCTAAAAGTCCAGGAATCAAGATGTTTGAATCAGTGTAGGAGACGCGCGTTTTTGACAAGTTTCTGGCCAGAGGTTGAAGACAAAGTCCTTTGGGCTGGGCTTGTCTTATTTTTCTGTTTACACCATATTTTCACACATGCACCCCCTGGCCCATTTTGATTTTTACTTATCATTTTCCATTTTTTCCTTTTGATTTTATTTCCATATTTTTAGTTAAGTATGAAAAAACATTAAAATCATTTTTTCCACATTTTTTTGCATTTATTTTGATATTTATAAGGCTTTATTTAGTTTTGTACATAAATAAATACTTATATACTATTATTTAAAAAATACAAAAAATAATACAAACTTGTTTTATTTCTGATTTTCATTTTATATTATCTCTTGAAAACATTTTACATAAAATATACTTTTTTTATTATATTTTAATTTTGTATATATAATATATATTTAATAAATAATGTAAATACATATATATTTGTTAATATATTTAGGAAAATACAAAGAATTAATACATTTTATTTTTATTAATATTTTGACCTCAAAAATATTTTTTTATATAAAATACCTTCTTTTATTTATTTTTTGTATATATTTAATAAATATTGCATATATTATATAATAAATACTTTTTATTTAGTAAAATTAGGGTTTTATCCTAAATACTTAAAAGTACCAAAAATTAATTAATTTCATTTTTGTTTATTTGATGCATGATAAATACTTTTTTCTTTACATACATATAAAAAAAAAAACCTTTTTGCATTTTGCATATTTATTTTATTTTATTTGAATATTGTGTAATTAAATACCTTGCAAAATTCCAATTTGGATGTAATATTCTAGGGTTTTAATTCTTGCTCAAAATATCCCCATTTGAACATTTGTACCCCCCATCCCATATATTGTGTTGTAATAACTTAGGACCTTTTATTTTTCGCATTTAAAAGCTTTCTAATTATGCCATGCTAGAATTAGGGTTCGTATGCAAATCAATTAACCAAAAATAGTTTGACCTAAATTCAAGATAAACAAGCATGAAAATGGACAACACTAATCACACTTGCACCCCTAGGGTACTCCACTTGTTGCCTTCAATAATGGACCATATTGCATGTTAGGTATCTTTGGGCAAAAACAAAATAATCAAATGATCATAGTCCCTCGATGACGCTTTCGAAAGTTGCCTAAAAATGATCAAGTCCCTCAAAAGAAAATTGCCCAAAGATACTTGGCACCATTGCAATCATGGTCTAACGATGACCCGCGCCCGTCCCGTTCACATCTTAACACAAGATTGTCCACCAAATACAATGGTGGAACAAAATTGTTAAAAGGGTTAAAACATAGCAAAGATCTTTGAGAACTTTAGGGTAGATAGCTCTTAGTTATTTGTCAACTTGCAAAACAAAACACATGCCTATTTTTCAAAACACACTTCACAAACATAACTTTCAAAACAACTTCCAAAAACCTTGAAACATCTTTTCAAAAAGACAAACACCTTTTGTAAAACATTCGAGTAAAGAATTGTTACAAGGGTTGCCTAGACAAGGCATCTTTTTCAAAACATTTTCAAACCCACACACAAAGCACCATTTCAAACAATTGAAAATCAAGGCAAGTTGATCTAAGCAAGTAACTAAGAGCCCAACGATAACCATGGATAGAAAGGGTGCTAATACCTTCCCTTTCTATAATCTACTCCCCGAACCCAAGAAAACATCTCAAAGGTTTTTTGCTGTGCTTTTTAACCTTTCCTTATGATAAAATAAAAAGTAGGTGGCGACTCTTGCTCAACGGAAACATTTGCGAAAACAAACGCAAAACTTAAGTCAGTTCTCCCACCGTATACCAGTACCCGTGGAGAGCGAATGGTAACATCTCATGCCAGTCTTTGTATGTGACTGTCATTTTCTGTATGATCTTCTTAATGTTTTTATTTGCAGCTTCGATAACACCATTCATCTTTGGCCGATAGGGAGAAGAATTGTGATGCTGGATCTTGAATTGCTCACACAAGGCGGTGATCATATTGTTGTTAAGATTTGTACCGTTGTCAGTGATGATTCTTTCCGAGATACCGTACCGGCAAATAAGGTTTTACTTGATGAAGCGGGCGACAACATTCTTGGTAACAAAGGTGAAAGAAGCTGCTTTGACCCATTTGGTAAAATAGTCAATGGCCACTAGGATGAAGCGATGTCTATTGGGGGTTGTAGGCTTGATCTCTCCAATCATATCAATTCCCCACATAGCAAAGGGCCAAGGAGCCGTCAAGACATTCAGAGGAACCGGAGGCACGTGCACTTTGTCAGCATAAATTTGGCACTTATGACAGGTCTGAGAGTGTTGATTGCAATCTGCCTCCATAGTAGACGAATAATAGCCAGCCCGTAGGATTGTTTTCGCCATCGTATGCCCACTGGAGGGGGTGCCAAAAGTACCTTCATGCAAATCAGCCACGATCTTTTCATCTTCAACCTTATCCACACACAGAAGCAAAATGGAGTCATGATTGCGTTTGTACAGGATGTCGTTACTAAGGAAGAACTTAGCAGAGAATCTCCTTAAGAACTTCTTATCATTGACTGAAGCTCCTTCTGGATATTCTTGGGCCTCGAGATATCTCCTGACTTCGTGAAACCAAGGTTGGTCCACTACTTCTTCAGTATTAATCTCGTGACAGTGCGCGGGTTCATCCACTCGTTCAATGGTGATCTGGGAAGCCTCGTTATCCCAATTAAGTTTAAACATAGATGACATTATGGCTAGAGCATCTGCTAGCTGATTTTCTTCTCGCGGGAAGTGCTCGAAGGTAATCTTCTCAAAATGTGGTAGCAATGTCAAAACATGTTCTTTGTAATGGATAAGGTTTGGGTGCTTAGTGTCCCACTCCCCTTTGATCCGACTGATGACCAAAGCTGAATCCCCAAACACATCTAAAGATTTGATTCCCAAGTCTATGGCAGCTCTGAGACCGAAGATGCATGCTTCGTACTCTGCCATGTTGTTCGTACAATTGAAGAAAAGTCTGGCAATAAAGGGAGTATGACACCCTTCTGGAGATATGAGTACCGCGCCAATACCATTACCAAGTGCATTGGATGCCCCATCAAAGAACAGGGTCCACCGGGATCCTTGTTCAGGTCCGTCATATGGCCTGATTTATTCACAGTTGTCTAACATCATTATGTCTTCATCCGGGAATTCAAATTTCATGGACTGATAGTCTTCTACAGCTTGGTGAGCAAGATGATCAGCCAATACACTGCCCTTTATAGCTTTTTGGGTAGTATATTGTATGTCGTATTCTGTTAGGATCATCTCCATCTAGCTATTCTCCCAGAAAGAGCAGGCTTGTCGAAGATATATTTTATCAGATCCATCTTAAATATCAGTAAGGTAGTATGAGTCAGCATATACTATCACAGTCGGTAAACTTTTTGCTCAGGTAATAAATAGCGTGCTCTTTTCTGCCAGACTCATCATGCTTCCCCAATACACACCCCATTGAGTTTTCTAAAACAATCAGATACATGATCAACAGTCTTTCCTCGACTGGTGGTATCAACACAGGAGGCTCTTATAAATACTCTTTGATCTTGTCAAAAGCAACTTGGCATTCATCATTCCATATGACTACCTGATCTTTCTTCAATAGTTTGAAGATTGGCTCACAAGTAGCTATTAGGTGAGAAATGAATTTGTCAATATAGTTCAAGCGTCCCAAGAATCCTCTGACTTCCTTCTCAGTATGAGGAGCAGGAATCTCTTGTATTGCTTTAACTTTGGCAGGATCAACCTCAATACCTTTGTTACTGACGAAAAAACCTAGGAGTTTACTGGACCGTACTCCAATTGTACATTTGTTTGGGTTCAACCTCAACTTATACTTCTTCAGTCTCTCAAACAACTTTTGTAAGTGATCAAGGTGTTCTTCTTCTGTTTGTGATCTGGCTATCATATCGTCTACATAGACCTCTATTTCATGATGTATCATATCGTGAAATAAAGCGACCATGGCGCGTTGATAGGTTGCCCCAGCATTCTTCAATCCGAACGACATCGCCTTGTAGCAGAACGTGCCCCACTGTGTGACAAAAGTAGTTTTCTCCATGTCCTCAGGTGCCATTTTGATTTGGTTATAACCCGAGAATCCGTCCATGAAGGAAAACACTTTGTGTTGTGCGGTGTTGTCAACCAGGATATCAATGCGGGGGAGCGGAAAATCATCTTTAGGGCTCGCCCTATTCAAATCTCTATAATCCATACACATTCATACTTTGCCATATTTTTTAGGCACGAGAACATTGTTGGCAACCCATTGAGGATAGGAAGTGACAGCCAAGAATCCAACATTGAATTGCTTCATGACCTCCGCTTTAATCTTTTCTGACATATCAGGTCTCATGCGGCGAACCTTATGCTTTACTGGGGGGAAGTCTTCTCTTGTAGGCAGACGATGTACCACGATCTCCGTATCAATCCCGACATGTCTTCACATGACCAGGAAAAGATCTCAACATAGTCATGTAACAGCTGAATCAGGCGCTCTTTGACACTGGGTTCCAAATTGGCACCCACCTTGACCTCTTTTTTATCCTCCTCGGTACCTAAGTTGATTGTTTCCACAGGTTCTTCGTGAGGCTAAATGGCTCTTTCCTCCTATTATAGTAGTCTGGCAAGTTCCCCTGGTACCTCACAATCTTCCCCACCTTCGTCTTCGGCTTGGTAGATTAGATCCTCAGAGTTACAAAAGGCCATAGCAGTATCGTTACCCATGGGATCCAGAGTGGATGGTGTGATCGGTGGGAATGAGAACTGACTGTTTTGGAATGCTGGTTCACGTTTGCGTTTGTTTTCGCAAAATGTCGCGGTAAGCAAGAGTATCCACCGTCTTTTATTTTATCCAAAAGGAAAGGACAAAAGCATAGAAAAATTCCTTTTCGAGATGTTTCTCGGGTTTGGGAGGTAGATTATAGAAAGGGAAGGTGTTAGCACCCTTTCTATCCGTGGTTATCATGGGCTCTTAGGTACTTGCTCAATGTGTTTTCAAAAATTTGCTTTTCTTTGTGTTTGTGGGTTTGAAAAGAGTTTTTGTTTTGAAAGGGGTGTAAGTGCGAAAAGTTTTATTTTGTTTTAAAAGGAGCAAGTACTTAAGAATCATCTGCTTACTCAAAAAGGAAATAAACCGTGCTAATGTCTTTTGGACAATGCTATCCCACTATTGAGGAGTAGGTAGCACCGTCGTTGGAGTTTTCGGGTCAATTCAATTAAGGAACATGTGGTCACTAAAGCAACGTTAGGACGCCTTAGCGGTAACCCTAATGTCTTAGATCATTTTTCCGAGGCAACCGTTTCGAGGCAACTATGATCTTTGGACAAGAGGGCGACTTCTAAAACTTCCTATACTCAATGACCACGTTCGAGGAAACCAAGTGAGGTGTACCCTAAGAGTGCGCATGTGCGAGTGTGTTAGTTCGGTTAATTTTATCTGTACATGTCATGGGTGAGCTATATTGATTTTAGGTTAAAGATTGATCTTGTCATGCATTGCCTATTTATCAAACATCTAACAGTTAATATTGTGCGGAAATTAAATTGCGGGAAATTAAATCTAAACTATTACAAGGCGTTAGGTATTTACATCGCCAAAAGCAACCCTTTAATTTAAATTGCGGAAAATAAAAGAAAGCGATAAATAATAAAGTCCTAATTAAAAGCTATTACATTTCAGAAGCAATTACAATATTGGAAATATAGATCGCGTACGAGAAAATTAAATCGGCACATTTTTTAGGGGTTTGACCCTTTTTATTAAAGAAAGCATGTTTTTGTTATTTTTGAATTAAATTAAATTAAAACTAAGTTAATTAATTAATTAATAAAAAGAGATATTTTTTTGGATTTTTTAATATTTAAGGAAATAAAATAACATTGATTAAAATTATTAAAAAAACCTAATTCTATATTAATTTTAATTTATTGCAAAAATATTAAAATTGTACCTAATTAAAAACTAAATTAATTGGTTAATGTTTTATTTACAAAAATAGAGTGATGAAATTAAATTTAATAAATAAAAATAATATTTTTTATGTTTTTGATTTTATGAGAAAAAATTAATTGGCTGGTAATAATAATAATAATTAATAAAACAATTAACTAAAAAGAAATATAAAAGAGAAAAAGAAATAAACCCAGGGGGGTGTTAGGCCCAAATTGGTGGTGAAAAGAGCAATCTCCAGGCCCAATTACGCCAGCCTTGTTTGACTTTCAGGATTACCCACACGCTTGTTGACTTGGACACATGATAGTCCTTCAATCTCAGCCTTCAGATTTGGCCAGGAGGCCATCTGGCACCTGGATCTTTGAGGAGCATGGTAGTCTCTATGCTTGAGGGTGTACTGGAATAGCTGAAAGAAAATAATAATAATAAGCGTTTTGGGGGACCTGGGATTCGAACCCAGGTCCCAAGGGAAAATTCAATAGCGCGTTACCAACCCAACTGACCTGCTTAGTTGTTAGAATAATACAAAACAAATATTATATTGAAAAACATTTAATATGCCTGGAAAATAAAAAAAATATGGCGTGCTGTTTAAACCGGCCAATGGGAAGAGGACGCGTAGACGTCTTCTTCATTGAAATAACCAGGTTTTTTACCTGCAGATTTTGTCCGCAGCTAAATTCTTAGGTGCGTCCTAGAATTCACCCTAGGCCATAGAAATGCAATCCAAAGCCATGGCTGACTTCGTCTCTCCTTCCTGAGTATCCATGTACCAATTATTTGTCCTAATTTTACCTGCATCAAAAATGCCTAAAAAACAAGAACACAAACCCTAGCTTCGGACCTAAGGTTATAGTCCATGAAAACAAAATTGAATAATGCAGACATGTTGGAAATTTGACGTTAAGCATGATTATACAAAAGATTTGGCAAAAGGATGCAAGAGAATGGATTTACGATGCCATGTTCAGAGCTATGTTCGTGACGACTTACAGGGTGTTTCAGGTGATGAGAGGACTTGGTTCTGATTGCTATAGCTTCAGGGGTTTGTAAGCAAGAACACCACGTTGAGATTTTGGGTTGAATTGACCTCTAAACAAGAATTCGATCTCCACATTTTCAAGATTTTTTCCAGTTTTGTTTCTGCCGTTTCTGCAATGCTAAGGTTGTCTTCTTGATGTGTATGGCTTGTACAAGTAATAAGGAGTGCATTAGGTTAAACTCTGGGCCTCCAATCCTTGTGCATTGATGATTCCAATATATGATTTTTCCACCATTAACAAAGCTTCCATATTTGTATCAAATATGATTTTTTGTGCATAATAAGGCTTGATTCGGATTTGATTTGGTTCATGATGATAATTGAAGTCTATACCAATCACAAAGATATCATTCTATCAATTTAAGGATTTTATTTGAATTAATATTGATTTAAAATGAATTAAATCAATAAAAATTAAATAAAATAGAAAAATTAATGAATGGACATGAAACTGAAGATGGGACACGTGCGTGATGTGACAAGACCAAATCAAGTGGAAAAAAGTGGGCCCTTTTGTCAAAAATTGGATTTTTGAGGATAGTTGACTTTTGGCAATTTTGGAAAAATGCCCAACTTCAATAATGCATAACTTCTTCAATTTTGAACTTTTGGAAGTGTTCTTGGACTTTTTAGAAACATTGATATGTCCTCTAACCAACCCGTTTGGTCTCATCTCATTTTGATATTCCATGCTCAAGTTATAAGCTTTGGCAAAAAAGGTGTTTTTGTTGACTTTCAAAAATGACCTATAATGTCCAAATTTGTAACTTTTTGTGAGTGCATTTATTGATCTTGGGGTGTGAAGATGGATTGTAGGAAATTGCATCCTATTCAAAAGGAGCTTTGGATGGGTCATTGATCATAAAGTATGAGAAAGTAATGCTTGGTCAAAGTTGAGTTGACATTTCCTACAAAACCCTAATTTAGCAACTTTTGAATCTTGATGAATCTTGAGCAATCCTTGATGAATCATGATCAACCCTTGATCAAATGATGAATTATCCTTCAAAATTATAATGTTGACAAACAATCTTGAGGTTTGACTGTATTTGTGTCACAGTTGACTTTTGCCTTAGCACAGTCGATTTTTGGACCTCTTGAGCAGTTGACTGACCAAACTTCCTCTGCAAGGCTTGAAATTTGACATGGATGAACTTGAGACCATATTAGGACATTGGGAAGCACTTGAGATAATTTGGATTCAAGTACCTTGATGCAACACAAAACCCTAATTTGAGGTTGACTGCCTTAGGAGATAGCTTGATTGTTCAATTCTTGAGCAATCTTGAACAACTTGGAGATGATTCTTGACTTGTCTTGAGAAATATGGGAGGGCAAGTTTTGGGGTACAACAGTTGCCCCTGTTAAATCTTCTTAAACCTGAGGATATAGATTGGCGTTTGGGCCTTTCGTGATCCGAAGGTGGAAGATGATTGAACACTAGAGTGCCCAGAAATTTGCACTCGCATGAAGTAATATCGGCATTGTGATGTCGGGAATGGGCTTACAGATGCCATTTGGATATTGTTGGTAGGTGGTTTTGTCTTCTTTGATGGGTTGTCTCTTTTGACGAGGTGTCTCCATTGATAGGTTGTCTCCATTGACGGGGTGTCTCTATTGACGGGTTGTCTCCATTGACGGGTTGTCTCTTTTGATGAGGTGTCTCCATTGACGGGTTGTCTCCATTGACGAGTTGTCTCTATTGACAGGTTGTCTCCATTGACGGGTTGTCTCCATTGACGGGTTGTCTCCATTGACGAGTTGTCTCTATTGACAGGTTGTCTCCATTGATGAGTTATCTCTATTGACAGGTTGTCTCCATTGACGGGTTGTCTCCATTGACGGGTTGTCTCTATTAATAGGTTGTCTCTATTGACGGGTTGTCTCCATTGACGGGTTGTCTCTATTGACGGGTTGTCTCTATTGACGGGTTATCTCCATTGACAAGTTGTCTCCATTGACGAGGTTGTCTCTATTGACAAGTTGTCTCCATTGACAGGTTGTCTCCATTGACGAGGTTGTCTCCATTGACAGGTTGTCTCCATTGACGGGTTGTCTCCATTGACAGGTTCGCCTCAGAAAAATCTTTAGGAATCGATTTAACTGATTTTGTCTCCATTGACATGGTTGAGAGTTTAACTGCATCCTTCCTGAAAGGTAAATGTCAGTCATATGCAATGCATGATATGGATCAAGCAATGATGTTCTCAACATAAATGAGATTGTATGGTATGTTGTGTATATGCATGCATCATGATGTATGGACATGTAATGTTTTAGCTGGGGAAAATAAATCCCGGATAGTTGCTGGAGAAAGAGTTGAGTTCTTCGTTTCTACTGGGGATGATGGACGAAGATGATAAACTTGCAGGAGAGGAGAGTTCCGTTGGGGAATAAACTGATGAAGAGATTACTCCGAGGGGAATTACTCTGTGGGGAAGAGATGCTCTTCTGAGGATTTTAACGATAAACTCCGCTGGGGATTCCGCTGATAAACTCTGTTAGGGATTTTAATGATGAACTCTGCTGGGGATGGATTACCATTGCTGGTGATTTTGAATCTGTTAAGGATTGAATTCTTGTTGGGGGGAAATAAAGAACTTTGCTGGGGGATGATCTTTCAATTGCAACTTGCTGAGGATAACCCAGTTAAACTCTTGTGGGGATAATCCTCTGAGTTCTGTTGGGAATGTTCCTTTGAACCTGGCTGGGGAGGTTTATTGTACTCCACCGGGGATAAACTTCCAAAGTCTACTGGGGATGATGCCTCAACTCCGTTGGGGAAGCTTTTTTAGACTGCGCTGGGGAAATGGCTCCACTGGGGGTATCTTGTATTCCGCCGGGGAACATTCTTATACTTTGTTGAGGAATATTAAGACTGCCGGGGATGCTCTTGTACTTACTGGGGAAATTCTTTATACTCCGCTGGGGAAGATTAAAACCTTCTGGGGATACCCAACCTTTTTAGGGCTGATGGCAGGCCAACTCTGCTTGGGGGCAGAGTATTGCTGATTCGTTCATAGTTGCAAGTCTCAGTTGGGAGAGCTACCATTACTGTCTTGCTCTGCGGGGAGTGAAGGTATCGTAGCCATATTCTTCAGCTGAACCTAACTTGGTACCTGGTGGACAAAGAAACTATACAACTTGGATATTTCTTATGCCCCTGTTTCTGATATTACCAGTAATTCATCCTTTGTTTCGCAAGTAAATATTTATGATCAGCAATTAATGTCAAATGCATATATCAAAAATGAACATTAGACGTTCTTTGCAAGACAAAACAGATAAAGAAAAAACAGTTTGAAATTTGTTTGAAAATGAATTGTATTGATTTTGAAGTTTAGCCTATAAATAGGCGTTTTTGTACAAGAGGCTGACGTCCTAGTAAGAGAACACCGTCGAACAAAGAGAATTTATACAATTTGTGAAAACAAAACAAAACAGCTATGTGAATAATCCCACTGGGTTCCAACTCTGCTATTGCCCTTATGTCCTCGAGCATCTCATCACTTTGCTATTGGTTGAAGATGAATCAGATTGGTTAGTGCCTTCTGAGCTTGATAGTTGATACTGAAGTCTGGATGCAAGGTGATCCAATGAGACATATTATTACGCTTTAATCCCTAATTTTTGCCTGGACCGCCCTTTCGGGTTTTCAGTCCACCGGGATACCCTTTTTTTGCCCAAGCCGCCTTTTCAGGTTTTCGACTTGCCGGGTGTACAGATTTTTTCATTTTCATCCCTTATTTTTGCCTAGGCCAATCAACCTAGCGGGTCATTGATTATGTGTAGTATCTTTTCACTATGTCTGCATTGACGGGGTGAGGAAGGTCGTCACCATCCATGGTGGTTAGAATCATAGCTCCTCCTGAGAAAATATTCTTAACCACAAATGGCCCTTCGTAAGTAGGGGTCCATTTGCCCCTGGGATCACCTTGAGGTAGAATGATGCGCCTGATTACCAGGTCCTCAACCTGATACTCTTATCGTCTGACTTTCTTGTTAAATGCCTTGATCATCCGTTTTTGGTACATTTGACCATGACAAATAGCAGTAAGTCTCTTTTCGTCGATTAGGTTCAGCTGATCAAGCCGAGTCTGAATCCAGTCATCTTCGCTTAAACCTGCATCCTTCATGATCCGAAGAGAGGGTATCTGAACTTCAATAGGCAGGACTGCCTCCATGCCATATACCAAGGAATAGGGTGTTGCCCCTGTTGATGTCCGTGCTGAGGTACGATATCCATGAAGAGTAAATGGTAACATCTCGTGCCAGTCTTTGTATGTTACAGTCATCTTCTGCACAATCTTCTTGATGTTCTTATTAGCCGCTTCTACAGCCCCATTCATCTTTGGCTGGTAGGGAGAAGAGTGGTGATGTTGTATCTTGAATTGCTCGCAGAGCTCAGTGATCATCTTATTGTTGAGATTGGTACCATTGTCCGTAATGATCCTCTCTGGTACACCATATCGATAGATCAGGTTGTGTCGAATGAACCGTGCCACGACGTTCTTGGTTATAGTAGCAAAGGAAGCTGCTTCAACCCACTTTGTAAAGTAATCAATCTCTACCAGGATGAAACAATGCCCGTTGGATGCTGTAGGTCTGATCTCGCCTATCATATCAATGCCACACATTACAAAAGGCCAAGGAGCCGTCAAGACGTTCAAAGGAACTGGAGGTATGCGCACCTTATCAGCATAGACTTGGCACTTGTGACATGTCCGAGAATGCTGATAACAGTCGGCTTCCATTGTGGACCAATAATATCCTGCCCGAAGGATTTTCTTTGCCATGGTATGTCCACTGGAATGAGTCCCGAAAGTACCTTCATGTAACTCCGCCATGATCCTTTCTGCTTCATTCTTATCCACACAATGCAGTAAGGTTGAATCAAGGTTACGCTTGTAGAGAATGCCATTGCTGATGAAGAACTTTGCTGCGAACTTCCTCAGAAATTTCTTGTCATTAACAGATTCACCTTCAGGGTACTCCTGAGCCTCAAGATACCTCTTCACCTCATGATACCAGGGCTTTTCTGTTACCTCTTCAGTCTCAATGTTACAGCAAAGTGCAGGTTCATCCAGTCTTTCGATGATAATCCGGGGAGCCTCGTTGTCCCAATTGACTTTGAACATAGAAGACATCGTAGCCAATGCGTCCGCCAACTGATTCTCCTCTCTAGGGAAGTGTTCAAAGTTGATCTCCTCGAAATGGGGAAGCAACGTCAACACATACTCCTTGTAAGGAATAAGATTTGGGTGTTTCATATCCCACTCGCCTTTGATCTGACTGATCACGAGAGCGGAATCTCCGAAAACACTCAAAAACTTAATCCTTAGGTCAATTGTTGCTCGAAGACCCATGATGCATGCCTCATACTCCGCCATGTTGTTGGTGCAGTTGAAACATAGTCGGGCGGTAAATGGAGTATGAGAGCCTTTAGGAGATATGATCACGGTGCCAATGCCATTACCCAAAGCATTTGAAGCTCCATCAAAGTACATAGACCATCGGGATCCTTCCTCAGGTCCTTCATCCGGTCCGGGTATCTCATAATCAGTTACCAACATGATATTCTCATCCGGAAATTCAAAGTTCATAGACTGGTAATCATCCACTGCCTGATGTGCCAAATGGTCTGCCAATACACTTCCTTTAATTGCCTTTTGGGTCGTATACTAGATGTCATACTCAGTCAAGATCATCTGCCACCTTGCTATTCTTCCGGACAAGGCAGGCTTCTCGAAGATATACTTGATGGGATCCATCTTTGATATCAACAGAGTAGTGTGAGTCAACATATACTGTCTCAGTCGACGAGCAGCCCATGCCAAAGTGCAACAAGTTTTCTCGAGCAGTGAGTATCGGGTCTCACAGTCGGTAAACTTTTTGCTAAGGTAATAAATATCATGCTCTTTTTGGCCAGACTCGTCATGCTGCCCCAGCACACACCCCATTGAGTTGTCGAGTACTGTCAAGTATAAGATCAGAGGTCTCCCTTCAACTGGTGGCATCAGAATAGGTGGCTCTTGGAGATACTCTTTGATCCTTTCGAAAGCGGCCTGGCATTCATCGTTCCAACGTACCACTTGATCTTTCTTCAGCAACTTGAAGATTGGTTCACAAGTAGCAGTCAGGTGTGAGATGAATCGGGCAATGTAGTTCAGACGCCCCAGAAAGCCTCTGACTTCTTTCTCTATCCTGGGAGCTGGCATCTCCTGTATGGTCTTCACTTTTTCAGGGTCCACTTGAATACCTTTGTCGCTTACGACGAAGCCCAGAAGCTTACCAGATCTCACCCCGAAGGTGCACTTGTTGGGGTTTAGTCTCAGCTTGTACAACTTCAATCTGTCAAACAGCTTCTGCAGATGGTCAAGGTGTTCTTCCTCAGTCTGGGACCTTGAAACCATATCGTCAACGTATACTTCAATCTCATGATGGATAATGTCATGAAACATAGCAACTATGGCACGCTGATACGTTGCTCCAACATTCTTCAGTCCAAAAGGCATGATCTTGTAACAAAAGGTACCCCACTGAGTAACAAAAGTTGTCTTCTCCATGTCTTTGGGAGCCATTTTTATCTGATTATTATCGGAGAAGCCATCCATGAATGAGAAGACATTATGCTGGGAGGTGTTGTCAACCAGAACGTCGATATGAGGTAGAGGGAAGTCATCCTTAGGGCTCGCCATGTTCAAATCCCTGTAGTCAACACACATTCGGACCTTACCATCTTTCTTCGGCACTGGAACCACATTGGCCACCCACTGAGGGTAAGAAGCGACTGCTAGAAAACCGGCGTCAAACTGTTTCATAACTTCAGCCTTGATTTTCTCAGACATCTCTGGGCACATACGGCGAACCTTCTATTTCACTGGAGGACAGTCTTCCTTGGTAGGCAGGCGATGAACCACAATGTCAGTATCCAACCCAGGCATATCTTCGTAAGACCAGGCAAAGATTTCAACATAGTCATGCAGCATTTGAATCAACCGTTGTTTCACACTATCATCCAGATTTGCACCAATCTTAACCTCCTTCTTGTCCGTCTCGGTACCCAGATTTACTGTTTCCACTGGCTCTTCATGTGGCTGAATGGCCCTCTCTTCTTGGAGCAACAATCTTGCAAGTTCACCAGGCACTTCACAATCATCTTCACCTTCGTCTTCGGCTAAGTTGATTGGGTTTTCGAAGTCATAACCGACAGTAGCAGAGTCGTTACCAGTAGAATCCAGAGTGGATGTGGACCTGTATATGTGAGTGTGTGTAAAATAACTGTTTTGCAATATATAATAAAGAAAGACGAGGAGCGCAAATTTTTTGAAATGCAAGAAACGTCCAATGCTTTTATTAATGATATATGAAAATGACACACAAAATCCCTCACAAATGAAGCCACGATGCCCCGGGTAAGACACCGGGCCATAAAGTTTAAAACATTGTCTGTTACAAATTCAAAACAAAGAGTTCATTACTAGGTAACAAAAGTAATAGGGATGAAGTCCTTTGATGTCCAGTTGATCGGTCCACCGTCGGTCGTAGGATAGATCCAGCTGTCGAATTCAGATTCTTCCACATCATCTTCAATGGCATTCACTTCCGAGTTGCTGATGAACACGGGAGGTCTTCCGATCCTTGCATTCTGAACAACCCTTTGAGCTTCTGCAGTGAAACCCAAACCAAACTTGTTAGTCTTCTGTGTAAAATCAGGGAGTCGGCCCCAATTTGCACACTCACCCTTCTCAATAACAGCCCAGGCATCTTTTAAGGAAGCCATCTTCATAGGAGAATCTTTAACCACGGTTTCAGCTGATGCCAGTATCTGGGGAACCTCTTCAAAATGCTGGAACGGGGTCTCAATGAACTCCCCATCCATTTCTACATATCGGAACGAGTTGAGGTGGCTGACCATGTACTCTTCCTCCCCTTGTACTGTCACAATCTTCCCTTTGACCGGGTACTTCAACTTCTGGTGGAGCGTTGAGGTTACGGCCCCGGCTTTATGGATCCATGGACGACCCAACAAACAAGAGTAGGATGGCCGAATGTCCATCACATAGAACATAGAATTGAAGACCTGAGAACTAACTTTAATTGGAATATCAACCTCACCATGCACCATCCTCTTAGACCCATCAAAGTCCCCGACAACAATGTTGCTTGGTTTCAGCTCCAACCCTTCACAATCCAACCGGTCTAGAGCTTTCTTGGGTAAGACGTTCAATGAGGACCCAATATCAACCAATACATGTGCAAGAGTAGTGCCCCTGCATTCAATGGAGACATGCAGGGCATCGTTATGATTTTTCCCCTTGGCAGTCAAATCAGCGTCGGAGAAACCCAACCCATTATCAGCAGTCAAATTAGCCACACAATCTGTAAATTGATCAGCTGATGTCTCTTGTGGCACGTGGGCAGTCTTCAGGAAGGTAATCAGAGCCTTAGCATGGGCCTCTGAACATAACAACAGTGACAACATAGAAATCTTGGATGGGGTTTGCCCCAGCTGCTCAACTACATTATAATCACTCTTCTTAATAATCTTCAGAATCTCTTCCATCTCTTGTTTGGAAGCTTCAACAATAATTGTCTTTGGTGCCTCCGTCTGGGCAGGCACATCAGTGGTGATCCCTTTGCCCCGAGCGTCAGATGACTCAGCGACAGGGGTAAGAATAGGAACCTGGTCAGGAATGGCAGTAGGTACACTTGCAGGTGTAATAATAACAGGTCTTTGGGCTGTTGGTGGAGCAATATCAGGTGAGAAAAGTCTTCTGCTGCGGGTGACTTTAGTAGGTCCAGTAATGTTGCTGACACCAGTATCAGCATCCAACTCTTGCTTAACTCCATGAAAATAAACATCAGCCCCATAGTGCCAAGGGACAGCTTTATCAGAGGTGTAGGGGATGGGCCCCGGAACAGTAATGATCACAAGTGCGATCTTCGGAACAGATGTAATTCTAACAGGCTTCCTCGAGGGAGCCTTGGAAGAATTTTCGAAAATGGTAATGATGACAACTTCTTCAGAATGAACTGAGGGAACAACTGTCTTATCAAACAGGATCTCTTTACTATCCATCAAGTTTTGGATACCTGACTTCAAGAATGGGCAACCGGTAGGTAAAATAGAACACATATGGAAACCTTCGTCGCAACCCAAAAATAAACCGGCTAGCAAAAGGTTCTTCTTCAGAGTCAACAGAGGGGTAACAATGTCATCCATAGAAACTACAAACAAGTCTTCCTCTACAACATTCACTCCATGTTTGGGCATGGGAGCAGTCACAACATTAGGCCTCTCGGGCGCCTCGAACTCAATCTCCTTTGCATCAATTAAGTCTTGTATCTTATTTTTCAGACTCCAACAATCATCTGTATTATGCCCCGGGCTATCGGAGTGATAAACACAATGGGCGTTAGGGTTATACCTTAGTGATGTTGTATTTGAATTCTTTGGGGCTTCCCTTAGAGTCACCAGATTAGTCTTCAGCAACTGTGGCAGAATCTGAGATAAGGTCATGCTGAGACGAGTGAATTGCCTCTTAGGTCTCTCATCCTTCTGTTGATTGTTGTGCTGAGGAGCACCAGCAGGTTTTGAAATAACAACCGCATTGACAGCTTGGCGGTGTTCAGATCTATCCTGTCTTCTTGCACTGTAAACAACACTGGACTCTTTCTTAAACGACTTCTTCTCGATGCTTGACGAGGCACCCTTCTGTATCTTCCCAGCCTTAATACCAGCCTCAATCCTCTCACCAGTCAAAATAAGGTCTGTAAACCCAGATGAAGAGCTTCCAATCAAGTGGTTAAAAAATGGACCAGACAGGGTCCCCAAAAACATGTCAACAAGTTCCCGATCAGCTAAGGGTGGTTGTACCCTTCCAACGAGGTCTCTCCACTTTTGAGCATAATCTTTGAATCCTTCACCCGTTCCCATTGACATACCCTGGAGTTGCATACGCATAGGAGCGAGGTCGGAGTTATACTGATATTTCCTATAGAACGCAGTAGCCAAATCTTCCCAGCTGCGGATACTGGCCCCATCCAACTGATAGAACCACTCAAGCCGAGTCCTTGAGAGACTGTCTTAAAAGAAATGGATCCATAGGTTCTTATCAACAGTGTAAGGCTGGATCTTCCTCACATATGACCGGAGGTGCAGCTTCGGACAAGAAACTCCGTCATACTTAGCAAAGGCTGGTGCCTTGAATTTGTGGGGAATCACTACCCCAGATGATAGACCTAGATCAGCAATGTCCAGACCAGTCACCTTCTGAATTTCCATAGCACTCAACCGGTCTTCCAGTTGCTTGTATCTATCCTCGGCAGGAGGATACTATTCTTCATCATAGTCCGTCTCGTTGTCGGAGACCACAGGGCTAAGAACCCTCCTTTCTTGTGGACTATCTTTCCCTCCAGATGAGGTGGTCAGATCAACTTCATTCTGTAGCTTGTTCCCAAACCTAGGACCAGTGTTGAACAGGACTGTCCTCTTCTTCTTCTTCTTCTTCTTTAGAATCAGAGTCTTCAGGTCCTGCTGACCCTTAGCTAGGCTCATGAACAGCTCTTGAAATTGGGCATTCTGGGCCTGGAGGGCCTTAATAGCTTGCTCAGTTAAAGGTTTAGTAGACATGATGATGGCTGAAATAAACAGCGAAGAAGATAAGAGATCTGTAAAAGGATACCTGTTTATGAAGTGCATGGGATGAAATGCGTATGATTTATGATTTCAAATACAATCGGGATTCAAATTTGCAAACAAGAAAAGAAACACACTTTATTAGATTTAAACTTCAAAATTTCAATTGTTCAACAAACTGCCCTTGAGGCATTACAAGAATGGAAATACTGAAAAGTAAACAAAAACTGGAAAGGAAATCATCAAAGGTCCATCAATGCTCCCATGGCCTCTTCTTATCAGTGCAGACATAGTCGTTTAGGATTCGCTCGTTCTCCAATTGCCTAGTCAGCTTTTGGATCTTCTGCTCTTTCTCGTTGAACTTCTCTCGGTAAGAATCCCGTTTATCCCTCAACTGCATCTAAGACCTCTTCAGTGCCCCAATATCAGTGGGCATATAAGGGTGGAGAATGGTTGGAAGAACCCCTTCTTCATTAGCAACTTCAAGAGTGACAGGCCTGACAGCTTCATATGGCATACCTAGCTTTTGGGCACGGATGCAGACCCATCTGAGATATGGCTCCATTGGCAGAGAAGTCTTTGGACCCAACTCATGTGGATCAGATTGGTGAACTCTGTCCCAAGCCCTTATGAATCTACGATGTTGCTCATCGCTATCCCCTTGAAAATCAAAGATGATATGAGGCATTAGCATCTCATGAGGTCCTTCTCTTCTGGCTCTTCCAAATTGACGGAGAGCTAAGCATGGGTTGTAAGAAATTCCTCCATGGGTTCCTATCAATGGAACATTAGGATACTCTCCACATCGATCAATAACAGTCACCTCATCCATACCTTTGAGAGTCCAAATGATGTCATTATGAGATAGAGACATCACCCTATAAGCCCAGCCCATTCCTTCTTTGTTCTTCAGCACTGACTTAGGGAGGTGCAAAATAAACCACCTCGACAATAAAGGAGCACAGCACATCAAGGTTCCCTGCTTTCGGGCAGTACGAGCATAGAGCTGATGAAGAATGTCACCCAAGAGAGTGGGTACAGGGTTCTGAGAGATGAAGATCTTTATGGCATTAACATCAACAAAAGTGTCAGGATTCAGAAACATTACCAAGCCATAAATCAAGAGAGCCATAATATCCTCGAATGCCTTAAAGTCTAGGCTATCCCAGAAGTAGTTAGCCTTGCCAACCAAGAAATTAGTCAGAAAACCCTTAGCTCCACTTCTAGTCTCCCAGTTAGCCATTACCTCCTCTTTGGTCAAGTGAAGGGTTGCAACAATCTCTTCGGGCCTAAGAGTCTTCTCCCAACCAGCGAATGATTGGGACTTTATGAGTCTATTGGGATACTAACTGCAAGTATACAGTTTAGTCGTTCTAGTTTTAAATGATTATCGAACCCACCGAGACTGAGGATCAATCGCATACGATCTAATGCTACAATTTGTTTAACTAAGCGATGAATATTTGGTTTTAAGGGGGAAATAGTTTAATTAAAAATAATAGTAATAGTTATACTGGTATGTGATAGTCAGACTTCGGGAATTCGGTAAATCGCTTGGCATATAAAGTATTTCGGTAAAAACGAATTGTTTAAAAACCTGAGACATACACTCTCGTGTTCATGAAATAAGTCATGCTACTAAACCTAGTGGATACACTTTAAATTTAATAATACTTTTTGAAAACAATTTGAGTTTAATTAATTTATTAAAACACTCTCATGTATTTAAAAATTAATGTTTCGTTACCACTATCTGGGTTGAACCCCAGCTCTCGCATGCAGGTTCTTTCCTTAATTAATTTCCCACTCTCGTGGCAAAATCGTGTTAATTATCCTCTCACTCTCGTGACAAGGGTAGTTAAATTAAACATGGAAATTGGAAACCAGAAATTGTTTTATAAATGTTTTTAGCCAAGGTATCACTGAATTCTTTCGGTACTTAAGAATCACATATCGGTACAAATAATTTAGCCGAACATAATATATTTAATAACTATGTGTGATCGGTGGAAATAGAACTGACTGTTTTGAAATGCTGGTTCGCGAAATGTCGCGGTAAGTAAGAGTCGCCACCGTCTTATATGTTCTCCAACAAGGAAAGGACAAAAACACAGCAAAATTCCTTTTCGAGATGTTTCTCTGTTCGGGAGGTAGATTATAGAAAGGGAAGGTGTTAGCACCCTTTCTATCCGTGGTTATCCATGAGCTCTTAGGTACTTTCTCACTATGTTTTCAAAAGATGTTTTCTTTTCTTGTGTATGTGGGTTTTGAAAAAAGTTTACTTTGAAAAACTTCTAGGTAACTCTTGTATCTGTCCTCAAGAGTGTATGAAGTATTTGTTTGAAAACTTTTTGAAACTGTAAGTGCGAAAAGTTGTTTTTGTTTTGAGAAAGAGCAAGTACCCAGGAGAAATCTACCTACTCTAAGGAATTAAGCTGTGTAAGAGTCCTTTCGACAGTACTATCCCACTATTGAGAAGTAGGTAGCACCGTCGTTGGAGTTATTCAAGTCAATTCGATTATAGGGACATGTGTGGTCACCAAAGCAATAGTAGGACGCCTTAGCGGTAACCCTAATATCCTAGATCCTTTTTTATTCGAGGCAACCGTTTCGAGGCAACTGGATCTTTAGACAGGGGGGCGACCTCTAAAACACCCTATACTTGATGACCACTTTGAGGCAACCAAGTGAGGCGTACCCTAGGAGTGGCATGTGCACGTGTGTCCAATTTCAGTTTAAGATTATCTTGTACATGTTATTGGTGAGCCACGAGTTGGTTTTAATTTTCAAACAAGTCTTGCATGCATAATTAACAGTTAATAATTTGCGGGAAATAAATTGCGGAAAGTGAATCTACGCTATTACAAGGCGTCGGGTATTTACATCGCCAAAAACATAACCCTTGAAAATAAATGCGAGAAAATTAAAGAAAGCGATAAAAGAGGTCCTAATTATCTATTACATTCTCGGAGCAGACACATGAATATAATCAAAATAATAAATTGCGAAAAGAAATTAAATCGGGACGTCCTTAGGGTTTTGACCCTTTTTGAGAAAAGAATGGAATTTTGGTCCTCTTTTGCATTTAATTAAATATTAACCCTAAAACTAATTAATCAATTAATTAAAAAAAAGTATTTTTGTGTTTTCTATGTTTTAATGAAAATAAAAATGAAAATAAAAAAAGAGATTAAAATTATCAAAAGAAAAACCCTAATTCTAGATTTATTTTATTTATTATAAAAACAAAAGTCAAAGTTAACCTAATTAACTACATTAATTTGTTAGCATTTTATTTACAAAAATAATTAAATTAAGGTGAAATTAATAAATAATAATAATAATAAAAATATTAGTCTTCTGATTTTATTATGAAAAATAATAATTAAGTTAATTAAATAATAATAATATTAATAATAAAAATAATTAGTAAAAGAAAATAAAAAGGAAAAAAACAATTAACCAGGGGGGTGCCGGGCCCTTAGGAGGTTTGTTTGGCAATCTTAGGCCCACTAAGCTCAAGCCTTTGTTGACTTTCCTGAACTGTCCAGAGCGTGGTTGACTAGGGAACATGGTGTTCATCACCTTTTGGCCACTGGATTGGAACGTGATGACACATGGCATGCTGAAGCGTGAGGTTTATGGTGGAACGCGTTGAGAATCCTGCATATGATCACATTATGAAAAATATTATAGAGTTTTGGGTGGACCTGGGAATCGAACCCAGGTCCCAATGGTTGCCAGCCACCTCACTATCCACTGAGCCAACTGCACGCCTTTGTTAGTATAGTAATCAACAAATAATATATTAGGAAATTAATACATATGCTGAAAACACAAAAAAACGCGTGCTCGTTTGAACGCTCCAACCATGACTCAACACGTCACCGTCTTCTTCCTCATGCCTGTAAAATAAAAGTCAGATAGCAGGGGTTTTTAACCCCCACAAACTGTAAATGCAAAAAATAGCGAATAGCTCTATGTCAAATATAAAGGTTTCGCGAGGGTAGATTTGTAATCGTCTGAGTCTCCTGAATTCAACCATAAGCGTTAGGGGTTCCAATTTTTCCTATATAGCAAAGCCCCAAATTAAGAGCTTGGAAACCCTAGAAAACGTTCATGGTGTCTTGTGATTTAGGGCTCTATAATTCAATTATCTTGTACCAAAAGCTTCGTACAGTCTCTATGAACACAAAACAATCAACAAAAGATATTAAATATGCATGAATCAATGATTACGATTTTGGAAAAAATCATCAAACTGTGGGTCTGTGTAGAGTGATTCCTTGAGCTTTGGCGTATGATTTTGATTGCAAAATGTTACTGAGAGTTCCTGCAATGTGTTTGAATCACTGAAACGCCTTGAATTGGCTTGGAAGATAGCAAACAGTTTTCACTTTTTCCTTGGATTTTTTGAATGTGATTATGGCTTTCTTGCAGAGTTTTCACGTCCAGGGCATTAGGTTTAGGTTCTGTATATATAATGGACTGAATTTAGGTTAAATCTTTGACCAAAAATCCATGGAATAATGGTTTGTATATTTGATTGAAAATCAAATATTTTTCAATCTTTTTGATTGAAAAATATTGCCAAACTTGGAGATCCTTGTCCCCTTGATGTGCACACAAAATCTCCAGCATATATTGGTCATCTTTGCTTCACCAAAAGATTGCAAAATCATATCTTGATATTTTCCTACAATTAAATGAATTAAATGAATTAAATGAATTAATATTGATTAACAATTCAATTAATTAATAAAAAATAAGAAAATAATTCAATTTAATCTCAATGGGTCGTGCATAAGCCTTGGATAAAGATTCAAGAAGAAATTTGAGGCCCATTAGCAAAAACAAAGTGTTTTGAGCAAAGTTGACTTTTGCAAATTCCCAAAAATTTCCCAACTTCTCCAATGCATATCTTGCTCAATTTTGATCATATGAACATGTTCTTGGACATTTTGGAAAGGTATTGAAGTCCTCTAACCAATTCCTTTGGTCCCATGTCATTTGGAGTTACCAATCTCAAGTTATGCTCTTTGACTTAAAGTGCATTTTTGTTGACTTTTGAAATTGACCTATAATGTAGAAATTGATAACTTTTTGTGAGAGCATTTCTTGGACTTGGAATGTGAAGATGAGTTGTAGGAAATGTCATCCCCTTCAAAATGAGCATTGGATGGGATTTTTCTGATGAAACATGAAAAAGTTATGCCTTGGTCAAGATACAGTTGACTTTTCTACTGTCCAAAAATAGTAACTTTTGCATCTTGATGATTTTTGAGCCATGCTTGTGGAATCATGATCAAGACTTGATCAAATTATGATTGTGGCTTAAAAATAAGATGTTTACCAAAAATTCCGACTTTTGGCTGCAAAATGACCATTTTGCCCCTGTAGTTGATTGTGGATCAAATAGGGCTTTTGACTGTGCAACTTGCCTCTATGAGTCTTGAGACTTGACATGTAGATGCTTGACAATGTATATAGGCCTATGGGACTTTATTTAACCATTGAAAACCTCATTCTTTGAGAGAACCAAAACCCTAATTTGGACTGGCTTAGGAGGCATTTGGACTGTGCAACCCTTGAGTGATCTTGAACCATTTGAAGATGATTCTTGACAAACCTTGAAGAATATGGGAGGGAAAATTTTAGGGTACAACAGTTTCCCCTGTTCAACATTCTTAGACCTGAGGATGTAGAATGGCTTTCAGTCCTTTCGTGATCCGAAGGTGGAAGATGATTGAACACTAGAGTGCCCAGAAATTTGCACTCGCATAGTGGAGTATCAGCAATGTGATGTCGGGAATGGGCTTACTGATGCCATTTGGAGAGATGAGGGATAGGAGGATGGGCTTATAGATTCCATCTAGAGAGGTGACAGAATCTTGTCGGGAATGGGCTTATAGATGCCATTTGGAAATGTAACGGATAATTGCAGAGATGGGCTTAAAGATGCCATCTGGGGTGTCGATCGCGTAAGAGATTCCTTAGCGAGAACTTGCATACTTGAGAAAGAAAGATAGTTTCCTGGATTGCTACAGGTATTGATCTTCAAACTCTTCATGCAGATATGCCCTGGCT
The DNA here is from genome assembly GCA_948472305.1 of Vicia faba. NCBI lineage: Eukaryota > Viridiplantae > Streptophyta > Magnoliopsida > Fabales > Fabaceae > Vicia > Vicia faba. The sequence continues at coordinate 1,066,312,816 of OX451741.1, read as the reverse complement.
AGATACAGGTATCGAATCTACAATCAATCGCTCACAGATATGCCCTGGCTAGATACAGGTATCGAATCTGGAATTAGTCGCCCATAGATATGCCCTGGCTGGATACAGGTATCTAATCTGGAATTAGTCGCCCACAGATATGCCCTGGCTGGATACAGGTATCGAATCTGGAATTAGTCGTCCACATATATGCCCTGGCTAGATACAGGTATCGAATCTAGAACTTCAAAAGGTTGGTCGAGATAGCTTTCCTGGCTGGATACAGGTGTAGATCTTCAAACTCTTCATGAAGATATGCCCTGGCTAAATACAGGTATCGAATATACAATCAATTGCTCACAGATATGCCCTGGCTAGATACAGGTATCGAATCTGGAATTAGTCATCTACAGATATGCCCTGGCTAGATACAGGTATCGAATCTGGAATTAGTCGTCTACAGATATGCCCTGGCTAGATACAGGTATCGAATCTGGAATTAGTCGTCTACAGATATGCCCTGGTGTTGTACCCCAAAATTTTCCCTCCCATTTCTCAATGATTTCTCATCACAAAGCCTTTGAAGCTCAAGATCCAGTTAGGGTTTCATCTGCTCAAGACTTCTCCTTGCACTATTGACCTAAATTAGGGTTTGTGTTTGCACAAAGATATCTTGACCTAAAATGCCTAAGATGACTTTCATGCTTCATATTGGACTCCCAAGTTTATCCACATCTAGTTTCAAGCCTTGATTCCAAGTTTTGCCCAGTCAATTAGACAGTTGACCTAGAAATCAACTGTACTGGGGAAAAAGTCAACTGTGGTCAATTGACAATCAAACCTCATGAAAATTGATCCACATCAACATTATAAACTTCCATGAACCATTTGGTCAAGTTTGGATCACAATTCCACAAGGAATTTGATCAGATCACCAAAAGGGCAAAATGGTCATTTTTAGGGTTTTGACTGCACAAAGGCAATTTTTGACTGTTTGACCTAGCCAATGGCAAACCAAACTCACATATGGACTCAAGGACCCCATGGAATTATCTTGACATGCTCAACAAACTCAAAAGATCCCAAGTACACAAGATTGACAGTTGAATTCCCCAGTCAATTGATCAATTTTGACTGTACACTGAAAAGTTAAAGTTTGACTTTCTGGTCAAAATCAAGAGTCAAGATTCATTTTTCACCAAAACATGCCAAATCATGAAACTTGTTCACCAAGAAATCACAAAATGCAAATTAGGGTTAGAAATTAGAATTTTTCATAACTTAGAATTTTTCTAAGTTATGAAAAACCCTAATTTTTTCCCAACTTTGCCCCACTTTCTCACCCAGATCCATTTGGATTCAAACAAAAGTCAAAACATGAAAGTTGTATCTTGTTGCATAATCTACAACTTTGATTCACAAAGTTTTCCCATCTGAGGCTTGTATCTCAAGTTACAAATTTTTGAATAAGGGCACTAAACCATTCTTAACTTAGTGAAATTTTAACCTATTTTGACAAGGTTTTCTACCCCACTTCAAGGCCATTTTCCATACACTTCCACTTGGAATTTCAATTTGCATTTCAAAGATGGATTGTATTACACATTCCAAGCTTTCCAAAATATCCAAGAACTTCTCAAACAACCTCATAACTTGAGAGAATCGAATTTCACAATATGGCAAAAACTCACTTTTGAATTGATCATGAACATGTTCATAACTTAAGCCATTTTCAAGTCAACATAGTTTGTGCTAAATTACAGGTCCTAAAACCCTTTGACACTCAATAATTCAATGCAAAACCTTTGTGCCAAGAGCTTGTTTCATGAGTTCAAGCATTGCCTAAAGGATTAATCCCAAAATAGATAAAGCATTTCTTCCATTTTTGCAAAAGTTAACTTTATGTCCAATTGAAAATCCAAGCAGTACAAATGAGATCTAATTGGCACAAGATTATGAGCAAAACACTCTGATCAAGGAGGGATTATGCAGCTCATTAGGGGGCCTCTACTGACCTAGAACACAACTTGGGCATTGGTTGCTTAAAGTGTAAGAAAGATTGCATTTGTGAACAGAACTCTCATATCAGCTTGCAAACACTGAAGTGAACTTGTGAAACACACTCAAGACATCTCAACCAAGCTATTGCACGACCCTAACACCTCTCATACACTCCCAATCTCAGAATCATCTTCAAACTGCAAAAACAGGGCCAGGCCTGCAGTTTGAGTGCCATCTTCCATTTCCCTCAAGCTCTCTTGCCCAAACCAGTTCACATACATTCCCTAGCATCTATGCAAGCTAACCATGACTTGAAACACGACCTGTAATCCCTCTAACCAGTTCCACCATTTTCAGTTTCTTGTTTTGCAGGTGAAGTGCTCTAGCACGATTCAAAAGCTTTCAAGACAAAGTAAACATTGGAATAGCATCCCTGGACCTCAAGGAAGCTTTTCCAATCATCACCTTGCACTGAAAGCTTCCTCATTGCCAGATAGAACTTCAACTGAACAGGTATTTTGGTGAACTTCTATCTCTCTTATTAAGCATCATTAGCTCTAAGTTTATGAATAAACAATGTTCTACTCATGCCACTGAACATGTACATGTTTTTACTTTTCATTTCTTTTGCTTGAGCTGTGAGAATTTAAGGTTTGAAAATGGCAGAAAATCTAGGTTAGGATTTGGGGGAGAAGAAATTCTCCCTCATCTTAGAGAGTTAGATCAAGTTCTGCATATGGTTGGATTCGTCTCTTGATGCTGAACATTTTCTATGTTATGAGTTTTCATTAATAAGCCAGGAATCAGGAGTTGGAAGATTGAGAAGAAGGGCACGCGTTTTTGAACTGGTTTTTTCTGAAGGTTGAAGACAATGTCTTCTTGGGCTGGGCCTGAGTGATTTTCTTGTTCACACCACCTTTTTGGTTTTACACCCCCTGAGCCCATTTGCTTTATTTTTAATGTTTTTTGACTTTTTCTTTTTTTAATTGACTCATTTATTTTTTCTCAGCATATTAAAAATATAAAAATATTTTTTCTCATTATTCTTGAATTTATTAGGTATTTATTTGATTTTTTCTTTTAGTTTGTACATAAATAAATAAACATATACTTTTTGTTTAAAATACTAAAATAGCACAAATATATTTTATATACTTTTATCTTATTTTTACTTCCTGAAAATATTTTATAGAAAAAAATACCTTTTTTATTTTAATATTAAATATTATTAATTAATATATACAATACATATCTTGTAAATATTATAAATATACATATATATATATATATATATATATATATATATATATATATATATATATATATATATATATATATATATATATATATATATATATATATATATATATATATATATATATATATATATATATATATATATATATATATATATATATATATATATATATATATATATATATATATATATATATATATATATATATATATTAATGCATTTAGGGTAAAAATATCAAAAATATACATATTTTTATTTTTTTATTAATATTTAACACTAAAAAGACATTTTTATAAATATACTATATTTTATTTTATTTTTGTATGTAAATAGTAAATAATAGTAAATATTATATGAATTAATTGATTAATATCCCTTTTTGATTAAAAATTAGGGTTTTGCCCTAAATATGAAAATACTCCAAAAATAATACCTTTTTATTTCTCTTTTTTTTTTTCACATAAATAATATTCTTTTTTTCATACACATAAAAATTCTTTTTACATTTTTGCATATTTATTTCAATTTCCATTTAATTATACAATTATTTGTCTTGTTTCAAAGAAAATGATGTAATAGTTAGGTTTAAATTCTTGTCTAAATATACCCCATTTGAAACATTGTACCCCCCTCCCCATATTATTGTGTTGTAATAGTGTAGGAATTTAAATTTCGCACTTTAATGCTTTATAAACCTACCATGCTAGAATTAGGGTTTGTATGCGAATAAAACGAATAAAAAGTAGTTTGACCTAATACAAGACAAATCAAGCATGAAAATGGACAACACATTTCACACTTGCACCCCTAGGGTATTCCACTTTGTTGCCTTCAAATAATTGGGCCATATTGTATGTTGAATTTCTTTGGGTAAAAACAAACAATCAAATGATCATAGTCCCTCAAAATGTTGCCTAAATGAATGATCAAGCACCTTTTAAAGAAAAATTGCCCAAAGACATTTAACACTATTGCAATTATGGTCTAAACGATGACCCGCGCCTGTCCCTTTCAACTCCTAAGACAAGATTGTCCACCAAATGCAATGGTGGAACAAAATTGTCAAAAGGTTTAAAACATAGCAAAAATCCTTGAGAAAACTTTAGGGTAGATAACTCTTAAGTACTTGCCAATTTACAAAGAAAACACTTGCCTAATTTCAAACTACGCTTCACAAACACTTTCAAAACAAACTTTCAAAAACCTTGAAACATCTTTTCAAAAGACAAACACCTCTTGTAAAACATTCGAGTAAAGAATTGTTACAAGGGTAGCCTACACAAGGCATCTTTTCAAACATTTTCAAAATCACACACCAAGCACCATTTCAAACAATTGAAAACCAAGGCAAGTTGATCTAAGCAAGTACCTAAGAGCCCATGGATAACCATGGATAGAAAGGGTGCTAATACCTTCCCTCCCTTTCTATAATCTACTCCCCGAACCCAAGAAAAATCTCAAAGGTTTTTGCTGTGCTTTTTAAACCTTTCCTTAGGATAAAATAAAAAGTCGGTGGCGACTCTTGCTCAACCGAAACATTTGCGAAAACAAACGCAAAACCATAGTCAGTTCTCCCACCGTATCACAGAACTGGCGACTCTGCTGGGGAAAAATATTTAAAAGTAGAGTAACCTTAGGGCTTAGATCACCCTCTTGCATGACTAATTGTTTGATTTGTTTGCTTTATACTTTGGCTCTATTGTTTGGGTTTGCAATCCCACACCCGGATTTTGGTAAACATTCATAGATAGCAATACGTTGTGGAAACTGTGCGGGGTATACCGACACGGTCGAAGCAATAGCTATATTAGTGCGACATATTTGTGAGTACCGGTAACCCTTGAGTTCAATCAAGGAGAGTATGGGGCCGCTGAGTGATGTCACTAAGCACTAATGACCTAGAACCTTACTTGACCATCTTGGCCTTTTATTAGGGGTAGTGAGATAACCGGCTTTGGTGCAGTCCGAAGTTGGTAGATACTCGATACTACACTCATTAAGGGTTGTTTTCTTGGAATATTTTGGTCGCTAGTTAAGTGGCTAAACCAAAATAATGAACAATGAAAATAATCCAGTGATATTGAGCTCCTTAGAACCCGGTTACTATTTATAGGACAGGTTTTTAAGCCAACTACACTCAAGAGGGTACTTACCTATGAAACCCCATGCAAGCCTGAAACTAGGGTTTGGTGTGATTTGCTTGTACATATGTTTTGTGCATACATCATAAACATCATGAAGCATCATATGCATTCACTAACCATTTCAAGGGTTTGGATCTTCATCTTTGTTCTTGTTTTGTAGGTCATGGAAGTTCCTCGCAGAAATACCATTCAAGTCAACCTTGTGAGAATCTCTCCTCAACTCAAGGAGCTCACCTCAAGAATTCCGGAAAATTCATCCTTCAGTGAAAGACATGGTAGACTGCTCAGCCTAGTCAACACCAACATTGAAGAAGACATGATGAAAGTGCTATTCCAGTTCTTTGACCCTCTTCACCACTGTTTCACTTTCCCTGATTATCAGTTGGTACCCACTTTGGAGGAGTTTTCTCAACTCCTGAGAATTCCTATCCTTAATCAACTACCCTTCAACGGTACGGAAAAGGAACCAAAGCCGGAAGATGTTGCTCGAGCATTACATCTACAACCATCCGACATCAAGGGGCATTGGGAAACCAGAAGCGGCGTCAAGGGATTCTTAGCAAAATTCGTGTTTGAGAAGGCACAAGAATGTTGGAATTCATTGGACCTACAAGCTTTTGAAGAGATTATAGCACTCCTTATCTATGGGTTGGTCTTGTTCCCAAATCCTGACCAATTGGTAGATGTCAACGCCGTCAAAATCTTCTTGTCCAGAAATCCAATACCAACATTGCTTGGGGACATTCTTCACTCATTTTACACACGAACAATGAGAAAGAGGGGTGTTCTCATGTGCTGTACTCCTATCCTTGCAAGGTGGTTTATTTCGCACCTTCCGCAATCTGTCTTGAAGAATGACCAAGGTACAAGGTGGTCCCAACGGTTGATGACTCTTACTCATTCTGATGTGCATTGGTGTTCTTGGTCCAGAGAAAATGTCATCATTGTCGATCGTTGCGGAGAATTTCCTAATGTTCCTTTACTTGGAATCAGGGGAGGTATCACCTACAACCCTTGCCTAGCTCTGAGGCAATTTGGATATGCACAGAGGGATGGCCCTCATGACATGTTGATTCCTCACCTAGTTTTTGACTTCGACAATGATGCGCAAGGACTTCGCCAGAGATTCATCAGAGCTTGGGGAAAACTCAACAAGGTTGATATCAAGACTCTGGGACACAAGAACTCCATCCCTCTTGAGCCCTATCTCAAGTGGGTACGAGCCCGAGCCCAAAGTCTAATGATGCCTTATCCTCATGTGCTCCCAGTGATTAAAGAGCCTGTCAATGAAGGAGAGGTCCCCTACACCATCCTACATCCAGACATGCCTACATCGTGGGAGGAAATGCAGAAAAGTTGGATTCAGCTCAAGGAGGAACGGAATACTTTTGAAGCTAGCTTCAACGCCAGTGAGAAGAAGGTTCTAGAGCTTACCCGCCGACTCCACGAGCAAGAGGCCCTCAACACCTACATCGCACCAAAGAGGATGCGCAATGTCTTTCTGCCTTAAGAAGTTATTTTGTAATATTTGGCCCATGGGGCATTTATGTACTAACAAATCTCTTCTTATTAATATGACGTGCGTTCTTCTTTGTCTAAAACAATTTTGAATGTTCTAAATCCTTAAATGCATTGCATACATAAGCATACCATTCATCATGTGCATAAGCAGGTCTCACTCCAGGTTTCCTTATCTGTCTGCTGTTTATTTCAGTAGGATGGATCTCGAGCAAACAGTCAAAGACCTACAAGCTCAGAATGCACAGTTCCAGCAACTCCTAATGACCTTGGCTAAAGGTTAGAAGGATATCAAGACTCAATTGGGGAATAAGGACCCAGTGAAGAAGAAGAAAAAGAGGATTGGGGTGGCTACTTTGGGGAGAAGATTTGACGGAGAAGCTCGGAGAGTACTTGAATTTCCTCCTACTTCTGATGAAGGGACTAGTAAAAGAGATGGAGTTGCGGTGCCTTCCGAGTCTGATGCGGAGGAAGAAGAGGTTGAAGAGGGTGAAGATTATTCTGACCAGCAATACCCTCCAGCTGATGATAAATACAAGGGTTTAGAAGACAGATTGGCCGCCATGGAACTACAAAGGGTGCCGAGTTTGGATTTCGAAGACTTGGGTTTAGTTGCCGGGATTGTGATTCCCCCAAAATTCAAAGTACCAGTGTTTGTAAGGTATGATGGGCTGTCCTGTCCCAAAATGCATCTCAGGTCCTACGTGAGAAAGATTCAACCCTATACGGCAGATAAAAATCTCTAGATTCATTTCTTTCAAGACAGCCTTTCGGGAGCTCAGTTGGAGTGGTTTTATCAGCTAGAAGGAACCAGTGTCAGAAATTGGGAAGATTTGTCCACCGCTTTTTACAAACAATACCAATATAATTCTGATCTTGCTCCTACTCGTACCCAACTTCAGGGTATGTCACTAGGAACAAGTGAGGGATTCAAAGAATATGCATAAAAATGGAGGGATTTGGCTGGCAGGGTGCAGCCTCCTTTAACCGATCGTGAGCTCGTTGATATGTTTCTTGGGACCCTATCTGGGCCATTTTTCAATCATCTAATTGGTAACTCTTCCGCGGGGTTTACCGATTCGATCTTAACAGGCGAAAGAATAGAAGCTGGCATCCAGTCAGGAAAGATTCAAAAGGGTGTTGCTGCAAGTGTTGAGAAGAAGCCTTTTAAGAAGGAAACAGCTATGGTATATTCTCAGAGAAGAGCAGGGAAGACGGAGCATCGGCCAACTGTGGGGGCCGTAATGATTCAAAACACTCCAAGCGAGCAGCCTCTCTATAACCAGTCCAGACCAAATCAACAACGGGTGGAACGGCCACAACGGCAGTTCACCCGCATTAATATGACTCCAGCGCAAGTGCTTCCCCATCTGTTGAAGTTGAATCTTGCCACCATCAAGGAGGCACCAAAGAATGTGAATACGTCCTCTCCGCATTATCATGCCAATGCTAAATGCGCCTACCATTCAGACAGTGTCGGCCACGACACCAATGATTGTTGGGCACTCAAGCATAAAATCCAAGACCTGATAGAGGCTAAGGAGGTAGAGTTTGATGCTCCAGAGAAGCCTAATGTAATATCTGCACCCATGCCGAAGCACGGCCGAAATGTCAAGGCCATTGAAGAAGATTTGTATGTTGCTGATGTTAGTGATCTGACTACTCCACTGCTAACCATTAAGTTAAATTTGTTAAGGGCCGGGATCTTCCCGGGATGTAAAGAAGACTGCTACTGTTGTTACTCTCTGCCATTTGATTGTCCGCTACTAAAGAAAGGCATCCAAGGCCTTATGGATAGTCGACGAATTTTGTTCGAAAAAGTTTCTGCTGTTCTAGTTTATACTGAAGATGTCTCAATCATAACCATTCACGCCAATCTTTCCAAGGCCGTCAAAAAGCCTGTTAAGATTACACCAGCTACGAAATCTGTTCCTTTGAAGATAACAATGCCAGGGCCTATTCCCTATGTTTCTGAGAAGTCGATACCTTGGAACTATGGCGGTGACATCTACTACCATGGTATCAAGCAAATCGAAGTAATTGAAGAAGGTTCAGATAATGATGAAGCCAGCATTAGCAACATTGCGGGCACTAGCAAAATCACCAGGAGCGGGAGAATATTTTCTCCAGAGATTGCCCCTCCAAGAGCAGTCTTTGGACCCTCATCAGCTAACGAGGTCATCCCTGCACCAATAAAACTCTCTGCTAGAACTCCTCTGATTGAAGACATTGTTGTTCCTAGTACTGTCTCTCCTATCGCTGCTGACAAAGGTAAGGGAATCCAAGATGAGCCCGTCAGGACAAGGGCTCAACCCTTGGTAATCCCGGAAACCTCCAAGAAGGAAATGGACGAGATTTTGAGGATAATCAAAAGAAGTGATTACGATGTGGTGGAACAGTTGGGGCAAACCCCCTCCAAGATCTCCATGTTGGCACTACTACTTTGCTCAGAAGCGCACGCTAAAGCCTTGATAAAATTCCTGAAGGCAGCTCATGTGCCCCAGGAAACCTCTGCAGATCAATTTCAGAATTGCGTGGCTAGCTTGACTGCAGACAATGGATTAGGTTTTTCTGATGCCGACCTAACTCCTAAAGGTAGAAATCACAATGATGCTTTGCACATTTCAGTCGAGTGTCGAGGAACTACTCTCGCACATGTCTTGGTTGATATTGGTTCGTCGCTGAATGTTTTGCCTAAAAAGGCCTTGGACCGACTAGATTGTGAGGGGTTGGATTTTAAGCCGAGCGATATTGTTGTCAGAGCTTTCGATGGTTCGAAGAGAATGGTCTATGGGGAGGTTGAAATTCCCATCAAGATAGGCACTGAGGTGTTTAAATCCACTTTCTATGTGATGGACATCCGTCCATCATACTCTTGCCTGCTGGGTAGACCTTGGATACACCACGCTGGGGCAGTCACCTCCTCCTTACATCAGATGTTGAAGTATCCTGTCAAGGGAAAGATCATCACTGTCCATGGCGAAGAAGAGTACATGATTAGCCACTTAAATTCTTTCCGGTATGTGGAGGTTGAAGGAGAATTCATCGAGACACCGTTTCAACATTTCGAAGAAGTCCTTCCTGAAATAGCAGTAGCGAAGTTGGCGGCTGAGACACCGAGGCAGATGGCCAGGATGGCATCTCTGGAGGATGCAAGGGCCGCAATAAAAGAAGGGAAGAATTCAGCATGGGGGTAGTTACCCGACTTTCCGCATAAGACTGACAAGTTCGGGTTAGGGTTCACAGCCGCCGGCCAGAAAGCTATGCACCGTGCGAAGATTGAAAGGGCGCCAGTCAAAATTTCTCCCTACGGAATCAACGCCCTGGAAGATGAAGACAAGGAGAGCAACATTGAAGAGTGGATTTATCCAACTGTCAAAGGAGGATTGAGCAATTGGGAGGCTAAGGACTTTGTCCCCATCACTTTTATTCATCAGTAATTTATCTGTTAAACATTTCTTATTTGGTCTGTAATATTTACTTTCAAACAATCCGTACACTATCTTTTCACCTCCTGCCTTGCCCGGGGCATGTAGGTCCATTTGTAAGGGTTTTGATTATTTTTCATATCCATATGCCATGTTTAATGATTCATTGGACGTTTTTCATTTGATAAACTGCTTATGTTCATTTTCTTTCCTTTTGCATTTTTTGTTTAAGGATGGCTATCCCTTACACACACCCACACTCACCAATGCAGGTACCCATCCACTCCGGATTCCATGGGTGACTATTCTGCTATATCTGTCAATAACTCTGAGGATCTGGTCAATCTAGCCGAGTATGAAGATGACGAAGGTTGTGAAGTACCCGGGGAACTAGCCAGACTTCTGCAACAAGAGGAAAAGGCCATCTTACCGCATGAAGAGCCATTGGAAACTGTTAACTTGGGAACCGAGGAGGACCGGAAGGAGGTGCAAGTGGGTGCCAATCTGGAGCCGAAAGTCAAGGAACGCCTGGTACAGTTGTTGAATGAGTATGTTGAGATCTTCGCTTGGTCTTATGAAGACATGCCAGGTTTAGACACATACATCGTGGTCCACCGTCTCCCCACAAGAGAGGATTGTCCACCGATCAAGCAAAAAGTTCTCCGAATGAGGCCTGACATGTCTGAAAAAATCAAAGCAGAAGTAATGAAGCAATTCGATGCTGGCTTTCTGGCTGTTACGTCCTATCCTCAATGGGTCGCTAACATTGTGCCAGTACCTAAGAAAGATGGCAAAGTCAGGATGTGTGTGTACTACCGGGATTTGAATAGGGCCAGTCCCAAAGATGATTTCCCGCTACCTCACATTGACATTCTAATCGACAATACAGCTCAGCATAAAGTGTTTTCCTTCATGGATGGATTCTCGGGCTACAATCAAATCAAAATGGCCCCCGAGGATATGGAGAAAACAACTTTTGTCACACAATGGGGCACTTTCTGTTACAAGGTGATGCGGTTCGGGCTGAAAAACGCAGGGGCAACTTATCAACGCGCCATGGTAGCTTTATTTCATGATATGATACATCATGAGATTGAAGTTTACGTAGACGATATGATAGCTCGGTCACAAACAGAGGAAGAGCACCTTGAACATCTAGAGAAGCTGTTTGCCAGGTTAAAAGAATACAAGCTCAGGCTGAATCCAAGTAAATGCACTTTTGGAGTTAGGTCTGGTAAACTCCTGAGATTCATTGTAAGCAACAAAGGCATTGAAGTCGATCCCGCAAAAGTAAAAGCAATACAAGAGATGCCTGCTCCTCGTACTGAGAAGGAAGTTAGAGGATTCTTGGGGCGCTTAAACTATATTGCCAGATTCATCTCACATCTGACTTCTACCTGTGAACCAATTTTCAAACTCTTGAAAAAAGATCAGGTAGTAGAATGGAACGACGATTGCCAATCTGCTTTTGATAGAATCAATGAGTATTTGCTAGAACCTCCTATTCTGATGCCACCCGTCGAAGGAAGACCATTGATCATGTATTTGACCGTCTTGGATAACTCAATGGGGTGTGTTTTGGGCCAGCATGACGAGTCTGGTCGAAAAGAGCATGCTATTTATTACCTTAGCAAAAAGTTTACCGACTGTGAGACTCGCTACTCACTGCTCGAGAAAACTTGCTGCGCTTTGGTATGGGCTGCTCGCCGACTAAGACAGTATATGCTGACTCATACTACCTTGTTGATTTCCAAAATGGATCCTATCAAGTATATCTTCGAAAAACCCGCTTTATCTGGAAGGATAACTAGATGGCAAATGATCTTAACTGAGTATGACATCCAGTACACCACCCAGAAAGCTATAAAAGGGAGTGTACTAGCTGACCATCTGGCTCATCAAGCTATCGAAGATTACCAACCCATGAGATTTGACTTCCCAGACGAGGACATCATGAATTTGGACAACATTGAAGGTAACGGACTGTATGACGGACCCAAAAAGGGATCCCGATGGACCCTGTACTTTGATGGTGCTTCAAACGCACTTGGAAACGGTATCGGCGCAGTACTCATTTCTCTGGAGGGTTGTCACACACCTTTCACAGCCCGACTTTGCTTCAGCTGCACAAACAACATGGCTGAGTATGAAGCCTGCATCTTTGGTCTCAAGGCTGCTATAGACTTGGGGATCAAATCTTTGATCGTATTTGGGGACTCGGCTTTGGTTATCAGTCAAATCAAAGGAGAATGGGATACCAAACTTCCTAATCTCGTCCCATACAAAGAGCATGTCCTGACATTGTTGCCGCATTTCAAGCAAATTACCTTCGAGCATTTCCCGCGAGAAGAGAATCAGCTAGCAGATGCTCTAGCCACAATGTCCTCCATGTTTAAACTCAACTGGGATAACGAGGCTCCCCAAATCACCATCGAGCGAATGGTTGAACCGACTCATTGCCACGAGATTAATACCGAAGAAGTAGTGGAACAACCTTGGTTCCATGAAATCAAAAGGTATCTCGAGACCCGAGATTATCCTGAAGGAGCTTCCGTGAATGACAAGAAGTTCTTAAGGAAATTTGCTGCTAAGTTCTTCCTGAGCAACGACATCCTTTACAAACAAAGCCATGATTGTGTATTACTCCGATGCGTAGATAAAGCTGAAGCAGAGTTGATCATGATTGATATACACAGCGGCACATTTGGCACTCACTTGAGCGGGCATACAATGGCTAAGAAGATCCTAAGGGCAGGCTATTACTAGTCTACTATGGAGGCCGACTGCCATCAACATTCCCGTACTTGCCACAAGTGTCAAGTCTATGCTGACAAAGTTCATATCCCTCCGGTTCCTCTCAACGTCCTGACTGCTCCGTGGCCCTTTGCAATGTGGGGGATTGATATGATTGGAGAGATCAAGCCCACGGCTTCCAACGGACATCGCTGCATCCTGGTTGCCATTGACTACTTCACTAAATGGGTCAAAGCAGCTTCCTTCGCCTCTGTCACTAAAAATGTGGTTTCCCGCTTTATCAAGCAAAATCTCATATGTCGGTATGGTGTTCCAGACAGGATCATCACAGACAACGGTACAAATCTGAATAACACAATGATCACTGCATTGTGCGAACAGTTCAAGATTTATCATCACAATTCATCTCCCTATCGGCCGAAGATGAACGGTGCTGTTGAAGCTGCGAACAAAAACATTAAGAAAATCATTCAGAAAATGACAGTCACTTACAAAGACTGGCATGAGATGTTACCGTTTTCTCTGCATGGATACCGTACGACGGTACGTACTTCAACCGGGGCAACCCCATTTTCTTTGGTTTATGGCATGGAAGCTGTTTTGCCTATGGAAGTCCAGATCCCTTCTCTAAGGATTATGAAGGATGCAGGTTTGAATGAAGATGATTGGATGCAGACCCGACTTGATCAACTCAATCTGATCGATGAAAAGCGACTTGCTGCTATATGCCATGGTCAGACGTATCAAAAGCGGATGATCAAGGCCTTCAATAAGAAAGTTAGACGTCAAGTGTATCAAGTCGGAGACCTCGTAATCAAGCGGATTATCTTGCCGCAAAGTGATCCCAGGGGCAAATGGAGTCCTACATATGAAGGACCATTTGTGATCAAGAGCATATTTTCTGGTGGTGCAATGATTCTGACCACCATGGACGGCGACGATTTGCCGCACCCTGCGAACGCAGACATAGTCAAAAGATACTACGCATAAAATAACCCGACGAGTCGAAAACCTGAAAGGGCGGCTTGGGCAAAAATGGGCATCCCGGTGGATCGAAAACCCGAAAGGGCGATTCAGGAAAAAATTAGGGTTAAAAACAAAAAATCTGTACACCCGGCAAGTTGAAAACCCGAAAGGGCGGCTTGGGCAAAAAGGGGTTTCCCGATGGATCGAAAACCCGAAAGGGCGATTTAGGCAAAAGTTAGGGAATTAAAGCGTATGACTATGTCTCGTCGGATCACTTCCAGGAAAATCACTTCATCAACCGGTTCCAGGCTGCTGATCAATCCAGTCATCGTCAAACGAAGCATTGAATGGACAAATACTCAGAGTTGAGAAAGATATAGCGGAATGGAATCCCATGGAATTATTTCACATAGCCATCCTTATTTTGTATAAATCTTTCAAATATTTACGACAAAATCCTCTTACTAGGATGATTGTCTCCTTTGTACAAATGTACTCATAGAAAATCAATACAAATACTTTTCCCAGAAATTTGTGTCATTTCCTTTTCTGTTCTCTTGCACTGTTTGTTTTATTTTGAGAAACGTCCAATGTTTTGTTAAATAGGCATATGCATTTGAACATAATCATTTCCTTACGAATCAAGAAAGAGGATTACTGATAGGTCAAAGGTGCGGTTGGATATCTTGATACCCTTTCAAAGGAAACCCCCAGGAGATTTGGAATCCATATCCTCCAGCAAGTCTTGAAGCTTATCCCCAGTAGATTCTGGAAGCTTATCCCCTGCAGAGAACGGACGTCTCTCCCGAGTTTTATTCAAAGTTATTTCTCACAAGGACTTATAACTGGGTTATCCTCAGCTTATTGTCACGGAAGATCGCGTTCGCTAAAATTCTTCCTATCCCCAGTGGAGTTCATCAAAATTCCCCAGCAGTAACTTATCTTTACAATCCACCAGCCGGAGGATCCTCAGGAATCCAATTTCCCTCAGAACTTAAATTTCAATATCCCCAGCGGAGCCAGACTAATGAACCTTTTCCCCACAGAGTTTTAGGAAGGAAAATCTTGAGTTCCCCAGTGAAGTCGCCAGAAATACTTCCCGCCAAACTGAAGATTCTCAGTCTTGCATCCCCGGCATAAGTCTACTAGATTGGTACTCCCCAGTAGAAGTCATCAGGATTTCCCCAGAGGTTTGGTATACAACCCAAGCTCTTTGTTCCCCAGCAACAGCCAAGGATTTGTTCTTCCCGGCAGCGGTCAAGTTGTTCTTATCTTCAGTCATCCAGGATTCATCTATCCCCAGCAAGACAGCTCATCAACTTACATACGCATTCGTTGCATTCATATCATAAACATTCATATAACATATATTGCATCATGCATTTCATGCAACATAATTCTGTGTTTAGCTAACATTTTGTCCGAACAGGATAAGAATAAAAGGCTATCATTAACAGTTTCAGATGCAGTATTACACGGACCCCTCGTCAAGCAACCCTACGCTGTTGCTTATTCAACTTCAAGATTTCTGAAAACAGTTTACGGGTTCTTCAAGTAACGAATGTTAACCTATCGCTTGTTCAGTTTCTTCTCCAGACTTCTGAAAACAGTCTATGGATTCTTCCCAACAACGGATGTCAATCTATCACTTGTTCAGTTGCAACCTATTGAAAACGGTTTACGGACGCTTCCCAACAACGGATGCTGCTCCATTGCTTATTCAACTTCAAGATTTCTGAAAACAGTTTACGGGTTCTCCAAGTAACGGATGTTAACCTCTCGCTTGTTCTGTTTCTTCTCCAGACTTCTGAAAACAGTCTATGGATTCTTCCCAACAACGGATGTCAATCTATCACTTGTTCAGATGCAACCTTTTGAAAACTGTTTACGGACGCTTCCCAACAACGGATGCTGCTCCATTGCTTATTCAACTTCAAGATTTCTGAAAATAGTTTACGGGTTCTCCAAGTAACGGATGTTAACCTATCGCTTGTTCAGTTTCTTCTCCTGACTCCTGAAAACAGTTTACGGATTCCTCCCAACAACGGATGTCAATCTATTGCTTATTCAGACCCTCAGTTCAGAAATGGTCCAAAGCATGGACATCTTCCTGATACTCATTTCCAGATGGCATCTCTAAGCCCATCCCCGACAAGTCTCTGTCACTCTTCCAGATGGCATCATTAAGCCCATCTCCAAATGGCATCTCTAAGCCCATTCCCGCATCCATTGCTTTGACGAGTGCAAATTTCCGGGCACTCTAGTGTCCAATCTCCTTTTACCCTCGAGTCACGAAAGGCAAACTTGCCAATCTAACTCTTCGGATTCAAGAAGATTGAACAGGGGCAACTGTTGTACCCCAAAATTTTCCCTCCCAATTCTCAATGATTTCTCATCACAAAGCCTTTGAAGCTCAAGATCCAGTTAGGGTTTCATCTGCTCAAGACTTCTCCTTGCACTGTTGACCCAAATTAGGGTTTGTGTTTGCACAAAGATATCTTGACCTAAAATGCCTAAGATGACTTTCATGCTTCATATTGGACTCCCAAGTTTATCCACATCAAGTTTCAAGCCTTGATTCCAAGTTTTGCCCAGTCAATTAGACAGTTGACCTAGAAATCAGCTGTACTGGGGAAAAAGTCAACTGTGGTCAATTGACAGTCAAACCTCATGAAAATTGATCCACATCAACATTATAAACTTCCATGAACCATTTGGTCAAGTTTGGATCACAATTCCACAAGGAATTTGATCAGATCACCAAAAGGGCAAAATGGTCATTTTTAGGGTTTTGACTGCACAAAGGCAATTTTTGACTGTTTGACCTAGCCAATGGCAAACCAAACTCACATATGGACTCAAGGACCCCATGTAATTATCTTGACATGCTCAACAAACTCAAAAGATCCCAAGTACACAAGATTGACAGTTGAATTCCCCAGTCAATTGATCAATTTTGACTGTACACTGAAAAGTCAAACTTTGACTTTCTGGTCAAAATCAAGAGTCAAGATTCATTTTTCACCAAAACATGCCAAATCATGAAACTTGTTCACCAAGAAATCACAAAATGCAAATTAGGGTTAGAAATTAGAATTTTTCATAACTTAGAATTTTTCTAAGTTATGAAAAACCCTAATTTTTTCCCAACTTTGCCCCACTTTCTCACCCAGATCCATTTGGATTCAAACAAAAGTCAAAACATGAAAGTTGTATCTTGTTGCATAATCTACAACTTTGATTCACAAAGTTTTCCCATTTGAGGCTTGTATCTCAAGTTACAAATTTTTGAATAAGGGCACTAAACCATTCTTAACTTAGTGAAATTTTAACCTATTTTGACAAGGTTTTCTACCCCACTTCAAGGCCATTTTCCATACACTTCCACTTGTAATTTCAATTTGCATTTCAAAGATGGATTGTATTACACATTCCAAGCTTTCCAAAATGTCCAAGAACTTCTCAAACAACCTCATAACTTGAGAGAATCGAATTTCACAATATGGCAAAAACTCACTTTTGAATTGATCATGAACATGTTCATAACTTAAGCCATTTTCAAGTCAACATAGTTTGTGCTAAATTACAGGTCCTAAAACCCTTTGACACTCAATAATTCAATGCAAAACCTTTGTGCCAAGAGCTTGTTTCATGAGTTCAAGCATTGCCTAAAGGATTAATCCCAAAATAGATAAAGCATTTCTTCCATTTTTGCAAAAGTTAACTTTATGTCCAATTGAAAATCCAAGCAGTACAAATGAGATCTAATTGGCACAAGATTATGAGCAAAACACTCTGATCAAGGAGGGATTATGCAGCTCATTAGGGGGCCTCTACTGACCTAGAACACAACTTGGGCATTGGTTGCTTAAAGTGTAAGAAAGATTGCATTTGTGAACAGAACTCTCATATCAGCTTGCAAACACTGAAGTGAACTTGTGAAACACACTCAAGACATCTCAACCAAGCTATTGCACGACCCTAACACCTCTCATACACTCCCAATCTCAGAATCATCTTCAAACTGCAAAAACAGGGCCAGGCCTGCAGTTTGAGTGCCATCTTCCATTTCCCTCAAGCTCTCTTGCCCAAACCAGTTCACATACATTCCCTAGCATCTATGCAAGCTAACCATGACTTGAAACACGACCTGTAATCCCTCTAACCAGTTCCACCATTTTAAGTTTCTTGTTTTGCAGGTGAAGTGCTCTAGCACGATTCAAAAGCTTTCAAGACAAAGTAAACATTGGAATAGCATCCCTGGACCTCAAGGAAGCTTTTCCAATCATCACCTTGCACTGAAAGCTTCCTCATTGCCAGATAGAACTTCAACTGAACAGGTATTTTGGTGAACTTCTATCTCTTTTATTAAGCATCATTAGCTCTAAGTTTGTGAATAAACAATGTTTTACTCATGCCACTGAACATGTACATGTTTTTACTTTTCATTTCTTTTGCTTGAGCTGTGAGAATTTAAGGTTTGAAAATGGTAGAAAATCTAGGTTAGGATTTGGGGGAGAAGAAATTCTCCCTCATCTTAGAGAGTTAGATCAAGTTCTGCATATGGTTGGATTCGTCTCTTGATGCTGAACATTTTCTATGTTATGAGTTTTCATTAATAAGCTAGGAATCAGGAGTTGGAAGATTGAGAAGAAGGGCATGCGTTTTTGAACTGGTTTTGTCTGAAGGTTGAAGACAATGTCTTCTTGGGCTGGGCCTGAGTGATTTTCTTGTTCACACCACCTTTTTGGTTTTACACCCCCTGAGCCCATTTGCTTTATTTTTAATGTTTTTTGACTTTTTCTTTTTTTAATTGACTCATTTATTTTTTCTCAGCATATTAAAAATATAAAAATATTTTTTCTCATCATTTTTGAATTTATTAGGTATTTATTTGATTTTTTCTTTTAGTTTGTACATAAATAAATAAACATATACTTTTTGTTTAAAATACTAAAATAGCACAAATATATTTTATATACTTTTATCTTATTTTTACTTCCTGAAAATATTTTATAGAAAAAAATACCTTTTTTTATTTTAATATTAAATATTATTAATTAATATATACAATACATATCTTGTAAATATTATAAATATACATATATATACATATATATATATATATATATATATATATATATATATATATATATATATATATATATATATACATATATATATATATATATATATATATATATATATATATATATATATATATATATATATATATATATATATATATATATATATATATATATATATATATATATATATATATATATATATATATATATATATATATATTAATGCATTTAGGGTAAAAATATCAAAAATATACATTTTTTTATTTTTTTATTAATATTTAACACTAAAAAGACATTTTTATAAATATACTATATTTTATTTTATTTTTGTATGTAAATAGTAAATATTATATGAATTAATTGATTAATATCCCTTTTTGATTAAAAATTAGGGTTTTGCCCTAAATATGAAAATACTCCAAAAATAATACCTTTTTATTTCTCTTTTTATTTTCACATAAATAATATTCTTTTTTTCATACACATAAAAATTCTTTTTACATTTTTGCATATTTATTTCAATTTCCATTTAATTATACAATTATTTGTCTTGTAAATATTCAAAGAAAATGATGTAATAGTTAGGTTTAAATTCTTGTCTAAATATACCCCATTTGAAACATTGTACCCCCCTCCCCATATTATTGTGTTGTAATAGTGTAGGAATTTAAATTTCGCACTTTAATGCTTTCTAAACCTACCATGCTAGAATTAGGGTTTGTATGCGAATAAAACGAATAAAAAGTAGTTTGACCTAATACAAGACAAATCAAGCATGAAAATGGACAACACATTTCACACTTACACCCCTAGGGTATTCCACTTTGTTGCCTTCAAATAATTGGGCCATATTGTATGTTGAATTTCTTTGGGTAAAAACAAACAATCAAATGATCATAGTCCCTCAAAATGTTGCCTAAATGAATGATCAAGCCCCTTTTTAAAGAAAAATTGCCCAAAGACATTTAACACTATTGCAATTATGGTCTAAACGATGACCCGCACCTGTCCCTTTCACCTCCTAAGACAAGATTGTCCACCAAATGCAATGGTGGAACAAAATTGTCAAAAGGTTTAAAACATAGCAAAAATCCTTGAGAAAACTTTAGGGTAGATAACTCTTAAGTACTTGCCAATTTACAAAGAAAACACTTTCCTAATTTCAAACTACGCTTCACAAACACTTTCAAAACAAACTTTCAAAAACCTTGAAACATCTTTTCAAAAGACAAACACCTCTTGTAAAACATTCGAGTAAAGAATTGTTACAAGGGTAGCCTACACAAGGCATCTTTTCAAACATTTTCAAAATCACACACCAAGCACCATTTCAAACAATTGAAAACCAAGGCAAGTTGATCTAAGCAAGTACCTAAGAGCCCATGGATAACCATGGATAGAAAGGGTGCTAATACCTTCCCTTTCTATAATCTACTCCCCGAACCCAAGAAAAATCTCAAAGGTTTTTGCTGTGCTTTTTAAACCTTTCCTTAGGATAAAATAAAAAGTCGGTGGCGACTCTTGCTCAACCGAAACATTTGCGAAAACGAACGCAAAACCATAGTCAGTTCTCCCACCGTATCACACCTGGCTAGATACAGGTATCGAATCTGGAATTAGTCGCCCACAAATATGCCCTGGCTAGATACAGGTATCGAATCTGGAATTGGTCGTCTACAGATATGCCCTGGCTAGATATAGGTATCGAATCTGGAATTAGTTGTCCACATATATGCCCTGGCTAGATACAGGTATCGAATCTGGAACTTCAAAAGGTTGGTAGAGATAGCTTTCCTGGCTGGATACAGGTGTAGACCTCTGACCTGAGAATGAAAGATAATTTCCTGGCCTGTTACATGGGTTGATCTTCAAACTCTTCATACAGATATGCCCTGGCTAGATACAGGTATCGAATCTACAATCAATCACTCACAAATATGCCCTGGCTAGATACAGGTATCGAATCTGGAACTGCAAAAGTTGATGGTAATCGTCTTTTGGTTGACCTTTTCCTGAAAAGGCAAAACATTAGTTGTATGCAATGTCATGATGTATGAAATGCATGATGTCATGATGTTCTCAAAAATAAATGAGATCGTGTTGTATGCACTTTATCATGTATGTAAGCAGGATGTATGAAATGTGAAATGTCTATGAATGTATTTTCGTCTAGGAAAATAAATCCTTGACGAATGTCGGGAGCTTGTTGAATCCTGGGCTGATGTTTGAAGAGTAGAGTTCTTCGTTTCCGCTGGGGATGATGATTGCAAGAATAAACCGGTAGGAGAAGATGACTCCGTTGGGGAATAAACTTGGTGAAGAGATTACTCTGCGGGGAACTACTCTGTGGGAAGAGATACTTTGCTGAGATTTTGATGATAACTCCGCTGGGGATTCCTGTTGATAAATTTTGTTGAGGGGTAATTTGATGAACTCCGCTGGGGATAGGAAGAACTTCGCTGAGGATGATCTTTCCATTGTAATTCGCTGAGGATAACCCATTTATAGGCTCTGGTGGGGGATAACCTCTGAACATGGCCGGGGAGAGATACTCGTACTCTGCAGGGGACCAGCTTCCAAACTCTACTGGGGATAAGCTTCCAGAATCTACTGGGGAGGATGATTCAACTCTCCTGGGGGAAACTTTTGAGACTGCACTGGGGAAATGGCTCCACTGGGGTGTCTGTATTCCGCCGGGGAACAATCTTATATTAAGACTGCCGGGGATGCTTGCTTGAGGAACATCTGTATACTCCGCTGGGGAATATTGAGATCTTTTGGGGATACCCAACTTCTTCAGGACTGATGGTAGACCCATTCTGCTTGGGGAGAGTATCACTGACTTGCTGGAGATACTGTGCCCTTTTGGGACTGACGGGAGACCAACTCTGCCTGGTGAGAGCATTGCCGAACCTTGTCTTAATTCTACGGGGAGTGAAGGTGTCTTGGTCAAATTCTTCAGCTGAATCTACCTTTGTACTCGGTGAGCAAGGCAGCTGTACAGTTTGGACAATTCTTATTGCCCCAGCTTCATGGGAGAAGGTACCTGTGGAGGTTGATAACTGCCGATTGAAAAATCTTCTTCTGGTAGGCAAGTGACGAGATGACGGGACATAGTCGTACGCTTTTGATCCCTAACTTTTGCCTGGACCGCCCTTTCGAGTTTTCAGTCCACCGGGATACCCATTTTTGCCCAAGCCGCCTTTTCAGGTTTTCAACTTGCCGGGTGTACAGATTTTTCATTTTCATCCCTTATTTTGCCCGAACCCTTTTGGTTCATCGGGAAGCCCTTATTTTTGCCTAGGCCAGTCGACCTAGCGGGTCTTTGATTATGCGTAATATTTTTTCCGACTATGTCCGTGCTCAGGATGTAGGGAGTTGTCACTGTCAGTAGTGTGGTGTTGCCATATTACCAGAAGATGTATGATCAGGCAAGATTCGTTGCTGGAATTCATGTCCAATTCCCCAAGTGACTCAGGCGGAGATTTGCCCCTGGCTGTTTGGCATTTTTGAGAGATTCCTTGAATCTTGACTGGACTGCCCCAGATGACGGACCATGATCATGTCTGCCCCTTGGTTGGAAGTGTTTTTCCACTTGAGGTGACTCTTTTTGTTGAGAAGATTTTGTTCACAAGATATTCGTCGTGTAAATTTCTCTGCTGTTGAACAAATAGTCATATGCAAACAATATTATTTTAAGAATGCAAAGCTTATGTCTGTTTTGAAATTTTTTGAAAATGCAGTTTTCAATAAAACAAATGATTTTTGTAAAATGTGATGTCAACTCAAGATTTTACAGCGAGCCCTAAGGAGTCAGGATACCTTTGTAACAGTATGCTTTCGAACTAACCCATGCTTCAGCTAGGACTTTTAAGGGTTATAACGTGGCCTGGTTCACGGTTTAAGAAACAAAGGATAAAGGCTCAAGATTTATTTGTACCCATCCGCTCTTCGTGATGTTCTTCAATCCTAAACTCAGCTAATCGTGCATTAGATCTTGTTTGAGTCTTTGCTCTGATATACCAGTGATGGTTCGGATATTGAAAGTTTATTTTGAATAGGCAGTCATTTCTTTTTTGTTGAGGGTTTGTAGGACCTCTTTCTTTTTTTTTGATTTTATCATCCCTATCTTTTTGCCTGAACTGTTTCTTTTTTGTGATTACAGTCAGCGGGATGCCCCTGTTTTTGTAAGTCTCCTTCGTAGGTTTTGACTTATTGGGCTTTTGTTTTTGAAAGATAACGACTGCCTGTCTTTATGATTATTCGGAACCACCACTGTCTTTTGTTTCGGAAGGACTTCTTTGATGCCATTCATTGTGCATCTGGATCAACTGAGAAACTACCCTGCCCCGGGTTATGATTAAGGGTTTTAATTTGTGAAAAGAAAAACTCCAACTTCTTTGGCTCAAAGGGGTTGACGAGGGATTATCTTCCTTATAACTTCACTGTTTAGGATTTGAAACAATGCCTGTACCTCATCAGCGGGGTCTGTTCAAAAGCATATTGTAAAGATCGCAGTATCATTTTCGTCCTCCTCCCTCAAAAGGCTTAGATTTTTTAATCAAGAGTTGAACATCACAAAAAATGAAAGCAATTTGAATATAGTGGATACGAATGGATTGATTCAAAATAGACATATGCAATGTATTAATGAAATAAAAAGGTTTGCCATGACAACAATTGTTTGTATAAGCAAAGAAAAATACAACTTGAAAATTCCCATGAACAAAAAAATCTTCTAGTCTCAGGACTTGTCACTTCAAATGGTGAACCTTGGAGGGATGGTAGAAGAACTCAGCCTGACCACCTTGGGTGAACTCCACTACTCCTTCATCAATCAGGTCCTGGATCTTGTTCTTCAGAGTCCAACAGTCGTCGGTGTCGTGTCCAGGACTGTCAGAATGGTAGGCACATCTCACACTCGGGTTATACCTGGAAGAGGAAGTGTTGGGATTCTTAGGAGGGTCCTTTAGCATTACCAGATTCAATCTCAACAGGCGTTGTAAAGCTTGAGACGGCGACACGTTGAGCTTGGTGAATTGCCTCCTAGGCTTGTTTGGCTTGCTCTGATCAACCCGTTGTTCTTGGCGAGGTCGTTGTTGGACCTGTGAAGTAGTAGCAGCTTGGAGAGGTCTATTCATCGAACCAAACCTTTGACTTCTTGGAAGTTGATTAATGACTTGTTCCTCAGCCTTGACTATTTGCTTCATGTCGTTGTCTTGACGAAGCTGGTTGACAATGGTTCTCAACTCTTCTTGCTCCCGGGCTAAGCCTTGGATGAGAGCCATCTGCCCTAGCATTTGGGTCCTCATTGCTTCTACCTCAGCTTGCAGATGTGTCATCCATTCATCCTTACTGTCTTCTAGACTGTTCTTGACCAAATTCCCCATGAGGAGTGTTCTCAACTCTTCCTGTCCCTTGGATAGGCTTAGGATGATTTCCCTGAACTGAGTCTCTTGAGTGTGGAAATCCTGGTTGTCTTGTTGGGAAGCCATTGCTGAAATAAACAGCGAGAATATGAGACACCTGTAAAAAGTGTGCCTGTAATGCAATGATATGTATGACATATGTATGCAATGTTTTCAAGGATCTCGCGGGGTAGACAAGAAAATTGTTAGAATTTGAATTTTACAGCTTGATTAAAGGAACTTCATGTTGTTGAGAGTCCTCCTTCAAGAGTTAGGCTCACCATATCGAGTGGGTCATAGCCCCTGACTTAGGCTGTCATGTCTTGATCTCCAAGCAACCTTGGCTAGAGGAAAATAAATCCCCTTTGCCCCTTGCTAGACATTTGATTCATCATGACCTGTATCACAAACCCTTGAGATCCTTGAAATGGGTTAGTCCTTATGCGGGATGTATGCAATGGTATGATGGTATGATGTTATGTACGTGGATGCAAAGGTGTGAGGTGTAAGTAAGCCCTGTAATAAGTCCAGATTAAGGACTGTAAACAACACCTGCAATAAACTCATGTGTCAGATAACAAGAATGTGCAAGTAGTTCAAGTTTGAAGGCACACAAGTCACACAAGACAACCCTTAGAGTTTAGGCCAGCATGAGGTTTAGGTACTACCCTCTTGAAGTTGGTGGGCTCAAAACCTGTCCTATCAAAAGTAACCGGGTTCTAAGGAGCTCAATATCATTGGATTGTTTTCTATGTTCATTGTTTTGATTTAGCCACTAAACTGGCGATCAAAATATTCCAAGAAAACAACCCTCAATGAGTGTAGTATCGAGTATCTACCAACTTCGGACTGCACCAAAGTCGGTCATCTCACTACCCCTAAAGAGGCCAGGATGGTCAAGTAAGGTTCCTAAGGTCAGTTGATGCTTCACGACACCACGCGGCGGCCCCGTACTCTCCTTGACTTGACTCAAGGGTTACCGGTACTCACCAAAGTGCCACATCAACGTAGCAACTGCTTCAACCGTGTCGGTATACCCCGCACAGTTCCCTCACAGTTTGTTGCTACTTCTAAAAGGGTATCCCCCAGATCCGGGTTAGGATCTATGAAACTCCAAGATAAGCCCACAATATTAAAGCAAACAAAACAAGCAATTGAAAACAAGAGTGGTCTAATCCTAAGGTACAGCTCACTTATAAAGCATCCCCAGCAGAGTCGCCAGTTCTGTGATCGGTGGAAATAGAACTGACTGTTTTGAAATGCTGGTTCGTGAAATGTCGCGGTAAGCAAGAGTCGCCATCGTCTTTTATGTTCTCCAACAAGGAAAGGACAAAAGCATAGCAAAATTCCTTTTCGAGATGTTTCTCGGTTCGGGAGGTAGATTATAGAAAGGGAAGGTGTTAGCACCCTTTCTATCCGTGGTTATCCACTGGCTCTTAGGTACTTGCTCACTATGTTTTCAAAAGATGTTTGCTTTTCTTGTGTATGTGGGTTTTGAAAAAAGTTTAGTTTGAAAAACTTCTAGGTAACTCTTGTATCTGTCCTCAAGAGTGTATGAAGTATTTGTTTGAAAACTTTTTGAAAGTGTAAGTGCGAAAAGTTGTTTTTGTTTTGAGAAAGAGCAAGTACCCAGGAGAAATCTACCTACTCTAAGGAATTAAGCTGTGTAAGAGTCCTTTCGACAGTACTATCCCACTATTGAGAAGTAGGTAGCACCGTCGTTGGAGTTATTCGGGTCAATTCGATTATAGGGACATGTGTGGTCACCAAAGCAATAGTAGGACGCCTTAGCGGTAACCCTAATGTCCTAGATCCTTTTTTATCCGAGGCAACCGTTTCGAGGCAACTGGATCTTTAGACAGGGGGGCGACCTCTAAAACACCTTATACTTGATGACCACTTTGAGGCAACCAAGTGAGGCGTACCCTAGGAGTGGCATGTGCACGTGTGTCCAGTTTCAGTTTAAGATTATCTTGTACATGTTATTGGTGAGCTACGAGTTGGTTTTGATTTTCAAACAAGTCTTGCATGCATAATTAACAGTTAATAATTTGCGGGAAATAAATTGCGGAAAGTGAATCTACGCTATTACAAGGCGTCGGGTATTTACATCGCCAAAAACATAACCCTTGAAAATAAATGCGAGAAAATTAAAGAAAGCGATAAAAGAGGTCCTAATTATCTATTACATTCTCGGAGCAGATACATGAATATAATCAAAATAATAAAGTGCGAAAAGAAATTGAATCGGGACGTCCTTAGGTTTTTGATCCTTTTTGAGAAAAGAATGGAATTTTGGTCCTCTTTTGCATTTAATTAAATATTAACCCTAAAACTAATTAATCAATTAATTAAAAAAAAGTATTTTTGTGTTTTCTATGTTTTAAAGAAAATAAAAATAAAAATAAAAAAGAGATTAAAATTATCAAAAGAAAAACCCTAATTCTAGATTTATTTTATTTATTATAAAAACAAAAGTCAAAGTTAACCTAATTAACTACATTAATTTGTTAGCATTTTATTTACAAAAATAATTAAATTAAGGTGAAATTAATAAATAATAATAATAATAAAAATATTAGTCTTCTGATTTTATTATGAAAAATAATAATTAAGTTAATTAAATAATAATAATATTAATAATAAAAATAATTAGTAAAAGAAAATAAAAAGGAAAAAAACAATTAACCAGGGGGGTGCTGGGCCCTTAGGAGGTTTGTTTGGCAATCTGAGGCCCACTAAGCTCAAGCCTTTGTTGACTTTCCTGAACTGTCCAGAGCGTGGTTGACTAGGGAACATGGTGTTCATCACCTTTTGGCCACTGGATTGGAACGTGATGACACATGACATGCTGAAGCGTGAGGTTTATGGTGGAACGCGTTGAGAATCCTGCATATGATCACATTATGAAAAATATTATAGAGTTTTGGGTGGACCTGGGAATCGAACCCAAGTCCCAATGGTTGCCAGCCACCTCACTATCCACTGAGCCAACTGCACGCCTTTGTTAGTATAGTAATCAACAAATAATATATTAGGAAATTAATACATATGCTGAAAACACAAAAAAACGCGCGCTCGTTTGAACGCTCCAACCATGACTCAACACATCACCGTCTTCTTCTTCATGCCTGTAAAATAAAAGTCAGATAGCGGGGGTTTTTAACCCCCACAAACTGCAAATGCAAAAAATAGCGAACAACTCTATGTCAAATATAAAGATTTCGCGAGGGTAGATTTGCAATCGTCTGAGTCTCCTGAATTCAACCATAAGCGTTAGGGGTTCCAATTTTTCCTATATAGCAAAGCCCCAAATTAAGAGCTTGGAAACCCTAGAAAACGTTCATGGTGTCTTGTGATTTAGGGCTCTATAATTCAATTATCTTGTACCAAAAGCTTCGTACAGTCTCTATGAACACAAAACAATCAACAAAAGATGTTAAATATGCATGAATCAATGATTACGATTTTGGAAAAAATCATCAAACCGTGGGTCTGTGCAGAGTGATTCCTTGAGCTTTGGCGTATGATTTTGATTGCAAAATGTTACTGAGAGTTCCTGCAATGTGTTTGAATCACTGAAACGCCTTGAATTGGCTTGGAAGATAGCAAACAGTTTTCACTTTTTCCTTGGATTTTTTGAATGTGATTATGGCTTTCTTGCAGAGTTTTCACGTCCAGGGCATTAGGTTTAGGTTCTGTATATATAATGGACTGAATTTAGGTTAAATCTTTGACCAAAAATCCATGGAATAATGGTTTGTATATTTGATTGAAAATCAAATATTTTTCAATCTTTTTGATTGAAAAATCTTGCCAAACTTGGAGATCCTTGTCCCCTTGATGTGAACACGAAATCTCCAGCATATATTGGTCATCTTTGCTTCACCAAAAGATTGCAAAATCATATCTTGATATTTTCCAACAATTAAATGAATTAAATGAATTAATATTGATTAACAATTCAATTAATTAATAAAAAATAAGAAAATAATTCAATTTAATCTCAATGGGTCGTGCATAAGCCTTGGATAAAGATTCAAGAAGAAATTTGAGGCCCATTAGCAAAAACAAAGTGTTTTGAGAAAAGTTGACTTTTGCAAATTCCCAAAAATTTCCCAACTTCTCCAATGCATATCTTGCTCAGCTTTGATCATATGAACATTTTCTTTGACATTTTGGAAAGGTCTTGAAGTCCTCTAACCAATACCTTTGGTCCCATGTCATTTGGATTTACCAATCTCAAGTTATGGTCTTTGACTTAAAGTGCATTTTTGTTGACTTTTTAAATTGACCTATAATGTAGAAATTGATAACTTTTTGTGAGAGCATTTCTTGGACTTGGAATGTGAATATGAGTTGTAGGAAATGTCATCCCCTTCAAAATGAGCATTGGATGGGATTTTTCTGATGAACCATTAAAAAGTTATGCCTTGGTCAAGATACAGTTGACTTTTCTACTGTCCAAAAATAGTAACTTTTGCATCTTGATGATTTTTGAGCCATGCTTGTGGAATCATGATCAAGACTTGATCAAATGATGATTGTGGCTTCAAAATAAGACGTTGACCAAAAATTCCGACTTTTGGCTGCAAAATGACCATTTTGCCCCTGCAGTTGATTGTGGATCAAATAGGGCTTTTGACTGTGCAACTTGCCTCTATGAGTCTTGAGACTTGACATGTAGATGCTTGACAATGTATATAGGCCTATGGGACTTGATTCAACCATTGAAAACCTCAAATTCTTTGAGAGAATCAAAACCCTAATTAGGACTGGCTTAGGAGGCATTTGGACTGTGCAATCCTTGAGTGATCTTAAACCATTTGAAGATGATTCTTGACAAACCTTGAAGAATATGGGAGGGAAAATTTTGGGGTACAACACTATGCAATTTAAAATATAATTCATAAAAATAAATGACATAATACAAGAAAAAAAATATTAATTGCATAAAAAACCTGGAAATAATGTTGTTAGAAAATTCATTGCAGCTCAATCGAAATCAATAAATTGTGTTAATTCTTAAATGAAGAATTAACACTCTAAACTAATGCTGGAAATAGAAATTACAGTACGTGTAGAAAAAGCTCAAAAACAAGAAAATGGAATAATTGCAGGAAAATAGAAATTTGGTTATGGGAAAATTTCTTCGACCCTCATCCATTGCACTACCACATATATATATATATATATAGGAGAAAATATTGCAGTTGAGAAAATCTTGGAAAAGGCTTGAGTGGAGTAAAACCAGGATGCATGGTTACTGAGTGGAGGAAATATAGGAGAACACTTCTGCCCTTACGTTGCCCATGTCTCCACTAATTCATAACGTTCCTCTTTACGCGTGTGACGGTCATCACAGGTGGGTGACGGTCGTAATGCGCTTAAATAGCGCATTACGCTCGTCAATGATGTGTGACGAGCGTTCTTTCTAGTTGGGGATGCGTTATGGTCGTCACAGGGTGTGACGGTCGTCACCGTTACAAAATCGGCATTTTGCAGATTTGGTTCTTTTCTCTTCTGTTTCTTGTTTAGCTTCCTTCATGTGGTCCTTTTTCATTGGCTTGAGTTGACAAATGTTATACCTATGAAAAGACACAAAAACTCGGAATAATCGGGAGTTAGATGACTCAATGTATTATAAAATAGGTAACAAGCATAGTAATTATATGATACGATTTCTCGTTATCAAATTCCCTCATACTTAAACCTTTGCTTGCCCTCAAGCAAATAGTCATTCGAAAGGTCGGACAAGTTTTGTCAAGCGCATAAGCATGACATACCTTGGATTTTTAAAGCAATTTCGGGAAATCCTCGTCGGTTCGACCAATACTTGACTGAAACACTAAAGATACGCTAATGACACAAGCAATAAGCTTAGTCGTAGGCTTCCATTTCAAACGAGCTATCCAACAGTTCCGTTATAACTCTGCCCAGAGTTCCTCGTATCTATTTCACCCGGTTTCATTCTGGCGCAATCACATTAAGCCCTTTTGTCTTAGCACGCACGTAGTGGAGTAACTGATTGGTGACTTTGATCCTTTTAGCACGGGGTCTGGTACACGAATGTGGCAACCCTACATATGTCATCCAAATTGGAGGTTGTGGGGGATCGGGCCGTAGCACGCCCTACCGAGTTCAGAACCAGATACCTCTGAACCAACCAACACTGGATTCCTTCGTTATTTGCTCAACTCTTATATGTGACCGTATATTTTGGTTCACAAAGTTTCTTTTCTTTTAGCAACGAGATAGGAAGGATATTTTAATGATCAGGCATCAAACACTTATATTCATCGATTCTCCACGTGGTTTGTGTCAAGACGGTGCTGACTGCTAGTATAAACTACTAGGGGTTACTGTAGAACTAAAAACTCCAGATATCGGTATAATGGTTATTGAAACGGATCGCGTAAGTAGGAAGTCTACGGTGTCATAACCGTATCGATCTTGTTATGTCGTTTTCGGCTTCCTTGACTGGGATTTCATTAAAATAGGTATGTCGGGCTAATGCGAAGATAAATTTTTTTTGGTATGGCTAAATAAAGTGAAGAATTTAAATCGAGACATATCATAAAAATTTACTAGTTTATAAAAGATGGAAAGGTACCTCTCCCACACTAAATCCGACATTGTCCTCAATGTTGTGGTATATAGGCGGGGAAGTACAATTACAAAAACAAACGGAAAGGAAATGAAACAGAAAAAATAGTAAACTACATAGAAAATAAAGAAAAACTACTGGTGACCACGTCCTCTACTCCTGGTGCAAGAGCGTCTGGTAGGAGTGGCTTATGTGTCAGTATCCTGGAAACCAAGGGTGCTGACGTCCAGCCTTAAGGCATTGAGCTCTGACAGGGCCTCATCCAACCTCTCATTCATGTTTCGCTGTCCAGTCAAGATCTGAGCGTTTTGAGCGCATAGATACTCATATTGCTCATGTTGTCTTCTTTCAAGCGCTGCACTCATTTGATTTTGCATATGAATGGCGCGGAGGACCTCTTCAAGAGTAATAGGAGGTGGTGCAGATGAGGGTCCTGGAATGTCATGGACGGGAGGAGCACTATCCAGCTCTTCTTGCATTTCATTTGCGGGGGCTGCAGGCTGGTCTTCATGAGTAGGAGCACGCCCCACGGGAGCTGCAGGATCGAACAACCAGTTAGCTCGGTTTCGTGGGTCGATTCGGTCCCTGCAAGGTAAAATGATGTTTTGATAAACAGTGTTCCTAATCACAGGGTGGAATCTGCCATCCTCCCGCTCATAAATAAGATGTGCGGCCTTGCAGTGATCCAAAGTTAGCAAAGCCGGTGCCATAGAAGGCATATTCGCGAGAGCAGCACCATAGTTCAGAGCTATGGAAAGTGAAGTGACCAGCCCTCCGAAATAAAAGGGTTTTCCGCCTCTAGCACAAATAGAGTGGATATGAGCCAGTAAGAACGAGGCGGCGTTGATCTTTTGCCCGGTGAACACGCAATGCATGAAGAAGAGCTCCTTGGGGTTGAGCTTGTGGTTGCTGTCACGGGCGAAGATTGTGTTGCTGAGGATGCGGTGGAAATAGCGGATGGCCGGATTATGAATGTGGGTGGCATTGAGGTGGTCGTAGGATCCGGCACAGATATTCGTCATACTGTGCCATAAGTTGAAAGCTTCCTCACCAAAATTATCCGGCACCCGAAGATGGACACCTTCGTCAGAACAGAAGCCTAAAAGTCGTGCGATGTCGGATTGGGGCAGCTCGTGCTCTATGCCGAACATACAAAATTTGGCCAGGCCTGACAGTTGGTTCGTGGCACCTGGCGGAGTGATATATATATATAAAGGAACTCAAAAACTCAAGGGTTAGAGTTTCATAAATCGGTCTCGGTTCGCGGCACAGGTTCCATAAATCTACAATCTGCAGCAATTGGAGGACACTGTCAAGTAGTCCCAAACTCCTCAAACAGTCAAGATCAACATACCGTGTAGGTTGGAGACCGCAGCGTTGAAACTTCTGAAATTTGACCCGTTGGGTTTCTCCTTGTTCGCCGGATCTGAAAGTGAGAGCGAGAGCTTGTTGATTGTTGGCCATGGTGTTTGTAAAACGGATTGAAAAAGGTTTGGAATGAGAATGGGGTAGTGGGTGGATGGTATTTTTAGTGTTAGAAATTTGGAAGTTTGAAAAATATGGAGTGGGTATGGTACGTGATTTTGCAGCAATGGAGGTTTTGTGGGTTTTGAAGATAATGGTTGGAACGGCTCTGTAATAGCCGTTCTGATATATTGTGCGCGTGACGGTCGTCACGATGGTGTGACGGGCGTAACACGATAAAACACGTGTTATTCTCGTCACGAGGGTGTTACGAGCGTAACACGTTCAATGTCATTAATGAGAAGACCGTTACATATGTTTAAATAATTTTTTATTATTTTCTTAATATTATAATTTTTAAATATTCTAATAATTATAATTTTGAAATATTCTAATATTATAATTTAAAAAATATTTACCAACACACTAATGAAATAATATTTGCGGGAAATATAAACAATAAATTAAAAAAAAATACTGAAAATGAAAATGAATGAAAATAAAATAATAGCAGTAAGGCAGTAAAACTTAGTACTTGATAAATAATTGAAATTGCATTAATCCATAAGAATTGTTTCGAAATAGAAATAACTTAAATAAAAAATGATAAAATGCTAGAACAACAAACTAGATTCCTCCCCCACACTAAAACCAAACAGTGACCTCACTGTATGTACAAGTGCGAGAGAAGAACAAATCAATATAACAACGACAATCTCTAGCCACGGGGAGTAGGGAACATATGCTGGTGCATGAAATCCAGCTGGTCGGTCACCAAATCCATGAAAGCGATGAAGTCCACTCGTAGAGATGTAAGCTCGCCCCGCATTTCAGTAATTTCTTCATGCAAAGAGTGCAGGGTAACAGTAGGTGGAGGCGGTGGTGGTATCTCTGGAGCCTGGGTGGTGGTCTCAATAGAAACTACTTACTGCTCCCATGGATCGGGAAATTGGTGGTATCTCGGTGGTGTTGTAGGGTCTTCAGCATCGTGAGAGGTGTTGGGTACTTCATAGATTTCAAGGAGACGAAGGCGGTGTAGGAGGATGGTGGAGGTCAAAAAGCCAGTTTGCTCTATTGTGGACACTAGTGATAGGGTTCGGGAGCATAAAATGGTGGACAGTCTCATGATTAATTAACAGCTCGAATTCATCTGGCCCAAGATTCCCTATAAAACTAGTGTTGAAGCAAAATTCAATGTTCATTGGCTTTATTCCATAATGCGGGGCTGATCCTAGCATAGGCCTTCAGAGTCCAATGGCATTAGAGATCATAGTGACTAAACCACCCAACAGGATTGGTGCATTCGGAGTTTGTATAATACGCTCCATGTTAGCTAGCATATAAGCGGCACCGTTTACCGGACGGCTCTGAGAAGCACAGTACATAATGAAGAGCTCATCACGTGATATGGATGTAACATTTTGCTCTTTACCAAAAAGGGTATGGGCGATGATCTTATGAAAGTACCTGATAGCCGGGTTGTGGATGGACTTAGAATAAAGGTCAGACGGCTCTGGATGGTTATTGCCAGCAATGCTACCCCAGAAAAAATCAAGGTCAGAATTAAGCAATAGGTCCTCCCGGGTCATAGTAATAACATCAGGGCCAAAAGGGAATCCTAACAGGTTGGCAAACTCCCTAAGGTTATAGCGGTAGTCCATGTCAAATAGCCTGAAGGTGATCAACCCACGGTTGAACCCTAACCCATGATTTGGAAGGTAGCTCAGTGTGCTCAGGAACTCAAGGACCAACTTCCTGTAGGTACAATACCGTCTCCGAATAGGAGCAGTGTCCCAGCCTATCTGGTGTAGCAGATACATGACACTCTCACGAATGCCTAGAGCAGTCATAGCATGGTCATCAGCGTAGATTGTAGGACACATCTCACGCTCAGCCAGATCCTCAAAGCGTCTTCTTTGGTGCCTGCTTCTCAAGGTGATATTCATGTAGTTTACTCGTGCCATGGAGCTAAATATGAAAGCTAAAGAATTACCCCCTGAAAATATTTAATAAATGTTTGAAAAACTAAGTTAGTAGTTTCAGGTTAAAAATGCCGAAGTTAAATCAAAAAGAAAAAGAAAGTTTAAAGGAAAAATAAAAATAGAAGAAAAAGAAAATAAAAAGGAGTAAGAGATGCAACATGAAAGTTTTGAAGATTAAGAAAAAGAAAAGAAAAATAAAAACATATTAAAATAATAAAAATAATTAAAAGAAAACATGGGTTGCCTCCCATGAAGCGCCTTTGTTTTATGTCGATGGCTCGACAGATAGTACCTATTCAGTTAGGTATCGGGGTAGGTGGCTCACTTAACTGAAGATAGGCCGAATAGTTTAGATTTCCGATGTTAAAGTAGTGCTTTAAGCGCTAGCCATTGACTATGCATGGTTCGATAGAATTTCCTTTAATTTCTATCGCAGCACTTGGGAAAACTTTATTAATTTCGAACGGTCCTGACCATCGGGAACGTAATTTACCCGGGAAAAGTTTCAGTCTAGAGTTGAATAGAAGTACGATGTCTCCTTCCTTAAATTCTTTCCGCGAGATACGCTTATCGTGCCATTTTTTTTGTTCTTTCCTTATAAATTCTAGCATTTTCATAAGCTTCTAAACGCAATTCTTCTAATTCATGGATATTTAATATTCGTTTCTCGCCAGCAATCTTGTAATTTAAGTTAAGGGTTTTAATTTCCCAGTAAGCTTTATGTTCTAATTCTACTGGCAAATGACAAGATTTTCCATAAACTAATTTAAACGGCGTTGTTCCGATAGGGGTTTTAAAAGCTGTTCTATATGCCCAAAGAGCATCATTTAGCTTGGAGGACCAATCTTTTCTGGATGTGGCTATGTTTTTCTCAAGGATTTGTTTTATCTCCCTATTTGACACTTCCACTTGTCCACTCGTTTGAGGATGGTATGGTGTGGCTATGCGATGTTTAACGCCATATTTTGAAAGTAGTTTTTCGAAAATTCTAGAGATAAAATAGGAACCACCATCACTGATTACTAGTCTTGGTACACCGAATCGTGGGAAGATAACATGCTTGAATAATTTAAGTACCACTCGTGTATCGTTTGTGGGTGCAGCGATGGCTTCAATCCATTTTGATACGTAGTCAACAGCTACCAATATGTACTTATTTCCGAAAGATACGGGGAATGGTCCCATGAAGTCAATTCCCCATACATCGAAAATTTCTACTTCGAGAATCCCTTTTGGCGGAATTTCGTCGCGTCTAAATATATTTCCTGTGCGCTGA
The DNA here is from genome assembly GCA_948472305.1 of Vicia faba. Taxonomy (NCBI): domain Eukaryota; kingdom Viridiplantae; phylum Streptophyta; class Magnoliopsida; order Fabales; family Fabaceae; genus Vicia; species Vicia faba. Next base: position 1,066,276,941 of record OX451741.1, on the reverse strand, counting down.
CATCTATCGCAGTTCATAATTGCTACGTGGATGTCTTTCCATAAAGTAGGCCAAAAGAAGCCTGCTTGAAGTATTTTTGCACAAGTTTTCGATGTACTAGCGTGTCCACCATAAGGGGCGGAATGGCAATGGGAAATGACGCCATCTATTTCATCGTTAGGAACACAGCGACGGTAGATACCATCAGCGCCTCTTTTAAAGAGTAATGGTTCATCCCAGAAGTAGTGTTTAAGATCATGGAAGAATTTCTTCCGCTGTTGGTACGTTAAATCGGGTGGTAAAACACCTGCGGCTAAATAGTTGACGAAATCAGCGTACCATGGTAATGTGGTGTTGGTACAAATGGCTTTCACTACCGCATTTGTTAAAGGTTCATTGTGTTGATCTAAATTGTCGGTAGGAGCTATCTCTAGTTTAGCAATAAGGCATTCATAAGGGAAATCTTCGTTTATGGGAACACTCTCGATTTGGATTCCATCTAATCTTGATAAATGGTCTGCTACCATGTTTTCAGTCCCTCTTTTGTCTTTTATTTCCAAGTCAAACTCTTGTAGGAGTAAGATCCATCTGAGTAGTCGCGGTTTGACGTCTTTCTTACTTAGCAAGTATCGCATCGCAGCATGATCCGTGTAAATAATGATTTTGGCACCCACTAAGTAGGAACGAAATTTATCCAATGCGAATACAACAGCTAAGAGTTCCTTCTCCGTAGTGGCGTAATTCATTTGTGCGGGATCGAGTGTTCTGCTTGCGTAGTAGATAACGTGAAGCTTTTTATCCTTGCGTTGTCCTAGGACTGCGCCTACAGCATAATCGCTCGCATCACACATTATTTCAAATGGTAGGTTCCAATCAGGAGGTTGCATAATAAGTGTTGAAATTAAGGCTTCTTTAAGCGTCTCAAATGCGTTTAAGCATTTATCATTGAAAATAAACTCGGCTTCTTTCATTAATAATTCAGTTAGCGGCTTAATGATTTTAGAGAAATCTTTTATAAAACGTCGGTAAAAACCAGCGTGTCCTAGAAAACTTCTTATTTATCTAACTGTTTTGGGTGGTTGAAGGTTTTTGATAATTTTGATTTTTGCTCTGTCGACTTCAATCCCTCTGTTTGATACAATATGACCTAACACAATTCCTTGTCTCACCATGAAGTGACATTTTTCCCAATTGAGCACTAGGTTGACATTGACACAGCGTTTCAGTACTAATTCAAGATTTGATAAACACCCGTCAAAACTTTCTCCGCAGACATAGAAATCGTCCATGAATACTTCCATAATTCCGTCTAAAAAGTCTGCGAAAATCGCCATCATGCATCGTTGGAAAGTTGCAGGTGCGTTATATAGTCCAAATGGCATTCTTCGGTATGTAAAGGTACCATAGGGACATGTTGTGGTGCGGTGGGAGAACTGACTAGTGTTTTGCGTTCGCATTCGCACTTGTGCGGTTGAGCAAGAGTCGCCACCGACTTTTTATTTTATCCTAAAGGAAAGGTTAAAAAAAGCACAGCAAAAAACCTTTTGAGATATTTCGTGGGTTCGGGGGGTAGATTATAAAAAGGGAAGGTATTAGCACCCTTTTCATCCATGGTTATCCATGGGCTCTTAGTTACTTGGTTTTTTAGATCACTTGCTTTGTTTTTCGATTGCTTTGAAAATGGTGTGTGTGTGGGTGCTTTTTGAAAATGTTTTGGAAAAAGATGCCTTGTCTTAGGCAACTAATGTATTTGACTCGTGTTTGAGTGTTTTACAAAAGTGTGGATCTTTTCGAAAAGATGTTTTCAAATGTTTTTGAGAGTTTGTTTGAAAGTGTAGTGATGTGTGATTTTGAAATTAGGCAAGTGTTTTGTTTTGCAAGTTTTGATTCAAGTAACTAAGAGGTTATCTACTCCTAAATTTCTCAAGAGATTATTGCTATGTTTTAACCCTTTTTAACAAGTTTATTCCACCATTGTATTTGGTGGACAATCTTGTGTTAGGATGTGAAAGGGACAGGCGCGGGTCATCGTTTAGACCATGAATGCAATGATGCCAAGTGTCTTTGGCAATTTGCTTTGAAGGGACTATGATCATTCCGTTTTAGGCAACTTTCGAAAGCGTCATCGGGGAACTTATGATCATTTGAATTTGTTTTGCCAAAGATACTCGACGTGCAAGCATGGCCCATTTTGGAAGGCAACGTGTGGGATTACCCTAGAGGGTGCAAGTGTGATTGTGTATTGATTACATGTATTTGTCTTGTATTAGGTTATCTAGCGTTTGATTTTATGTACATACAACCCTAGGTCTAACCATGGTATAATTGGAAAACTGTAGATTGCGGAATGTAAAATCTACGTTATTACAAAATAGTATCCGGGAGTGGGGGTACAAGTATATGAATGGGGATGAGACTTATAGTATCCAATAAGTTACAACCAAATCGAATGTGCGATCAAAACGTAAATATCGAATATACAAATATAAGATAAAAATGTGTATAGGGCAATGTGAATGTATTTGTGTAAGTGTACAAGTCTATGAGTGTGTTTAATTATTTACAAGTGCGAAAGGTGAGATTAAAGCGTATTAGGGTTTGACCTAGAGAAATGTATTTTAATGAATCTGTGATTTTTATCTTTAATTATGTACAAAAAAGAAAATGTTTTAATCAAATTTTTGTGAATTTTAATATTAGAGAAAAAAATGTATTTCTATTATTATGTACAAATATGTATGTTAATTAAAAAGTTTTCAATTTAATTATGTGTGAAAAAGTATTTTATTATTTTATATATTTCAAGAAATCAAATTATACAAAAAGTTTATTTACTTATTTTGTGCAAAATGCATTTTAATTGAAAGAATGGAAAGATATTTTCAATTTTTAATATATAAGGTAGAAAAATATATTTTAATTAAGTTACGTGCAAATGTATTTTAATGTGTATTAAAAATGTTTTCAAGTTAATGGAATTAAGTATATATATAAAAAGTGTTTTAACTATATTGTAAAAAATATATTTTGTCTATTAAAATGATTTTGTAAAAGGAAAAAATAAATGTTTATGTAATATAAAGAAAAAAGAAAAGGTTAGTATTTAATAAAAATGTTAGGTTAAAGAAGAATTAGAATAATGTTTGTTTTTTTGTAAAAGAAGGGTTTAACATCTAAATGGGCTTTTAGGGATGTCAAAAGCGGGTTAAGCCCATGGTTTGAAGCAAACAATTTAGGGTTTCAGGGTTTTGTTATTCAGAACGAAAGTTGGGGTTGGCAGCGGCGCGTTCGTGCATTCGCTCATCTTCGTCTTCCTCGTTTGCTGTCTCAGTGCTCCCTTCGCTTCGAGGCCACCAGCGCTACCCTCAGACCTCTCTTCCCTCCAGCTCAGTGGATTCGTGATTCAAGGTTTGTTTCAATGTTCTTTTTTTTCTTTTGTGAACGATACGCGTTCTTGATTTGTTTTAAGTTGAGTTTTCATTATTATGAGGTGAAGGAGAAAAAAGAGGAATAAAGCTCACTACCTGACCTTGGAGGAGGAGGAGAGAAGAGTGGAGGCGCTGAGGAGGCCGGAGCGAGCGGAGGGGGGTTTTGCGCGATTCTTCGCTTCTTGGTGACCCTGGTATCTTTTATCTTTTCGCCATTTTCTAGGGTTTGATGATGATTTGTGCTGAAAAACCCTCTTGAAACAATTCACTTCTTGATCTCTTCTTTCCCACTGTGTTGCCTTTGGGAATTTGTATGTTTTTTGAATTGTTGTTGCTGGCCCTCTGAGATTGATATGCTTGGTTGAAATGCTTGCTTGCTCCTGAACGAAATTTCTCTCTTCTTCTTGAACGCTGTATTACTTATTTGTGTTTCCCAGTGATAATCTCAGAGGTCTGAGGGCCTAGGTTGCCTTTGATACTTTTTGTTTTCCTCTGAGCCCCTGATGCCTTGAATTGTTGTTCTGTGTTATCTTGAACTTTCCCTTTTCTTCTTCTTCTTGAACACTATTGCCTTAGATTTGTTTAACGCCTATGATGAAAAACTTCTGAGGCTAGGGAATTGGTTTTGAAGGCTTGGATATGCTGGATTTACAAAATGGTGAGGCTTGAATTTGCAAAGGTTTTATCAGGTTTATGTGGTTAGGCCTTGACAGTAGTGGTATGGCTTTGGTGCTGGTATGAGGTTTGAGATGTGTTTGATGGTTTGGTTTGTACAGTTTTTGAGGTTAATGCAGGTTGATGAGGTTGAGCTTGCTTTGTATCTTTTTCTTCCTCTCTGAACTGCCTGCTGAACTGTGTTGGGTTTTAGTCTGGTTTTTGGATGGGTTTGAGGTGTTTCAGGTTATGGTTTGTGAGGTTATCCAGGCCATTGCAGGTTTTGTTCCAATAGGTTTTTTATGGCTTGGCTTTGTTTTATCAGTTTGCAGGTATGGTGAGTTTTGAGGTTCAGGTTTGAACTTGTATGTTTGATGAGGTTTTGCCTTTACTGATGCAGGTTTAAGGTTTTTGCTTCAGTTGCTCTTCCTCTTTTTTTTTACTGCGTTGTATTGGCTTGTGGGTTTGTATATTGAGGCAGAGTATCCTGATATATGAAAATGCTCTGCCAGTTTTGTATATTTTCTTGCCTTTTTGTAAGAAGTTCTGCTCTCTCCTCTCTTGCTGAATTGTATTCTCTTTTTTGTATATCTTTTCTGTCTTCCCTGCCTAAGCCTAAAACCTGCCTATGCTTCTTTTTTCTCTTCTTCTCTATAGTACAGCTTTAAGAATTTTTTAATGTTTATTTCTGTACTTTCTGAAGGGGCCCCTCTATGCTGGGAAATGATGATTAAGTATTTAGCTTGCATAACACATTTTCCTCTGCATCTTTTGTTTCTTTTGACAGCTTTATGTGCTTTGTGATATCTCCCATATCTTCTTTGACAGCTTGGGTAGATTTCGACAGCAATTGTACTTTTGGGTAATCTTTGAGTAGACTTTGGCATTTGATAGGAAGTGGGAATTGGATTTTTCAGTTTAGTTTGAATTTGAAGTTGAGATTCTATGCAGCTTGAATTTTGGATTTTATGCATTTGACATTTGCATTCATGAATAAAAATCTTCCCTCTCTGTGAACCGGGAGAAATCCCGTGATTTGCAGAGAGGGTCAACTGATCCCAGTCAGTGGCCTCTAATGATGAGCAAATTTTAACTGTCTCTTTTTTTTATTCAACTGCTTTCTGACTTTTCTTCTTCTTTTTGCAGATAAAAAATGGAGCACCGGAGTGGAGTGAAGAATGAAAAATATTAGAAATAGGATAGCTTTTTATTTTATTTAATATTTAAATTAATGTATATTATTGTTTGTAATTTAAATTATAAACAACAATTTGTACAAATAATTCAAATATCAATAAAATCTAAATTATCCAATTAATTCTAATTTTCTTTATTGTTTATTTATTTATTTAAAACTCTTTGAATTAAAACAATTGAAAAATAAATTTCAATCAGTCAATTTTAGAATAATAAATAACTTAAATAAAAACAATATTGATCAATTAAACCTGTCTCTTCCAATATCCAAAGCAAAGCGGTAGTCAACCAAAATAAACTGATCAAGCGCATTCCATCTTCATTGATTTGCCATAAACACTGTGAATCCAATACTGCATACTGTATTTGACTGGCTCAAAGAAAACAACATGAATTCAAACCACTGTCTCTTTTACTGATTAAATCAAGATAACGCGAATTTTAACCCGAATCTCGGAATAAACCGCAAAGTGCTGTGGAATTTAAATTCTTCTGAGAATATGCCCATAAAACCTTAACTCCTGATTAAATGCCAAATAACGCTCGCCTGATCAAAATTGAACCAAAAATCATCCAAAACCCTAAGCCAACTGTGAAACCATCTAGAGTCCTGAAAATCAGTAAAAACCCTAATTTCGCTTGACTGACAAGAAAAGTCCGTTTGTCCGATTCTTGAGCCAGTTTGAAAAGTCAGGAAAGACTTGAAGCTGAGATTTCTTGTGGGAAAATACGAGGGCAAATTTTGGGGTACAACAGTTGCCCCTGTTCAATCTTCTTTGACCTGAAGAGTTAGATTGGCAAGTTTGCCTTTCGCGACTTGAAGGTAAAAGAAGATTGGACACTAAAGTGCCCAGAAAATTTGCACTCATCGATGTGACGGTAAATGTGAATAGGCTTAAAGATTCCATTTGGTGATGGACTTAAAGATTCCATCTGGACATGTTGAACTGTTGGTAGGAGGATGGGCTTAAAGATGACATATGGAAATGTTGAAATGTATGTCAATGGTGAGTGGACAAGTATCAGGAGGGCCTCCATGTTTTAGGACATCTCTGAATTGGGGTCTGAACAAGCAACAGATTGACGTCCGTATCTGGAGAATCTGTAAACTATCTGAGATTGAATAAGCAATAGAGCGGCATCCGTTGTTGGGACATATCCGTAAACTATTTTCAAAAATTGAGAAGAGTCTGAATCAGTTGGTAGATTGACATCCGTTGTAGGGAGGAATCTGTAAACTGTCTTCAAAAGTTGAGAAGAGTCTGAATCAGTTGGTAGATTGACATCCGTTATAGGGAAGAATCTGTAAACTGTCTTCAAAAATTGAGAAGAGTCTGAATCAGTTGGTAGATTGACATCCGTTGTAGGGAAGAATCTGTAAACTATTTTCAGAAGTCTTGAAGTTAAAGAGGAACCGGTGTAGGGTTTCTTGATGATGCGTCTGAATGAATCTGGAATAAGTATCAGAAGGTCGCCGTGTCCGGGTCACATCTGAACTATTTCTGGATGAATCTTGGGAGATGATCTTTATCTGTCGACTGATCTTACCTGAAAAAGGTGAAGGGTTAGTTGTATGCAATGTTATGATGCATGATGCAATGTACGTGACATCAATGTTTATGACATGAATGCGGTGAATGCGCATGTAAGCTGATGAGCTAATCTTGCCAAGGATACATGAATCCGAGATGGCTGAAGATAAAAGCGTCTTGACTGCTGCCGGGGAAAATAAATCCTTGGCTGTCGCTGGAGAAGAGAATTCCTGATGACCTCTACTGGGGAGCTCCAAACTAGTAGACTCATGCTGAGGAGGCCAGATTGAGAATCTTCGGCTTGATGGGAAGTAACTCTGGCGACTTCACTGGGGAACTCAAGATTTGCCTTCCCAAAACTCTGTGGGGGGGGAAGGTTCAATGGTCTGGCTCTGCTGGGGAATTTGATGAACTCCTCTGGGGATAGGAAGAATTTTGGCGAGCGTGATCTTCCGTGGTGGTTAGCTTGAGAAGAATCTGAACAAGCGATAGGTTAACATCCGTTACTTGGAGAACCCGTGAACTATTTTCAGAAATCTTGAAGTTGAATCAGCAATAGAGCCGCATCCGTTGTTGGGAAGCGTCCGTAAACTAATTTCAAAGGTTGAGAAGAGTCTGAACAAGTCGGTAGATTGACATCCGTTGTAGGGAAGAATCCGTAAACTTGTTTCAGAAGTCTTGAAGAGGAACCAGTGTAGGGCTCCCTGAAGATGAGCTTGTGTAAAACTGCATCGGGTTTTGAACACTTTTGACATTCGAATGCCCCGAGTGGTGATGTAGATAAATTCCTGGCTTATTACAGGTGTTGGTCTAACATCGGTCGTTCACAGATGTTTCCTGGATTGTTACAGGTGTTGATCTGGAATTCTTCAGACATGCCCTGGCTGGATATAGGAATCGAATCTGGAAAGGTCATAGTTGATAAATATGCCCTGGCTGGATACAGGAATCGAATCTTCAAACTCTTCAGACGTGCCCTGGCTAGATACAGGAATCGAGTCTGGAAATGTGGTCAACAGATGTGCCCTGGCTGGATACAGGAGTCGAATCTGGAAATAGTCGTCAACAGATATGCCCTGGCTGGATACAGGAATCGAATCTTCAAACTCTTCAGACGTGCCCTGGCTAGGTACAGGAATCGAGTTTGGAAACGTTGTAAACAGATATGCCCTGGCTGGATACAGGAATCGAATCTGGAAATAGTCGTCAACAGATATGCCCTGGCTGGATACAGGAATCGAATCTTCAAACTCTTCAGACGTGCCCTGGCTAGGTACAGGAATCGAGTCTGGAAACGTTGTAGTTGATTTGTTGAACACTTTTGACATTCGAATGCCCCAAGTGGTGATGAAGGAATCTTGAATCAGGTTACTCTGCATATTGAGAGATTTCTTGAAATCTTGGCTGGACTGCCCCAGGTTAACTGAACTTTGAAAGATCTGCTGGATCTTGACTGGACTGCCCCAGGTTAATTGAACTTTGAAAGATCTGTCGGACCTTGACTGGACTGCCCCAGGTTAATTGGATTATGACATGTCATGCCCCTTGTTGATAAGGGGTTTGTAATGGAAGTGTTATCCTCTTGAAGTGATTTTGACTTACTGAGAGAGTTTTCGTTCCTTCGAACATTCGCTGTATGAACTTCTTCGCTGTCAAACAAAAAGGTTAAATGCAGACAGTGATATTCGGATAATGCAAAGTTTATGTTTGTCTTTGAAGTTTTGAAAAATGCGTTTTTTAGCAGAAAACTTTTCATAAGACAAGTTAACACAAGATTTAGAGCAAAGCCCTACAGGAGTCAGGATACCTTTTGTAACAGTATGCTTTCGAACTAACCCATGCTTCAATTAGGACTTTTGGAGGGTTGTAACGTGGCCTGGTTCACGGTTTAAGAAACAAAGGATAAAGGCTCAAAGTATATTTGTACCCACCCGCTCTTCGTGATGTTCTTCAACCTAAGCTCAGTTAATTGTGCGTCACACTCTGTTTCGAGTTTGGAACGACTTTGGGCGATGGTTCACCAGTTTGAATTTGGGAGACAGTCATCATCTCCTCTTTTCTTTTAACACTTTTCATGTTGTTGAGGATTTTGTAATGACCTCACTATTTTGATTTTGATTTGTTATCCCTAACTTTTTCCTGACTGTTACCGTTTTCGGGATTACTGTCAGCGGGATGCCCCAGCTTTCTTAAGCCTCCTTCATAGGTTTTGGCTTAGTGGGCTTTTCTCTTTTGAGAGATTGACTGTCTATATGATAGGGAACCACCCTGGCCTTTTGATTCCTAAGGAATGCTTTCTCTTTCGATGTCGTTCGTTGTATTACGAACTGAGAGTTTGCGACTTCAATGCACACTTTTTTTTTTGAATTAACTGAGAGACTACCCTGCCCCAAGTTTATATCAAAGGTTTTGATTGTATCAGAACAGAAAACTCCTACTTCTTTGGCTCGAAGGGGTTGACTAGGGATTAACTTCCTTATAACTCCAGTGTTTGGGAATTGAAAGAAATGCCTGTACATCATCAGCAAGGTCTGTTCAAGAGCATACTGTATAAGATTATGGTATTGTTTCGTCATCCTCCCTCTAAAGGCTCGCAGCTTTTTATCAAGAGTCAAATATCATAAAGAAAAGCAAAAGAGTAGTGAAACGAATGGATGAATTCAAGACAAACATATGCAATGCATTAATGAAAACAGAGTTTAACATCAACAGATAATTGTTTGACGGCAAAAGAAATTACAACTTTGAAAGTTCAAAAAGAAGCAAAGATCTTTCAGCTTGAGCTTCGTCACTTCAAGCGGAGAACCCTTTAACGGAAGATCTTCATCTCACCGTCTGGCATGAATTCCAGCACCCCAATGTCGACCAGATCTTGAATCTTGTTCTTCAAGGCCCAACAGTCGTTGGTGCTGTGTCCCGGGCTGTAGGAGTGGTAAACACAGAATGCGTCGGGATTAAAGTGAGGAGAGGAGATATTGAGCTTCTGGGGAGGGTCCTTTACAGTGAGCAAATCGACCTCCAACAGGCGCTTCAGTATGAAGAATGATGGTATTTCAGTCTCCGTAAACTGTCTTCCCGACTTTTCTTGTTTACGCCGATTGCCCCGTTGACGCTGGCGAGGTTGTTGATGAGATTGTGACCCTGAAGCTAGCAAAGGAGCTTTCCCCTTGTCTTCTTGAGTTGATGGAGGCTGAGCGGTGACTTGCTCTTCGACCTCGGATGTTTGCCCCAGTTGGTTGTTTGGAAGCAGTTGGCGGACAAGAACTCTGAGTTCCTCTTGTCTTTGGGATAGGTCTTGGATGAGAGCCATCTGGCCCACCAACTGTCCCATCATTTGAGTCCTTAGTGTTGTCAGATCAAACTGCAGCTCCGCAATCTGATCACTCCTGGCATTGTTGGAACTCCCCAAGCCTTTGGTGATGAGAGCTTTCATCTCTTCTTGCCCCAGAGACAAGTTCAGGAACATCTCCTGCAGCTGAGCAGTCTGGTCTTGGATGTCTTTGACAGACCTTTCTAGAGCCATCTCTTGCTGAAATAAACAGCAGGAGAGTAAGGAAACCTGAAAAAGGAAAGATTGTCAAAATGAAATGCATGATATGTGGATGCATGCTTTCAAGGGTCTCTTGGGGTAAACACAAGAAAATGTTAGAGGTTGAACTCTGCTCTTGGATTGGAGATCTCTGCACCGGTGGACGTCCTTCCACGAGAATCAAGCTCACCATGTCGAGTGGGTCATAGCCACTGATTCAAGTTGTTGTACTTGATCTTTGACTGGATTGGTTAGAGGAGAGACCTCTTTGCCCTTGAATAGATGTCTGGTTCAACGTAATCATGCATCAACAGAACCCTCGAGATCCTTGAAATGATTATTGAAAATGCTAAAATGCTATGGTATGATGTCATGATGTTATGTGCATGTATGCACAAGCAAGTAAGTGTATATACAGGCAAACAATATTCACACAAAGCACACAAGGCCTTAGGTTTAGGCTTGCATGAGGTTCAGGTATTACCCTCTTTCAGTTTGTTGGTTAAAACCTGTCCTATTAAAAGTAACCGGGTTCTAGAGAATCTCATATCATTGGCTACCCTCAATCGGTCATAACTCCAGCATCGCAACCTTTTCTCGCGGCCGGAACCATCTCGAGAGTTTAGCCTCAATGAGTGTAGCATACTGCTACTGTTCTAATGGCCAAGTTGGTCAATTAGGGTTCTAAGGTCGGTTGGTGCTTAATGACTCCTTGGAAGACCCATATTCTCCCCGTCTGAACACGAGGGATATCGGTACAGACCAAGACGCCACACCAACGTAGCCACTGCTTCACCCATGTCGGTATACGCCGGACAGGTCCCTCACAGATTATGCTACCAAAAAGGGTTTCCCCAGATCCGGGTTAGGATCTATAAAACTCCGATACAAAGCCCACAAATGTAAAGCAAACAAAGCAATCAATTGAAAGTAAAGGTGATCTAAACCCTAAGGTAACCCCACTTTAAAACAATTCCCCAGCAGAGTCGCCAGTTCTGTGGTGCGGTGGGAGAACTGACTAGTGTTTTGCGTTCGCATTCGCACTTGTGCGGTTGAGCAAGAGTCGCCACCGACTTTTTATTTTATCCTAAAGGAAAGGTTAAAAAAAGCACAGCAAAAAACATTTTGAGATATTTCGTGGGTTCGGGGGGTAGATTATAAAAAGGGAAGGTATTAGCACCCTTTTCATCCATGGTTATCCATGGGCTCTTAGTTACTTGGTTTTTTAGATCACTTGCTTTGTTTTTCGATTGCTTTGAAAATGGTGTGTGTGTGGGTGCTTTTTGAAAATGTTTTGGAAAAAGATGCCTTGTCTTAGGCAACTAATGTATTTGACTCGTGTTTGAGTGTTTTACAAAAGTGTGGATCTTTTCGAAAAGATGTTTTCAAATGTTTTTGAGAGTTTGTTTGAAAGTGTAGTGATGTGTGATTTTGAAATTAGGCAAGTGTTTTGTTTTGCAAGTTTTGATTCAAGTAACTAAGAGGTTATCTACTCCTAAATTTCTCAAGAGATTATTGCTATGTTTTAACCCTTTTTAACAAGTTTATTCCACCATTGTATTTGGTGGACAATCTTGTGTTAGGATGTGAAAGGGACAGGCGCGGGTCATCGTTTAGACCATGAATGCAATGATGCCAAGTGTCTTTGGCAATTTGCTTTGAAGGGACTATGATCATTCCGTTTTAGGCAACTTTCGAAAGCGTCATCGGGGAACTTATGATCATTTGAATTTGTTTTGCCAAATATACTCGACGTGCAAGCATGGCCCATTTTGGAAGGCAACGTGTGGGATTACCCTAGAGGGTGCAAGTGTGATTGTGTATTGATTACATGTATTTGTCTTGTATTAGGTTATCTAGCGTTTGATTTTATGTACATACAACCCTAGGTCTAACCATGGTATAATTGGAAAACTGTAGATTGCAGAATGTAAAATCTACGTTATTACAAAATAGTATCCGGGAGTGGGGGTACAAGTATATGAATGGGGATGAGACTTATAGTATCCAATAAGTTACAACCAAATCGAATGTGCGATCAAAACGTAAATATCGAATATACAAATATAAGATAAAAATGTGTATAGGGCAATGTGAATGTATTTGTGTAAGTGTACAAGTCTATGAGTGTGTTTAATTATTTACAAGTGCGGAAGGTGAGATTAAAGCGTATTAGGGTTTGACCTAGAGAAATGTATTTTAATGAATCTGTGATTTTTATCTTTAATTATGTACAAAAAAGAAAATGTTTTAATCAAATTTTTGTGAATTTTAATATTAGAGAAAAAAATGTATTTCTATTATTATGTACAAATATGTATGTTAATTAAAAAGTTTTCAATTTAATTATGTGTGAAAAAGTATTTTATTATTTTATATATTTCAAGAAATCAAATTATACAAAAAGTTTATTTACTTATTTTGTGCAAAATGCATTTTAATTGAAAGAATGGAAAGATATTTTCAATTTTTAATATATAAGGTAGAAAAATATGTTTTAATTAAGTTACGTGCAAATGTATTTTAATGTGTATTAAAAATGTTTTCAAGTTAATGGAATTAAGTATATATATAAAAAGTGTTTTAACTATATTGTAAAAAATATATTTTGTCTATTAAAATGATTTTGTAAAAGGAAAAAATAAATGTTTATGTAATATAAAGAAAAAAGAAAAGGTTAGTATTTAATAAAAATGTTAGGTTAAAGAAGAATTAGAATAATGTTTGTTTTTTTGTAAAAGAAGGGTTTAACATCTAAATGGGCTTTTAGGGATGTCAAAAGCGGGTTAAGCCCATGGTTTGAAGCAAACAATTTAGGGTTTCAGGGTTTTGTTATTCAGAACGAAAGTTGGGGTTGGCAGCGGCGCGTTCGTGCATTTGCTCATCTTCGTCTTCCTCGTTTGCTGTCTCAGTGCTCCCTTCGCTTCGAGGCCACCAGCGCTACCCTCAGACCTCTCTTCCCTCCAGCTCAGTGGATTCGTGATTCAAGGTTTGTTTCAATGTTCTTTTTTTTCTTTTGTGAACGATACGCGTTCTTGATTTGTTTTAAGTTGAGTTTTCATTATTATGAGGTGAAGGAGAAAAAAGAGGAATAAAGCTCACTACCTGACCTTGGAGGAGGAGGAGAGAAGAGTGGAGGCGCTGAGGAGGCCGGAGCGAGCGGAGGGGGGTTTTGCGCGATTCTTCGCTTCTTGGTGACCCTGGTATCTTTTATCTTTTCGCCATTTTCTAGGGTTTGATGATGATTTGTGCTGAAAAACCCTCTTGAAACAATTCACTTCTTGATCTCTTCTTTCCCACTGTGTTGCCTTTGGGAATTTGTATGTTTTTTGAATTGTTGTTGCTGGCCCTCTGAGATTGATATGCTTGGTTGAAATGCTTGCTTGCTCCTGAACGAAATTTCTCTCTTCTTCTTGAACGTTGTATTACTTATTTGTGTTGCCCAGTGATGATCTCAGAGGTCTGAGGGCCTAGGTTGCCTTTGATACTTTTTGTTTTCCTCTGAGCCCCTGATGCCTTGAATTGTTGTTCTGTGTTATCTTGAACTTGCCCTTTTCTTCTTCTTCTTGAACACTATTGCCTTAGATTTGTTTAACGCCTATGATGAAAAACTTCTGAGGCTAGGGAATTGGTTTTGAAGGCTTGGATATGCTGGATTTACAAAATGGTGAGGCTTGAATTTGCAAAGGTTTTATCAGGTTTATGTGGTTAGGCCTTGACAGTAGTGGTATGGCTTTGGTGCTGGTATGAGGTTTGAGATGTGTTTGATGGTTTGGTTTGTACAGTTTTTGAGGTTAATGCAGGTTGATGAGGTTGAGCTTGCTTTGTATATTTTTCTTCCTCTCTGAACTTCCTGCTGAACTGTGTTGGGTTTTAGTCTGGTTTTTGGATGGGTTTGAGGTGTTTCAGGTTATGGTTTGTGAGGTTATCCAGGCCATTGCAGGTTTTGTTCCAATAGGTTTTTTATGGCTTGGCTTTGTTTTATCAGTTTGCAGGTATGGTGAGTTTTGAGGTTCAGGTTTGAACTTGTATGTTTGATGAGGTTTTGCCTTTACTGATGCAGGTTTGAGGTTTTTGCTTCAGTTGCTCTTCCTCTTTTTTTTTACTGCGTTGTACTGGCTTGTGGGTTTGTATATTGAGGCAGAGTATCCTGATATATGAAAATGCTCTGCCAGTTTTGTATATTTTCTTGCCTTTTTGTAAGAAGTTCTGCTCTCTCCTCTCTTGCTGAACTGTATTCTCTTTTTTGTATATCTTTTCTGTCTTCCCTGCCTAAGCCTAAAACCTGCCTATGCTTCTTTTTTCTCTTCTTCTCTATAGTACAGCTTTAATAATTTTTTAATGTTTATTTCTGTACTTTCTGAAGGGGCCCCTCTATGCTGGGAAATGATGATTAAGTATTTAGCTTGCATAACACATTTTCCTCTGCATCTTTTGTTTCTTTTGACAGCTTTATGTGCTTTGTGATATCTCCCATATCTTCTTTGACAGCTTGGGTAGATTTCGACAGCAATTGTACTTTTGGGTAATCTTTGAGTAGACTTTGGCATTTGATAGGAAGTGGGAATTGGATTTTTCAGTTTAGTTTGAATTTGAAGTTGAGATTCTATGCAGCTTGAATTTTGGATTTTATGCATTTGACATTTGCATTCATGAATAAAAATCTTCCCTCTCTGTGAACCGGGAGAAATCCCGTGATTTGCAGAGAGGGTCAACTGATCCCAGTCAGTGGCCTCTAATGATGAGCAAATTTTAACTGTCTCTTTTTTTTTATTCAACTGCTTTCTGACTTTTCTTCTTCTTTTTGCAGATAAAAAATGGAGCACCGGAGCTGAGTGAAGAATGAAAAATATTAGAAATAGGATAGCTTTTTATTTTATTTAATATTTAAATTAATGTATATTATTGTTTGTAATTTAAATTATAAACAACAATTTGTACAAATAATTCAAATATCAATAAAATCTAAATTATCCAATTAATTCTAATTTTCTTTATTGTTTATTTATTTATTTAAAACTCTTTGAATTAAAACAATTGAAAAATAAATTTCAATCATTCAATTTTAGAATAATAAATAACTTAAATAAAAACAATATTGATCAATTAAACCTGTCTCTTCCAATATCCAAAGCAAAGCGGTAGTCAACCAAAATAAACTGATCAAGCGCATTCCATCTTCATTGATTTGCCATAAACACTGTGAATCCAATACTGCATACTGTATTTGACTGGCTCAAAGAAAACAACATGAATTCAAACCACTGTCTCTTTTACTGATTAAATCAAGATAACGCGAATTTTAACCCGAATCTCGGAATAAACCGCAAAATGCTGTGGAATTTAAATTCTTCTGAGAATATGCCCATAAAACCTTAACTCCTGATTAAATGCCAAATAACGCTCGCCTGATCAAAATTGAACCAAAAATCATCCAAAACCCTAAGCCAACTGTGAAACCATCCAGAGTCCTGAAAATCAGTAAAAACCCTAATTTCGCTTGACTGACAAGAAAAGTCCGTTTGTCCGATTCTTGAGCCAGTTTGAAAAGTCAGGAAAGACTTGAAGCTGAGATTTCTTGTGGGAAAATACAAGGAAATTTTGGGGTACAACACATGTGAACGTGGTTTTCTCTTGATCATCAGGATGAATGGGAATTTGGAAGAATCCTGAGTATCCGTCAAGATAGCAGAAATGGGAATGTTTGGCTAAGCGCTCGAGCATTTGATCAATGAATGGTAATGGGAAATGGTCCTTGCGCGTAGCTTTGTTTAGTTTTCTGTAATCGATACACATTCTCCATCCTGTTTGAGTATGTTGTGCCACCGATTCGCCTTTTGTGTTTGTTATAACTATAACACCTCCTTTATTAGGTACTACGTGAACTGGACTGACCCAGTTGCTATCTGATATTGGGTATATGATGCCTGCCTCTAGTAGTTTCTGCACTTCTTTCTTAACAACTTCACTTAGGATGGGATTTATTCGTCTTTGATGTTCTCTAGAAGTCTTGCAGTCCTCCTCCAACATAATGCGGTGCATACAGAGAGAATGGCTTATTCCTTTTAGATCTGATATATTATAGCCTAACGCGGTTGGGTACTTCCTTAACACACTAAGAAGTTTTTCGGTTTCGATCTTCCCTAAATTGGCATTGACTCTAACTGGCCGTTCGAGTTCGTTATCTAAAAATTCATACATAAGATCTTCAGGTAACATTTTAAGTTCTATACCAGTTTTCTTATCAGTTGGGGGAGGACCGGGTGTTAAGGTGAAACATTCGCTTAGGTTGGCATCTAGATGTTCTTGTTTCCAGTCATCATCCTTGAGGATAGTTGGTGTTGGAATTTTCAACATCCCAGAATAGGTGTCTTCTTGGCTTTCTAGTTCTTTGACACATTCATCAATAATATCCAGGAGACAGCATGAGTCATCTATAGCAGGGGCTTTGAAGAACTGGGAAAGAATGAATTCTACTTTTTCTTCTCCTACCTTGAAGGTAAGCTTTCCTTTCTTAACGTCAATGATGGCTCATGCGGTAGCCAAAAATGGTCTTCCTAATATGATGGGAATGTTTGAATCTTCCTTGATGTCCATTATTATAAAGTCAGTCGGTATGTAAAATTGTCCTATTCGGACAGGAACGTTTTCTAGCATACCAACAGGGAATTTGACTGATCTGTCGGCTAGTTGTAGGGACATCTTGGTAGGTCTCATGTCACCTAATTTGAGCTTCTCGCAAATAGATAAGGGCATTAGACTAACACTTGCTCCTAAATCGCATAGGGCTTTGTCTATGACAAATTTTCCAATTACACATGGTATGGAGAAACTACCAGGATCTTTTAGCTTTGGAGGCATGTTATTTTGGATTATGGCGCTACATTCGGCAGTTAGCACAATGGTTTCGTTTTCAACGATTTTTTTTCTTATTAGACAATATTTATTTTAGGAATTTAGCATATGACGGCATTTGGGTTATAGCTTCTGTAAACGGAATAGTAATGTTTATTTGTTTCAGAAGTTCTACAAATTTCTTGAATTGCCCCTAGTTCTTGGATTTTGCAAGTCTTTGAGGGTACGGATTTGGTGGTTTATATGGAGGTGGAGGCACGTAAGGTTTTTCTGAAGCCTCTCTATTCTCATTCACATCTTCCTCTACATTCTCAGATTGATCTTTCGACTTCTCTACTTCCTTTTCAGGTTTCTGATACATGGTCGGGTTTTGGAGTCTAGGATCTACCGGTCCATCAAGGGTTGTCCCACTTCGTAATGTGATAGCATTAGCGTGTCCTTTAGGATTGGGTTGTGGCTGGCCAGGAAATGTACCAGCGGGTGCGACAGAACTAGCTTGGTGTTGTGCTACTTGGGAGATTTGGGTTTCTAACATTTTATTGTGAGTTGCTAGGGCATCTACCTTATTTGCTAATAGCTTCAATTATTCACCGGTGTGAACGTTTTGATTGAGGAATTCTTTGTTTTGTTGAGCTTGATTAGCGATAAAATTTTCCATTAGGATTTCAAGGTTAGATTTCTTAGGAATGTTAGGAACATTGACAACGGGTTTTTGATAACCTGGAGGTACAACAGGTGCTTGGCCAGGTGCATATAAAGCGTTATTGCTCTTGTACGAGAAGTTAGGATGGTTCTTCCAACCTGGATTATAGGTATTAGCATAAGGATTACCTTGAGCGTAATTTACCTGATCAACTGATATTCATGCTAAGATTTGACATTCTGTTCCAACATGACCAGGGACCCCACAAACTTCGCAGCTTGGGGTAACTGCAGCCACGGTGGCTGCAGGAGGTAAGGTCAAGCTTTCTATCTTTTGGGTAAGAGCATCTACCTTAGCATTAACTTTATCTAGGCTACTAATCTTGTACATCCCACCTTTGGTTTGAGTTTTCTCCACAGATGTTCTTTCTCCTCCCCACTGATAGTGGTTTTGAGCCATATTTTCAATGAGTTGGTTATCTTCGTCATGAGGCTTGTCCATCAGTGTACCACCTGCGGCGGCATCTATAGAGAGTCTTGTGTTGTACAAGAGTCCATTATAAAACGTGTGGATGATCAGCCATTTTTCTAGTCCGTGATGTGGGCACATTCGCATCATATCTTTGTACCGTTCCCATGCATCGAATAACGATTCAGTATCCTTCTGCCTAAATCCGTTGATTTGGGCTCTTAGTGCAGCAGTCTTGCTTAGGGGAAAGTGTCGTGCTAAAAATACAATCTTAAGTCCTTCCCACGTAGTGACAGAATTTGATGGCAAGGATTGCAACCAAGCCCAAGCTCTATCTCTTAGCGAGAAAGGGAAAAGACGTAATCTTATTGCATCTTTACTAACACCATTTGCTATAACTGTGTCGGCAAATTGAACGAATTTTGTAAGATGTTCATTTGGATCCTCGGAAGGATCTCCAGAGAATTGGTGTTGTTGGATAGCTGATATCAATGACGGTTTCAACTCAAAATCGTTTTGATTTATTGCTGGAGCAGCAATGCTGTTGTGGGGTTCTTGTTGTGATGGAGCTGCGTACTCCTTCAGTGGACGGGTCCTTTGTTCTTCGGCCATGTCTAATTCTGGATTAGTTTCGGTTTCAGAGGAAGAATTAGAATCTGTTTCAGAATCAATCTTGATTTCGGGTTTGGGTAAAGGAATAGCGTGATTTAAACAGTAATCCCTGACTGCACGTCTTACGGAAAGGATGCGTTCAGGTTCGTCCGTCGATTTGTCAAGTGGTTCTCCTTGTGAGCGAGTCCTTGGCATACAAATCGAAAAAGGGTTTTTGTTGCCTAGTCTAAACGCGCAACAGAAGAATCATACTTAATTGACTAATCAGTCCCCGGCAACGGTGCAAAAAACTTGATCGGGACTTTATGAGTCTATTGGGATACTAACTTCAAGTATACAGTTTAGTCGTTCTAGTTTTAAATGATTATCAAACCCACAGAGACTAAGGATTAATCGCATACGATCTAATGCTACAATTTGTTTAACTAAGCGATGAATATTTGGTTTTAAGGGGGAAATAGTTTAATTAAAAATAATAGTAATAGTTATATCGGTATGTGATAGTCGGACTTCGGGAATTCGGTGAATCGCTTGGCATATAAAGTATTTCGGTAAAAACGAATTGTTTAAAAACCCGAGACATACACTCTCGTGTTCATGAAATAAGTCATGCTACTAAACCTAGTGGATGCACTTTAAATTTAATAACACTTTTTGAAAACAATTTGAGTTTAATTAATTTATTAAAACACTCTCATGTATTTAAAAATTAATGTTTCGTTACCACTATCTGGGTTGAACCCCAGCTCTCGTATGCAGGTTCTTGCCTTAATTAATTTTCCACTCTCGTGGCAAAATCGTGTTAATTATCCTCTCACTCTCGTGACAAGGGTAGTTAAATTAAACATGGAAATTGGAAACCAGAAATTGTTTTATAAATGTTTTTAGCCAAGGTATCACTGAATTCTTTCGGTACTTAAGAATCACATACCAGTACAAATAATTTAGCCGGACATAATATATTTAATAACTATGCAATTTAAAATATAATTCATAAAAATTAATGACATAATACAAGAATAAATAAATATTAATTGCACAAAAAACCTGGAAATAATGTTGCTATGGTAATCTTGGTTGTTACAAAATTCCTTGCAGCTCAATCGAAATCAATAAATTGTGTTAATTCTTAAATGAAGAATTAACACTCTAAATTAATGCTGGAAATAGAAATTACAGTACGTGTAGAAAAAGCTCAAAAACAAGAAAATGGAATAATTGCAGGAAAATAGAAATTTGGTTCTGGGAAAATTTCTTCGACCCTCATCCATTGCATTACCACATATATATAGGAGAAAATATTGCAGTTGAGAAAATCTTGGAAAAGGCTTGAGTGGAGTAAAACCAGGATGCATGGTTACTGAGTGGAGGAAATATAGGAGAACACTTCTTCCCTCACGTTGCCCACGTCTCCACTAATTCATAACGTTCCTATTTACGCGTGTGACGATCGTCACAGGTGGGTGACGGTCGTAATGCGCTTAAATAGCGCATTACGCTCGTCAATGATGTGTGACGAGCGTTCTTTCTAGTTGGGGATGCGTTACGGTCGTCACAGGGTGTGACAGTCATCACCGTTACAAAATCTGCATTTTGCAGATTTGGTTCTTTTCTCTTCTGTTTCTTGTTTAGCTTCCTTCATGTGGTCCTTTTTCATTGGCTTGAGTTGACAAATGTTATACCTGTGAAAAGACACAAAAACTCGGAATAATCGAGAGTTAGATGACTCAATGTATTATAAAATCGGTAACAAGCATAGTAATTATATGATACGATTTCTCGTTATCAGTGAACGGGGTCTGCTCCAGAACAGAGATACCGAGCAACTCAGAGAACTCTTCTAGGGTAGGAACCAACTGATAGTCTTGAAAAGTAAAATAATGGTACATCGGATCATAGAACTGGACCAGGACACTCATCATCTGTTCGTCCAATTTGGAGGTGACCAAACTGAGAAGAGAACCATGCCTCCTGATGAAGGAAGTAGTGTCAGGCATCTTGGCAACCAACTCTTTAAGCTGGGTAGGTACTTGGACAAAGTTGATCCGGATGGTATTCTTACGCATGGGCATCATGATGACCTACAAAACAGAGCAAAGATGAAACCCTCCTGTCTTTGAAATAGGTTAGTCCTTATGCAAGATGTATGCAATGTTATGATGTCATAATGTCATGATAGTAAGCACGCCACAAGTATCCACAAAAAGCAAACATGGTAAAGGCACACAAGTCACACTGAGAGCCCTTAGATTTCAGGCTGGCATGGAGCTTAGGTACTACCCTTTTTCAGTTCAGTTGGTTTAAACTTGTCCTAAAAATAGTAACCGGGTTCTAGAGGATCTCAATATCACTGACTACCCTCAATCAGTCATAATTCCAGTTTAGCAACCTTTTCTTGCGGCCGGAATCATCGCGAGAGTTTAGTCTCAATGAGTGTAGCATACTACTACTTTTCTATGGCCAAGTTGGTCAATTTAAGGTTCTAAGGTCAGTTGGTGCTTAATGACCCCTTAGAAGACCCATATTCTCCTTGTTCCAACACAAGGGATATCGGTACAGACTAAAGTGCCACACCAACATAGCTACTGCTTCAACCGTGTCGGTCTACGCCGGACAGTTCCCTCACAGTTTATTGCTACTTACCTAAAGGGTGCCCCAGATCCGGGTTAGGATCTATAGAACTCCGATACAAAGCCCACAAAATTAAAGCATACAAAGCATACAATTGAAAACAATAGTGATCTAATCCTAAGGTACACCTCACTTATATTATCCCCAGCAGAGTCGCCAGTTCTGTGATCGGTGGGAATGAGAACTGACTATTTTGGAATGCTGGTTCGTGTTTGCGTTTGTTTTCGCAAAATGTCGCCGTAAGCAAGAGTCGCCACCGTCTTTTATTTTATCCAACAAGGAAAGGACAAAAGCACAGAAAAATTCCTTTTCGAGATGTTTCTCGGGTTCGGGAGATAGATTATAGAAAGGGAAGGTGTTAGCACCCTTTCTATCCGTGGTTATCACGGGCTCTTAGGTACTTGCTCAATGTGTTTTCAAAAATTTTCTTTTCTTTGTGTTTGTGGGTTTGAAAAGAGTTTTTGTTTTGAAAGGGGTGTAAGTGCGAAAAGTTTTGTTTTGTTTTAAAAGGAGCAAGTACTTAAGAACTATCTACTTACTCAAAAAGGAAATAAACTGTGCTAATGTCTTTTGGACAATGCTATCCCACTATTGAGGAGTAGGTAGCACCGTCGTTGGAGTTTTCGGGTCAATTCGATTAAGGGACATGTGGTCACTAAAGCAACGTTAGGACGCCTTAGCGGTAACCCTAATGTCTTAGATCATTTTTCCGAGGCAACCATTTCGAGGCAAATATGATCTTTGGACAAGAGGGTGACCTCTAAAACTTCCTATACTCAATGACTAGAGCAGTCATAGCATGGTCATCAGCGTAGATTGTAGGACACATCTCACGCTCAGCCAGATCCTCAAAGCGTCTTCTTTGGTGCCTGCTTCTCAAGGTGATATTCATGTAGTTTACTCGTGCCATGGAGCTAAATATGAAAGCTAAAGAATTACCCCCTGAAAATATTTAATAAATGTTTGAAAAACTAAGTTAGTAGTTTCAGGTTAAAAATGCCGAAGTTAAATCAAAAAGAAAAAGAAAGTTTAAAGGAAAAATAAAAATATAAGAAAAAGAAAATAAAAAGGAGTAAGAGATGCAACATGAAAGTTTTGAAGATTAAGAAAAAGAAAAGAAAAATAAAAACATATTAAAATAATAAAAATAATTAAAAGAAAACATGGGTTGCCTCCCATGAAGCGCCTTTGTTTTATGTCGATGGCTCGACAGATAGTACCTATTCAGTTAGGTATCGGGGTAGGTGTCTCACTTAACTGAAGATAGGCCGAATAGTTTAGATTTCTGATGTTAAAGTAGTGCTTTAAGCGCTAGCCATTGACTATGAATGGTTCGATAGAATTTCCTTTAATTTCTATCGCACCACTTGGGAAAACTTTATTAATTTCGAACGGTCCTGACCATCGGGAACGTAATTTACCCGGGAAAAGTTTCAGTCTAGAGTTGAATAGAAGTACGATGTCTCCTTCCTTAAATTCTTTCCGCGAGATACGCTTATCGTGCCATTTTTTTGTTCTTTCCTTATAAATTCTAGCATTTTCATAAGCGTCTAAACGCAATTCTTCTAATTCATGGATATCTAATACTCGTTTCTCGCCAGCAATCTTGTAATTTAAGTTAAGGGTTTTAATTGCCCAGTAAGCTTTATGTTCTAATTCTACTGGCAAATGATAAGATTTTCCATAAACTAATTTAAACGGCGTTGTTCCGATAGGGGTTTTAAAAGCTGTTCTATATGCCTAAAGAGCATCAATTAGCTTGGAGGACCAATCTTTTCTGGATGTGGCTATGGTTTTCTCAAGGATTTGTTTTATCTCCCTATTTGACACTTCTACTTGTCCACTCGTTTGAGGATGGTATGGTGTGGCTATGCAATGTTTAACGCCATATTTTGAAAGTAGTTTTTCGAAAATTCTAGAGATAAAATGGGAACCGCCATCACTGATTACTAGTCTTGGTACACCGAATCGTGGGAAGATAACATGCTCGAATAGTTTAAGTACCACTCGTGTATCGTTTGTGGGTGCAGCGATGGCTTCAATCCATTTTGATACGTAGTCAACAGCTACCAATATGTACTTATTTCCGAAAGATGCGGGGAATGGTCCCATGAAGTCAATTCCCAATACATCGAAAATTTCTACTTCGAGAATCCCTTTTGGTGACATTTCATCGCGTCTAGATATATTTCATGTGCGCTGACATCTATCACAGTTCATAATTGCTACGTGGACGTCTTTCCATAAAGTAGGCCAAAAGAAGCCATCTTGAAGTATTTTTGCATAAGTTTTCGATGTACTAGCGTGTCCACCATAAGGGGCGGAATGGCAATGGGAAATGACGTTGTCTATTTCATCGTTAGGAACACAGCGACGGTAGATACCATCGGCGCCTCTTTTAAAGAGTAATGGTTCATCCCAGAAGTAGTGTTTAAGATCATGGAAGAATTTCTTCCGTTGTTGGTACGTTAAATCGGGTGGTAAAACAACTGCGGCTAAATAGTTGACGAAATCAGCGTACCATGGTAATGTAGTGTTGGTACAAATGGCTTTCACTATTACAAGGCATCGGGTATTTACATCGTCAAAAGCAACCCTTTAATTTAAATTGCAAAAAATAAAAGAAAGCGATAAATAATAAAGTCCTAATTAAAAGCTATTACATTCCAGAAGCAATTACAATATTGGAAATATAGATCGCGTACGAGAAAATTAAATCGACACATTTTTTAGGGTTTTGACCCTTTTTATTAAAGAAAGCATGTTTTTGTTATTTTTGAATTAAATTAAATTAAAACTAAGTTAATTAATTAATTAATAAAAAGAGATATTTTTTTGGATTTTTTAATATTTAAGGAAATAAAATAACATTGATTAAAATTATTAAAAAAATCTAATTCTATATTAATTTTAATTTATTGCAAAAATGTTAAAATTGTACCTAATTAAAAATTAAATTAATTGGTTAATGTTTTATTTACAAAAATAGAGTGATGAAATTAAATTTAATAAATAAAAATAATATTTTTTATGTTTTTGATTTTATGAGAAAAAATTAATTGGCTGGTAATAATAATAATAATAATTAATAAAACAATTAACTAAAAAGAAATATAAAAGAGAAAAAGAAATAAACCCAAGGGGGTGTTAGGCCCAAATTGGTGGTGAAAAGAGCAATCTCCAGGCCCAATTACGCCAGCCTTGTTTGACTTTCAGGATTACCCACGCGCTTGTTGACTTGGACACATGATAGTCCTTCAATCTCAGCCTTCAGATTTGGCCAGGAGGCCATCTGGCGCCTGGATCTTTGAGGAGCATGGTAGTCTCTATGCTTGAAGATGTACTGGAATAGCTGAAAGAAAATAATAATAAGCGTTTTGGGGGACCTGGGATTCGAACCCAGGTCCCAAGGGACAATTCAATAGCGCGTTACCAACCCAACTGACCTGCTTAGTTGTTAGAATAATACAAAACAAATATTATATTGAAAAACATTTAATATGCCTGGAAAGTAAAAAAAATATGGCGCGCTGTTTAAACCGGCCAATGGGAAGAGGACGCGTAGTTGTCTTCTTCGTTGAAATAACCAGGTTTTTTACCTGCGGATTTTGTCCGCAGCTAAATTCCTAGGTGCGTCCTAGAATTCACCCTAGGCCATAGAAATGCAATCCAAAGCCATGGCTGACTTCGTCTCTCCTTCCTGAGTGTCCCTGTACCAATTATTTGTCCTAATTTTACCTGCATCAAAAATGCCTAAAAAACAAGAACACAAACCCTAGCTTCGGACCTAAGGTTATAGGCCATGAAAACAAAATTGAATAATGCAGACATGTTGAAATTTGACGTTAAGCGTGATTATATAAAAGATTTGGCAAAAGGATGCAAGAGAATGGATTTACGATGCCATGTTCAGAGCTATGTTTGTGACGACTTATAGGGCGTTTCAGGTGATGAGAGGACTTGGTTCTGATTTCTATAGCTTCAGGGGTTTGTAAGCAAGAACACCACGTTGAGATTTTGGGTTGAATTGACCTCCAAACAAGAATTCGATCTCCACTTTTTCAAGATTTTTTCCAGTTTTGTTTCTGCCGTTTCTGCAATGCTTAGGTTGTCTTCTTGATGTGTATGGCTTGTACAAGTAATAAGGAGTGCATTAGGTTAAACTTTGGGCCTCCAATCCTTGTGCATTGATGATTCCAAGATATGATTTTGCCACCATTAACAAAGCTTCCATATTTGTATCAAATCTGATTTTTTGTGCATAATAAGGCTTGATTCGGATTTGATTTGGTTCATGATGATAATTGAAGTCTATACCAATCACAAAGATATCATTCTATCAATTTTTGGATTTTATTTGAATTAATATTGATTTAAAATGAATTAAAACAATAAAAATTAAATAAAATAGAAACATTAATGAATGGACATGAAACTGAAGATGGGACACGTGCATGGTGTGACAAGACCAAATCAAGTGGAAAAAAGTGGGCCCTTTTGTCAAAAATTGGATTTTTGAGGATAGTTGACTTTTGGCAATTTTGGAAAAATGCCCAACTTCAATAATGCATAACTTCTTTAATTTTGAACTTTTGTTAGTGTTCTTGGACTTTTTAGAAACCTTGAGATGTCCTATAACCAACCCTTTTGGTCTCATCTCATTTTGATATTCCATGCTCAAGTTATAACCTTTGGAAAAAAAGGTGTTTTTGTTGACTTTCAAAAATGACCTATAATGTCCAAATTTGTAACTTTTTGTGAGTGCATTTCTTGATCTTGGGGTGTGAAGATGGATTGTAAGAAATTGAATCCTCTTCAAAATTAGATTTGGATGTGTCATTTCTCATAAAGTATGAGAAAGTTATGCTTGGTCAAAGTTAGGTTGACTTTTCCTGCAAAACTCTAATTTAGCAACTTTTGAATCTTGATGAATCTTGAGCAATCCTTGATGAATCATGATCAACCCTTGATCAAATGATGAATTATACTTCATAATGAGAATGTTGACAAAAAATCTTGAGGTTTGACTGTATTTGTGTCACAGTTGACTTTTGCCCTAGCACAGTCGATTTTTGGACCTCTTGAGCAATTGACTGACCAAACTTCCTCTGCAAGGCTTGAAATTTGACATGGATGAACTTGAGACCATATTAGGACATTGGGAAGCACTTGAGATCATTTGTATGCAAGGACCTTGATGCAACATAAAAACCTAATTTGAGGTTGACTGCCTTAGGAGATAGCTTGACTGTTCAATTCTTGAGCAATCTTGAACAACTTGGAGATGATTCTTGACATGTCTTGAGAAATATGGGAGGGAAAATTTTGGGGTACAACAGATGGGTACCTGAATTTATGAGTGTGGGTGTGTGTAAGGGTATATCCACCTTTAAAAGAAAATAAAATGTAAAAGAAAACAATGATCCAAAAAGTTTGTATGCGAAAAACGTCCATGATTCATTGAATGTCATATGAAGATGAAAATAACAACCCTTACAAATGGACCATTGTGCCTCGGGTAAGACACAAGGTTTTAGGAGTGCGAATTGTTTGTGAATATTACAGATCCAACAACAAAAAGAAAAGATAAATTACTGAGGGATGAAAGTTATTGGGATAAAGTCTCTGGCCTCCCAATTGTGAAGTCCTCCATTGATAGTCGGAAAGATCCAATCCTCTAAGATGCAATCCTCTTCACCATCTTCTATCGCGTTGACCTCTCGGTTGCTAATCTTCAAGGGTGGCCCTCCAGCACGGGCACGACGTACAACCTTTTGAGCACTTAAAGTGAAACCTAAGCCAAACTTATCAGACTTATACGGGATGTCTGGAAGTTGCCCCCAGATGGTGCATCCTCCTTCCTCTACTACAACTTTGGCGTCCTTCAGAGATGACATCCAGAGTGGAGGTCTTGTAATCTTGGGAATCTGACACATAGTCTTGGTCACTACAATCTCTTAGGGGACCTCTTCAAAGTGTTGAAAAGGAGTCTCAATGAACTCACCGTCCAATTCCACATACCGAAAGGAATTGAGATGGCTTATCATGTATTCTTCCTCTCCGTGGACAGTTATGATCTTTCCTTGAACCAGATATTTCAACATATGGTGCAATGTAGAGGTGACAGCACCAGCATTATGGATCCATGGCCGTCCTAGCAGACAGGAGTAAGAGGGGCGGATGTCCATTAAATAGAAGGTTGAGTTAAAATTTTGAGTCCCAACCTTTATGGGGATGTCCACCTCCCCGTGGACCATCCTCTTTGAGCCATCAAATGCTCTTACTACTATATTATTTGGCTTTAACGTCAACCCTTCGCAGTCAAGTCTTTCAAGAGCTTTTTTCGGCAAAAAAATTCAAAGATGAGCCAGTGTCCACCAAGACATGGGCCAGAGTTGTGCCCCTACATTCCACAAATACATGTAATGCCTCGTTGTGCTTTCTTCCCCTCGGTGTCAAATCAGCATCTGAGAAGCCTAGGCCGTTATCCGCTGTCAGACTGGCCACACAATCTTGAAATTGGTCAGCAAACGTCTCTTGAGGCACATGTGTTGTTTTAATGAACTTCAGCAAGGCTTTCACATGTGCCTCGGAACACAGTAGTAATGCTAGCATGGAGATTTTGGAGGGAGATTGCCCTAACTGTTCGACTACGTCGTAGTCACTCCTCTTTATAATTTTTAAGATCTCCTCCATTTCTTTCTTGGAAGCTTCGAGAATAGTCAGTGGTTGAGCCTTCGTCCGGACAGGCTCTTGAATACTTTTTCCTTGGGTTTTAGTAGCATGAGTGTTGGTAGGAATGACAATAGGGGTTGTAATGGCTTCATCAATAGGAGCACTTGCAGAGATGATTATGGGTACAGAAGTAACCTTTGGAGCAGCCACGGGTCCAAAAACTGCCTTTGGGGGGGGGGGGGGGAATCTCTGGAGAAAAGATTCTACCGCTTCAGGTAATTTTACTGGTTCCGGCAATATTGCTAATGTCAGAATCTTCTTCTTCGGAGTTTATCTCTTTGGCGGCCAGCCCATCTTGTTTGATGCCATGGTAGTAAATGTCTCCACTGTAATTCCACGACACAGTCTTGTCTGATTTATATGGGACTGGCCCAGGCATTGTGATTATTAGAGGAGTTTCTTCCGGAACCAATGTAATTCTAACGGGTTTTTTGGAAACCCTGGAAGAATTGGCAGATATGGTAATGATTGAAACATCTTCAACAGAAACAGGTGAAACAAGAGTACTTTCAAACATAATCTCTTTGTTGTCTATCAAGCGTTGAATGCCTATTTTCAACAAAGGGCAATCAGTTGGTGAGGATAAGTAGAGGTGGCAAACTTCATTACAGCCCGGGAACACACCAACTTTCAACAAATTTATCTTAATGATTGGAAGTGGAATCACAAGTTCGTCAACTGTGGTAACAAACAAGTCTTCTTCAATAGCATTGGTGTTGTGACCATGTCTGGGCATAGGAGCAGAGATAACATTTGGCTTCTCGGGCGCATCAAACTCAATTTCCTTTGCTTAAATGAGATCTTGTATTTTGTTTTTCAAGGCCCAATAGTTATTGGTATCGTGCCCATGACTTTCGGAGTGATATGCACAACGGGCATTGGGGTGATAATGAGGGGATGTCGTGTTGGGATTTTTCGGAGCTTCCTTCAGGGTTACCAAATTGGATCTCAACAGATGCGGTAGTACTTGAGACGGAGTCATGTTGATTCTGGTGAATTGCTGGACTGGCCTCTCCCCCCTTGGTTGGTTACTTCTTTGTTGATCAAACGTAAGCTTTGGAATCATAACAGCCCCTACCAATGGTCGGCGCTCGACTCTCTCTTGGTTTCTTTGTGGATAAACATCAGATACCTCTTTCTTACCAATAAAAGGCTTCCTCGCAGCTGTGGAAGAAGACGAATCCTTCTGAATCTTTCCATTTCTTATGCCAGCTTCCACCCTTTCTCCGGTCAGTATTAACTCAGTAAATCCTGCAGATGAGCTTCCAATTAAATGGTTGAATAAAGGGCCCAATAAAGGGCCTAAGAACATGTCCACCAATTCCCTTTCAGACAGAGGGGTTGGACTCTCCCCGCCAGATC
Source organism: Vicia faba (assembly GCA_948472305.1). NCBI lineage: Eukaryota > Viridiplantae > Streptophyta > Magnoliopsida > Fabales > Fabaceae > Vicia > Vicia faba. The sequence goes on along the minus strand of OX451741.1, from coordinate 1,066,247,316 downwards.
TCTCCACTTCTTTGTGTAATCCTTGAAACCCTCATTGGAAACCATAGCCATACTCTGAAGTTGAGTACGGGTAGGCGCCAAATCTGCATTATATTGATACTGCTTATAGAAAGCTGCGGCGAGATCTTCCCAATTGTGGATGTTGGCTCTTTATAGTTGGTAAAACCAGTCGAGTTATGTTCCAGATAGACTATCCTAGAAAAGTGCACCCACAAGTCTTTATCAGCGGAGTGTGGTTGGATTTTTCTCACATATGATCGGAGGTGCATCTTAGGGCATGACACTCCATCATATTTTGCAAACAAAGGTACTTTGAACTTCAGGGGAATCACAATCCCAGATACTAGTCCCAAGTCTTCAAAATCTAGGCCCGATACCCTTTGTATTTCCATTGCGTTCAAACGCTCTTTAAGGTGTCTGTACTTGTCATTAGCTGGAGGATACTGTTCCTCAGAGTAGTCTTCCTCTTCTTCATCCTCTTTAGATTCTGACGGAACCGCTGTTTCCTTTCCTTTCCCTTCTCCTTCATCATATGTTTTTGCGAAATTCAAGGTTCTTCTAGTCTGTCCTTGAAACCTTCTCCCCATGATTACAACACCGGTTGATTTCTTCACTTTCTTCTTCTCTTTGGCAAACAGAGTCTTCAACTCCTCCCGCCCCTTGGCTAGGGTTGTGAGCAACTGTTGAAACTACATGTTCTGAGTTTGGAGGTCTTTGACTGTTTGTTCGAGATCCATCTTACTGAAATAAACAGCAGAGAGATGAGGAAACTTATTGCAAAAGACCTGTTTATGTTATGATGAATGATATGTGTATATGCAATGTTTTCAAGGATTTCAAAGATTCAAGTTCGTTTTAGCCAAAAAGAAACACACGTTATATTAATAAGATAAATTTCGAGTACATCAATGCCCCTTGGGCAAAATAATACAAAACTCTAATATAAAAAAGTAGTGCGCATCCTATTTGGTGCAATGTAGGCATTTAGAGTCTTCTTCTCATGAAGTAGCCTAGTGAGTTCTAAAACCTTCTTCTCGCTTACGTAGAATTGGGCTTCGAAAATATCACGCTCTCCTTTGAGCTGTATCCAATCCCTTTGTAGGTCTTCAAGAGATGTGGGCATGTCAAGATGTAGGATAGTGTATGGAACTTCTCCCTCCTTAACAGGCTCAATGATCATCGGGAGGATAGAGGGATAAGGCATCATAAGACTTTGAGCACGGGTTCGTACCCATTTGAGGTAAGGCTCAAGAGGGATGGAATTCTTGTGCCACAAAGTCTTGCTATCTACCTTGTTTAGCATCCTCCAAGCTCAGATGAATCCCTGGCAAAGACCTTGATCGTCGTTGTCATAGTCGAATACCAAACCTTGAATCAGCATCTCGTGCGGGCCATCCCTTCGGGCATATCCAAATTGTCTTAAAGCTAAGCATGGGTTGTAGGTGATGCCTCCCCTAATGCCAAGTAGAGGGACATTAGGGAATTCCCCATAACGGTCAACAATGATAACATTTTCTTTGGATCGGGAGCACCAACGAATGTCTCAATATGTGAGCGTCATTAACCTTTATGACCACCTTAAACCTTGCTTATTCTTTAAGACTGATTGGGGAAGATGAGAAATAAACCATCTTGCCAGGAGAGGAGTGCAACATATAAGGACATCTCTTTTCCTTATTGTACGAGTGTGAAAAGAGTGTAGGATATCTCCAAGCAATGTAGGCACCGTGTTGCGTGACATGAAGATTTTGACGGTGCTCACATCTATGAGTTGGTCAGGATTGGGGAACAAGACCATCCCATAGATAAGAAGAGCCACAATTTCCTCAAAGGCTTGCAAGTCTAAGGCATTCCAACAGATTTGGGCTTTCTCAAACATGAACTTTGCTAAGAAGCCTTTAACACCCCTCCTAGTTTCCCAATGAGTTGTGACATCAGATGAGTGCAAGCAATCTCCTCTAGCTTTGGGTCTCTTTCCGTACCGTTGAAAGGTAGTTGATTGAGAATGGGAATCCTCAATAGTTGAGAGAATTCTTCCAAAGTAGGCACAAACAGATAGTCGGGAAATATGAAGCAATGGTGCAAAGGATCAAAGAACTGAAAGAGCACCTTCATCATATCCTCATCAGTGTTGGAAGTGACCAAGTTGAGTAGATGACCATGTCTCTCGGTGAACGGAGAGTTATCTGGGATCCTTGAAGCTAGCTCCTTAAGATGTGGAGGAATTCTTACAAGGTTGACTTGGATAGTTTTCCTGCGAAGTGAATCCATATCCTACAAAACAAGAACAAAGATGAATTCCCAAAATCCTTGAAATGGTTAGTGGATGCATGTGATGTTCATGATGTCCATGATGTTATGTACAATTATGCATATACAAGAAAAACAAACAAGTTCTTAGTTTAGGCTTGCATGGGGTTTTATAGGTAAGTACCCTCTTGAAGTTTAGTTGGCTTAAACTTGTCCTAGTAATAGTAATCGGGTTATAAGGAGCTCAATATCACTGGATTGTTTCCTTGGTCATTGTTTCAGCTCAAACCTCTTTAATGGCGACCAAAATATCCCAAGAAACCAACCCTCAATGAGTGTAGTATCGAGTATCTACCAACTTCGGACTGCACCAAAGCCGGTCATCTCACTACATCCTAAAGGCCTAGTTGGTCAAATAAAGGGTTCTAGAAGTTCATCAGTGCTTCATGACATCACTCAGCGGCCCCGTATTCTCTTTGATTGACTCAAAGGCTACCGGTACCCACAAATATGTCGCACTAACATAGCTATTGCTTAGACCATGTCGGTATACCCTGCACAGTTTCCACAACATATTGCTATTTACCTATAATGTTTCCCAAATCTGGGTGGAGGATTCAAACCCAAACAAAGAACCATAATGTAAAGCAAACAAGTCAAACAATGTAAGTAAATAAAGGTGATCTAGCCCTAAGGTAACCCCACTTTTAAAGTATTCCCCAGCTGAGTTTCCAGTTCTGTGGTACGGTGGGAGAACTGACTTGAGATTTTGCGTTTTATCGCAAATGTCGCGGTTTAGCAAGAGTCGTCACCGGCTTTTCTTTTATCCAAAAGGAAAGGTGAAAAAGCACAGGAAAGACCTTTGAGATGTTTTCTTGAGTTTGGGGGGGGGGGGGTAGATTATGAAAAGGGAAGGTACTAGCACCCTTTTCATCCATGGTTTTCCATGGGCTCGTAGTTACTTGTTAGATCACTTGCTTTTTTGTTTGAAATTGTGCTTTGTGTAGTTTTTGAAAGTATTTTGTAAAAGAGGCCATCGTTTAGGCAATCTTTGTAATGATTCTCGTTCGTAAGAATGTATACAAAGATGTTTGTCTTTTTGAAAATGTTTTCAATAATTGTAAGATGTTTTTGAAATGTATGTGTTTGTTTTTGAAAATAGCAAGGATAGTTGTTTGGAAATAGAGAAAGTAACTAGAAGCAATCTACCTACTCAAATGTCTTTCTTGTTCATTTTCTATTCCTTTGACATTGTTGTTTTACCATTGATTTGGTAAGCAAACCTATCTTTGGATGTTAACGGGATGAGCGTGGGTCATCGTATAACCATGATGAGCAATGTTGCAAAGTATCTTTGGAATTTTGAGGGACCAAGATCATTTTTGTAAGGCAACTTTGAATAGCGTCATCGAGGGACTATAATCTTATATTTATTTGTTTTGCCAAGATACTTCGCGTACATAATATGACTATTTTTGTATAAGGCAACCAAGTGGAGAAACCCTAAGGATGCTTGTGTGCAAGTGTGTTATTTTCATGCTTTGATTTTGTCTTGTATTAGGGTTTTCTATTTGTTTTGTTTTGATCTTTCCATACAAACCCTAATAACTAGCATGGTATATAAAGCGGTAAATTGCGAAATTTAAATGTCCTATGCTATTACAATATTTTATGAGAGGGGGAATACAAATTGTGAATGGGGATTTTCAATAATATAAATCTAATTAAACTATTACAACCAAATCAAATTTGTACAAATATTGGAATAAACAAATACAATATTTAAATATGCAATATTATGCATTTGCTAGAAAAGATTTTGTTTTATTTTTTATGTGAAAAGGAATTTTAACCTAATCCTAAAAATATATATAAAAAGGAAATTATATCTTAAAAAAAGTTAACCCTAATTTCTAGTTTAAAAGAAAATAAAATTCTTATGTATTATTTTTATGCATTTTTTGTATTAAAAATAATGAATAATATTTTATGAAAATATTTAGTTTTTATATATGCTAAAATAAATATTCACAAGTATGGAATGAAAAGGAAATAAAACAAATTAAACTAAACCTATTTTATTTGTGTTTACAAGTTTATATATATATATATATATATATATATATATATATATATATATATATATATATATATATATATATATATATATATATATATATATATATATATATATATATATATATATATATATATATATATATATATATATATATATATATATATATATAGCTAAATATAAATATTTTTATGTGAAAATAAAATAATATAAATAAAATACAATATTTATCAAGTTTTATATTTTTCACGATTTGATGTATTAAAGAAAATATTTAATAAAACATAAAAAAGAAAATAAAACAAATAAACAAAATAGTTGGGCCAGGGGTGCTGTAAGGAGACAGGGAGTAGTATGTTAGCAAAAACACTAAGGCCCAAAGAAACAAGCCCATCCTGCAAAACGGCAAAAAAATGGAAATGGAAAAATATGAAGAAAAAAAAAGGTAGCGCCAAGGTTCGAACCCATGACCCGGGCCTCACCAGCGCGCTACCTTGCCACTGGGGTGGCTATACACCCGTTGAGTTATATGAAACAACAAAAACATAACACAAACAATATCTTTGCTCTGTACTTCATCTTCTTCTTCAAGCTGGCCAGAAGCTCTGTAACTTTCTCATTTCTCCATGAAAATGAAAACTTCCAACATGAAAATGGTAGTATCCATTCCCACGATTTCAACCATGTAAATCATGTAAGCTAACAATCAAAGATTAAAACGAATTTTAAAAGCTCTAAATTTAAACCTAATTTTTCCAGGAACTTCAAGTTCAAAATTCTCTCAACTCATGCCAAATAAATGCAAGTTATGGATATGTACAACTTTGTAGCAATGATATCTACATTGTTTATTCACAAATCATGGCCAATGGATGCCTGTATGAAGAGATAGAAATTGAGATTCTTACCTCAGCTGAGATCGTGAATGGAGTTTGAATGGGATTTAGGAAGGCCTGAAGGTTGCTTTAGCTTGCTTGAACCTCCCTGAGTGTGTTCCAACCCTTACCTTGCTTTGAAAGTGTCTGAAACTCTCTATCCAAGTCAACCTGCAAACTTGGAAAACAAAAATGGCAGATGAAGGAGAAAGAGTTACAGTGCAAGGTTGATGGTCTGGATCACTTAGATATGAAGTAGGTAAAGTGTTTGGATGATTGAAACTTGAAACGCACGAGCAAATTGATGGATTACTAGGCTTGGACACAAACTGTAAGTTTTGACATTTTTTTAGTGATATGGAGTTTTGGAGTGTTTCAGCCCTCTTTCAATCGTGTGCTCAAGTGTAATATGTTTGTGTTTTAGTATGGAAAAGGTCTCCAGTCAGCTCTTCAACAGATCCTTGAGTTGTAGCCTTTTTGCACACTTTCTTGCTTTTGAAGCAAAGTCAAGGGACAAGTCTTCTCATGCTTGTACTGGCTTGCTTGGGGTTGGTATGAGCTCTATACAAGTTGCCTTAGGTCTGTAGTACTTGTTTGTGCAGAGAAGACAGGTCCAATGCTCAAGATTTGTAAATTTGCAAAAGTGAAGCTTTTCCAAAATGGCAATGGCCACTTTATGGCATTTATGGAATTACAACTTGGACAAAGGCTCTTGAGCTTGAATTAAAGCTTTGTAAACTGAGTAAACATTAAATTATGAAGTGAGAAACAAGTTAGGGACCTGTAAAGCAAGGATTAGGCAACATAGGTTCAAATTTGAATTTTGTTCTTCATGAAATGGCTTGAATTAAAAGTGAAAAATTGCCATGAAGTTGGGTCCAAAACCTGCCTAAATTAGGGCAAAATTTCACTAAGTTATCTAGTTCATGAGCATGTAATCATAAAATTATATCTTGAGATCCAAGCATATTTAGGGAAAAATGTGTGAATCAAGGTTATATATTTCATGGGGGTCTACAACTTTTATGTTGGGAACCTTCCTTGAATCATCTTGTGACATGGTGAAAAAATGGCTTAAAGTTGAGAAAAAATAAGAAATTTTCTATACTTAGAAAAATTTCTAAGTTAAGAAAATTTCTTATTTTAAAACCTAATCTTCAATCCTTGATTTCTTGATGAACAAGTTTCACATTTTGACATGTTTTGATGAATTTTGACCCTTGGCACTTGATTTTGACCAAAAAGTCAAAGTTTGACTTTTCAGTATACAATTGACTTTTGATCAGTTGACTGCAAATTTCATCTGTCTATCCAATGGATTTGCAATATTTTGAACCATGTAATTAGGTCAAGATAATGAAATTGACTCCTTGAAATCATGCTTCAAACCAATTGGTCATTTGTTAGGTCAAAAATCAGAAATTGTCCTTTCTCAGTCAAAACCCTAATTTTGACCATTTTGCCCTTTTGATGATTTGATCAAATTTCTTGAGGAATTATGGTCCAAACTTGATCAAATGATACACATGAGTTTAAAATGTTGACGTGGATAAAAATTATGAAGTTTGACTATAAATTGGTCATGGTTGACTTTTCCCCCAATACAACTGATTTTTAGGTCAACTGTCCAATTGACTGGTCAAAAATGTGATTAAAGGTTTGAAACTTTACATGAGTAATATTAGGGGTCCATGATAATACTTGAAAGTCATATGAAGCATTGATAGTGCAAAAATCCTTGTGCAAACTCAAACCCTAGTTTTGGGTCATCAGTGCAAGATAAGATGTCTTGAGTTGATCAAACCCTAATCCAGTCTTGAGTCAAAGAGATCTTGTGGGGAAAATCTTGATAAATGAGAGGGCAAATTTTTGGGTACAATAGTTGCCCCTGTTCAATCTTCTTAAGCTTGAAGAGTTAGATTGGCGAGTTTTGCCATTCGTGACTCGAAGGTGAAAGAATGATTGGACACTAGAGTGCCCAAAAATTTGCACTTGACGACGCGCGGTTGAGGGAATGGGCTTAAAGATACCATTTGGAGAAGTGATAGAATCTTGTTGGATATGGGCTTGTAGATGTCATCCAAGAATGTTTGTTGAATTGTAAGTTGTAAGCCGAAAGAATGAGTGTCAGAATGGCGTCCGTGTCTGGAGCGTATCCATACCATATCTGAAAGCTGAATTTGAATGAGTGTCAGAATGGCATCCTTGTCTGGAGTGTATCTGTACTGTATCTGAATTTGAAGTCTGAATGAGTATCAGAATGGCATCCGTGTCTGGAGCGTATCTGAACTATATCTGAATTTGAAGTCTGAATGAGTATCAGAATGACATCCGTGTTTGGAGCGTATCTGAACCGTATCTGAAAGCTGTCTTTGAATGAGTATCAGGATGGAATCCATATCTGGAGCGTATATGAACTGTATCTGAAAGCTGATTCTGAATGAGTATCAGGATGGCATCCGTATCTGGAGCGTATCTGAACTGTATCTGAAAGTTGTCTTTGAATGAGTATCAGGATGGCATTCGTATCTGGAGTGTATCTGAACTGTATTTGAAAGCTGATTCTGAATGAGTATCAGGATGGCATCCGTATCTGGAGTGTATCTGAACTGTATCTGAAAGCTGAATCTGAATGAGTATCAGGATGGCATCCGTATATGGAGCGTATCTGAACTGTATCTGAATTTGAAGTATGAATGAGTATCAGAATAGCATCCGTGTCTGGAGCATATCTGAACAGTATTTGAAAGCTGTCTTTGAATGAGTATCTGGATGGCATCCGTATCTAGAGCGTATTTGAACTGTATCTGAAAGCTGATTCTGGATGAGTATCAGGATGGCATCCGTATCTGGAGCGTATCTGAAAGCTGTCTTTGAATGAGTATCAGGATGGCATCCGTATCTGGAGCATATCTGAATTGTATCTAAAAGCTGATTGTGAATGAGTATCAGGATGGCATCCGTATCTGGAGTGTATCTGAACTGTATCTGAAAGCTGAATCTGAATGAGTATCAGGATGGCATCCGTATCTGGAGCGTATCTGAACTGTATCTGAAAGCTGAATCTAAATGAGTATCAGGATGACATTCGTATCTGGAGCGTATCTGAACTATATCTGAATTTGAAGTCTGAATGAGTATGAGAATGGCATCCGTGTCTGGAGCGTATCTGAACTGTGTTTGTAAGTTGTATTCTGAATGAGTGTCAGAATGGCATCCGTGTATGGAGCATATCTGAATTGTATCCTGATTGCATATTGCTAATGGTATATGTTTAATCTTATCCTGAAAAGGGTAAAATGTTAGCTGAAACGAAGTTATATTGCATGAAATGTATGATGCAATGTATTTGCTTTATCAATGTTTATGATATATGGATGTAATATATGCGCATGTAAGCTGATTTGCTGCATTGCTGTCTGATTGAGGAAAATAAATCCTTGAATGCTGCTGAGGATAAGTTGAATTTTTATGTCTTGAAATTGAGGTACTGATGAGCTTTTGTTGAGAGAAATAAGTTCTGTTGCAAGGGCAATGCCATGTACTACTTGTAAGATCTGCTCGGGGAACCCTGAGATTTTGACGACTCCTACTAGGGATTAATAATTTGATACTTCGTTCCGCTTGGGGATTTAAAATGACGTACTATAGGAGATTTCTCATGAAATAGCCTAGAGGCATTTCCCTACTCTTTCAACCTATCAATACTTATCTTTCTTATTTTGTTTATTTGTAAACATAAATCATGTTCAAATGCATATGTTCATTAATGAATCATTGGACGTTTTTGTAAACAAAACACAAGTGTAAAGAAAAAGATAAATAGTTCTTGCACTTTCAAAGGGGTATTTTTGTATTGACTTTGAATAAATATTTTGTACAAAGGAGACAAACATTCTAGTAAGAGAATGCCGTCATAAACAAGAAAAATTTAATACAAAGAAAGATAGCTATGTGTAATAATCCCATGGGGTTCCCATTATGCTATAGCCTTCGTATCTACGAGTATCTTTGTCTATTTGCCTTGTCCGAAGATGATTGAATTGGTAAGAAATTATGAGTTTGTCAACATAAGCCAAAGGTTGTCTGTCAAATGATCCGACGGGACATAGTCATACGCTTTTATTCCCTAACTTTTTCCTGGACCGCCCTTTCGGGTTTTCAGTCCACCGGGAAACCCTTTTTTGCCCAAGTCGCCCTTTTGGGTTTTCAACTTGCCGAGTGTACAGATTTTTTTTATTGTATCCCTAATTTTTGCCTGAACCTTTTGGTTCGCCGGGATGCCCTTGTTTTTCCTAGGTGTGTCAACCTAGCGGGTCTCTTATGTGTAGTATTTTTTGACTATGTCCGCGTTCGCAGAGTGTGGCAGGTCGTCTCCATCCATGGTGATCAAGATCAATGCTCCACTGGAGAATATGTTTTTGATTACAAATGGTCCTTCATAAGTAGGAGTCCATTTGCCCCTGGGATCACTTTGTGGCAAGATGATATGTTTGATCACTAAATCCCCAACTTGATATACTTGGCGCCTGACTTTCTTGTTGAAAGCCTTGATCATCCGTTTTTGATACATTTGACCATGGAAAACAGCAGCAAGTCTCTTCTCTTTAATTAAATTTAGTTGATCAAGTCGAGTCTGGATCCAATCGTCTTTGTTCAAGCCTGCATCCTTCATAATCCTTAGAGAGGGGTTCTGAACCTCAATAGGTAAGACAACCTCCATGCCATAAACCAAATAAAAGGGTGTTGCCCCGGTTGATGTGCGAGCCGTGGTACGGTACCCGTGGAGAGCGAATGGTAACATCTCGTGCCAGTCTTTGTATGTGACTATCATGTTCTGTATGATCTTCTTAATGTTTTTATTTGCAGCTTCGACAACACCATTCATCTTTGGCCGATAGGGAGAAGAATTGTGATGCTGGAACTTGAATTGCTCACACAAGGCGGTGATCATAGTGTTCTTAAGATTTGTACCATTATCAGTGATGATCCTTTCCGGGATACCGTACCGGCAAATAAGGTTTTGCTTGATGAAGCGGGCGACAACATTCTTGGTAACGGAGGCGAAAGAAGCTGCTTTGACCCATTTAGTAAAATAGTCAATGGCCACTAGGATGAAGCAATGTCCATTGGAGGCTGTAGGCTTGAGCTTTGGGATGAACCTGGCGTGTTTAACTCCTTCGAATACCCTCAATCCTTGCTATTTTATTGGCCCAGAGTTGCCTCCTTCGAATGGCTCTAATCCTCGTCATTGGGGCTTCTTCAATTGAGCCCCTATTTGCCTTGGTAGCTTGATCTGAAACTTTTCAACTAACCCAATTGAAAACTCTTTTTTGGTCATTCGAAGCTTCTTTTGTCATGAATGTGATTGTGCAGGAGACTTGGGTCTGGCAGCATGTAGGACCTTGGCCAACACATATCTTGAACAAAATTCATCAAAAGGCAAAACAAGCTTGTTTCCCACAGTTATGTATCCTTCAAATGGACCACATGCATGTCCTTCGAAGGCACCATTTGTGTGTCCTTCGAATGGAACAAATGAATGCTTCTTCGAATGGACCATATTAATACTTCTTTGAAGGGACCATTTTCTGCCTTAGTAGCTTGATCTAAAACTCTTCAACTAGCCCAAATGAAAACTCCTTTCTGGCCAGTCGAAGATTCTCTTGTTACCTCCTTCGTATACAATTGTGCATGAGGCTTGGGCTTAGCAGCATGTTGGACTTTGGCCAGCAAACCTCTTGGACCAAGACTCATCATAAAACAAACTGGTTTCCCATAATAATGTGTCCTTCGAATGGGCCAATTGTAGGTCCTTTGAAGGCACCATTTGTATGTATTTCGAATGGACCTTTGGAATGCTTCCTCGAATGGACCTTTGGAAAGTTTCTTCGAAGGGAACATATTGTGTGTCGAAGTATAGAAAAATATGTGTTGAAGGGTTTTAGAGGTGGAGTCAGAGTAGGCCTGAAGATAGACATTGCCCAGTCGAATCTTACATGTAGATAGCCATTGCTTTGTGAATCGAAAGTCAGTTGAAATGGGCCTTTTGCCCCGTGGATTAAAGGCAAGTTGAGGAAGCCTTTTTACCTTGTATGTTGTAGGCATGCACATAGGAAGTCATTTCCTTATGGGTCGAAGCACACATTGAAGAAACTCTTGCTTTGTGAATCAGAGGCATGTAGGAAGTCCTTTGTCTAGCGAATCCAAGGCAAGTCAGAAGAAGCCTTTGCCTTGTGAATCCAAGACAAGCATGAAGAGGCCTTTTGTCTTGTGAATCAAAACAAACCTGCAGGAGGCCATTGCTCAATCGAACCAAACGTATATGAGGTTACTGCTTGTGAATTGAAGTAAACCTGTAGGGGGTTACTACTGGCGAATCGAATCAACCCTGTAGGGGGCCATATGCCCAAATGAAACCTGTGGACCAAAGCTTGTTCGAAGGGGACCCAATGTTAGAACATAGTTTGATTCTACAACCCTCAGTTAGAGTTTTGATGATAACAAAATACAAGATTAAATGATTTATGAGATTTATATAAGACATAGATGCTACTTAAAATTATGTTGTGTACTTACAGGAAACTCTGATGGAATCAGCATCAGAATATGAGTATCAACACCAGCATCAGAAGATATGTCATCATCAGAAGATCAAACATGTGCTTATGCTGAAGTCTGATAAACAGAATCTGCGCTCAACATACTCTGACTCTGATCAAGTTCCTAATCATGTCATCAGCACTCAGAAGAGCCAGAATAAGCTAAATCCAAGAACGCTTTGATCTTCATTACGCAGAACATTTTGAAGTATCAACGGTACTGCATTCAAGGCAGATTAATTACCAACGGCTTTATTCCAAGACAAAGATATTCTCAAAATGGAAAGAACGTAATGAGCATTGAAATGGAATTATGGACTGCAACGTATCTATTCCAAGGATATTTAAACAAATCAGTGAGAAGTGAAATGGCTAATACTCTACAATTCTCCAACACGCATAAGCCAATCATCTTCGTCCTCACTCATTCAGTTTGCTAAAGCTCTCAACTGCTTACTCTATAGTTCTAGCATTCTAGTTTCATATAAGCTTCATTTTATGTATTATCACAGTTGTGATATATATTTTTTCTAGAAACATCAAACACACACTTTGTTCATTTATCTGTAAAAGAATTTCCTTGAGAAACCGGTCTGTGGTTAGACTCAAGAAGGCTTTAGCAGTTGTTAAAGCAGTTTTGTATTCAGTTGAATATAGTGGATTAAGACCTCGTTGGAGAGAGGCGAAATCACCTTGACGGGTGGACTGGAGTAGTTTGAGATCAAACGAACCAGGATAAAAATAACGTGTTGTCTGCATTTGATTTCAAGTTTCAATAATTCAACCCCCCTTCTTGTGTTTTTCACATCTTCATCCAACGCTTAATCGAAGCTGGTGGACCAAAACTTGATCGAAGGATTTCAGATGCCCAATCGAAGACTTTAAAATCAAGGCTAACTTGAAGGATTTTAGATGCCCAATCGAAGACTTTGAAATCAAGGCTAACTTGAAGGATTTGAGATGCCCAATCGAAGACTTTGAAATCAAGGCTAACTTGAAGGATTTCAGATGCCCAAACAAAGACTTTGAAATCAAGGATAACTTGAAGGATTTTAGATTCCCAATCAAAGAGTTTAAAATCAAGGATAATCTTGAAGGATTTCAGATGCCCAATCAAAGACTTGGAAATCAAGGCTACTTGCTCCTCTTTGATTTGATGCCTGAAAGCCAAAAATCCAATTGTATTTGTGTGAATTTGGACTTTTGAAAATCCTTGTGAGAAAATGTCTTGAGAAAAAGGGAGGGAAAATTTTGGGGTACAACAGTGGTGCTGTGTTGTTTTCTTTGTTGGAAACATTGAATCTCAGTGAGAAGTAAACTATGGGTGAGTTTCCTATTATACCATATTTTCCTGAGGTGTTTCATGAAGATGTAAGTGATTTACCGCTAGAGCATGAGGTGGAGTTTATGATTTACTTAATTCCTTGAACTAGTCCTGTTTCGATGGCTCCATATCGGATGCAGCTTCTGAGAGTCGAAAAGTCAACTTCAGGATTTACTTGAGAAGAGGCTTATTCATTCGATTGTGTCTTCGTGGGGTGCACCTATTTTGTTAGTTAAGAAGAAAGAATGTTCCATGAGGTTGTGTGTTGATTATAGACAACTGGACAAGGTGATTATTAAGAACAAGTATCCACTTCTGAGGATTGATGATTTATGGACCAGTTGGTTGATGAAAGTGTGTTCAATAAGATTGATTTGAGGTCTAGGTATCATGAGATTCATGTGAAGGCTGAAGATATTCAAAAAACTGCTTTTAGGACAAGATATTGTCATTATGAGTATTTTGTTATACCGTTCGGTGTGACCAATGCACATGGTGTACTTATGAAATATATGAACATGGTTTTTCAAGAATATCTGGATAAGTTTGTTGTTGTGTTAGTTGATGATGTTTTGATTTATTCTAAGAGTGAAGAGGATCATGCTGATCATTTGAGGATTTTGTTATTTGTGTTGAAGGAGAAGCAGTTGTATGCTAAGCTTTCTAAGTGTGAGTTTTGGTTGAAGGAAGTGAGTTTCCTTGGGCATGTGATTTTGAGTGGTGGTATTTCTGTTGATCCAACAAAGATTAAGTCTGTATCTCAATGGGAAGCTCTGAAATTTGTTTCTGAGAGTAGAAATTTTCTTGGTTTGATTGGTTATTATTGGAAGTTCATTGAAGGTTTTTCTAAGTCGGTGTTACCTTTGACGGGGTTGACTAGGAAGGTGTAACACGATGGGAGAACTGACTTGGGTATTTTGCATTTGATCATAATTGTTGCGGATAGCAAGAGTCGCCACCGACTTTTCTTTTATCTAATAAGGAAAGGATGAAAAGAACAGGAAAGACCTTTCGATATTATTTCTTGAGTTCGAGGGGTAGGTTATGAAAAGGGAAGGTATTAACACCCTTTTCATCTGTAGTTATCTACGGGCTCTTAGTTGCTTACTAGATCACTTGCTTTTGTTTGAAAATATACTTATGGCGTGGGTTTTGAAAGTATTTTGAAAAACGTATTTGTAATGATTCTTGTTTCTATAAGAATGCGTACAAAGTGTTGGTTTTGAAAATAATTCAAAGAGTTGTTTGTGGAATGTGTTTTTGAAAGTGATTTTGAAAAGTGTCTTTGTAATGATTCTCGTTTCTATAAGAATGCGTACAAAGAGCTTTGTCTTTTGAAAATGTTTCAAATGAAAGTGTTGGTGTATAAAATGTTTTTGTTGTGAGCAAGCGAGAAACCAGGAGCATCCTACCTACTCAAAAGGTCTAATGTTATTGTCCTCCTCCTTTAGATGTTGTTACCTTACCATTGATTTGGTAAGAAGCCCCATCGTTGGATGTGAAGGGACGTGTATGGGTCATTTTTATAGTCATAGAAGACAATCTATGGGATGTTTTATCAATGTCGTTTAGGGACTAGGTCGTTTATCGAAGGCAACATCAATGGCCATCGAGGGACTACGATCTTTTATCAAGGGTCTTTGCTAAAATGCTCATATTCGAGGGACATGACTATTTTTCTGAGGCAACAAGTGAGATTACCCTAGAGGTGCATGTGTGAATAATGTGTTTGATTTGCATGCATTTTGTCTTTGAATTTTAGGTTGTCTACTTGTTGGTTTTATCTTGCCATACATCCTAATTACAAACATTTGTACAAAAGCAATAAAAATGCAGAAAATAAATCCTACACTATTACAACCATATTTAATAGCAAGAATATGTAAAGACAAAACAAAATAAAAAGGAGGAAAAATGAGCTTTCAATCTATGCAGAAACACCCTTCGATTTTACCCTTCACGGCTTCCTTCGATTTGGCCTGGAAGTAGTGAGGATACGCCTTTCGATTTGGGCTTAGCCTGAAGCATAAGATGCAGCCTTTGATTCTGTCTTTCTGCTTCCTTCAACTGGGGCCTAGAATCAGAATGAGGTGCACTCTTCACCTCAAGCTCCTTGTTGCCTTCTTCGATTGGGCTTGGCAGTCAGTGTGGACAACTTTCATTTCTCCCTTTTTGCTCCTCCGAATGGCCTGGAAGTCTGTGTGTGGCGAAGCCTAAGGCTACACCATTTATTCTACTCGCAACTGTGAAGTAGCCAAGGGGAAGCCTAAAGCTTTGATTCATACTTCCTTCCTCATGTTTTCTATCATTTGGGACTTAAATAATAATATTCCCTGAGGCCATGCTAGTATTGTCTTATGGCCAGGTTAGTTCTTAAAAACATGTTTGATAAACAAAGGAAATAAACCACAAGATTAGCAATGAAAACAAACTGAAACGAAAAAGGAAACAAATGTTATGTACATGTTTTGAAACGAAAAAAGCTTAAGGTCATAGTGACTTACCTTGCTTGAAGCTGGGGTGTGTTACGGTGGCAGAACTGACTGTTATATTGGTTTTTCGTTTTGTATTGGCAAATGTGCGGAAAGCAAGAGTCGCCACCTACTTTTCTTTTATCCAACAAAGGAAAGGGTGGAAAGAACAGAAAAATACCTTTTTCGATATTTTCTTAGTAATGGGGGTAGATTATGGAAAGGGAAGGTGTTAGCACCCTTTCCATCCGTTGTTTTCCACGGGCTCTTAGGTACTTGCTCATTTTTGAAAATTGCTTTCGTGTTTGTGGGTTTTGAAAAGGTTGTTTGCTTTATGATAACTCTTGTATCAGTCCTCAAGAGTGTGATAAAGCGTTTTTGAAAAAGAGTTTTTAAAGCGTGATGTGAAAATGAATTAGATTTGAGCAAGTACTTAAGAACTATCTACCTACTCGAAAAAGGGCATTCTTTTCCTCCTTTCCTTTAGATAGTGCTACGCTACTATTAGTGAGTAGGTAGCCTTATCGTCAGTTGTTTGAGGGACTATCGAAAGGGACGTTTTATAGTTATTGAAGGCAACATGTAAAGATACCTTAGCAGTTCAAAGGGACCGTCATCATATATTCGTAGGCGACATCGAGGGACAAGATCATTTCTCATAGGAAACTTGAGGGACATTGAGGGACTATGATATTTATGATGACTTTTAAACTGAGAGTCTTTGCTAAGGTATCCCTACGTTTGAGGGACATGACCATTTCCGAAGGGAACCAAAGTGGTAAATACCCTAGGAGTGAGAGTGTGCAATAGTGTGCTTTTTTCAGGTATTTTTATCTTGATGTTAGTGGTCTAGGATTGATTATTTAGTTCTTGCCATACACGCCTAATTTACTAGCAGTTTAAATACATGCATAATATAGTATAGAAAGTAAAAACTACGACTATTACAAGGCCTTGGGGCAGTTACAGTTATATCTGACTAAAAATGTAAAGTGCGGAAATTAAAACCCTAATTAAGCTATTATAAACCGGACACAATTACATAATTAAAAAAAATAATCGTACAAAAAAAATAACGACGCACAAAAATTAAGACAGGAATAAGTTTGAAACCCTAAAAATCTAATTGCTTATTAAAAATATTTTTTGGTATTTTTATGAAGAAAAAAAACTTGAGATTTAACATAATTTCTAATTAATTTTAATTAAAGAAAACAAGTTAAAATTTAATTAAATTAAATTAATTTGCAAAAATTATTTTTTATTAAAAAAATTTAAGTCCTATTTTTTTGGTGATTTTATTGATTTTATGATAAAAAAATGAATTAAAAAAATGTAAACTAATTAAAAAAGAGAATAAAGAGAATTTAAAAAAAGAATGGGCCTGGGGTGAGAAGCCCAAATTGGGGGGAGATTTGTTGGCCCATACAATGTGTGATCCCATGCTGGTGCTTCTGGAAGGTCCATGATGGGGTTGCGGCCAGGAGCGCTGGATCTGGAATGATGAAGATCTGATGATGATGATGGTGTGAGGATACATGGTGTGCACTCTAGAGCTTGAAGCGTTGGATCCATATGAAACCTGTTAGAAAAATAAAACTCTAGACCCGAGAATCGAACCCAGGTCTTTCACCTTACACGCGTTATTCTTTACCACCCAACCATTCTATCATTCGTTAACATAAATGAAATAAAATAAAACAATATGAAAATCAAGACAAATGTTGACTTGTCCACGCGTGCCCTTCAGTGGGCCCCTGGAAATTTAAATGGACCAATTAAAAGAAGGGTCGTGCCACGCATGCCTCGCCTGAGTCAAAAACCCTAGGGATGCTGGAGTCAACACTCCGATCGTCTTCCCCGGCAGGCCTCCATCACCAAACCTGCAAAATAGCCACATTAAACGCAAAAGAAGGACCCTACCCCCCTAATTCGAGGGTTGCGAACCCAGTGGCTGTATCCGTTTGGTCTAAAAGTCCCTGTACAAGGAGATACGAAGCTTTCCATTCTCTATGCCCTAACAATGGCAAATGACTATTTAGCCATCAAAGCTTATCAACGATTGCCCAGACCTGTTCCTTACCATCTTGTGATCATGTTAATGGAGTTAGAACGAATTGAAACAAGCTATAATTAAAAATACGAAAAACAGAAAAAAAACATGAAAATATGAGTCATGCATGGTGAGTTTCAGCGTGCTATGGCTATAGATGATGATCCATACTTACCTATGCTTACCTCAGGAACACCAAGGAATGGTTAGAAGGCTTTGAAACTGGCTGCAAATATGAATATGAATGGCACCACTTTTTGAATTTTTTTTGAGAAATATTAGGGTTCTATTGAGACAAGTTGCGCATGGTTTGGCTTAGCATATTGTCATGTATATATAGTGAATCCTATTAGGTTAAAACAAGAACCAAAAGAATCAACTATAATCATGTTTTTTAAAGCATAAGGATTTGATTCAAAACTTGCTAAAACAAGAAGATCTCCTTCTTTTGTCCCATGCGTTTTTGCCCTGATATGTCAACATATTTTGTCCCTTATTTGATGAGAAAAAGATTCTCAAATCATATCTCTATTATTTCTTTTATTTATTTAATTTTGTATTTTAATGGATAAAATATCAAAATAAATATTATAAATAATAAAATAATGTATGGATGATCCCAGAGGTCGTGGGCCATGTTAGAAACAAGTTTCAAGCATGAGAAGATGGGCCCATTTGGAAAAAATTCAAGTTTGATCAATATTGGCTTCATGCATTTTTCCAAAAATTGGTCAACTTTATGAATTCATATCTGTCTCATTTTTAACCCTAAGAGGGTGTTTTTGGACTTTTTAGAGAGCTTAGGATGTCCTCTAAACAACCCTGTTAGTTTCATTTCAATTGGATCTTCCATGTTCATGTAAGGAGCTTTGACCCAAAAGGTGTTTTTGTTGACTTTTTGAAAGGACCTATAATGTATGAGCTTGTATCTTTTAACTTGGTCATTTATTGAACTTGGGGATGAAGAGAATTTGTAGGGAATTGGATTCTCTTCAAAATAAGCTTTGGTGGAAAATTTTTGATAAAGTATGAGAAAATTATGCTTGGTCAAAGTTTGGTCGACTTTTCCTTTAGAAACCCTAATTTGCCATTTTTACTTTTGATGAGTTAGGGGAATTTCTTGAGGAATCATGATCAACCCTTGATAAAATGATGGATATTACTTCAAAATTTTGATGTTGACCAAAAATCTTGAAGTTTAACTGTATATAGGCCACAGTTGACTTTTAACCTAGTAGAGTTGATTTTCAGGCATTTGAGCAGTTGACTGAGCAAACTTGTTGTGCAAAGCATGAAATTTGGCATGGATGATCTTGAGGACATACTAGGGCCATGGAAAACATTTGAGACTCTTGGAGATTACACACCTTGATGAAAACTGAAACCCTAGTTAGAGGTTTATTGCCTTAGGAGGAGAATTTATCTGGTCAATTCTTAGTCATCCTAGGGCAAGTTGGGGATCTCAATGGGCATGTCTTGAGTAAAATGATAGGGAAAATTTTGGGGTAAAACATCTGCCCCTGTTCAATCTTCTTAGACCTGAGGATCTAGATTGGCTGGTATGCCTTTCGTTATCTGAAGGTGGAAGATGGTTGAACACTAGAGTGCCCAAAAATTTGCACTCGTTTGAAATGATACTTGAATGTGTAGTTAGTATTGGGAATGAGTTTATAGATGCCATTTGAAGAAGATGACGGAAGATCGTTGGAGATGGTCTTAAAGATGCCATCCAGAAAATATGACGGAAAGTCGTCAGAGATGGGCTTAAAGATGCCATCTAGAGAACAATGTTGATTTCATGAGACATTCCTTTGTGGGGATTCCTATTCCTGTTGTTGAGAAGGACTCCGCTGAGGAATGTTGGTCTTTATTCGAGAAATAGAGTTTAGGAGCTTCAGTCGTCCATTACTCTACCGGGGAGTCATCTCTTAATTGGAGAGACGGAAGTGAACTGCTATCTGGTCAGGATCCAAGCTTCACAGTGACTTGTTGCGGATAATAAGGCTGACTGCTATCTGGTCGTATTCCAGGCTCCACAGCGACTTAATTGGGAACATGAAATTAACTGCTATCTGGTTGGACTCCAGGCTTTGCAGTATCTTCAACTGGAATAGAAATCATAAAAATCTTAGTATCGATTTAACTGAACAAGAGGAATGTCTTGAGTTGTCTTCAACTGGAATATAAATCAGGAAAATCTTAGTGTCGATTTAACTGAACCAGAGAAGGGTCTCGAGCTAACTTTAACTGGAATAGAGATCAGAAAAATCTTAGTATCGATTTAACTGAACCAGAGGAAGTCTTGAATTATCTTCAACCGGAATAGAAATCAGAAAAATCTTAGTATCGATTTAACTAAACTAGAGAAGGTCATGGATCACTTTAACTAGAATGGAAATCAGAAAAATCTTAGTATCGATTTAACTGAACTAGAAAATGTCTTGGGTTATCTTCAACTTCAACTAGAATAGAAATCAGAAAAATCTTAGTGTCGATTTAACTGAACTAGAGGAAAGTCTTGAATTATCTTCAACTGGAATAGAAATAAAAAAAATATTAGTATCGATTTAACTGAACCAGAGAAGTTCTTGAATTAACTTTGACTGGAATGGAAATCAGAAAAATCTTAGTGTCAATTTAACTAAACCAGAGAAAGGTCTTGGATTATCTTCAACTTCAACTGGAATAGAAATCAGAAAAATCTTAGTGTCGATTTAACTGAACTAGAGGAAAGTTTTGAATTATCTTCAACTGGAAAATGCTGAAATAGCCCTTCATCAGACGTAGTCTTTGAGAAGACCACCAGTTCGTGTGGGTATTCAATGGTGTTTATTGATTTGATCTTTCCTGAAAAGGTAAAGAATTAGTCATATGCAATGTCATGATATATGAAACGCATCGTGTAATGATATTCTCAAAATAGATGAGATTATGCCGCATGCGATGTGTATACACATGCCATGATGTATGAATATGGAATGTGTTGTACCCCCAAATTTTCCCTCTCATTTGTCAAGGGTTTTCTTACAAAGATTCTCAGGATTCAAGCTTGCACAGGTGCATTGGGATTTTCCAGTACCAAAATTAAAAGGAAATTGTCAAAAAGGGAGAAAACAGATAAAAATAACATTTTGACAAATTTGGAGGAAAATAGGTCTCCTTCGATTCAGCACCATTCGATTGACTCTCAGCGTCTTTCGATTGATCAAAAGTGTGTTGCATGCATGCTTGCAATTGAAGGCCATGACATGCTGGCCACACGTGCCCCCTGCAAGGCAAACCTTTCGATTCACCAAGCGTGCTGCCTGCAAGCCTGCTTCGATCTAGACAAGTTTACTGCCTACAAGCCTCCTTCGATTGCTCAAAATTAGCTTCCTACAAGCCTACTTAGATTTGGGCACATGTTGCCTGCAAGCTTGCTTCGATTGGGCATATGCTGCCTGCAAGTCTGCTTCGATTGGGCATATGCTTCCTGCATGTTTGTTTTCGTTTGGACAAGCTTCGATGGGACAAAGCAACCATCTCTATGCATCCTTCAAATCCACTTGCATCAAGGGCCTCTTGCAGACTTTTCCTTTCACAAGCTTTATTTGAGTCAAGAGATATATTCATACAAGATTTGACTAAGTTCTTGATTCCTTTGAAAGAGTGCCCTTTGATTCAGAAGGCAGGAACTTCCCTCATGCTAAACAGTTGCAAGACAGGGACCCCTCCATGTATGTTCTTTCGATTGGCCACATATGACCATGGGAAGGCAAACCTTCGATTGGGCAGAAGAAACCTACATACAAAGCTTCGATTGGAGCTTTGATTCCCTTCAAATCAGCTTCCTTCGAATCCAAGTTGAACCATTCGAAGCAAGCTTGTTCGAAGCAAGTCTGAACAAATCTCATGACCAAATCTTACTTGTTAGGGCACTCTGCATCCAAATCTTCACATAATTAGAGCTTTGCACAAGTTTGTGATACGTTACATAAGGGTTCGAAGGTTTATCCACTGGATAATACCATTCTGGGACGAAATGGCAACAAGTCATGTACCCTTTCTTCATAAAGATTGCTTTTATCACAAAAGCAGCTTTCCACCTGAATTTCGTCTGAACGAAAAGCAGGGCCAAAGTCACAAGTCTAATCAACTGCCAAGAGGCCCCCACTTGTACCTTTCACATTACCTATTATTTTATTGTTTTTACAAGGCTGACTACTTCAACGTCTCCCAAGCATTTCCTCTATAAATAGAGGAACCATGAACAAGCTAAGGGAGGATCTTTGGACCAGAGGAACGTCTCCCAAATTTTCTCAAACACAACAAAAACTCTCAAGTTCATTAACATTTGAGAAATCAAAAACCCAAAATCACACCCATCTCCTTCGATTATGAAGAACTCCCAAGTCTTCAGTATCCTTTGAATCCAGCTTAGAAAGAAACATAACACTTGTTTCTTTTCTTTCTTCGAATCAACATTCCAAGCCAAGCTTCAGGCCCCTCTCCTTCGAATCCAGTGGAAAGAATCCTTACACCTGCTTTCGTACCTCCTTCAAACCCAATCATCCTTAAGCTTGTCCCCTTCGAATCTAAAAGTTCCATGTACCTTGTTCCCTTTGAATACACTAGAAACAAAACACTCGTGTCTTTACTCCTTCGAATCCAGCAGCATCAAGGCAGCAACTCAAGTTCTAACACTTACATTTCAACGTCAATCAAGGTAAGTACCCTTAACCTTAAGCTTTTAGTTTCAAACATAACATGTAAATAATATTTTCTCCCTTTTTATTTCTATGCTTTTGATTGCATGCTTTCCCTTGTCCAAGTGTATGTTAAAGCTAATTTGTACAGTCCCCTAAAAATGTTGGAATATAAAATATGCATGCTTCGATATACTTGCTTCGATGCATACACATGCTTCGATACAGACATGTTCAAAACACACACACACACACACACACTTGTTTCGAACGCACTGACCTGCAGGCCCAGACGAAAGGCACACTTGCACTAAGTCCAAGCCCAAATGAAGGCCATGAACAGCTGCTGCTAGCCTCAATTGAAGAAGGCAACAAGGCAAAACCAGGAGGCACGCCCAGCTACTGACAAGCCCAATCGAAGGCCACGCTCTGCTGCTACCATGACCAATCGAAGGTCAGGACCTTGCTGATGCTAGCCCCCAATTGAAGGAGGCCAACAGAAGCAGAATCGAAGGCTGCTTCCCCCCAATCAAAGGGCCCTCTTTTTTCTTACTTTTATCTTATTTTTGCCTTTATATTTTTTATGCACTTAAATATGGTTGTAATAGTGTAAGATTTATTTTTTGCACCTTTTTATTGTTTTATAAAATTGCTAGTAAATAGGTGTGTATGGCAAGATAAAACTAACAAGTAGACAACCCAAAAATCAAAGACAAAATGCATGCAATCAAACACACTTGCATACGTGCACCCTTAGGGTAATCTCACTTGTTGCCTATCGGAAAAATAGTCATGTCCCTCGAACATGGGAGCTTTAGCAAATACCCTCGATAAAAGATCGTAGTCCCTCAATGTTGCCTTTGGTAAACAATCTAGTCTCTAAATAAAATTGCTAAAACGTCCCATAGGTTGCCTTCTATGACTATACATACGTCCCACGCCCGTCCCTTCACATCCAATGACGGGGCTTCTTACCAAATCAATGGTAACATAACAACATCTAAAGGAGGAGGAAAAGAATATCTAAGACCTTTTGAGTAGGTAGTTCGCTCCTAGTTGCTCGCTTGCTCACAACAAAAACATTTTATACACCAACACTCTCATTTTGAAACATTTTCAAAAGACAACGCTTTGTACACGTTCTTATAGAAATGAGAGCCATTACAAAGAAAACCCTTTTCAAAATCACTTTCAAAAACACATTCCACAAACACCTTTTTGAACTATTTTCCAAACAACACTTTGTACGCGTTCTTATAGAAATGAGAGCCATTACAAAGTCACATTTTCAAAATACTTTCAAAATCCACACCACAAGCACATCTTCAAACAAAAGCAAGTGATCTAGCAAGCAACTAAGAGCTCGTAGATAACTACAGATGAAAAGGGTGCTAATACCTTCCCTTTTCATAATCTACCCCCCAAACTCAGAAAACATCTCTAAAGGTCTTTCCTGTTCTTTCCAACCTTTCCTTATTGGATTAGTGGCGACTCTTGCTAACTGCAACAATTGCGATCAAACACAAAACACCCAAGTCAGCTCTCCCACCATGTTACAGAACTGGAGACTCTATTGGGGAAGTTACTTAAAAGTGGGATTACCTTAGGGCTAGATCACATTTACTTGCTTTCCTTGTTTGACTTGCGTGCTTTACATTATGGTTCCTTGTTTGGGCTTGCTTTGATCCTCTACTCGGATCTGGACGCCTTTTTAGGTAAGTAGCAATAGATTGTGGAAACTGTACAGCATAGACCGATATGGTTGAAACAATGGATACGTTAGTGTGACTCATTTGTGGATACCGGTATCCCTTGTGTTGAATCGAGGAGAATATAGGGCCGCTGAGTGGTGTCACGAAGCACTAACTAACCTTAGAACCTTAATTGAACAAAACTGGCCAATTAGGAAATAGTGAGATAACCGGTTTTGGTGGAAAGCTGAAATTTGGTTGATACTCGATGCTACACTCATTGAGACCAAACTTTTGGGATATCTCAGCCGCAAGAAAAGATTGATTGAGCTGAGATAATGCCTAAAAGAAAGGTCAGTGATATTAAGATCCCTTAGAATCCAGTTACTATTAACTAGGACAGGTTGAGCCAACTAAACTTCAAGAGGATACTTACCTATAAGACTCCATGCAAGCCTAAACCTAAGGACTTGTCTGCTTTGTGTGTATATGACTATTTATACATAACAACTTGCTTACTTGTACATAACATCATGACATAATACCATAGCATTTTCAATAACTGTTTCAAGGATCTCAAGGGTCCATGATACATGGTCACGTTGAACCAGACGTCTATCAAGGGGAAAGAGGATTTATTTTCCTCTAACCAAACACCGTTAAAGATCAAGTACAACAACTTGAGTCAAGGGCTACAACCCACTTGATATGGTGAGCTTAATTCTCGTGGAAGGACATCCATCGATACAAAATTTATCCAATCAAAAGCTGTTAATCAAAGTTCAACTTCTAACATTTTCTTGTGTTTACCCCGCGAGATCCTTGAAAACATGCATCCACATATCATGCATCATATCATGAAAGGTTTCTCTCATACAGGTCTCCTTATCTTCCTACTATTTATTTCAGTAAGATGGATATGGAACAAACGGTGAAGGATCTCCAAGTTCAAAACACTCAATTCCAACAAATGTTTCTGGCCATGGCTAAGGGGCAAGAGGACCTGAAGAATCTTCTTCTCAAAGACAAGAAGAAGAAGCCTAAGAAGCCAGTAGGCATCTTGAACTTGGGAAGAAGACTTAGAGGATAAGCCAAGGGAGCTCTAGATCTTTCAACTCCATCCAACATGGGGGATAGTCATGAAGAAGACAACAGTCTGGAGATTGATGAAGTCAAAGCTGACTACTCTGAGGAACAATATCCTCCCGCTGATAACAAGTACAAACAGTTGGAGGATCGCCTCAATGCTATAGAGATTCAGTAGATACCCCGTCTGCTGCTGGAGAGTACTGGGAAGACGGATCCTAGATTGTTGTTTGGTAGACGAGGAAAGTGATTTTTTCATCTTCACTAGGGATGATGAATGGAGATGATTTTCTGGGGATTTCCTCTTTTCGTTTGAGGATATTCTACCGGGGATCTTTAACTCCTGCTTGATAATGAATCTGTGGGGGAAAGACGCTATGTCGGGAGATTTTACCGATGTAGAGAAATAAACTCTGTTGA
This sequence comes from Vicia faba, assembly GCA_948472305.1. Classification (NCBI taxonomy): domain Eukaryota; kingdom Viridiplantae; phylum Streptophyta; class Magnoliopsida; order Fabales; family Fabaceae; genus Vicia; species Vicia faba. Next base: position 1,066,221,782 of record OX451741.1, on the reverse strand, counting down.
GGGGTAAACTTCCACAATTAGAGAACTAAACTCTACCGGGGAGGAGGTTTTATAAACTGTTTGAGATTATAAAACTCGGCTGGGGAATACAGATTTCAACTCTCAGAGGGAACTTGGATGGAGGAAGTCATTCCTGTTTGGGGAGGCAAAGGTAAGGATTTTGGTTGTTTTCACTCTGCGGGGGCATAAGCATCACTAGGACGTATGTTAAGGATGTAGCGGTGACTTCCTCTCAAGACGTTTCTGCCCCTGTACTTGTTGGAAAGAGTAACTGTCGGGACTACAAATGGCTTTTTTAGACTTTGCCCCGTTTCTTAAAGTCATTTAGCAACTGTCTTTCTGTTTCATAAACAAGTATTTGTAAATAGTAATCATATTCAAATGCATATGTAAAAAATAATCACTGGACGTTTTTGCGAAACAAAACAGAAAAATAGAAAACAAATAGTTTTGTACTTTCAAAGAAATGATTTGTATTGATTTTGAAGTTCGCCTATAACAGGCATTTTTGTACAAAGAGGCTGACGTTCTAGTAGGAGAACGCCGCCGTGAAAGTGAAAACTATACAAGATAGTATACAAAGAGAAAACAACTATGTGTAATAATCCAATTGAGTTTCAGTTCTGCTATTGCCCTTATGTCCTTGAGCATCTCATCACTTCGCTACTTGTCCGAAGCTGACTGGATTGATCGGTAATGTTTGAGCTTGATAGTTGATACTGAAGTCTGGTCGTAAGGTGATCCAATGGGACATAATTATACGTTTTAAATCCCCGACTTTTGCCTGGACCGCCCTTTCGAATTTTCAGTCCACCGGGATACCCTTTTTTTACCAAGCTACCTTTTTAGGTTTTCGACTTGTTGGGTGTACAATTTTTTTTTGTATTTATCCCTAATTTTTGCCTGAACCCTTTTGGTTCGTTGAGATGCCCTTATTTTTGCCTAGGCCAGTCGACCTAGAGGGTCTTTATTCATGTGTAGTATCTTTTCACTATGTCAGCATTCACAGGGTGAGGAAGGTCGTTACCATCCATGGTGGTCAGAATCATGGCTCTACCGGAAAATATGCTTTTGATTACAAATGACCCTTCGTACGTGGGAGTCCATTTGCCCCTAGGATCACCTTGTGGCAGTATGATGCGTTTGATTACTAGATCACCCACTTGATATACTTGACGTTTGACCTTTTTGTTGAAAGCCTTGATAATTCATTTTTGGTACATCTGACCATGACAGACAACAGTAAGCCTTTTCTCATCGATCAGATTCAACTGGTCAAGTCGAGTTTGGATCCAATCATCTTCATTCAAGCCCACATCCTTCATGATCCTCAAAGAAGGGATATGAACCTCAATAGGTAGGACAACCTCCATACCATATACCAGGGAATAAGATGTTGCCCCTGTTGACGTACGTGCTTAGGTGCGGTAACCATGAAGAGAGAATGGTAACATCTCATACCAGTCTTTGTATGTCACCGTCATTTTTCTGTATGATTTTCTTAATGTTCTTATTAGCAGCCTCCACAATGCCATTCATCTTCGGCCGGTAAGGGGAAGAATTATGATGCTGGATTTTGAATTGCTTACAGAGTTTGGTGATCATCTTATTATTGAGATTTGTACCTGTTGTACCCCAAAATTTTCCCTCTCATATTTTCCAAGGTCTTCCCCTACATGATTGACCACAAACCCTTGCCTAAGAAAAAAGGATTTTTTAAAGTGGTGTTTTAAGTACCTTTCAGCTGGCATTCTGAAAGACCCTTCGATTGGTATTTTGAAGGAGCCTTTCGATTGGCATGGACAATGCTCTTCGATTAGCATTGTAGCCAAGCCTTTCGATTGGCATCTCCAAAATTCCTTTTGATTGGCATCTCCAAAATGCCTTTCGATTGGCACCTACATAGCGCCCTTCGATTGGAATTCCAAAAGAGTCCATTCGAAGAAGCTTGCAAGGGTCCATTCAAAGTACATGCAAAGTTCCATTTGAAAAAGCTTTTAAAGAGTCCATTCGAAGAAGCTTGCAAAGGTCCATTCGAAGGAGGCTATCAACCCATTCGAAAGAGGGCATTCGAAGGCCAGTTACATATCATTCAAAATTCAAAAAAAGGGACAAGATCCCATGTGTTTGGCCAATGTTACAAATTCTTATTCATGGCTTTCAAACACAATCAAGGCGGTTTAAACCTTTGCCTTCTTGTCCCCTCTACCCCCTCTATATAAAGAGATCACAAGTGTTAAGAAAAAGGAGGAGGAAGGGGGAAGAACAAAAAACATTGGAGACAGGCTGCCCATAAAATCCATCAAAGGTTGCTAAAATTTTCCAAGAAAAATCCATCCCTCAACAAAAGTATCCAAGCCCATAAACCCCAGATCGAAGGTGCCTACATCCAGGAAGTGCCCAAATCGAAGATTCAATTTGCTGGTAAGAAAGGGTAAATTGTCCAACTTTATATTTGCATAACACATCCATACTTATTATTACATTCGATTTTTCATCCTCGACAGGATCAAAAGGCTTGGGTTTGACACCCAGGTCATATTCTTTGTTTGTTAACATTTGCTACAGATTTAGCCTGAAAAGACCTAGCGCGCAAGATTGAAGGACCTGGGTTTCGATACCCAGGTCCTGCATTTTATTTTGCTAACGTACTTTTGTAGGTATAGCATCCTAGATCCAAGGAGATACCTTCTCTGGATCAAAGCCATAGCCTTCTGAATTGAAGAAAGAAACTCCCTTATGGATCGAAAGAGACACCTCCTCCCTGGATTGAAAAATGTTCCCTTTTCCCAGGATCGAAGGGCAATACCCTTCCCTGGAACGAAGGCTATTCATTCCCACTCTCTCCTGAATTAAAAGAAGGCCTCTCTCCTGAATCGAAAAGTCCATATCTCTTCCTCTGTGGATCGAACCCCCCCTCCCCCCCTTTTCACTCCAATCGAAGGATGCCTCATTGTACTCTTATTTTGATTTTGTTTTGTTTTCTTTATTTTTTAGTGGACTATTTATCTTTTTAATTAACATTAAAATAAAAATCACAAAAAATATTTAGGCTAGTTGTTTTTCCAATTAGAATAATTTTGTAAATAAATTAATTAATCATTTTCACATTTTTTTTCCTTAAAATTAAAATTAAACAGACTTAGGCCTTATTTTCTTTTATACTAAAAACAAAAAGATTTCTTTTCTTTAGGATTTTATTGACGTCTTTTCTATTTCATGCGTGTGTATTTAATTCCGTATTTTTTACTATTATTGTATCTGCCTACTGGATGTAATAGATAAAATTAGGATATTTACTGCTTTATTCCCCATATCCTTGTATAATGTAAATCCCCTCCCCAAAGTATTGTAATAGCGTAGGACCTCTATTTTTTGCATTTTCTTTTTACTGCTTTTTCATATTAACTGCTAGTAACTAGGCTTGTATGATAAGACTAATAATCAAACACTAGCAAACTTAACAAAAATACAAAAAATAACTGAAACACGACACAATTGCACATATACACCTCCAAGGTACGCCCACTTTGGTGGCCTTCAATAAAACAGTCATGAGGCAGGAATGCTTTAGAAAATACCCATAAAAGCAAAAGATCATAGTCCCTCGATGACCCTACAGTTGCCTTCTCAGTAAATGATCTAGTCCCTAAAGCAGAATTGCTAAAGCATCTCCGTAATTGCCTTTGTGACTGTAACATCCCTTCTATTGTCCCTAAAACATCCAAAGATAAGGCTACCTACTCATTAATAGTAGGATAGCACTATCTAAAGGAAAAGAGGAAAAGAACGACCCTTTTCGAGTAACAAAGTAGATAGCTGTTAGAAGTTTGCTCAAACTACTTTTTGCACTTATACACAAAAACTACTTTTTTCAAAAGACATTTTCAAACACTTTGTATACGTTCTCTACTATTCTAAGAAACATTACAAAGTTTGCCGTACTAAGGCATTTTTCAAAACATTTTCAAACACACAAAGCACAAAAGAATCTTGAAAAATGAGCAAACCTCTAAGAGCCCGTGGAAAACCACGGACGGAAAGGGTGCTAACACCTTCCCTTTCCATAATCTACCCCCCTTACTCAGAAAACATCTCGAAAAGGTCTTTTTCTGTTCTTTTCACCCTTTCCTTTGTTGGATAAAAGAAAAGACGGTGGCGACTCTTGCTTACTGCATATTTGCGAACAAAAAACGAAAAACCAGTAGTATATAATAGTCGGTTCTGCCACCGTATCACAGAACTGGCGACTCTGCCGGGGACTTATAAAAAGTGGGGTTACCTTAAAGTTAGTTCATTTTAAAAAACTTTTGTATTTGCTTGCTTTGTATGCTTTATCTCTTGAGGGCTTGTTTGGGTTGTTACTAAAAGATCCTACACCCGGATCTGGGGAACCTTATTAGGTAAGTAGCAATAAACCATGGAGGTTGTACGATATAGACCGATACGAACGAAGTGGTGGCTACGTTAGCGTGATGCTTTGGATTGTACTAATGTCCCTTGAGTAAGTTAAGGATAACATTAGGCTTCCTCATAGTGTCACTAAGCGCTAACTGACCTTTAGAACCTTTAATTGACTCATCCTAGCCATTAGGAAGTAGTGAGATAACTGCCTTTGGTTCCGATCAAATATTGGTTGATACTCGATACTACACTCATTGAGGCTGGACTTTCAGGATTTTTTGGCCGCAATACTTCGGTGTGGATCTGAAACAATTTCTGAAGGGAAGGTCAGTGATATTGAGGCTCCTTAGAACCCGGTTACTAATAATAGGACAGGTTGAGCCGACTAAACTTCAAGAGGGTACTACCTTAAAGCCCGTGCAAGCCTAAACCTAAGGCTTCTTGTGTAACTTGTTTGCTTTCAACTTGAACTACTTGCAGGGTTTTATCATCTGACAACATGTTTTCCTTGCAGGATTTGTTTACAGTTATTATCCAATAACTTGGATTTCTTGCAGGGTTTACTGGCTCACATCACCTTACACTTTTTCTTAACGTATAGCATACACATCATAACATCATGCCTCAACATTTCCTTAACAATTTCAAGGATCTCAAGGGTTTGTGATGCAGATTATGGTAAATCAGACATCTAGCAAGGGGCAAAGGGGATTTATTTTCCTCTAGCCAATGTCGTCAGAAGATTAAAACTCAACCACTTGAGTCAGGGCCTATGACCCACTTTATATGGTGAGCTTGACTCTTGTAGAAGGACCCTTAAATGATACGAAAGTTCTTCAGTCAAAGTCGCAGTTCAACTCCTAACATATTCTTGTGTTTACCTTGTGAGATCCTTGGAAACATTTGCATATCATACATGTCATTGCACAACAGGTACTCCAGGTACAAGCTTCTTATCCCTTTGTTATTTATTTCAACAAGAAGAAATGGCTCTTGAACAAACAATCAAAGACCTTAAGGCTCAAAACGCTCAATTCCCATAAATGTTCCTGACTCTGACTTAGGGGCTGGAAGAGTTGAAAGCACTCCTTGCTGGTGACCTGGCCAAGAAAAGTCCTGGAGACAATAAAGATGAACGGTTGGAACAACTGCAAGCTGAGGTAGAAGCAATGAGAACCCATATGTTGGGGCAGATGGCTCTTATCCAAGGCCTAGCCCGAGGACAAGAAGAGCCGAGAGCCATTATTAACGAACTTCATCAAGACGGATACAACCGTATGAAGCAAGCAGTCGAGGCTAGAGACCAAGTCATTAATCAACCCCTAGAAGACAAGAGGTTAGTTTGGTGAAGAGTAGACCTTTTCAAATTGCTACTACCTCACGGGTCCAACAACAACCTTGCCAACAACAACAGGGTAATCGGTGTAGGTGGGGTTCACTTACTAGGAAATATACCAAACTCAACATACCAATGTCGCAAGTCTTGCAACACATGTTAAAGTTGAATTTGGTCATACTGAAGCATCCTCCTCAGAATCCTAATACTTCTGCTCCTACTTACAATCCTGATGTAATATGTGCATATCACTCCTACAGTCCGGGGCATGACACTGATAGCTGTTGGACGTTGAAATACAAAATTCAAGACCTTATTGATGAAAGAGCATTGTAATTCACACAAGATGGTCAACTAGAATTTTTATGTCATCCCTCTAAGGCACACCATCTGGAGTAACAAGTTCTGACAAGAAGGCTTTTTGTTCATTATAATTTTCAATTTGTAATTTTCTTTCGATTGTTTGAACATTTATTCATATCAAACCTTGTTATTTCATCAATGCATTGCACATGCTTGTCTTGAATTAATTTGTTTGCACTATGCATGAACTGCTTTCTTACTTCCTTTTTGTAATATTCAACTCTCGATCAAAAGCTCTGAGCCTTTAAAGGGAGGATAACAAAAACGATACCACAATCCATACAATATGCTTTTGAACAGACCTCACTGACAATGTACAGGCGTTGTTTCAAATCCCAAATAGTGGAGTTATAAGGAAGATAATCCCTAGTCAGCCCCTTTGAGCTATAGAAGTATGAGTTTTTCTTTTCACACAAATTAAAACTCTTAATCATAACCTGGGGCAGGGTAGCTTCTCAGTCAATTCAGACGCGCATTCAGTCTGCTTTGTACACAATGAATGACATCGAAGACGCCCTTCCAAATCAAAATATGGTGATGGTTCTGCATAATCGTCAAGACAGACAGTCATTATCTCTTAAAATAAAAGCCCGCTAAGTCAAAACCTATGAAGGAGACTTAAAAAAACTGGGGCATCCTACTGACTGTAATTATAAAAGAAACAGTCCAGGCAAAAGAAGGGATAACGAAAACCAAAAAAAGAGGTTACCACAAATCCTCAACAAAAAGAATATTACAAAAATGAATGCCTCTTCAAAATAAACTTTCAATATCCAAACCATCACCGGAACTTCAAGGACAAAATGCTAGACTCAATCAGGACTTAAATGCACAATTAACTGAGCATAGGACTGAAGAACATCACGAGGAACGGGTGGGTACAAATAAATTTTGAGCCTTTATCCTTTTTTTCTTAAACCGTGAACCAGACCATGCTACAACTCTTAAAATTCCTAACTGAAGCATAGGTTAGTTCGGAAGCATACTGTTACAAAAGGTATCCTGACTCCTATAGGACTTGCTATAAATCCTGAGTTGATATCACTCTCTTACAAAATTTGTTTTACTACCTCACCTTCTTCACTGACGTGTCACCACCGTAACATCTGACCAATGTGTCCCATGCAACCTTCGTTGTTTCAGAATCAACAATCTTCTTAAACACATTCGCATCCACACATTGATGGATGTAGAACAACGCCTTCTGATCTTTCTTCCTCAGTGCCTTCTGTGCTACCTTCTGTGCCTCTGTTGCGTCTTCTTCTAACAGATTATATCCACCAGTGACAAGATCTAACACATCTTGAGAACCAAATAACACGCGCATCTGGATCTTCCAACGATTCCAGTTTTTCCATCAAATATTGGAAGCTTAGAATGGATATCGCCGCCGTTTCTGTTCATCTTCTACCTTGTGCAATTTATGCAGAAATTCAATGAAAAACAATGCTTCCCAAATCCCAGAATTTCTATCAATGAAACAATGTTTCCCAAATTCCAGAGTTTCTAACCAGGAGCTCTAGATACCAATTGTTGGTGCACAAGGAAGAGATAAAATGCAAAAGAAATATATTTACTAACAACTTCAAAATAAGGATTTACAATGAATTACAATAACCTACTCTACTAGGCTATTTATACACAAAATTATATCTTCTAACAAAGATATAAAAAGATATAATAATATCCTCTAAAAGATATTCCTAAATATAAATCAATATCTAAATATAAATTAAATCTAACATATATTCCATCCATGTTAGAATCTCCTTCTAGATTACCATTGTGGACCTACACGCAAAGTATAAGTGGCCAATGGATTGATCAACAACATTACATAAACTGCATATACTTTCATGAATCAACCCAAATCTCCATAATTTATCCTTGGTAGGCAACTTTTCATGACAAACGAGCCAAAGATTCAACACTGCACTGGGCCTAGCACTATTATGACTGATCACGAATCTTCAAGGCATTTGCGGGTTACCCTCCATCATAGCCATATACATATCTTTCATAGAGAACTTGCTCATACTCATCTAACTGTCCCAAACCTGGGGAAATTGAGTTACTATGTCTTTATGACTCAAAATGGTTTTCTTCACCCAAGACTAGTTTAAACATACAATCACATCCAACACATTATTTCCTTTCATATAATACGTGTGGACCCATTTCACCCATAGATGTCTGATTTCCTACATAGGTTCCAAAGGTATTTGAGCATTGTCACCTTATTCTAAGTAGCCAGACTAATAATATTCACACCACCTCGGCACTTAGGCCTGCACACAGTTTTCCAAGCCACAAGGCTTTTCCTCTTGATCTCTTGATTGTCACTCCAAATGAATGACTTGCAGATAACATCAACCCTATGGATAACAAATTTGGTGATAGGGAGGCAATGTATCCAATACTGGGCTATAGCAAAAGCAATACTCTTGACTAATTGAATCCTCCAGTATAACTCAATAATCTAGAGGCCCAATATCTGACTCGAGCCATAATCCTATCAATAAAAAGGAAATAATGCAATATGCTAAGCTTTTTAGTTGTAAAGGGAACTCCTAGATACTTCACAAGAAGATGCCCTTCTTCAAAGTTGGTAACTTTCAACAAATCCTGCTTGATATCATTCTTAATGCCCCCAAAATAAATCTTACATTTTCTATGGTTAATAACCAAACATGTAGAATCAGATAACTTCTTAACGGTTTCCATCATCATTTCCATAGAAATGATGTCCCATCTACAAAACAAAATCACATCATCTTCAAATGTTAAATTAGTGATTGTTAGTTTTTCACATTTAGCATGATGATTGAAATTAGGATCTAGTTTCATTTTTCCCAATAGCCTATTCAAGTACTCCATAATCACAACAAAAAACATAGGGGATATAGGATCCCATTGCCTAATTCCTCTATAGGCCTCTAGGGGCTCAGAAAACTCACCATTTATATTGAAAACATAAGTAACTAAACCGACAGCTATCATGATCCAATTAAGGAAATTCATAGTCAACCCTATCTCCCACATCACTTTCTCCATGGCCCTTCAATCAACCATGTCATAAGCTTTTTGCAGATCCAATTGAACCATACATCTGGGAGTTCCACCTTTTCTAGCATAGCCTTTGATAAGCTCATACGCCAACATCATATGGTTGTGTATTATCTGCCCAGGTATGAAGGCAGCTTGGCTCAAGTTGATAGTTCCTTGCAACACTCTTCCCAATTTTGCAGTCAGAATTCTAGAGATAATTTTGTAGAAGGTTGTACAACCTGTAATGGGTCTAAAATCTTTCACCCCTTTAGCATGCTCACTCTTAGGAATCAAAGTTACAACAGTTTTGTTGAAAGGCTTATAAATTCTGCCATGTTCAAAATATTCCATAACAACTTCAATGACATAATTTTTTATTATGTTCCAGCATGCCTTGAAGAATTTTGCACCATAGCCATCAACTCCAGGAGCATTCAGATCTCCTATTCCATCCAAGGTTGTTTCAGTCTCTTTCACAGTCACTTTACTAACTAGATACTCCATTTGGCTCATGCTAACTTAACTATCCTTTCTCATGGCTTCAATGTCTATATGGGCCAGGCCATGACAAGCTTTACCCATAAGATTACTATAAAATTCTAAAACTTCTTTTTCTATGTCTTTTTGCTCTCTCAGTATATTACCATTAGGTTTATGTAACATCCTCGTGCTTTTAGCCTTCTACTTAGTTTTGAGGTAAGCATGGGAAACACATTATTGTCATCACCCATCTTCATCCAGTCCATTTTAGTTTTCTGAATCATCATCTTTTCCTCCATAAGATTCCATTTAATCACCTCTTCAACAAGCCTTTTAACACCTCAATCTTCTAACTTTTAAATTTGTTATTTCTGAGCTCAGTTTGTGCAGCAATTAAATCATGTATGGCCTTAGTGATCTTTTGCTTCAAGTCATTAACAGGTCTACTGAAATTCTTAAGGGCAGGCTCAAGTCTTTTCAACTTGTGCCAAAGAACATACATAGGGGTACCCCTCATAGGCTGACTCCAATTGTTCCCCATAATATCCTTAAATCCTTCCAACTCAACCAGGTAGTTGTTGAACTTAAAAGTCTCTTTAACTTTCCTGCTTTTAACAGCAGTCACATGGAGTAAAACACGGTCAGACACATTTGGGGGAAGAATGTGCAAATTCAGGTCAATATCATCTTGGAACCAACAATATTAGCTAACACCCTATCAATACGAGAATATATGGGTCATATAATTTTCTTATTAGACCATGTGAAAAAGTCCCTATGACTATCCATCTCACATAACCAAGTAGAACTCGTCACATCTTGCAGGTTAACATATTCAGATCTAGTAACCATTTTACCACTTATTATGTCATGTGCATTTGCCACATTATTATAATTACCAATAGCACACAAGGGGCCTTGTGGTGCCCTGTGAATATGAGTAATATTCTTCTGTAACTGTCTTCTATCCTCCAAATGGTTATGAGCATAAATAGCTGTTAACCAAAATCTAAAACCACCTACCATGTCATACACGCCACAATGGATATATTAACTAGTTCTGCTAACACATCTAACCTCTACCTCAGTTTTATCCCAATGAATCCATATTCTACATTGGTATACTCAGAGTAGTTGTCAAGATAATCTCCCATAAGACGAAGTTTATCTCTAACAGCATTTTCCTTATTGCCTTTTACTCTAGTTTCTAACAAAATTATGATCTTAAGTTGAAGCTCTAGGAGACGGGAGCTAATCTCCCTAAGCTTTCCAGCCTTATTTAGCCCCCTAACATTATATGATACTATCATGGACCCTTGTCTAAGGTGACAAAGGGGTCACTTAAAACCTCCAAATGCCTCAAAACCATTGGTACATGGGATAGAATATCCAACAACGGGGACGTTGTTACCTTTGTCTCTTGTGGCTTTACTCACGTTGGTCCATTTCTCTCCATCTTCATCATTATTGCTCTTGGCAGCATCCTCCTTAGGTGTAGAAACTATGGTGAGATTGTCCTGTTTTGTATCCTCACGTTGAGTCTTAGGTTTCCAGATTCTCCTATTAGCTCCCCCTCCACATTGATGTCCCACCTTTTAGGATTTCCCATAAAACTTAGGCTTCTATTCATACTCAATAGGTTGATTCATCTTCCTTCCTTTTTATCCTTGATAGTAATCTCTTCCACTAATTTCCTTGTGATATCAACCTCAACTAAGATTCTGGCATACGAAACTCAAAGCTTGTGGGTTACACACTCATCCATGACCAGAGGCGCTCCAGTAGAACTTCCAATTTTTTTCAAACTATGTTTTCCCTATAGATGAATGGGGAGTTGAGGGAGTTTGATCCAAATTGGAAGTCTTCTCAACAAATCTTGTTTCATGTTAAAATCAGATTTCCATTTTTTAAAGATGATATGCATCCCTCTGATGTGATATGGTCCATTCATCAAGACTGCATCCATGTCCTCCTGGTTCTTAAATCTGAGCATAAAATAACCATCATCATGGTAATATATATCTGGAAGTTAAACAAAATTCCACGCCTTCACCATGAAGTTCTTCATCGTATTCATACTTAATTCGTCCCCAAGCACATTCAAAATTAGGACATTCTCCCAAAATTGTAGTTCAGATGCGATGTCTTCATCTTTAATAACAACTTCAATCTCACCATTCACCACCATATGCGCAACATAAGACACCACTCTGCCTTTTGTAGGGTTGTGATTCTTGCTGAGTACATCCACCCAGAGTTTACGCTCCTCTTTCTTCGCATTTGGTTCTTCCTCTAGGGTTTCCCTTACTTTAGATTCTTCCTCACTCGAATTCACTTTGTTTCGCTTCTCGCTTGTTTCAGAATCCTCACGATTCTCTATTTCCATCGCCGGTTGTGGCTCCAGTGATGTATGGCTTGCCAATGATGGAGGCACCACATTTTTCGGATGCCCTCGACCCTTCTTCGCCATTTGAGAACTGTCTACTCTAAAAAAAATGAACTTTTTAACCTTGAACCTTTAACTATATCGATTTAATATTCGGTCGGTTTTAATTATCTTGATAGCTATAATAATAAAATAAATATATATACTTTTTTTAATTAAAGACATGATTTATTTCAAACTATAAAAAGAGTAAAAAAGATTTGGAATAATTCGTAGCAGCTTGTGTGGATTGAAATAATTCAGAGGCTCTATTAAGAATCGTCCCTTGGTGCACGGTAATATTGTTTCATTTTTTGTTATTTCTTTGATAACATTGGAAAAGAGAGAGCAATTCTCAATAGACAAATTTTAAATGATGTTGAAAAATGTTGGAGCATCGACTCCACTATTACCTTCCTCACAAATAATCAAATAAATGGGATTTGACGCTGAATGTGTGAGCGACCATTATTTATTATAAAGGTGTAATCTGATCGGTTTGGACTAATTTTTGGTCAAGAAAAAGTCTGAACCGGTGATATCTTTATTGGTTTGGTTTGTGTGATACGGTGGCAGAACCGATTGTTAATACTGGTTTACGTTTTGTATTCACAAATGTCGCGGTAAGCAAGAGTCGCTACCGACTTTTATTTCATCCAACAAGGGAAAAGGAAAAAGAACAGAAAAACCTTTTTCGAGAATATTTCTGAGTACGGGGGTAGATTATAGAAAGGGAAGGTGTTAGCACCCTTTCTATCCATGGTTTTCCACAGACTCTTAGGTACTTTCTCATTTTGAAATTGCTTATGTGTGTTTTGAAAAGTTTTAGTTTAACTTTGTGATAACCCTTGTATTTGCCCTCAAGAGTGTGACGAAGTTGTTTTTGAAAACTGTTTTGAAAGTGTTTATGAAAAAGAGTTTTTACTGTTTTGAGCAAGTACTTAAGAGTTTCTACCTACTTGAAAAAGATTGTTCATTTTCTCGTTTCCTTTAGACATTGCTATCCTACTATTAGTGAGTAGGTAGCCATATCGTTGGATGTTGAGGGACTATCAAAAGGGACTCTATGGTCATCGAAGGCAACATGTAAAGATATCTTAGCATTCAAAGGGACTGTCATCATATAGGCAACATCGAGGGACAAGATCATTTTTTGTAGGCAACTCGAGGGACGTTAGGGACCATGATCTTTATGATGACTTTAGAATTAAGGGTCTTTGCTAAGACATCCCTACGTTCGAGAGACATGACCATTATTTTCCGAGGCAACCAAGTGAGTTATACCCTAAGGGTGCATATGTGCAAGGTGTGTTATGTTCAGTTATTTTAGTCTTGTGTTAAGTTTGCTAATGTTTGATTATTCTTTCCATACAATCCTATTAATCATACATCTAACAGTTAATAATTACAGTAATTTAAAAGTGCAGAAATATAAAACCTAGCTATTATAAGGCTTCGGGGAGGGGGATTATGTACATATACAAAACTGGGAAAAAAATAAATAAAAGCGGTAAAGGTCCTACTAATCATCTATTACATCCCAATATACAGTTACAATAATAAAAGGAAGTGCGAAAGAATAATAACGGGCAAATTTGAAAAGACGTCTAAAAATCCTAAGATATAAAAAATCTTTTTGTTGTTTTTTGTTTTAATTTATGAAATTGGTTTAAGTTAAAAAATAATTGATCTAGATCTATATTTTAAAAAAAAAGTTAATTATTAAAGAAACATGAAATATAAATAAAAGAAATTAATTCTATATTTGTTTTGGTATTTTTGTTACGAAAAGGAAAATGAATTAAAATAAAATTAAACCTAAGTTCTATTAATTTTAATTTTAATTTTTTTTTAAAGTGATTAGTTAATTAATTTACCAAAATTAAAATTTAATTAAGAAAAATCCTAAATTGATTTTTATGTGATTTTTATATTTGTTTATTGATTAAAAAAAGGGATTAAAAGAAATAAATGAAATGAATAAAACAAGAAAATAAAGATGGGCCTAGTAGCAAAAGTAAACAAGGGGTGCAATCATCAGAAATCCCTAGGCCTGAGTCTTCGAAAGCTTCATGCCCTAACCATGGTGTTTTCAGATTCTTGCGTGGAACCTCTGATTCAACCATCCATAATTGTTCTATATAAACTCAAACAAACGTTAGCATTCCATGAAATGTGATAAAAATTAGAGATTTGAAGTTTAAAATTTTACCAAACCAGTGTTGTTAAATGGGGGCGTGCTAGGCGTGTGATGGATTACTCTTGGGCCTTGTAAGACTCCTGAGGACTTTAAGAGGATGGTTTGAGGCTTGATGTCAATCGAGAGAGACAGGAACCTCGAGATATGACTTGCACCATTTCTTTGATTTCTGGAGAGCTTTTTGAAGAGTTTTTGGAGAGCTTTTTGAAGAGCTTTTTGAGAGCTTTTTAGAGAGGAATTTCTTCACTTTCAAGCTTGTATGGATCTATATTTATAGAGGAGAATGAGGGGACAAGAAAGAATGGAAAGAATCTCCCTCATAATGTTGTGTTTTAAGACCATGATCAAAATTTGAAAAAATGCCATATTTGATGATTTTATGTCATTTTCACATGTGGATGAACCTGGACATATTTGAAGGGTTATTGCACGAAATCAATTGACATAAACCAGCATAAAACTTGCCCAAAATGGATTCACATCAAAATTTACATTATTTCTATTATTTATTTATTTAATTTTGAATTTTAATGAATAAAATATCAAAATAAATAGCATAAATAGTAGAAAAATGTATGGGTGGATTAGAGGTCGTGGACTGTTGTACCCCAAAATTTGCCCTCTCATTTCATCATTATTTTCTCACCACAAGACCCTTGGAGCTCAAGATCAAATTAGGGTTTGCTCTGCTCAATACTCCTCCTTGCACTGTTGACCCAAATTAGGGTTTGAGTTTGCACAAGGATGTTATGACCTAAAATGCCCAAAGTGACTTTCATGCTCCATGTTGGACTCACAAGTCTATCCATACCAAGTTTCAAGTCTTGCCCAGTCAATTGGACAGTTGACCTAAAAATCAGATGTATTGAGGAAAAAGTCCACTGTGGCCAATTAACAGTCAAACCTCATAATTTTTGACCCACATCAACATAATGAACTCATATGAACCATTTGGTCAAGTTTGGATCACAATTCCACAAGAAATTTGATCAGATCACTAAAAGGGCAAAATGGTCATTTTTAGGGTTTTGACTACACAAAGGCAATTTTTGACTGTTTGACCTAACCAATAGCAAATCAAGCTCATATATGGACTCAAGAACTTAATGGCATTGTCTTGATCCATTCAACAAGTTCAAAAGATCCCAAATGCACAAGATTGACAGATGAATTTTCCAGTCAACTGATCAAATTTGACTGTATACTGAAAAGTCAAACTTTGACTTTTTGGTCAAAATCAAGTGCCAAGATTCATTTTTCATCAAGACATGTCAAATTATGAAACTTGTTCATCAAGAAACCAAAAATTGCAATTTAGGGTTTAAAATGAAGAAATTTCATAACTTAGAAATTTTCTAAGTTATGAAATTTCCTAATTTTTTCCTAATTTTGTCCCATTTTTTCATCAAGATGTAAATGGATTCAAGAAAAACTCAAAACATGAAAGTTGTAGTCCATTGCAAAATCCTAATCTTGTTTGGAGAGTGGGATACCAAACATCCTAATCTTATCCCATACAAAGAACATGTCCTGACATTGTTGCCTCATTTCGAGCAAATCACCTTCGAGCATTTCCCGCGAGAAGAGAATCAGCTTGCAGATGCTCTTGCCACAATGTCTTCCATGTTTAAACTCAACTGGGATAACGAGGCCCCCCAAATCACCATCGAGCGAATGGATGAACCTGCGCATTGTTATGAGATTAATACCAAATATAAAGTTGAACAACCTTGGTTTCACGAAATCAAAAGGTATCTCCAGACTAGAGAATATCCCGAAGGAGCTTCCGTAAATGACAAAAAGTTCCTAAGGAAATTTGCTGCCAAGTTCTTCCTGAGCAACGACATCCTCTATAAACACATCCACGATTGTGTTTTACTCCGATGTGTAGACAAAGCTGATACAGAGTTAATCATGACCGAGATACACAGCGGTACATTTGGCACTCACTTGAGCAGGCATACGATGGCTAAGAAGATTCTAAGGGTAGGCTATTACTGGTCTACCATGGAAGCAGATTGCCATCAACATTCCCGTACTTGCCATAAATGTCAGGTCTACGCTGACAAGATTCATATTCCTCCTGTTCCTCTCAACGTTCTGACAGCTCCTTGGCCATTCGCAATGTGGGGCATTGATATGATTGGAGAGATCAAGCCCACAGCGTCCAATGGACATCGCTTCATCCTGGTGGCTATTGACTATTTCACCAAATGGGTCGAAGCAGCTTCCTCCGCCTCTGTTACAAAGAATGTGGTTGCCCGCTTCATCAAGCAAAACCTCATATGCCGGTATGGTGTCCCCGACAGGATCATCACAGACAACGGTACAAATCTAAATAATACTATGATCACCGCTCTATGCGAACAGTTCAAGATTTATCATCATAATTCATCTCCCTATCGGCCGAAGATGAACGGTGCTGTTGAAGCTGCGAACAAAAACATTAAGAAGATCATTCAGAAAATGACAGTCACCTACAAAGACTGGCATGAGATGTTACCATTTGCTCTGCATGGATACCGCATGACAGCACGAACTTCAACTGGGGCAACCCCATTTTCTTTGGTATATGGCATGTAAGCTATCCTGCCCATGGAAGTTCAGATTCCTTCTTTAAGGATTATGAAGGACGCTGGTTTGAATGAAGATGATTGGATTCAGACCCGACTTGATCAACTCAATTTGATCGACGAGAAGCGACTCGTTGCTGTTTGCCATGGTCAAACGTATCAAAAACGGATGATCAAGGCTTTCAACAAGAAAGTCAGACGTCAAGTATATCAAGTCGGAGATCTCGTAATCAAGCGGATTATCTTGCCGCAAAGTGATCCCAGGGGCAAATGGACTCCTACTTACGAAGGACCATTTGTGATCAAGAGCATATTTTCTGGTGGTGCAATGATTCTGACCACCATGGACGGTGACGACTTGCCGCACCCTGCGAACGCAGACATAGTCAAAAGATGCTATGCATAAAGTCACCCAACAAGTCGAAAACCCGAAAGGGCGGCTTGGGCAAAAATGGGCATCCCGGTGAACCGAAAACCCGAAAGGGCAGTTCAGGCAAAAATTAGGGATAAAAACAAGAAATCTGTACACCCGGAAAGTCGAAAATCCGAAAGGGCGGCTTGGGTAAAAAGGGGTTTCCCGGTGGATTAAAAACCCGAAAGGGCGGTCCAGGCAAAAGTTAGGGAATTAAAGCGTATGACTATGTCTCGTCGGATCACTTTAAAGAACAATCTCTTCATCAACCAGTTCCAAGCTTCTGATCAATCCAGTCATCGGCGAACAAAGCATTTGAATGGACAAGATATTCTGAGTTGTGAAGGCTATGACAGGATGGGATCCCATAGAATTGTTACATATAGCCATCTTTCTTTTGTATAAATTTTCAATTCTTTACGACAGCATCCTCTTACTAGGGTGCATGTCTCCTTTGTACAAAGATACTCATAAAAAGTTAATACAAATACTTTTCCAAATACAGAAATTTGCTTTGTCTTCCTTTTTCTCTTTTGCACTTATGTTTTATTTGAGAAACGTCCAATGTTTTGTTAAATAGGCATATGCATTTGAACATAATCATTTTCCTTACAAACCAAGAAGAGATGATTGCAAATAGTTTAAGGGTACAGATAGATATCTCGATACCCTTTCAGAAGAAATTCCCCGCAGATTTAAACTCCAAATTCCTCGGCAAAGTCAAAATCCAGAACTTAATTCCCCAAACAGAGTTAAACTTCAGGATCCTCAGCAGAAAAGCTTTCTCAAAACTGATTTCCCCAGCCAGAGAGCCTTCTGAAACTCAAATTCCCCACAGAGTTAAGTTTCAGTATCCCTAGTGGAGCCTCAAGAATCTGAAAATCCTATCCCCATCGGAGCTAAGACTTTCAACTATCAAATCCCCAGCGGAACCAGACTAATGAACCTTCTCCCCACAGAGGTACTTCCCACCAGACTGAAAACTCTCAGTCTTGCTTCTCCAGCATAAGTCTACCAGGTTTTGGATTCCCCGGTAGAGATCATCAGAACTCTCTGGCCCTACCAGTCACCAAGGAATTCCAATCCCCAACAGTGGTCCTAAGATCCCTTAACATTTGAAGATCTTGTTCCCCGAGCAGTCAGCAGTCAACAAAGATATCTCAGCTTCAGCACTCAGAGATTCCTACAATCCCTGCAGCGGTCAATAATTCACTTTCCCCGGGAAACAGTCAAGATTCTATTATCTTTGGCAATCCAGGATTCATCTATCCTCCACAAGACGGCTCATCAGCTTACATGCGCATTCATTACATTCATATCATAAACATTGATATAACATATATTGCATCATACATTTCATGCAACATAACTTTGTGTTTTAGCTAACATTTCATCCTTTTCAGGATAAGATTAAAAGGCTATCATTAACAATTGTTCAGATACAGTATGGATACACCCAAGACAAGGTGGTCATTCTATTACTCATTAAGGATTTCAAGTCAGATACAGTGCAGATACACCCCAGACACGGCGGTCATTCTACTACTCATTCATACTACAGCGATCAGATACAGACTAGATACACCCCAGACACGGCGGTCATTCTATATCTCATTCAGATTCGCTTATCCACCTCAAGGTTCAAAACATTCCAAGCACGGATACCATTCTGACCTTTACAACAGCAGTCTGATTCTCCCCAGTGCGTTCGCCACGGAAGTCATTCTGTCATTTATTTAGATCCCAGTTACAGTTTCAGATACACTCCAGACACGGAAGTCATTATGTTACTCATACGGATCTCAATCCCAGTTACAGTTTCAGATACACTCCAGACACGGAAGTCATTCTGCTACTCATACAAATCTCAACTTCAGATACAGTCCAGATACGCTCCAAACATGGTGGCCATTCTGTCACTCATTCAGAATTTGTCCCCAACACGCAGTTGCTCCTTACAGATATTTCTCTGTTACCCAGATACAATACAGATACACTCCAGACACGGCAGTCATTCTAATATTCATTCCATATTCAAACACATTTACATCTCAGATATGCCCCAGATACGGAGGCCATTTTGTTGCTCATACAAACTCAGTCTCCAGATACAGCTCAAATGCATTCCAGACACAGATACCATTTTGATCCTCATTCTTCTGACCAATCACATTGCAGTTCAACAAATATTCCAGATGGCATCTTTAAGCCCATCCCCGACAAGATTCTGTCTCCCCGACAAGTTATGAAATTTCCTAATTTTTTCCTAACTTTGTCCTATTTTTTCATCAATATGTAAATGGATTCAAGCAAAACTCAAAACATGAAAGTTGTAGTCCATTGCAAAATCTACAACTTTGATTCACAAAGTTTTTTCAAAAGAAGCTTGTAGCTCAAGTTATGATTTTTTGAATAGGGGTGCAAAAAATTCTTAACTTAGAAAATTTTTGACCTATTTTAGGCAGGATTTTTTCCCAACTTCATGGCCACTTTTCAAATGCTTCCACTTGGAATTTCAACTTGAATTACAAATATGGATTGTAGTACACATTCCAAGCTTTCCAAATTATCCAAGAACTTCTCAAACACCCTTGTGGTTAGGGAGAATCGAATTTGCAAAGTTGGGCAAAATCCACTTTTGTTCTTGACCAAGGCATGTTCATACACTTTGCATTTTCAAACTCAGCATGGTTCAAGCTAGATTACAGGCCTCTAATCCCATTCACACTCAATAATTAAATGCCAATCCATTGTGTTCTAGCATTATTTTGTTCATATAGTCATTACACAAAGAATTGACCTTTAAATGGAAAAAGCAAGTTTGCCATTTTGAAAAAGCAATGCTTTATGTCAAAGTCCATATCTTGGAAGTACAAGCAGATCTTTGAGGCACAAGTTTGTGGACAAATGCCACTGATCAAGAAGAGAAAATGCAGCATGCTTGAGGGACCTGCATTGGCCTATAACCCAACTTGACTATCTTTGCTTATCTAAGAAGAAAACTTGCATATTGAACCATAACTCACATTCCTGCAAAGAACAACAAAAACAAACTTTGTAAACACATTTCATACTCCCTAACTGACCTAAAGCACGACCAAAATACCCTTGATCCCTCCTCACACAGAAAATCACAGTTTTGTGGCAAAACAAGGCATAGGCTGCAACTTGAATCCCACAGTCCATTCCTGTCGTGCGTTTTGGCTAAAACCTCTTCAAACACATTCCCTACCATCCATTAAAGCTATTCCAAGCATTGAACTTGAACTGTAACATCCATAACCAAGGTTACCATTTTCACTTTCCAGCTGTGCAGGTTGACTTACATAGCTCGATTCAGTTAGTTTCAAAGCAAGCTAGAGGTTGGAGGAGCATCCTTGGAGTTCAGGCAAGCTGTACAAATCCTTAAACTCCATTGAAGGTACCTCCATTGCTGCACACGACTCAAGCTGAACAGGTAAAATTTTGAACTTCTATCTCTCTATCCAGGCATAATTAGGCTTAAGTTTGTGAAGAAAGCATGTTCTACTCATAGCCCTGAAGCCATCCATGTAGTTACTTTTCATTTATATTGTGTGTGCTGTGAGAATTTTGAACTTAAACATGGAAGAAAAGTTAGGTCAAAAATTGGGGGAGGAGAAATTCTCTCTCGTTTCTGAGAGTTAGAACAACTTTTTTATATGTTTGAAATTGTGACTTGATGCTCTACTTTATTGATGTTGTAAGTTTTTGTTAAAAGTCAAGGAATCAGGATCTGTGATTGACAAGAAGAAACGCGGGTTTTTTTTTCTGTTTGAATGGCTGGAGGTTGAAGACAAGCCACTTGGGCTGGGCCTGAGTTGTTTTTTTGTTTGCACCACTTTTCTCATTTTGCACCCCCCTTGGCCCATTGTGTGATATTTTGATTATTTTTGACTTTTTATTTTTTCTTCTGACTTGATATTTTTTGTCAACACATAAAAAACATTAAAAATATTTTTTTTCACATTATTTTATATTTTTTGGTATTTATTTGCTTATTTAAACATGTGCATGTAAATAAATATATATATACTTTTATTTAAGACACTAAAAAATAATACAAAATATATTTATTTTCAATTATTATTTTATTTTACTTTTTGAAAACATTTTCTCAAAATATATTTTTTTTTGGTAAATAATAAATATTTTATTTTTATACATATTTAGTTTATTAAGTATACATAAATATACTTGTACATATTTATTAGAATATTTAGGACAAAAACATGAAAATAATACTCTTTTATTTTTATTAATATTTGACATCAAAAAATACCTTTTATAATATACTTTTTTATTTTTGTATATAATTAATAAGTATTAATAAGTAAAATACCATTTATTCAAAAAATTAGGGTTTTACCCTAAAACCATAAAAATATCAAAAATTAACCTTTTCATTTTTGTTTATATTTTACATTGAAAAACACTTTTACATACATAAAAAACCATTTTTTGTGCATAATACATTTTTGCATTTATTATCTGTATTTATTCAATTATTGTACAATTAAATTCTTTATCTATTCAATATGGATGTAATAGTCTAGATTTAATTTCTTGCTAAATATCCCCCATTCAAACATTTGTACCCCCATCCCCATAATTATGTTGTAATAATTTAGGATTTTAATTTTCCGCATTTAAAAGCTTTCCAATTATGCCATGATAGACCTAGGGTTTGTATGCAAAAATCAAATAACAAATAGCTTGACCTAATTCAAAGAGAAAAAGCATGAAAATGGACAACACCAATCACACTTGCACCCTTAGGGTTACTCCACTTGTTGCCTTCAAATAAGGGTCATGCTTGCATGTTGAGTGTCTTTGGCCAAACAAAAAAAAATCTAATGATCATAGTCCCTCGATGACGCTTTCTCAAGTTGCCTAAAAATGATCAAGTCCCTTAAAGGAAAAATTGCCAAAGACACTTGGCACCATTGAATTCATGGTCTAAACGATGACCCGCGCCTGTCCTGTTAACATCCTAACACAAGATTGTCCACCAAATACAATGGTGGAACAATACTGTTAAAAGGGTTAAAACATAGGAAAAATCTTTGGGTAAATTTAGGGGTAGACAACTCTTAGTTACTTGATCGAACTTGCAAAACAAAACCTTGCCTATTTTCAAAATACACATCACAACACAATTTCAAAACAAACTTTCAAAACATAGAAAACTTTTCAAAAGACAAATACACCTTTGTATACATTCAAACATGGATCATTACAAAGGTTGCCACAACAAATGGCCTCTTTTCAAAACCTCTTTCAAAATCACACACAAAGCACCATTTCAAACAATTGAAAGCACAATTTCAAACAATTGAAAATGCAAGGCAAGTGATCTAAGCGAGTAACTAAGAGCCCATGGATAACCATGGATAGAAAGGGTGATAATACCTTCCCTTTCTATAATCTACTCCCCGAACCCAAGAAAACATCTCAAAGGTTTTTGCTGTGCTTTTTAACCTTTCCTTAGGATAAAATAAAAAGTCGGTGGCGACTCTTGCTAAACCGAAACATTTGCAAAAACAAACGCAAAACCCAAGTCAGTTCTCCCACCGTATCACAGAACTGGCGACTCTGCTGGGGATAGATTTAAAAGTGGAGTAACATTAGGGCTTAGATCACCCTCTTGCATGACTAATTGTTTGCTTTGATTGCTTTACCTTTTGGTTCTCTTGTTTGGGCTTGAAATCCTAACCCGAATTTGGGAAACATTTCATAGATAGAAATACGTTGTGGAAACTGTGTGGGGTATAGCGACACGGTTGAAGCAATAGCTATATTAGTGCGACATATTTGTGAGTACCGGTAACCCTTGAGTTCAATCAAGGAGAGTACGGGGCCGCTGAGTGATGTCACTAAGCACTAATGACCTAGAACCTTACTTGACCATCTTGGCCTTTTATTAGGGGTAGTGAGATGACCGGCTTTGGTGCAGTCCGAAGTTGGTGGATACTCGATACTACACTCATTGAGGGTTATTTTCTTGGAATATTTTGGTCGCTAGTTAAGTGGCTAAACCAAAACAATGAACATGGAAGACAATCCAATGATATTGAGCTTTTTAGAACCCGGTTACTATTTATAGGACAGGTTTTTAAGCCAACTTCACTCAAGAGGGTACTTACCTATGAAACCCCATGCAAGCCTGAAACTAGGGTTTTGTGTGACTTGCTTGTACATATGTTTGTGCATACATCATGAACATCATAAAGCATCATATGCATCCACTAACCATTTCAAGGGTTTGGATCTTCATCTTTGTTCTTGTTTTGTAGGTCATGGAAATTCTTCGCAGGAAAACTATCCAAGTCAACCTTGTGAGAATCCCTCCTCAACTCAAGGAGCTTACATCCAGAATTCTAGAAAGCTCTCTCTTCAGTGAAAGACATGGTAGACTGCTCATCCTAGTCAACACCAACATTGAAGAAGACATGGTGAAAGTGTTGTTCCAGTTCTTTGACCCCCTTCACCATTGTTTCACATTCCCCGACTATTAATTGGTGCCTACTTTGGAGGAAATTTCTCAACTCCTGAGAATTCCTATTCTTAATCAACTACCCTACAACGGTACGGAAAAAGAACCGAAGCCTGAAGATGTTGCTCAAGCACTACACTTGCAACCATCTGACATCAAGGGGCATTGGGAAACTAGAAGTGGTGTCAAAGGTTTCTTGGCAAAATTCTTGTTTGAGAAGGAACAAGAGTGCTGGAACTCTTTGGATCTACAAGCCTTTGAAGAGATTGTGGCACTTCTCATTTATGGGTTGGTCTTGTTCCCAAATCCTGACCACCTTATAGATGTCAACGCTGTCAAGATTTTCCTATCCAGGAATCCTATGCCTACATTGCTTGGGGACATCCTCCACTCATTTTACACACGAACAATGAGGAAGAGAGGTGTTCTCATGTGCTGTACTCCTCTCCTTGCAAGGTGGTTTATTTCGCACCTTCCACAATCTGTTTTGAAGAATGACCAAGGCTTAAGGCGGTCACAACGGTTGATGACCCTCACACACTCTGATGTACATTGGTGTTCTCGGTCCAGAGAAAATGTCATCATCGTCGATCGTTGTGGAGAGTTTCCTAATGTTCCATTACTTGGCATTAGGGGAGGTATTACCTACAACCCTTGTCTAGCTTTGAGATAATTTGGATATGCACAGAGGGATGGCCCTCATGACATGCTGATTCCTGACCTAGTTTTTGACTTCGACAACGATGCGCAAGGACTTCGCCAAAGATTCATCAGAGCTTGAAGGATGCCTAACAAGGTAGATAGCAAGACACTGGGGCACAAGAACTCCATCCCTCTTGAGCCTTATCTCAAGTGGGTAAGGACCCGAGCCCAGAGTCTTATGATGCCTTACCCTCATATTCTCCCTTTGATTAAAGAGCCCGTTAAGGAAGGAGAGGTTCCCTACACCATCCTATATCCTGACATGCCAACATCATGGGAGGAGATGCAAAAGAGTTGGATCCAACTCAAGGAGGAACGAAATACTTTTGAAGCCAGCTTCTACGCCAGTGAGAAGAAGGTTTTGGAGCTTACCCGCCGACTTCATGAGGAGGAGACCCTCAACACTTACATCGCACCAAAGAGGATGCGCAACGTCTTTTTACCTTAAGAAGTTTTTGTAATATTTGGCCCATGGGGCATTTATGTACTGATAAATTTCTTCTTATTAATATGACGTGTGTTCTTTTTGTTTGCAACAAATGTTGAATTTATAAATCCTTGAATGCATTACATGAATAAACATATCATTCATCATATGCATAAGCAGGTCTTCACACCAGGTTTCCTTATCTCTCTGCTGTTTATTTCAGTAAGATGGATCTCGAACAGACGGTCAAAGATCTGCAGGTACAAAACTCGCAGTTTCAACAGCTCCTTATGACCTTGGCAAAGGGTCAGGAGGATCTAAAAACACTGCTTGGGAACAAAGAGCAAGAGAAGTGAAAAAGAAGAAGAAGAGAGTCGGGGTAGCTACACTGGGAAGAAGGTTTGAGAATGAAGCTAGAAGAGTTCTTGAATTCCCCTCCGCATCTGAGGAGGAAACCAGTAAGGGAAAAGGAGCTGCACTACCTTCTGAGTCCGAGGCTGAAGAGGAAGAGGTTGAGGAAGATGAAGACTACTCAGAGCAACAATACCCGCCAGTGGACGACAAATACAAAAACCTGGAGGATAGACTGGCAGTTATGGAGCTGCAAAGGGTTCCTGGGTTAGATTTTGAAGAATTGGGATTGATTGCTAGAATTGTGATCCCTCCAAAGTTTAAGGTACCAACTTTTGCAAAATATGACGGGCTGTCTTGCACGAAGATGCACCTGAGGTCGTATGTCAGGAAAATTCAACCTCATTCATCCGACAGAAATCTTTGGGTACACTTCTTCCAGGATAGCCTGTCTAGTACACAGCTAGATTGGTTTTACAAGCTTGAGAGGTCAGAGGTACATAGTTGGGAGGATTTGGAAGCTGCCTTTTATCGCCAGTATCAATATAACTCTGACTTGGCACCAACCCGTACTCAGCTACAAAGTATGGGAATGGCCTCAAATGAGGGATTCAAAGAATACGCCCAGAAATGGCGCGACTTGGCCAGAAGAGTGAAACCACCTCTTTATGATAGGGAACTAGTTGATATGTGCTTGGGGACCCTATCTGGCCTGTTCTTCAACCATTTGATCGGGAGCTCTTCCGCAGGGTTTACTGAATTTATTCTGACTGGCGAACGGGTGGAAGCTGTTATTAAGAATGAGAAGATTCAAAGGGACGCCTCTGCATCTACAACTGTTAAAAAGTCATTTCCAGCCAAGAAGGAGGCAGCTGTTGTGTACTCTCAGAAGGGGTCAGGAAGAACTGAGCGCCGGCCGACTGTGGGGGCCGTGATGATTCAAAATTCATCAAATGATTAACCTCGTAACAATCAGTCCAGACCAAATCAACAACGGGTAGAACGGCCACAACGGCAGTTCACCCGCATCAATATGACACCTGCACAGGTTCTTCCCCATTTGTTGAAGTTGAATCTAACTGGTTTAAAGGAGGCACCAAAAAAACCTAACACCACATCTCCATACTATCATGCCAATGCCAAATGTGCCTACCATTCTGATAGCGCCAGACATGACGCCAACAATTGTTGGGCGCTAAAGAATAAAATTCAAGACTTGATAGATGCAAAAGAGGTCGAGTTCGATGCTCCGGAGAAGCCGAATGTAATATCCGCTCCGATGTCAAAGCATGGCCATCATGTTCATGCTGTTGAAGAAGATCTGTATGTTTCTGCTGTTGATGATCTGGTAACCCCACTATTGACAATCAAGTTAAATCAGTTAAAGGCTGGGATTTTCCCAGGATGTAAAGAAGACTGCTACTATTGTTCCTCCTTACCAATCGACTGTCCATTGCTGAAGATAGGCATCCAAGGCCTAATGGACAGCCAACAAATTCTTTTCGAAAAGATTCCTGCTACTCCTATCAAAGATGTTTCAATAATCACCATTTCCACCAATCTTTCCAAGGTCCCTAAAAAGCCTGTTAAGATTACATCCGCTACGAAGTTTGTTCCTCTGAAAATAACCATGCCTGGGCCTGTCCCCTACATTTCTGACAAATCAATACCATGGAATTATGGTGGATAAATCTACTACCATGGTGTTAAACAAGTTGAGATAACTGAAGAAAGCTCTGACGAAGAGGATGCCGACATTAGAAACATTGCCGGTACGAGCAAGATTACCCGAAGTGGGAGAATATTCTCTCCGGAGATTGCCCCTCCAAAGGCAATCTTTGGACCCTCAGCTGCTGCCAAAGTTACTCCTGCACCGATAAAACTTTCTGCAAGAATTCCGTTGATTGAAGAAGCTGTTACTCCTGTGGTTGTCCCTCCTACTTCTGATGATAAGGGGAAAGGGATCCAAGATGAGCTCGTCAGGACGAGGGATCAGCCATTGGTTATCCCCGAAACCTCTAAGAAAGAAATGGAGGAGATTCTAAAAATAATTAAGAAGAGTGATTATGACGTGGTGGAGCAACTGGGGAAAACCCCCTCGAAGATTTCCATGTTAGCATTACTGCTTTATTCTGAGGCTCATGCCAAAGCATTGATAAGATTTCTGAAGACATCCCATGTTCCCCAGGAAACCTTAGCCGATCAATTCCGGGATTGTATAGCCAGCCTTACCGCAGACAACGGCCTAGGTTTCTATGATGCTGACTTGACTCCGAAAGGAAGAAAGCACAATGACGCATTGCATGTGTCAGTTGAATGCCGAGGAACTACTCTTGCCCATGTTTTGGTCGACACTGGTTCTTCTCTGAACGTGCTGCCTAAGAAAGCTTTGGATCGATTAGATTGCGAGGGCTTGGAGATGAAACAAAGTAATATCATTGTCAGGGCTTTTGACGGGTCTAAAAGAATGGTGCATGGGGAGGTCGACATTCCCATCAAGGTAGGAACTGAAGTATTCCATTCAACTTTCTATGTGATGGGCATCCGTCCGTCATACTCTTGCTTGCTAGGGAGACCATGGATACATAATGCTGGGGCAGTTACTTCCTCCCTACATCAGATGCTGAAATACCCTGTCAAAGGAAAGATCATAACTGTACACGGTGAAGAAGAATATATGATCAGTCACCTGAACTCCTTTCGGTATGTGGAAGTAGAGGGCGAATTCATTGAGACACCGTTCCAACACTTCGAGGAAATTGCTCCCGAGGTTCCTATAGCAAAGGAAGTAGCTGAGGAACCCAAGCAGGTGGCCAGGATGGCATCTCTGAAAGATGCAAAGGCTGCAATGAAGAAGGGAAAGAGCTCAACATGGGGACAGTTTCCTGACATTCCTCACAAAACAGACAAGTTTGGGTTGGGATTTACCGCTGCGAGGCAAAAAGCTATGCGTCGCTCAAAAATTGAAAGAACACCCATCAAGATTTCTCCTCATGGAATCAATGCCTTAGAAGACGAAGACGAAAAGGGTAACATTGAAGACTGGATCTTCCCAACTATAGAAGGGGGACTACACAACTGGGAGGCGAAAGACTTCGTCCCCATTACTTTCATTAATCAGTAACTTATCTTTCGAACATTTCCTGTTGGTATGGAATAATTACTTTTAAACAATCTGCACACTACTTTTGCACCTCATGCCTTGCCCTGGGCATGTAGGTGCATTTGTAAGGGTTTTGATTCTCTTCATATCCATATGCCATGTTTAACGATTCATTGGACGTTTTTCATTTATAAACTGCTGTGTTCATTTTCTCTCCTTTTGCATTTTTGTTTGTTTAAGGATGGCTATCCCTTACACACACCCACACTCACAAATGTAGGTACCCATCCACTATGGATTCTATGGGTGACTATTCTGCTATGTCCTTCAATAACTCTGAAGATTTGGTCAATCAGGCTGAGTATGAAGATGACGAAGATTGTGAAGTACCAGGAGAGCTAGCCAGACTTCTACAACAAGAAGAGAGGACCATCATGCCTCACGAAGAGTTGTTAGAAACTGTCAACTTAGGAACAGAGGAAGACCGGAAGGAAGTACAAGTGGGTGCCAAGCTGGAACCAAGTGTCAAGGAGCGTTTGATACAGTTGTTAAATGAATATGTTGAAATCTTCGCCTGGTCTTATGAAGACATGCCGGGTTTAGACACTGATATCGTGGTTCACCGTCTCCCTACAAGAGAGGATTATCCACCGATCAAGCAAAAAGTCCACCGAATGAGGCCCGACATGTCTGAGAAGATTAAAGATGAAGTAATGAAGCAATTCAACACTGACTTTCTGGCTGTTACATCCTATCCACAATGGGTTGCTAACATCGTGCCAGTTCCTAAAAAATATGGCAAGGTCAGAATGTGTGTGGACTACCGGGATTTGAATAGGGCTAGTCCTAAGGATGATTTTCCGCTACCGCACATCGACATTTTGATTGACAACACAGCTCAGCACAAGGTGTTTTCCTTCATGAATGGATTCTCGGGCTACAACCAGATCAAAATGGCCCCTGAGGACATGGAGAAGACAACTTTTGTTACACAGTGGGGTACCTTCTGCTACAAGGTGATGCCGTTCGGACTGAAGAACACAGGGGCAACTTATCAGCGCACCATGGTAGCTTTGTTTCATGATATGATACATCATGAGATCGAAGTTTACTTAGACGACATTATAGCTCGATCCCAAACAGAGGAGGAACACCTTGAGCATCTGCAAAAGCTGTTTGCCAGGTTGAAAGAGTACAAACTCAAGCTGAATCCAAGTAAGCGTACTTTTGGAGTTAGGTCTGGTAAACTTCTAGGATTTATTGTCAGCAACAAGGGCATTGAGGTCGATCCAGCAAAAGTGAAAGCGATACAAGAAATGCCTGCTCCCCGTTATGAAAAGGAGGTTAGAGGGTTCTTGGGGCGCTTGAACTATATTGCCAGATTCATCTCACATCTGACGTCTGCCTGTGAGCCGATTTTCAAATTATTAAAGAAAGATCAGGTAGTCGAATGGAACGACGATTTCCAAGCCGCTTTTGATAAGATCAAGGAGTATTTGCTAGAACCTCCTATTCTGATGCCACCCGTTGAAGGAAGACCGTTGATCATGTATCTGACTGTCTTGGATAACTCAATGGGGTGTGTTTTGGGCCAGCATGACGAGTCTGGTCGAAAAGAGCATGCTATTTATTACCTTAGCAAAAAGTTTACCTACTGTGAGACTCGCTACTCACTGCTCGAGAAAACTTGCTGCGCTTTGGTATGGGCTGCTCGCCGACTAAGGCATTATATGCTGACTCATACCACTTTGTTGATTTCCAAAATGGATCCTATCAAGTACATCTTCGAGAAGCCAGCTTTATCTGGAAGAATAGCTAGATGGAAAATGACCCTAACTGAATATGACATCCAGTACACTACCCAAAAAGCTATAAAAGGGAGTGTACTAGCTGACTATCTAGCTCATCAAGCTACCGAAGATTATCAGTCCATGAGATTCGACTTCCCGGACGAGGACATCATGAATTTGGACAACGTTAAAGGTAACGGACCGTATGACGGACCTGAAAATGGATCCCGATGGACCCTGTACTTTGACGGTGCTTCAAATGCACTTGGAAACGGTATTGGTGCGGTGCTCATTTCCCCGGAAGGTTGTCACACGCCTTTCACGGCCCGACTTTGCTTCAGCTGTACCAACAACATGGCTGAATATGAAGCTTGCATTTTTGGTCTCAAGGCTGCTATTGACCTGGGGATCAAATCTTTGATCGTATTTGGGGACTCGGCTTTGGTAATCAGTCAAATCAAAGGAGAGTGGGATACCAAACATCCTAATCTTATCCCATACAAAGAACATGTCCTGACATTGTTGCCTCATTTCGAGAAAATCACCTTCGAGCATTTCCCGCGAGAAGAGAATCAGCTTGCAGATGCTCTTGCCACAATGTCTTCCATGTTTAAACTCAACTGGGATAACGAGGCCCCCCAAATCACCATCGAGCGAATGGATGAACCTGCGCATTGTCATGAGATTAATACCAAATATAAAGTTGAACAACCTTGGTTTCACGAAATCAAAAGGTATCTCCAGACTAGAGAATATCCCGAAGGAGCTTCCGTAAATGACAAAAAGTTCCTAAGGAAATTTGCTGCCAAGTTCTTCCTGAGCAATGGCATCCTCTATAAACACATCCACGATTGTGTTTTACTCCGATGTGTAGACAAAGCTGAAGCAGAGTTAATCATGACCGAGATACACAGCGGTACATTTGGCACTCACTTGAGCAGGCATACGATGGCTAAGAAGATTCTAAGGGTAGGCTATTACTGGTCTACCATGGAAGCAGATTGCCATCAGCATTCCCGTACTTGCCATAAATGTCAGGTCTACGCTGACAAGATTCATATTCCTCATGTTCCTCTCAACGTTCTGACATCTTCTTGGCCATTCGCAATGTGGGGCATTGATATGATTGGAGAGATCAAGCCCACATCGTCCAATGGACATCGCTTCATCCTGGTGGCTATTGACTATTTCACCAAATGGGTCGAAGCAGCTTCCTTCGCCTCTGTTACAAAGAATGTGGTTGCCCACTTCATCAAGCAAAACCTCATATGCCGGTATGGTGTCCCCGACAGGATCATCACAGACAACGGTACAAATCTGAATAATACTATGATCACCGCTCTATGCGAACATTTCAAGATTTATCATTACAATTCATGTCCCTATCGGCCGAAGATGAACGGTGCTGTTGAAGCTGCAAACAAAAACATTAAGAAGATCATTCAGAAAATGACAGTCACCTACAAAGACTGGCATGAGATGTTACCGTTTGCTCTGCATGGATACCGCACGACGGCACGAACTTCAACTGGGGAAACCCCATTTTCTTTGGTATATGACATGGAAGCTGTCCTGCCCATGGAAGTTCAGATTCCTTCTTTAAGTTTGAATGAAGATGATTGGATTCAGACCCGACTTGATCAACTCAATTTGATCGACGAGAAGCGACTCGCTGCTGTTTGCCATGGTCAAACGTATCAAAAACGGATGATCAAGGCTTTCAACAATAAAGTCAGACGTCAAGTATATCAAGTCGGAGATCTCGTAATCAAGCGGATTATCTTACCGCAAAGTGATCCCAGGGGCAAATGGACTCCTACTTACGAAGGACCATTTGTGATCAAGAGCATATTTTCTGGTTGTGTAATGATTCTGACCACCATGGACAGTGACGACTTGCCGCACCCTGCAAACGCAGACATAGTCAAAAGATACTACGCATAAAGTCACCCGACAAGTCGAAAACCCGAAAGGGCGGCTTGGGCAAAAATGGGCATCCCGGTGAACCGAAAACCCGAAAGGGCGGTTCAGGCAAAAATTAGGGATAAAAACAAGAAATCTGTACACCCGACAAGTCGAAAATCCGAAAGGGCGGCTTGGGAAAAAAGGGGTTTCCCGGTGGATTGAAAACCCGAAAGGGCGATCCATGCAAAAGTTAGGGAATTAAAGCGTATGACTATGTCTCGTCGGATCACTTTAAAGAACAATCTCTTCATCAACCAGTTCCAAGCTTCTGATCAATCCAGTCATCAGCGAACGAAGCATTTGAATGGACAAGATATTTTGAGTTGTGAAGGCTATGACAGGATGGGATCCCATAGAATTGTTACACATAGCCATCTTTCTTTTGTATAAATTTTCAATTCTTTACGACAACATCCTCTTACTAGGGTGCCTGTCTCCTTTGTACAAAGATACTCATAAAAAGTTAATATAAATACTTTTCCAAATACAGAAATTTGCTTTGTCTTCCTTTTTCTCTTTTGCACTTATGTTTTATTTGAGAAACGTCCAATGTTTTGTTAAATAGGCATATGCATTTGAATATAATCATTTTCCTTACAAACCAAGAAGAGATGATTGCAGATAGTTTAAGGGTACAGATAGATATCTCGATACCCTTTCAGAAGAAATTCCCCGCAGATTTAAACTCCAAATTCCTCGGCAAAGTCAAAATCGAGAACTTAATTCCCCAAACAGAGTTAAACTTCAGGATCCTCAGCAGAAAAGCTTTCTCAAAACTGATTTCCCCAGCCAGAGAGCCTTCCGAAACTCAAATTCCCCACAGAGTTAAGTTTCAGTATCCCCAGTGGAGCCTCAAGAATCTGAAAATCCTATCCCCAGCGGAGCTAAGACTTTCAACTATCAAATCCCCAGCGGAACCAGACTAATGAACCTTCTCCCCACAGAGGTACTTCCCACCAGACTGAAAACTCTCAGTCTTGCTTCTCCAGCATAAGTCTACCAGGTTTTGGATTCCCCGGTAGAGATCATCAGAACTCTCTGGCCCTACCAGTCACCAAGGAATTCCAATCCCCAACAGTGGTCCTAAGATCCCTTAACATTTGAAGATCTTGTTCCCCGAGCAGTCAGCAGTCAACAAAGATATCTCAGCTTCAGCACTCAGAGATTCCTACAATCCCCTGCAGCGGTCAATAATTCACTTTCCCCGGGAAACAGTCAAGATTCTATTATCTTTGGCAATCCAGGATTCATCTATCCTCCGCAAGACGGCTCATCAGCTTACATGCGCATTCATTACATTCATATCATAAACATTGATATAACATATATTGCATCATACATTTCATGCAACATAACTTTGTGTTTTAGCTAACATTTCATCCTTTTCAGGATAAGATTAAAAGGCTATCATTAACAATTGTTCAGATACAGTATGGATACACCCAAGACAAGGTGGTCATTATATTACTCATTCAGGATTTCAAGTCAGATACAGTGCAGATACACCCCAGACACGGCGGTCATTCTACTACTCATTCAGACTACAGCAATCAGATACAGACTAGATACACCCCAGACACGGCGGTCATTCTATATCTCATTCAGATTCGCTTATCCACCTCAAGGTTCAAAGCATTCCAAGCACGGATACCATTCTGACCTTTACAACAGCATTCTGATTCTCCCCAGTGCGTTCGCCACGGAAGTCATTCTGTCATTTATTTAGATCCCAGTTACAGTTTCAGATACACTCCAGACACGGAAGTCATTCTGTTACTCATACGGATCTCAATCCCAGTTACAGTTTCAGATACACTCCAGACACGGAAGTCATTCTGCTACTCATACAAATCTCAACTTCAGATACAGTCCAGATACACTCCAAACACGGTGGCCATTCTGTCACTCATTCAGAATTCGTCCCCAACACGCAGTTGCTCCATACAGATATTTCTCTGTTACCCAGATACAATACATATACACTCCAGACACGGCAGTCATTCTGATATTCATTCCATATTCAAACACAATTACATCTCAGATACGCCCCAGATACGGAGGCCATTATGTTGCTCATACAAACTCAGTCTCCAGATACAGCTCAAATGCATTCCAGACACGGATACCATTTTGATCCTCATTCTTCTGACCAATCACATTGCAGTTCAACAAATATTCCAGATGGCATCTTTAAGCCCATCCCCGACAAGATTCTGTCTCCCCTCCAGATGGCATCTTTAAGCCCATCTCTAAATGGAATCTTTAAGCCCATTCCCGCAACCATTGTTTGGACGAGTGCAAATTTAAGGGCACTCGAGTGTCCAATCTTCTCTTACCTTCGAGAAGCGAAAGGCAAACTTGCCAATCTAACTCTTCAGGTTCAAGAAGATTGAACAGGGGCAAATGTTGTACCCGAAAATTTGCCCTCTCATTTCATCATTATTTTCTCACCACAAGACCCTTGGAGCTCAAGATCAAATTAGGGTTTGCTCTGATCAAGACTCCTCTTTGCACTGTTGACCCAAATTAGGGTTTGAGTTTGTACAAGGATGTTTTGACCTAAAATGCCCAAAGTTACTTTCATGCTCCATGTTGGACTCACAAGTCTATCCGTACCAAGTTTCAAGTCTTGCTCAGTCAATTGGACAGTTGACCTAAAAATCAGCTGTATTGGGGAAAAAGTCCACTGTGGCCAATTAATAGTCAAACCTCATAATTTTTGACCCACATCAACATAATGAACTCATATGAACCATTTGGTCAAGTTTGGATCACAATTCCACAAGAATTTGATCAGATCACTAAAAGGGCAAAATGGTCATTTTTAGGGTTTTGACTACACAAAGGCAATTTTTTACTGTTTGACCTAACCAATGGCAAATCAAGCTCATATATGGACTCAAGAACTCAATGGCATTGTCTTGATCCATTCAACAAGTTCAAAAGATCCCAAATGCACAAGATTGACAGATGAATTTTCCAGTCAACTGATCAAATTTGACTGTATACTGAAAAGTCAAACTTTGACTTTTTGGTCAAATTCAAGTGCCAAGATTCATTTTTCATCAAGACATGTCAAATTATGAAACTTGTTCATCAAGAAACCAAAAATTGCAATTTAGGGTTTAAAATGAAGAAATTTCATAACTTAGAAATTTTCTAAGTTATGAAATTTCCTAATTTTTTTCCTAACTTTGTCCCATTTTTTCATCAAGATGTAAATGGATTCAAGCAAAACTCAAAACATGAAAGTTGTAGTCCATTGCAAAATCTACAACCTTGATTCACAAAGTTTTTTCAAAAGAAGCTTGTAGCTCAAGTTATGATTTTTGGAATAGGGGTGCAAAACATTCTTAACTTAGAAAATTTTTGACCTATTTTAGGCAGGATTTTTGCCCAACTTCATGGGGACTTTTCACATGCTTCCACTTGTAATTTCAACTTGAATTACAAATACGGATTGTAGTACACATTCCAAGCTTTCCAAATTGTCCAAGAACTTCTCAAACACCATTGTGGTTAGGGAGAATCGAATTTGCAAAGTTAGGCGAAACCCACTTTTGTTCTTGACCAAGGCATGTTCATACACTTTGCGTTTTCAAACTCAGCATGGTTCAAGCTAGATTACAGGCCTCTAATCCCATTCACACTCAATAATTAAATGTCAATCCATTGTGTTCTAGCATTATTTTGTTCATATAGTCATTACACAAAGAATTGACCTTTAAATGGAAAAAGCAATGCTTTATGTCAAAGTCCATATCTTGGAAGTACAAGCAGATCTTTGAGGCACAAGTTTGTGGATAAATCCCACTGATCAAGAAGAAAAAATGCAGCATGCTTGAGGGACCTGCATTGGACTATAACCCAACTTGACTATCTTTGCTTATCTAAGAAGAAAACTTGCATATTGAACCATAACTCACATTCCTGCAAAGAACAACAAAAACAAACTTTGTAAACACATTTCATACTCCCTAACTAACCTAAAGCACGACCAAAATACCCTTGATCCCTCCTCATACAGAAAATCAAAGTTTTGTGGCAAAACAGGGCATAGGCTGCAACTTGAATCCCACAGTCCACTCCTGTCGTGCGTTTTGGATAAAACCTCTTCAAACACTTTCCCTACCATCCATTAAATCTATTCCAAGCATTGAACTTGAACTGTAACATCCATAACCAAGGTTTCCATTTTCACTTTTCAGCTGTGCAGGTTGACTTACATAGCTCGATTCAGTTAGTTTCAAAGCAAGCTAGAGGTTGGAGGAGCATCCTTGGACTTCAGGCAAGCTATACAAATCCTTAAACTCCATTGAAGGTACCTCCATTGCTGCACACGACTCAAGCTGAACAGGTAAAATTTTGAACTTCTATCTTTCTATCAAGGCATAGTTAGGCTTAAGTTTGTGAAGAAAGCATGTTCTACTCATAGCCCTGAAGCCAGCCATGTAGTTACTTTTCATTTATATTGTGTGTGCTGTAAGAATTTTGAACTTAAACATGGAAGAAAAGTTAGGTCAGAAATTGGGGGAGGAGAAATTCTCTCTCGTTTCTGAGAGTTAGAACAACTTTTTTATATGTTTGAAATCGTGACTTGATGCTCTACATTATTGATGTTGTAAGTTTTTGTTAAAAGTCAAGGAATCAGGATCTGTGATTGACAAGAAGAAACGCGGGTTTTTGTTTCTGTTTGAATGGCTGGAGGTTGAAGACAATCCAGTTGGGCTGGGCCTGAGTTGTTTTTCTGTTTGCACCACTTTTCTCATTTTGCACCCCCTTTGGCCCATTGTGTGATATTTTGATTATTTTTAACTTTTTATTTTTTCTTCTGACTTGATATTTTTTTGTCAACACATAAAAAACATAAAAAATATTTTTTTCACATTATTTTATATTTTTTGGCATTTATTTGCTTATTTAAACATGTGCATGTAAATATATATATATATACTTTTATTTAAGACACTAAAAAATAATACAAAATATATTTATTTTCAGTTATTATTTTATTTTACTTTTTGAAAACATTTTCTCAAAATATACTTTTTTTTGGTAAATAATAAATATTTTATTTTTATACATATTTAGTTTATTAAGTATACATAAATATACTTGTACATATTTATTAGAATATTTAGGACAAAAACATGAAAATAATACTCTTTTATTTTTATTAATATTTGACATCAAAAAATACCTTTTATAATATACTTTTTTATTTTTGTATATAATTAGTAAGTATTAATAAGTAAAATACCATTCATTCAAAAAATTAGGGTTTTACCCTAAAACCATAAAAATATCAAAAATTAACGTTTTCATTTTTGTTTATATTTTACATTGAAAAACACTTTTACATACATAAAAAACCATTTTTTGTGCATAATACATTTTTGCATTTTTTATCTGTATTTATTCAATTATTGTACAATTAAATTATTTGTCTATTCAATATGGATGTAATAGTCTAGATTTAATTTCTTGCTAAATATCCCCCATTCAAACATTTGTACCCCCATCCCCATAATTATGTTGTAATAATTTAGGATTTTAATTTTCCGCATTTAAAAGCTTTCCAATTATGCCATGATAGACCTAGGGTTTGTATGCAAAAATCAAATAACAAATAGCTTGACCTAATTCAAAGACAAAAAGCATGAAAATGGACAACACCAATCACACTTGCACCCTTCGGGTTACTCCACTTGTTGCCTCCAAAAAAGGGCCATGCTTGCATGTTGAGTGTCTTTGGCCAAACAAAAACAAATCTAATGATCATAGTCCCTCGATGACGCTTTCTCAAGTTGCCTAAAAATGATCAAGTCCCTTAAAGGAAAAATTGCCAAAGACACCTGGCACCATTGCATTCATGGTCTAAACGATGACCCGCGCCTGTCCCGTTAACATCCTAACACAAGATTGTCCACCAAATACAATGGTGGAACAATACTGTTAAAAGGGTTAAAACATAGGAAAAATCTTTGGGTAAATTTAGGGGTAGACAGCTCTTAGTTACTTGATCGAACTTGCAAAACAAAACCTTGCCTATTTTCAAAATACACATCACAACACAATTTCAAAACAAACATTCAAAACATAGAAAACTTTTCAAAAGACAAATACACCTTTGTATACATCCAAACATGGATCATTACAAAGGTTGCCACAACAAATGGCCTCTTTTCAAAACCTCTTTCAAAATCACACACAAAGCACCATTTCAAACAATTGAAAGCACCATTTCAAACAATTGAAAATGCAAGGCAAGTGATCTAAGCGAGTAACTAAGAGCCCATAGATAACCATGGATAGAAAGGGTGCTAATACCTTCCCTTTCTATAATCTACTCCCCGAACCCAAGAAAACATCTCAAAGGTTTTTGCTGTGCTTTTTAACCTTTCCTTAGGATAAAATAAAAAGTCGGTGGCGACTCTTGCTAAACCGAAACATTTGTGAAAACAAACGCAAAACCCAAGTCAGTTCTCCCACCGTATCACAGAACTGGCGACTCTACTGGGGATAGATTTAAAAGTGGAGTAACCTTACGACTTAGATCACCCTCTTACATGACTAATTGTTTGCTTTGATTGCTTTACCTTTTGGTTCTCTTGTTTGGGCTTGAAATCCTAATCTAGATTTAGGAAACATTTCATAGATAGCAATACGTTGTGGAAACTGTGCGGGGTATACCGACACGGTTGAAGCAATAGCTATATTAGTGCGACATATTTGTGAGTACCGGTAACCCTTGAGTTCAATCAAGGAGAGTACGGGGCCGCTGAGTGATGTCACTAAGCACTAATGACCTAGAACCTTACTTGACCATCTTGGCCTTTTATTAGGGGTAGTGAGATGACCGGCTTTGGTGCAGTCCGAAGTTGGTGGATACTCGATACTACACTCATTGAGGGTTGTTTTCTTGGAATATTTTGGTCCCTAGTTAAGTGGATAAACCAAAACAATGAACATGGAAGACAATCCAATGTTATTGAGCTCTTTAGAACCCGGTTACTATTTATAGGACAGGTTTTTAAGCCAACTTCACTCAAGAGGGTACTTACCTATGAAACCCCATGCAAGCTTGAAACTAGGGTTTTGTGTGACTTGCTTGTACATATGTTTATGCATACATCATGAACATCATAAAGCATCATATGCATCCACTAACCATTTCAAGGGTTTGGATCTTCATCTTTGTTCTTGTTTTGTAGGTCATGGAAATTCTTCGCAGGAAAACTATCCAAGTCAATCTTGTGAGAATCC
Source organism: Vicia faba (assembly GCA_948472305.1). Lineage (NCBI taxonomy): Eukaryota > Viridiplantae > Streptophyta > Magnoliopsida > Fabales > Fabaceae > Vicia > Vicia faba. The sequence goes on along the minus strand of OX451741.1, from coordinate 1,066,182,423 downwards.
CTCCTCAACTCAAGGAGCTTACATCCAGAATTCTAAAAAGCTCTCTCTTCAGTGAAAGACATGGTAGACTTCTCATCCTAGTCAACACCAACATTGAAGAAGACATGGTGAAAGTGTTGTTCCAGTTCTTTGACCCCCTTCACAACTGTTTCACATTCCCCGACTATCAATTGGTGCCTACTTTGGAGGAATTTTCTCAACTCCTGAGAATTCCTATTCTTAATCAACTACCCTACAACGGTACGGAAAAAGAACCGAAGCCTGAAGATGTTGCTCAAGCACTAAACTTGCAACCATCTGACATCAAGGGGCATTGGGAAACTAGAAGTGGTGTCAAAGGTTTCTTGGCAAAATTCTTGTTTGAGAAGGCACAAGAGTGCTGGAACTCCTTGGATCTACAAGCCTTTGAAGAGATTGTGGCACTTCTCATTTATGGGTTGGTCTTGTTCCCAAATCCTGACCAGCTTATAGATGTCAACGCTGTCAAGATTTTCCTATCCAGGAATCCCATGCCTACATTGCTTGGGGACATCCTCCACTCATTTTACACACGAACAATGAGGAAGAGAGGTGTTCTCATGTGCTGTACTCCTCTCCTTGCAAGGTGGTTTATTTCGCACCTTCCACAATCTGTTTTGAAGAATGACCAAGGCTTAAGGTGGTCACAACGGTTGATGACCCTCACACACTCTGATGTACATTGGTGTTCTCGGTCCAGAGAAAATGTCATCATCGTCGATTGTTGTGGAGAGTTTCCTAATGTTCCATTACTTGGCATTAGGGGAGGCATTATCTACAACCCTTGTCTAGCTTTGAGACAATTTGGATATGCACGGAGGGATGGCCCTCATGACATGTTGATTCCTGACCTAGTTTTTGACTTCGACAACGATGCGCAAGGACTTCGCCAAAGATTCATCAGAGCTTGGAGGATGCCTAACAAGGTAGATAGCAAGACACTGGGGCACAAGAACTCCATCCCTCTTGAGCCTTATCTCAAGTGGGAAAGGACCCGAGCCCAGAGTCTTATGATGCCTTACCCTCATATTCTCCCTTTGATTAAAGAGCCCGTTAAGGAAGGAGAGGTTCCCTACACCATCCTATATCCTGACATGCCAACATCATGGGAGGAGATGCAAAAGAGTTGGATCCAACTCAAGGAGGAACAAAATACTTTTGAAGCCAGCTTCTACGCCAGTGAGAAGAAGGTTTTGGAGCTTACCCGCCGACTTCATGAGGAGGAGACCCTTAACACTTACATCGCACCAAAGAGGATGCGCAACGTCTTTTTACCTTAAGAAGTTTTCTATCCATACCAAGTTTCAAGTCTTGCCCAGTCAATTGGACTGTTGACCTAAAAATCAGCTGTATTGGGGAAAAAGTCCATTGTGGCCAATTAACAGTCAAACCTCATAATTTTTGACCTACATCAACATAATGAAGTCATATGAACCATTTGGTCAAGTTTGGATCACAATTCCACAAGAAATTTGATCAGATCACTAAAAGGGCAAAATGGTCATTTGTAGGGTTTTGACTACACAAAGGCAATTTTTGACTGTTTGACCTAACCAATGGCAAATCAAACTCATATATGGACTCAAGAACTCAATGGCATTGTCTTGATCCATTCAACAAGTTTAAAAGATCCCAAATGCACAAGATTGACAGATGAATTTTCCAGTCAACTGATCAAATTTGACTGTATACTGAAAAGTCAAACTTTGACTTTTTGGTCAAAATCAAGTGCCAAGATTCATTTTTCATCAAGACATGTCAAATTATGAAACTTGTTCATCAAGAAACCAAAAATTGCAATTTAGGGTTTAAAATGAAGAAATTTCCTAATTTTTTTCTAACTTTGTCCCATTTTTTCATCAAGATGTAAATGGTTTCAAGCAAAACTCAAAACATGAAAGTTGTAGTCCATTGCAAAATCTACAACTTTGATTCACAAAGTTTTTTCAAAAGAAGCTTGTATCTCAAGTTATGAATTTTGGAATAGGGGTGCAAAACATTCTTAACTTAGAAAATTTTTGACCTATTTTAGGCAGGATTTTTGCCCAACTTCATGGCCACTTTTCACATGCTTCCACTTGGAATTTCAACTTGAATTACAAATATGGATTGTAGTACACATTCCAAGCTTTCCAAATTGTCCAAGAACTTCTCAAACACCCTTGTGGTTAGGGAGAATCGAATTTGCAAAGTTGGGCAAAACCCACTTTTCTTCTTGACCAAGGCATGTTCATACACTTTGCATTTTCAAACTCAGCATGGTTCAAGCTAGATTACAGGCCTCTAATCCCATTCACACTCAATAATTAAATGCCAATCTATTGTGTTCTAGCATTATTTTGTTCATATAGTCATTACACAAAGAATTGACCTTTAAATGGAAAAAGCAAGTTTGCCATTTTGAAAAAGCAATGCTTTATGTCAAAGTCCATATCTTGGAAGTACAAGCAGATCTTTGAGGCACAAGTTTGTGGACAAATCCCACTGATCAAGAAGAGAAAATGCAGCATGCTTGAGGGACCTGCATTGGCCTATAACCCAACTTGACTATCTTTGCTTATCTAAGAAGAAAACTTGCATATTGAACCATAACTCACATTCCTGCAAAGAACAACAAAAACAAACTTTGTAAACACATTTCATACTCCCTAACTAACCTAAAGCACGACCAAAATACCCTTGATCCCTCCTCACACAGAAAATCACAGTTTTGTGGCAAAACAAGGCATAGGCTGCAACTTGAATCCCACAGTCCATTCCTGTCGTGCGTTTTGGCTAAAACCTCTTCAAACACATTCCCTACCATCCATTAAAGCTATTCCAAGCATTGAACTTGAACTGTAACATCCATAACCAAGGTTGCCATTTTCACTTTTCAGCTGTGCAGGTTGACTTACATAGCTCGATTCAGTTAGTTTCAAAGCAAGCTAGAGGTTGGAGGAGCATCCTTGGACTTCAGGCAAGCTGTACAAATCCTTAAACTCCATTGAAGGTACCTCCATTGCTGCACACGACTCAAGCTGAACAGGTAAACTTTTGAACTTCTATCTCTCTATCCAGGCATAATTAGGCTTAAGTTTGTGAAGAAAGCATGTTCTACTCATAGCCCTGAAGCCATCCATGTAGTTACTTTTCATTTATATTGTGTGTGCTGTGAGAATTTTGAACTTAAACATGGAAGAAAAGTTAGGTCAGAAATTGGGGGAGGAGAAATTCTCTCTCGTTTCTGAGAGTTAGAACAACTTTTTTATATGTTTGAAATCGTGACTTGATGCTCTACATTATTGATGTTGTAAGTTTTTGTTAAAAGTCAAGGAATCAGGATCTGTGATTGACAAGAAGAAACGCGGGTTTTTGTTTCTGTTTGAATAGCTGGAGGTTGAAGACAAGCCACTTGGACTGGGCCTGAGTTGTTTTTCTGTTTGCACCACTTTTCTCATTTTGCACCCCCCTTGGCCCATTGTGTGATATTTTGATTATTTTTGACTTTTTATTTTTTCTTCTGACTTGATATTTTTTTGTCAACACATAAAAAACATTAAAAATATTTTTTTCACATTATTTTATATTTTTTGGCATTTATTTGCTTATTTAAACATGTGCATGTAAATAAATATATATATATACTTTTATTTAAGACACTAAAAAATAATACAAAATATATTTATTTTCAGTTATTATTTTATTTTACTTTTTGAAAACATTTTCTCAAAATATATTTTTTTTTGGTAAATAATAAATATTTTATTTTTATACATATTTAGTCTATTAAGTATACATAAATATACTTGTACATATTTATTAGAATATTTAGGACAAAAACATGAAAATAATACTCTTTTATTTTTATTAATATTTGACATCAAAAAATACCTTTTATAATATACTTTTTTATTTTTGTATATAATTAGTAAGTATTAATAAGTAAAATACCATTCATTCAAAAAATTAGGGTTTTACCCTAAAACCATAAAAATATCAAAAATTAACGTTTTCATTTTTGTTTATATTTTACATTGAAAAACACTTTTACATACATAAAAAACCATTTTTTGTGCATAATACATTTTTGCATTTTTTATCTGTATTTATTCAATTATTGTACAATTAAATTATTTGTCTATTCAATATGGATGTAATAGTCTAGATTTAATTTCTTGCTAAATATCCCCCATTCAAACATTTGTACCCCCATCCCCATAATTATGTTGTAATAATTTAGGATTTTAATTTTCCGCATTTAAAAGCTTTCCAATTATGCCATGATAGACCTAGGGTTTGTATGCAAAAATCAAATAACAAATAGCTTGACCTAATTCAAAGACAAAAAGCATGAAAATGGACAACACCAATCACACTTGCACCCTTAGGGTTACTCCACTTGTTGCCTCCAAAAAAGGGCCATGCTTGCATGTTGAGTGTCTTTGGCCAAACAAAAACAAATCTAATGATCATAGTCCCTCGATGACGCTTTCTCAAGTTGCCTAAAAATGATCAAGTCCCTTAAAGGAAAAATTGCCAAAGACACTTGGCACCATTGCATTCATGGTCTAAACGATGACCCGCGCCTGTCCCGTTAACATCCTAACACAAGATTGTCCACCAAATACAATGGTGGAATAATACTGTTAAAAGGGTTAAAACATAGGAAAAATCTTTGGGTAAATTTAGGGGTAGACAGCTCTTAGTTACTTGATCGAACTTGCAAAACAAAACCTTGCCTATTTTCAAAATACACATCACAACACAATTTCAAAACAAACATTCAAAACATAGAAAACTTTTCAAAAGACAAATACACCTTTGTATACATCCAAACATGGATCATTACAAAGGTTGCCACAACAAATGGCCTCTTTTCAAAACCTCTTTCAAAATCACACACAAAGCACCATTTCAAACAATTGAAAGCACCATTTCAAACAATTGAAAATGCAACGCAAGTGATCTAAGCGAGTAACTAAGAGCCCATGGATAACCATGGATAGAAAGGGTGCTAATACCTTCCCTTTCTATAATCTACTCCCCGAACCCAATAAAACATCTCAAAGGTTTTTGCTGTGCTTTTTAACCTTTCCTTAGGATAAAATAAAAAGTCGGTGGTGACTCTTGCTAAACCGAAACATTTGTGAAAACAAACGCAAAACCCAAGTCAGTTCTCCCACCGTATCACAGAACTGGCGACTCTACTGGGGATAGATTTAAAAGTGGAGTAACCTTACGGCTTAGATCACCCTCTTGCATGACTAATTGTTTGCTTTGATTGCTTTACCTTTTGGTTCTCTTGTTTGGGCTTGAAATCCTAATCCAGATTTAGGAAACATTTCATAGATAGCAATACGTTGTGGAAACTGTGCGGGGTATACCGACACGGTTGAAGCAATAGCTATATTAGTGCGACATATTTGTGAGTACCGGTAACCCTTGAGTTCAATCAAGGAGAGTACGGGGCCGCTGAGTGATGTCACTAAGCACTAATGACCTAGAACCTTACTTGACCATCTTGGCCTTTTATTAGGGGTAGTGAGATGACCGGCTTTGGTGCAGTCCGAAGTTGGTGGATACTCGATACTACACTCATTGAGGGTTGTTTTCTTGGAATATTTTGGTCCCTAGTTAAGTGGATAAACCAAAACAATGAACATGGAAGACAATCCAATGTTATTGAGCTTTTTAGAACCCGGTTACTATTTATAGGACAGGTTTTTAAGCCAACTTCACTCAAGAGGGTACTTACCTATGAAACCCCATGCAAGCTTGAAACTAGGGTTTTGTGTGACTTGCTTGTACATATGTTTATGCATACATCATGAACATCATAAAGCATCATATGCATCCACTAACCATTTCAAGGGTTTGGATCTTCATCTTTGTTCTTGTTTTGTAGGTCATGGAAATTCTTCGCAGGAAAACTATCCAAGTCAATCTTGTGAGAATCCCTCCTCAACTCAAGGAGCTTACATCCAGAATTCTAAAAAGCTCTCTCTTCAGTGAAAGACATGGTAGACTGCTCATCCTAGTCAACACCAACATTGAAGAAGACATGGTGAAAGTGTTGTTCCAGTTCTTTGACCCCCTTCACCACTGTTTCACATTCCCCGACTATCAATTGGTGCCTACTTTGGAGGAATTTTCTCAACTCCTGAAAATTCCTATTCTTAATCAACTACCCTACAACGGTACGGAAAAAGAACCGAAGCCTGAAGATGTTGCTCAAGCACTACACTTGCAACCATCTGACATCAAGGGGCATTGGGAAACTAGAAGTGGTGTCAAAGGTTTCTTGGCAAAATTCTTGTTTGAGAAGGCACAAGAGTGCTGGAACTCCTTGGATCTACAAGCCTTTGAAGAGATTGTGGCACTTCTTATTTATGGGTTGGTCTTGTTCCCAAATCCTGACCAGCTTATAGATGTCAACGCTGTCAAGATTTTCCTATCCAGGAATCCCATGCCTACATTGCTTGGGGACATCCTCCACTCATTTTACACACGAACAATGAGGAAGAGAGGTGTTCTCATGTGCTGTACTCCTCTCCTTGCAAGGTGGTTTATTTCGCACCTTCCACAATCTGTTTTGAAGAATGACCAAGGCTTAAGGTGGTCACAACGGTTGATGACCCTCACACACTCTGATGTACATTGGTGTTCTCGGTCCAGAGAAAATGTCATCATCGTCGATCGTTGTGGAGAGTTTCCTAATGTTCCATTACTTGGCATTAGGGGAGGCATTATCTACAACCCTTGTCTAGCTTTGAGACAATTTGGATATGCACGGAGGGATGGCCCTCATGACATGTTGATTCCTGACCTAGTTTTTGACTTCGACAACGATGCGCAAGGACTTCGCCAAAGATTCATCAGAGCTTGGAGGATGCCTAACAAGGTAGATAGCAAGACACTGGGGCACAAGAACTCCATCCCTCTTGGGCCTTATCTCAAGTGGGTAAGGACCCGAGCCCAGAGTCTTATGATGTCTTACCCTCATATTCTCCCTTTGATTAAAGAGCCCGTTAAGGAAGGAGAGGTTCCCTACACCATCCTATATCCTGACATGCCAACATCATGGGAGGAGATGCAAAAGAGTTGGATCCAACTCAAGGAGGAACGAAATACTTTTGAAGCCAGCTTCTACGCCAGTGAGAAGAAGGTTTTGGAGCTTACCCGCCGACTTCATGAGGAGGAGACCCTTAACACTTACATCGCACCAAAGAGGATGCGCAACGTCTTTTTACCTTAAGAAGTTTTCTATCCATACCAAGTTTCAAGTCTTGCCCAGTCAATTGGACTGTTGACCTAAAAATCAGCTGTATTGGGGAAAAAGTCCACTGTGGCCAATTAACAGTCAAACCTCATAATTTTTGACCTACATCAACATAATGAACTCATATGAACCATTTGGTCAAGTTTGGATCACAATTCCACAAGAAATTTGATCAGATCACTAAAAGGGCAAAATGGTCATTTGTAGGGTTTTGACTACACAAAGGCAATTTTTGACTGTTTGACCTAACCAATGGCAAATCAAACTCATATATGGACTCAAGAACTCAATGGCATTGTCTTGATCCATTCAACAAGTTCAAAAGATCCCAAATGCACAAGATTGACAGATGAATTTTCCAGTCAACTGATCAAATTTGACTGTATACTGAAAAGTCAAACTTTGACTTTTTGGTCAAAATCAAGTGCCAAGATTCATTTTTCATCAAGACATGTCAAATTATGAAACTTGTTCATCAAGAAACCAAAAATTGCAATTTAGGGTTTAAAATGAAGAAATTTCCTAATTTTTTTCTAACTTTGTCCCATTTTTTCATCAAGATGTAAATGGTTTCAAGCAAAACTCAAAACATGAAAGTTGTAGTCCATTGCAAAATCTACAACTTTGATCCACAAAGTTTTTCCAAAAGAAGCTTGTATCTCAAGTTATGAATTTTGGAATAGGGGTGCAAAACATTCTTAACTTAGAAAATTTTTGACCTATTTTAGGCAGGATTTTTGCCCAACTTCATGGCCACTTTTCACATGCTTCCACTTGGAATTTCAACTTGAATTACAAATATGGATTGTAGTACACATTCCAAGCTTTCCAAATTGTCCAAGAACTTCTCAAACACCCTTGTGGTTAGGGAGAATCGAATTTGCAAAGTTGGGCAAAACCCACTTTTGTTCTTGACCAAGGCATGTTCATACACTTTGCATTTTCAAACTCAGCATGGTTCAAGCTAGATTACAGGCCTCTAATCCCATTCACACTCAATAATTAAATGCCAATCTATTGTGTTCTAGCATTATTTTGTTCATATAGTCATTACACAAAAATTGACCTTTAAATGGAAAAAGCAAGTTTGCCATTTTGAAAAAGCAATGCTTTATGTCAAAGTCCATATCTTGGAAGTACAAGCAGATCTTTGAGGCACAAGTTTGTGGACAAATCCCACTGATCAAGAAGAGAAAATGCAGCATGCTTGAGGGACCTGCATTGGCCTATAACCCAACTTGACTATCTTTGCTTATCTAAGAAGAAAACTTGCATATTGAACCATAACTCACATTCCTGCAAAGAACAACAAAAACAAACTTTGTAAACACATTTCATACTCCCTAACTAACCTAAAGCACGACCAAAATACCCTTGATCCCTCCTCACACAGAAAATCACAGTTTTGTGGCAAAACAAGGCATAGGCTGCAACTTGAATCCCACAGTCCATTCCTGTCGTGCGTTTTGGCTAAAACCTCTTCAAACACATTCCCTACCATCCATTAAAGCTATTCCAAGCATTGAACTTGAACTGTAACATCCATAACCAAGGTTGCCATTTTCACTTTTCAGTTGTGCAGGTTGACTTACATAGCTCGATTCAGTTAGTTTCAAAGCAAGCTAGAGGTTGGAGGAGCATCCTTGGACTTCAGGCAAGCTGTACAAATCCTTAAACTCCATTGAAGGTACCTCCATTGCTGCACACGACTCAAGCTGAACAGGTAAACTTTTGAACTTCTATCTCTCTATCCAGGCATAATTAGGCTTAAGTTTGTGAAGAAAGCATGTTCTACTCATAGCCCTGAAGCCATCCATGTAGTTACTTTTCATTTATATTGTGTGTGCTGTGAGAATTTTGAACTTAAACATGGAAGAAAAGTTAGGTCAGAAATTGGGGGAGGAGAAATTCTCTCTCGTTTATGAGAGTTAGAACAACTTTTTTATATGTTTGAAATCGTGACTTGATGCTCTACATTATTGATGTTGTAAGTTTTTGTTAAAAGTCAAGGAATCAGGATCTGTGATTGACAAGAAGAAACGCGGGTTTTTGTTTCTGTTTGAATAGCTGGAGGTTGAAGACAAGCCACTTGGGCTGGGCCTGAGTTGTTTTTCTGTTTGCACCACTTTTCTCATTTTGCACCCCCTTGGCCCATTGTGTGATATTTTGATTATTTTTGACTTTTTATTTTTTCTTCTGACTTGATATTTTTTTGTCAACACATAAAAAACATTAAAAATATTTTTTTCACATTATTTTATATTTTTTGGCATTTATTTGCTTATTTAAACATGTGCATGTAAATAAATATATATATATATACTTTTATTTAAGACACTAAAAAATAATACAAAATATATTTATTTTCAGTTATTATTTTATTTTACTTTTAGAAAACATTTTCTCAAAATATACTTTTTTTTGGTAAATAATAAATATTTTATTTTTATACATATTTAGTCTATTAAGTATACATAAATATACTTGTACATATTTATTAGAATATTTAGGACAAAAACATGAAAATAATACTCTTTTATTTTTATTAATATTTGACATCAAAAAATACCTTTTATAATATACTTTTTTATTTTTGTATATAATTAATAAGTATTAATAAGTAAAATACCATTTATTCAAAAAATTAGGGTTTTACCCTAAAACCATAAAAATATAAAAAATTAACCTTTTCATTTTTGTTTATATTTTACATTGAAAAACACTTTTACATACATAAAAAATCATTTTTTGTGCATAATACATTTTTGCATTTTTTATCTGTATTTATTCAATTATTGTACAATTAAATTATTTGTCTATTCAATATGGATGTAATAGTCTAGATTTAATTTCTTGCTAAATATCCCCCATTCAAACATTTGTACCCCCATCCCCATAATTATGTTGTAATAATTTAGGATTTTAATTTTCCGCATTTAAAAGCTTTCCAATTATGCCATGATAGACCTAGGGTTTGTATGCAAAAATCAAATAACAAATAGCTTGACCTAATTCAAAGACAAAAAGCATGAAAATGGACAACACCAATCACACTTGCACCCTTAGGGTTACTACACTTGTTGCCTTCAAAAAAGGGCCATGCTTGCATGTTGAGTGTCTTTGGTCAAACAAAAACAAATCTAATGATCATAGTCCCTCGATGACGCTTTCTCAAGTTTCCTAAAAATGATCAAGTCCCTTAAAGGAAAAATTGCCAAAGACACTTGGCACCATTGCATTCATGGTCTAAACGATGACCCGCGCCTGTCCCGTTAACATCCTAACACAAGATTGTCCACCAAATACAATGGTGGAACAATACTGTTAAAAGGGTTAAAACATAGGAAAAATCTTTGGGTAAATTTAGGAGTAGACAGCTCTTAGTTACTTGATCGAACTTGCAAAACAAAACCTTGCCTATTTTCAAAATACACATCACAACACAATTTCAAAACAAACTTTCAAAACATAGAAAACTTTTCAAAAGACAAATACACCTTTGTATACATTCAAAAATGGATCATTACAAAGGTTGCCACAACAAATGGCCTCTTTTCAAAACCTCTTTCAAAATCACACACAAAGCACCATTTCAAACAATTGAAAGCACCATTTCAAACAATTGAAAATGCAAGGCAAGTGATCTAAGCGAGTAACTAAGAGCCCATGGATAACCATGGATAGAAAGGGTGCTAATACCTTCCCTTTCTATAATCTACTCCCCGAACCCAAGAAAACATCTCAAAGGTTTTTGCTGTGCTTTTTAACCTTTCCTTAGGATAAAATAAAAAGTCGATGGCGACTCTTGCTAAACCGAAACATTTGCGAAAACAAATGCAAAACCCAAGTCAGTTCTCCCACCGTATCACAGAACTGGCGACTCTGCTAGGGATAGATTTAAAAGTGGAGTAACCTTAGGGCTTAGATCACCCTCTTGCATGACTAATTGTTTGCTTTGATTGCTTTACCTTTTGGTTCTCTTGTTTGGGCTTGAAATCCTAATCCGGATTTGGGAAACATTTCATAGATAGCAATACGTTGTGGAAACTGTGCGGGGTATACTGACACGGTTGAAGCAATAGCTATATTAGTGCGACATATTTGTGAGTACCAGTAACCCTTGAGTTCAATCAAGGAGAGTACGGGGCTGCTGAGTGATGTCACTAAGCACTAATGACCTAGAACCTTACTTGCCCATCTTGGCCTTTTATTAGGGGTAGTGAGATGACCGGCTTTGGTGCAGTCCGAAGTTGGTGGATACTCGATACTACACTCATTGAGGGTTGTTTTCTTGGAATATTTTGGTCGCTAGTTAAGTGGCTAAACCAAAACAATGAACATGGAAGACAATCCAATGATATTGAGCTCTTTAGAACCCAGTTACTATTTATAGGACAGGTTTTTAAGCCAACTTCACTCAAGAGGGTACTTACCTATGAAACCCCATGCAAGCCTGAAACTAGGGTTTTGTGTGACTTGCTTGTACATATGTTTGTGCATACATCATGAACATCATAAAGCATCATATGCATCCACTAACCATTTCAAGGGTTTGGATCTTCATCTTTGTTCTTGTTTTGTAGGTCATGGAAATTCTTCGCAGGAAAATATCCAAGTCAATCTTGTGAGAATCCCTCCTCAACTCAAGGAGCTTACATCCAGAATTCTAGAAAGCTCTCTCTTCAGTGAAAGACATGGTAGACTGCTCATCCTAGTCAACACCAACATTGAAGAAGACATGGTGAAAGTGTTGTTCCAGTTCTTTGACCTCCTTCACCACTGTTTCACATTCCCCGACTATCAATTGGTGCCTACTTTGGAGGAATTTTCTCAACTCCTGAGAATTCCTATTCTTAATCAACTACCCTACAACGGTACGGAAAAAGAACCGAAGCCTGAAGATGTTGCTCAAGCACTACACTTGCAACCATTTGACATCAAGGGGCATTGGGAAATTAGAAGTGGTGTCAAAGGTTTCTTGGTAAAATTCTTGTTTGAGAAGGCACAAGAGTGCTGGAACTCCTTGGATCTACAAGCCTTTGAAGAGATTGTGGCACTTCTCATTTATGGGTTGGTCTTGTTCCCAAATCCTGACCAGCTTATAGATGTCAACGCTGTCAAGATTTTCCTATCCAGGAATCCCATGCCTACATTGCTTGGGGACATCCTCCACTCATTTTACACACGAACAATGAGGAAGAGAGGTGTTCTCATGTGCTGTACTCCTCTCCTTGCAAGGTGGTTTATTTCGCACCTTCCACAATCTGTTTTGAAGAATGACCAAGGCTTAAGGTGGTCACAACGGTTGATGACCCTCACACACTCTGATGTACATTGGTGTTCTCGGTCCAGAGAAAATGTCATCATCGTCGATCGTTGTGGAGAGTTTCCTAATGTTCCATTACTTGGCATTAGAGGAGGCATTACCTACAACCCTTGTCTAGCTTTGAGACAATTTGGATATGCACGGAGGGATGGCCCTCATGACATGCTGATTCCTGACCTAGTTTTTGACTTCGACAACGATGCGCAAGGACTTCACCAAAGATTCATCAGAGCTTGGAGGATGCCTAACAAGGTAGATAGCAAGACACTGGGGCACAAGAACTCCATCCCTCTTGAGCCTTATCTCAAGTGGGTAAGGACCCGAGCCCAGAGTCTTATGATGCCTTACCCTCATATTCTCCCTTTGATTAAAGAGCCCGTTAAGGAAGGAGAGGTTCCCTACACCATCCTATATCCTGACATGCCAACATCATGGGAGGAGATGCAAAAGAGTTGGATCCAACTCAAGGAGGAACGAAATACTTTTGAAGCCAGCTTCTACGCCAGTGAGAAGAAGGTTTTGGAGCTTACCCGCCGACTTCATGAGGAGGAGACCCTTAACACTTACATCGCACCAAAGAGGATGCGCAACGTCTTTTTACCTTAAGAAGTTTTTGTAATATTTGGCCCATGGGGCATTTATGTACTGACAAATTTCTTCTTATTAATATGACGTGTGTTCTTTTTGTTTGCAACAAATGTTGAATTTCTAAATCCTTGAATGCATTACATGAATAAACATATCATTTATCATATGCATAAGCAGGTCTTCCCACCAGGTTTCCTTATCTCTCTGCTGTTTATTTCAGTAAGATGGATCTCGAACAGACGGTCAAAGATCTGCAGGCACAAAACTCGCAGTTTCAACAGCTCCTTATGACCTTGGCAAAGGGTCAGGAGGATCTAAAAACACTGCTTGGGAACAAAGAGCAAGAGAAAGTGAAAAAGAAGAAGAAGAGATTCAGGGTAGCTACACTCGGAAGAAGGTTTGAGAATGAAGCTAGAAGAGTTCTTGAATTCCCCTCCGCATCTGAGGAGGAAACCAGTAAGGGAAAAGGAGCTGCACTACCTTCTGAGTCCGAGGCTGAAGAGGAAGAGGTTGAGGAAGATGAAGACTACTCAGAGCAACAATACCCGCCAGCGGACGATAAATACAAAAACCTGGAGGATAGACTGGCAGCTATGGAGCTGCAAAGGGTTCCTGGGTTAGATTTTGAAGAATTGGGATTGATTGCTGGAATTGTGATCCCTCCGAAGTTTAAGGTACCAACTTTTGCAAAATATGACGGGCTGTCTTGCCCGAAGATGCACCTGAGGTCGTATGTCAGGAAAATTCAACCTCATTCATCCGACAAAAATCTTTGGGTACACTTCTTCCAAGATAGCCTGTCTGGTACACAGCTAGATTGGTTTTACAAGCTTGAGAGGTCAGAGGTACATAGTTGGGAGGATTTGGAAGCTGCCTTTTATCGCCAGTATCAATATAACTCTGACTTGGCGCCAACCCGTACTCAGCTACAAAGTATGGGAATGGCCTCAAATGAGGGATTCAAAGAATACGCCCAGAAATGACGCGACTTGGCCGGAAGAGTGAAGCCACCTCTTTCTGATAGGGAACTAGTTGATATGTTCTTGGGGATCCTATCTGGCCCGTTCTTCAACCATTTGATCGGGAGCTCTTCCGCAGGGTTTACTGAATTGATTCTGACTGGAGAACGGGTGGAAGCTGGTATTAAGAATGGGAAGATTCAAAGGGACGCCTCTGCATCTACAACTGTTAAAAAGTCATTTCCAGCCAAGAAGGAGGCAGTTGTTGTGTACTCTCAGAAGGGGTCAGGAAGAACTGAGCGCCGGCCGACTGTGGGGGCCGTGATGATTCAAAATTCATCAAATGATTAACCTCGTAACAATCAGTCCAGACCAAATCAGCAACGGGTAGAACGGCTACAACGGCAGTTCACCCGCATCAATATGACACCTGCACAGGTTCTTCCCCATTTGTTGAAGTTGAATCTAACTGGTTTAAAGGAGGCACCAAAAAACCCTAACACCACATCTCTATACTATCATGCCAATGCCAAATGTGCCTACCATTCTGATAGCGCCAGACATGACACCAACAATTGTTGGGCGCTAAAGAATAAAATTCAAGACTTGATAGATGCAAAAGAGGTCGAGTTCGATGCTCCGGAGAATCCGAATGTAATATCCGCTCCGATGCCAAAGCATGGCCATCATGTTCATGCTGTTGAAGAAGATCTGTATGTTTCTGCTGTTGATGATCTGGTAACCCCACTATTGACAATCAAGTTAAATCTGTTAAAGGATGGGATTTTCCCAGGATGTAAAGAAGACTGCTACTGTTGTTCCTCCTTACCAACCGACTGTCCATTGGTGAAGATAGGCATCCAAGGCCTAATGGACAGCCAACAAATTCTTTTCGAAAAGATTCCTGCTACTCCTATCAAAGATGTTTCAATAATCACCATTTCCACCAATCTTTCCAAGGTCCCTAAAAAGCCTGTTAAGATTACATCCGCTACGAAGTTTGTTCCTCTGAAAATAACCATGCCTGGGCCTGTCCCCTACATTTCTGACAAATCAATACCATGGAATTATGGTGGAGAAATCTACTACCATGGTGTTAAACAAGTTGAGATAATTGAAGAAAGCTCTGACGAAGAGGATGCCGACATTGGAAACATTGCCGGTACGAGAAAGATTACCCGAAGTGGGAGAATATTCTCTCCGGAGATTGCCCCTCCAAAGGCAATCTTTGGACCCTCAGCTGCTGCCAAAGTTACTCCTGCACCGATAAAACTTTCTGCAAGAATTCCGTTGATTGAAGAAGTTGTTACTCATGTGGTTGTCCCTCCTACTTCTGCTGATAAGGGGAAAGGGATCCAAGATGAGCTCGTCAGGACGAGGGCTCAGCCATTGGTTATCCCCGAAACCTCTAAGAAATAAATGGAGGAGATTCTGAAAATAATTAAGAAGAGTGATTATGACGTGGTGGAGCAACTGGCGCAAACCCCCTCGAAGATCTCCATGTTAGCATTACTGCTTTTTTCTGAGGCTCATGCCAAAGCATTGATAAGATTTCTGAAGACAGCCCATGTTCCCCAGGAAACCTCAGCCGATCAATTCCGGGATTGTGTAGCCAGCCTTACCGCAGACAACGGCCTAGGTTTCTCTGATGCTGACCTGACTCCGAAAGGAAGAAAGCACAATGACGCATTGCATGTGTCAGTTGAATGTCGAGGAACTACTCTTGCCCATGTTTTGGTCGACACTGGTTCTTGTCTGAGCGTGCTACCTAAGAAAGCTTTGGATCGATTAGATTGCGAGGGCTTGGAGCTGAAACCAAGTAATATCATTGTCAGGGCTTTTTACGGGTCTAAAAGAATGGTGCATGGGGAGGTCGACATTCCCATCAAGGTAGGAACTGAAGTATTCCATTCATCTTTCTATGTGATAGACATCCGTCCGTCATACTCTTGCTTGCTAGGGAGACCATGGATACATAATGCTGGGGCAGTTACTTCCTCCCTACATCAGATGCTGAAATACCCTGTCAAAGGAAAGATCATAACTGTACATGGTGAAGAAGAATATATGATCAGTCACCTGAACTCCTTTCCGTATGTGGAAGTAGAGGGCGAATTCATTGAGACACCGTTCCAACACTTCGAGGAAATTGCTACCGAGGTTGCTGTAGCAAAGGCAGTAGCTGAGGAACCCAAGCAGGTGTCCAGGATGGCATCTCTGAAAGATGCAAAGGCTGCAATGAAGGAGGGAAAGAGCTCAACATGGGGACAGTTGCCTGACATTCCTCACAAAACAGACAAGTTTGGGTTGGGATTTACCGCTGCGAGGCAAAAAGCTATGCGTCGCTCAAAAATTGAAAGAACACCCATCAAGATTTCTCCTCATGGAATCAATGCCTTAGAAGACGAAGAAGAAAAGGATAACATTGAAGACTGGATCTTCCCAACTATAGAAGGGGGACTACACAACTGGGAGGCGAAAGACTTTGTCCCCATTACTTTCATTAATCAGTAACTTATCTTTCGAACATTTCCTGTTGGTCTGTAATAATTACTTTTAAACAATCTGCACACTATGTTTGCACCTCATGCCTTGCCCGGGGCATGTAGGTCCATTTGTAAGGGTTTTGATTCTCTTCATATCCATATGCCATGTTTAACGATTCATTGGACGTTTTTCATTGATAAACTGCTGTGTTCATTTTCTCTCCTTTTGCATTTTTGTTTGTTTAAGGATGGCTATCCCTTACACACAGCCACACTCACAAATGTAGGTACCCATCCACTATGGATTCTATGGGTGACTATTCTGCTATGTCCTTCAATAACTCTGAAGATTTGGTCAATCAGGCTGAGTATGAAGATGACGAAGATTGTGAAGTACCAAGAGAGCTAGCTAGACTTCTACAACAAGAAGAGAGGGCCATCTTGCCTCACGAAGAGTTGTTGGAAACTGTCAACTTAGGAACAGAGGAAGACCGGAAGGAAGTACAAGTGGGTGCCAAGCTGGAACCAAGTGTCAAGGAGCGTTTAATACAGCTGTTAAATGAATACGTTGAAATCTTCGCCTGGTCTTATGAAGACATGCCGGGTTTAGACACTGATATTATGGTTCACCGTCTCCCTACAAGAGAGGATTGTCCACCGATCAAGCAAAAAGTCCGCCAAATGAGGCCCGACATGTCTGAGAAGATTAAAGATGAAGTAATAAAGCAATTCAACGCTGGCTTTCTGGCTGTTACATCCTATCCACAATGGGTTGCTAACATCGTGCCAGTTCCTAAAAAACTACCGCACATCGACATTTTGATTGACAACACATCTCAGCACAAGGTGTTTTCCTTCATGGATGGATTCTCGGGCTACAACCAGATCAAAATGGCCCCCGAGGACATGGAGAAGACAACTTTTGTTACATAGTGGGGTACCTTCTGCTACAAGGTGATGCCGTTCGGACTGAAGAACGCAGGGGCAACTTATCAGCGCGCCATGGTAGATTTGTTTCATGATATGATACATCATGAGATCAAAGTTTACTTAGACGACATGATAGCTCGATCCCAAACAGAGGAGGAACACCTTGAGCATCTGCAAAAGCTGTTTGCCAGGTTGAAAGAGTACAAACTCAGGCTGAATCCAAGTAAGTGTACTTTTGGAGTTAGGTATGGTAAACTTCTAGGATTTATTGTCAGCAACAAGGGCATTGAGGTCGATCCAGCAAAAGTGAAAGCGATACAAGAAATGCCTGCTCCCCGTTCTGAAAAGGAGGTTAGAGGGTTCTTGGGGCCTTGAACTATATTGCCAAATTCATCTCTCATCTGACGTCTGCCTGTGAGCCAATTTTCAAATTATTAAAGAAAGATCAGGCAGTCGAATGGAACGACGATTTCCAAGCCGCTTTTGATAAGATCAAGGAGTATTTTCTAGAACCTCCTATTCTGATGCCACCCGTCGAAGGAAGACCGTTGATCATGTATCTGACTGTCTTGGATAACTCAATGGGGTGTGTTTTGGGCCAGCATGACGAGTCTGGTCGAAAAGAGCATGCTATTTATTACCTTAGCAAAAAGTTTACCGACTGTGAGACTCGCTACTCACTGCTCGAGAAAACTTGCTGCACTTTGGTATGGGCTGCTCGCCGACTAAGATAGTATATGTTGACTCATACCACTTTGTTGATTTCCAAAATGGATCCTATCAAGTACATCTTTGAGAAGCCAGCTTTATCTGGAAGAATAGCTAGATGGCAAATGACCCTAATTGAATATGACATCCAGTACACTACCCAAAAAGCTATAAAAGGGAGTGTACTAGCTGACCATCTAGCTCATCAAGCTATCGAAGATTATCAGTCCATGAGATTCGACTTCCCGGACGAGGACATCATGAATTTGGACAACGTTAAAGGTAACGGACCGTATGACGGACCTGAAAATGGATCCCGATGGACCCTGTACTTTGATGGTGCTTCAAATTCACTTGGAAACGGTATTGGTGCGGTGCTCATTTCCCCGGAAGGTTGTCACACGCCTTTCACGGCCCGAATTTGCTTCAGCTGTACCAACAACATGGCTGAATATGAAGCTTGCATTTTTGGTCTCAAGGCTGCTATTGACCTGGGGATCAAATCTTTGATCGTATTTGGAGACTCGGCTTTGGTAATCAGTCAAATCAAAGGAGAGTGGGATACCAAACATCCTAATCTTATCCCATACAAAGAACATGTCCTGACATTGTTGCCTCATTTCGAACAAATCACCTTCGAGCATTTCTCGCAAGAAGAGAATCAGCTTGCAGATGCTCTTGCCACAATGTCTTCCATGTTTAAACTCAACTGGGATAACGAGGCCCCCTAAATCACCATCGAGCGCATGGATGAACCTGCGCATTGTCATGAGATTAATACCAAAGATAAAGTGGAACAACCTTGGTTTCACGAAATCAAAAGGTATCTCCAGACTAGAGAATATCCCGAAGGAGCTTCCGTAAATGACAAAAAGTTCCTAAGGAAATTTGCTGCCAAGTTCTTCCTGAGCAACGGCATCCTCTATAAACGCAGCCACAATTGTGTTTTACTCCGATGTGTAGACAAAGCTGAAGCAGAGTTAATCATGACCGAGATACACATCGGTACATTTGGCACTCACTTGAGCGGGCATACGATGGCTAAGAAGATTCTAAGGGTAGGCTATTACTGGTCTACCATGGAAGCAGATTGCCATCAACATTCCCGTACTTGCCATAAATGTCAGGTCTACGTTGACAAGATTCATATTCCTCCTGTTCCTCTCAACGTTCTGACAGCTCCTTGGCCATTCGCAATGTGGGGCATTGATATGATTGGAGAGATCAAGCCCACAGCGTCCAATGGACATCGCTTCATCCTGGTGGCTATTGACTATTTCACCAAATGGGTCGAAGCAGCTTCCTTCGCCTCTGTTACAAAGAATGTGGTTGCCCGCTTCATCAAGCAAAACCTCATATGCCGGTATGGTGTCCCCGACAGGATCATCACAGACAACGGTACAAATCTGAATAATACTATGATCACCGCTCTATGCGAACAGTTCAAGATTTATCATCACAATTCATCTCCCTATCGGCCGAAGATGAACGGTGCTGTTGAAGCTGCGAAAAAAAACATTAAGAAGATCATTCAGAAAATGACAGTCACCTACAAAGACTGGCATGAGATGTTACCGTTTGCTCTGCATGGATACCGTACGACGGCACGAACTTCAACTGGGGCAACCCCATTTTCTTTGGTATATGGCATGGAAGATGTCCTGCCCATGGAAGTTCAGATTCCTTCTTTAAGGATTATGAAGGACGCTGGTTTGAATGAAGATGATTGGATTCAGACCCGACTTGATCAACTCAATTTGATCGACGAGAAGCGACTCGCTGCTGTTTGCCATGGTCAAACGTATCAAAAACGGATGATCAAGGCTTTCAACAAGAAAGTCAGACGTCAAGTATATCAAGTCTGAGATCTCGTAATCAAGCGGATTATCTTGCCGCAAAGTGATCCCAGGGGCAAATGGACTCCTACTTACGAAGGACCATTTGTGATCAAGAGCATATTTTCTGGTGGTGCAATGATTCTGACCACCATGGACGGTGACGACTTGCCGCACCCTGCGAATGCAGACATAGTCAAAAGATACTACGCATAAAGTCACCCGACAAGTCGAAAACCCGAAAGGGCGGCTTGGGCAAAAATGGGCATCCCGGTGAACCGAAAACCCGAAAGGGCGGTTTAGGCAAAAATTAGGGATAAAAACAAGAAATCTGTACACCCGGCAAGTCGAAAATCCGAAAGGGCGGCTTGGGCAAAAAGGGGTTTCCCGGTGGATTGAAAACCCGAAAGGGCGATCCAGGCAAAAGTTAGGGAATTAAAGCGTATGACTATGTCTCGTCGGATCACTTTAAAGAACAATCTCTTCATCAACCAGTTCCAAGCTTCTGATCAATCCAGTCATCAGCGAACGAAACATTTGAATGGACAAGATATTCCGAGTTGTGAAGGCTATGACAGGATGGGATCCCATATAATTGTTATACATAGCCATCTTTCTTTTGTATAAATTTTCAATTCTTTACGACAGCATCCTCTTACTAGGGTGTCTGTTTCCTTTGTACAAAGATACTCATAAAAAGTTAATACAAATACTTTTCCAAATACAGAAATTTGCTTTGTCTTCCTTTTTCTCTTTTGCACTTATGTTTTATTTGAGAAACGTCCAATGTTTTGTTAAATAGGCATATGCATTTGAACATAATCATTTTCCTTACAAACCAAGAAGAGATGATTGCAGATAGTTTAAGGGTACAGATAGATATCTCGATACCCTTTCAGAAGAAATTCCCCGCAGATTTAAACTCCAAATTCCTCGGCAAAGTCAAAATCCAGAACTTAATTCCCCAAACAGAGTTAAACTTCAGGATCCTCAGCAGAAAAGCTTTCTCCAAACTGATTTCCCCAGCCAGAGAGCCTTCCGAAACTCAAATTCCCCACAGAGTTAAGTTTCAGTATCCCCAGTGGAGCCTCAAGAATCTGAAAATCCTATCCCCATCGGAGCTAAGACTTTCAACTATCAAATCCCCAGCGGAACCAGACTAATGAACCTTCTCCCCACAGAGGTACTTCCCACCAGACTGAAAACTCTCAGTCTTGCTTCTCCAGCATAAGTCTACCAGGTTTTGGATTCCCCGGTAGAGATCATCAGAACTCTCTGGCCCTACTAGTCACCAAGGAATTCCAATCCCCAACAGTGGTCCTAAGATCCCTTAACATTTGAAGATCTTGTTCCCCAAGCAGTCAGCAGTCAACAAAGATATCTCAGCTTCAGCACTCAGATATTCCTACAATCCCCTGCAGCGGTCAATAATTCACTTTCCCCGGGAAACAGTCAAGATTCTATTATCTTTGGCAATCCAGGATTCATCTATCCTCCGCAAGACTGCTCATCAGCTTACATGCGCATTCATTACATTCATATCATAAACATTGATATAACATATATTGCATCATACATTTCATGCAACATAACTTTGTGTTTTAGCTAACATTTCATCCTTTTCAGGATAAGATTAAAAGGCTATCATTAACAATTGTTCAGATACAGTATGGATACACCCAAGACAAGGTGGTCATTATATTACTCATTCAGGATTTCAAGTCAGATACAGTGCAGATACACCCCAGACACGGCGGTCATTCTACTACTCATTCAGACTACAGCAATCAGATACAGACTAGATACACCCCAGACACGGCGGTCATTCTATATCTCATTCAGATTCGCTTATCCACCTCAAGGTTCAAAGCATTCCAAGCACGGATACCATTCTGACCTTTACAACAGCATTCTGATTCTCCCTAGTGTGTTCGCCACGGAAGTCATTCTGTCATTTATTTAGATCCCAGTTACAGTTTCAGATACACTCCAGACACGGAAGTCATTCTGTTACTCATACGGATCTCAATCCCAGTTACAGTTTCAGATACACTCCAGACACGGAAGTCATTCTGCTACTCATACAAATCTCAACTTCAGATACAGTCCAGATACACTCCAAACACGGTGGCCATTCTGTCACTCATTCAGAATTTGTCCCCAACACGCAGTTGCTCCATACAGATATTTCTCTGTTACCCAGATACAATACATATACACTCCAGACACGGCAGTCATTCTGATATTCATTCCATATTCAAACACAATTACATCTCAGATACGCCCCAGATACGGAGGCCATTATGTTGCTCATACAAACTCAGTCTCCAGATACAGCTCAAATGCATTCCAGACACGGATACCATTTTGATCCTCATTCTTTTGACCAATCACATTGCAGTTCAACAAATATTCCAGATGGCATCTTTAAGCACATCGACATAATGAACTCATATGAACCATTTGGTCAAGTTTGGATCACAATTCCACAAGAATTTGATCAGATCACTAAAAGGGCAAAATGGTCATTTTTAGGGTTTTGACTACACAAAGGCAATTTTTGACTGTTTGACCTAACCAATGGCAAATCAAGCTCATATATGGACTCAAGAACTCAATGGAATTGTCTTGATCCATTCAACAAGTTCAAAAGATCCCAAATGCACAAGATTGACAGATGAATTTTCCAGTCAACTGATCAAATTTGACTGTATACTGAAAAGTCAAACTTTGACTTTTTGGTCAAAATCAAGTGCCAAGATTCATTTTTCATCAAGACATGTAAAATTATTAAACTTGTTCATCAAGAAACAAAAAATTGCAATTTAGGGTTTAAAATGAAGAAATTTCATAACTTAGAAATTTTCTAAGTTATGAAATTTCCTAATTGTTTCCTAAATTTGTCCCATTTTTTCATCAAGATGTAAATGGATTCAAGCAAAACTCAAAACATGAAAGTTGTAGTCCATTGCAAAATCTACAACTTTTATTCATAAAGTTTTTTCAAAAGAAGCTTGTAGCTCAAGTTATGATTTTTGGAATAGGGGTGCAAAACATTCTTAACTTAGAAAATTTTTGACCTATTTTAGGCAGGATTTTTGCCCAACTTCATGGCCACTTTTCACATGCTTCCACTTGGAATTTCAACTTGAATTACAAAGATGGATTGTAGTACACATTCCAAGCTTTACAAATTGTCCAAGAACTTCTCAAACACCCTTGTGGTTAGGGAGAATCGAATTTGCAAAGTTGGGCAAAATCCACTTTTATTCTTGACCAAGGCATGTTCATACACTTTGCATTTTCAAACTCAGCATGGTTCAAGCTAGATTACAGGCCTCTAATCCCATTAAAACTCAATAATTAAATGCCAATCCATTGTGTTCTAGCATTATTTTGTTCATATAGTCATTACACAAAGAATTGACCTTTAAATGGAAAAAGCAAGTTTGCCATTTTGAAAAAAGCAATGCTTTATGTCAAAGTCCATATCTTGGAAGTACAAGCATATCATTGAGGCACAAGTTTGTGGACAAATCCCACTGACCAAGAAGAGAAAATGCAGCATGCTTGAGGGACCTGCATTGGCCTATAACCCAACTTGACTATCTTTGCTTATCTAAGAAGAAAACTTGCATATTGAACCATAACTCACATTCCTGCAAAGAACAACAAAAACAAACTTTGTAAACACATTTCATACTCCCTAACTGACCTAAAGCACGACCAAAATACCCTTGATCCCTCCTCATACAGAAAATCACAGTGTTGTGGCAAAACAGGGCATAGGCTGCAACTTGAATCCCACAGTCATTTCCTGTCGTGCGTTTTGGCTAAAACCTCTTCAAACACATTCCCTACCATCCATTAAAGCTATTCCAAGCATTGAACTTGAACTGTAACATCCATAACCAAGGTTTCCATTTTCACTTTTCAACTGTGCAGGTTGACTTACATAGCTCGATTCAGTTAGTTTCAAAGCAAGCTAGAGGTTGGAGGAGCATCCTTGGACTTCAGGAAAGCTGTACAAATCCTTAAACTCCATTGAAGGTACCTCCATTACTGCACACGACTCAAGCTGAACAGGTAAAATTTTGAACTTCTATCTCTCTATCCAGGCATAGTTAGGCTTAAGTTTGTGAAGAAATCATGTTCTACTCATAGCCCTGAAGCCATCCATGTAGTTACTTTTCATTTATATTGTGTGTGCTGTGAGAATTTTGAACTTAAACATGGAAGAAAAGTTAGGTTAGAAATTGGGGGAGGAGAAATTCTCTCTCGTTTCTGAGAGTTAGAACAACTTTTTTATATGTTTGAAATCGTGACTTGATGCTCTACATTATTGATGTTGTAAGTTTTTGTTAAAAGTCAAGGAATCAGGATCTGTGATTGACAAGAAGAAACACACATTTTTGTTTCTGTTTGAATGGCTGGAGGTTGAAGACAAGCCACTTGGGCTGGGCCTGAGTTGTTTTTCTGTTTGCACCACTTTTCTCATTTTGCACCCCCTTGGCCCATTGTGTGATATTTTGATTATTTTTGACTTTTTATTTTTTCTTCTGACTTGATATTTTTTGTCAACACATAAAAAACATTAAAAATATTTTTTTCACATTATTTTATATTTTTTGGCATTTATTTGCTTATTTAAACATGTGCATGTAAATAAATATATATATACTTTTATTTAAGACACTAAAAAATAATACAAAATATATTTATTTTCAGTTATTATTTTATTTTACCTTTTGAAAACATTTTCTCAAAATATACTTTTTTTTGGTAAATAATAAATATTTTATTTTTATACATATTTAGTTTATTAAGTATACATAAATATACTTGTACATATTTATTAGAATATTTAGGACAAAAACATGAAAATAATACTCTTTTATTTTTATTAATATTTGACATCAAAAAATACCTTTTATAATATACTTTTTTATTTTTGTATATATTTAATAAGTATTAATAAGTAAAATACCATTTATTCAAAAAATTAGGGTTTTACCCTAAAACCATAAAAATATCAAAAATTAACCTTTTCATTTTTGTTTATATTTTACATTGAAAAACACTTTTACATACATAAAAAACCATTTTTTGTGCATAATACGTTTTTGCATTTTTTATCTGTATTTATTCAATTATTGTACAATTAAATTATTTGTCTATTCAATATGGATGTAATAGTCTAGATTTAATTTCTTGCTAAATATCCCCCATTCAAACATTTGTACCCCCATCCCCATAATTATGTTGTAATAATTTAGGATTTTAATTTTCCGCATTTAAAAGCTTTCCAATTATGCCATGATAGACCTAGGGTTTGTATGCAAAAATCAAATAACAAATAGCTTGACCTAATTCAAAGACAAAAAGCATGAAAATGGACAACACCAATCACACTTGCACCCTTAGGGTTACTCCACTTGTTGCCTTCAAAAAAGGGCCATGCTTGCATGTTGAGTGTCTTTGGCCAAACAAAAACAAATCTAATGATCATAGTCCCTCAATGACGCTTTCTCAAGTTGCCTAAAAATGATCAAGTCCCTTAAAGGAAAAATTGCCAAAGACACTTGGCACCATTGCATTCATGGTCTAAACGATGACCCGCGCCTGTCCCGTTAACATCCTAACACAAGATTGTCCACCAAATACAATGGTGGAACAATACTGTTAAAAGGGTTAAAACATAGGAAAAATCTTTGGGTAAATTTAGGGGTAGACAACTCTTAGTTACTTGATCGAACTTGCAAAACAAAACCTTACCTATTTTCAAAATACACATCACAACACAATTTCAAAAAAAACTTTCAAAACATAGAGAACTTTTCAAAAGACAAATACACCTTTGTATATATTCAAACATGGATCATTACAAAGGTTGCCACAACAAATGGCCTCTTTTCAAAACCTCTTTCAAAATCACACACAAAGCACCATTTCAAACAATTGAAAGCACCATTTCAAACAATTGAAAATGCAAGGCAAGTGATCTAAGCGAGTAACTAAGAGCCCATGGATAACCATGGATAGAAAGGGTGCTAATACCTTCCCTTTCTATAATCTACTCCCCGAACCCAAGAAAACATCTCAAAGGTTTTTGCTGTGCTTTTTAACCTTTCCTTAGGATAAAATAAAAAGTCGGTGGCGACTCTTGATAAACAGAAACATTTGCGAAAACAAACGCAAAAACCAAGTCAGTTCTCCCACCGTATCACATGGACCATGTTAGGAATGAGTTTCAAACTCGAAAAGATAGGCCCATTATGAAAAAAATCCAAGTTTGGTCAATATTTGCTTCATGCATTTTTTCAAAAATTGGCCAACTTTGACATTGCACATCTCTCTTAATTTTAACCCTATGAGGGTTTTCTTGGACTTTTTAGAAAGCTTAGGATATCCCTAAGCAACTTCTTTGGTTTCATCTCAATTGGATCTTCCATTTGCATGTAAGAAGCTTTGACCCAAAAGGTGTTTTTGTTGACTTTTGAAAAGGACCAATAATGTCTGAATTTATATCTTTTCACGAGTGCATTTCTTGAACTTGAGGGATGAGTATGAGTTGTAGGTAATTGGATTCTATTAAAAATGAGCCTTGGATGAGAAATTTCTGATAAAGTATGAGAAAGTTATGCCTGGTCAAAGTTTGGTTGACTTTTCCTATAGGAACCCTAATTTAGCAACTTTTGAGTTTTGATGAATTAGGAGCATTCCTTGAGGAATCATGATCAACCCTTGATAAAATGATGGATATCACTTCAAAATGTTTATGTTGACCAAAAATCTTGAAGTTTTACTGTATGTGGGTCACAATTGACTTTTGACCTAGTATAGTTGATTTTCAGGCATTTGAGCAGTTGACTGGGCAAACTTCTTGTGCAAGGCAGGAAACTTGGAATGGATGATCTTGAGGACATATTAGGGCAATGGAAACCACTTAGGACCCTTGGAAACTCAAACATCTCGATGAGGAGTGAAACCCTAGTTTGAGGATTATTGTCTTAGGAGGAAGATTTGTCTGGTCAATTCTTAGGCATCCTTGGGCAAGTTGAGGACCTCTAGGAGTATCTTTTGAGTAAAATGAGAGGGAAAATTTTGGGGTACAACAGATGCCCCTGTTAAATCTTCTTAAACCTGAGGATGTAGATTGGTTATTCTGCCTTTCGTGATCTGAAGGTAGAAGATGATTGAACACAGTGCCCAGAAATTTGCACTCGCATGAAGTAATAGTGATTGGTGATATCAGGAATGGGCTTACAGATGCCATTTGGAAGTCGACAGAGATATCGGTTGCATAAGATATTCCTTTGCAAGAATTCTTGTACCTGTCGTTCAAGAGGACTTCGCCGGGGAATGTTGATTTATTTCCTGGGAAATAGAGTATAGGAGCTTCAGTTATCCATTACTCTACTGGGGAATTAACTCCTGATTGAGGAAGTGGAAGTAAATTGCATATTTGGTCAGGGTCCAGGCTGCACAGTGACTTACTAAGGGAATGTGAAATTGACCGTATCTGGTCGGGTCCAGGTCTTACAGTGTTGTAAAATGTTGTCTGGAGATAAGAGAGAAGAAACCTGGATGGTAAGGTTATGAGAAGGAACATGGGCCGTAGGGTTACTTCGAAACGAAAGCCTGGATAGTAAGTGTGATACGGTGGCAGAACCGACTATTTTGAAACGCTGGTTTGCATTTTGCGTTTTGTGTTTGCAAAATGTTACGGTAAGCAAGAGTCGCCACCGACTTTTATTTCATCCAACCGGAAAGGAAAAAAGTACAGAAAAATCCTTTTTCTAGATATTCTGAGTACGGGGGGTAGATTATAGAAAGGGAAGGTGTTGGCACCCTTTCTATCCATGGTTTTCCATGGGATCTTAGGTACTTCCTCATCTTTTAAAATTGCTTGTGTATATGCTTTGTTTTGAAAAAGTTTGACTTCGTGATAACCCTTGTATCAGTCCTCAAAGGTGTGACGAAGTTGTTTTGAAAATTGTTTTGAAATGTGTAAGTGTGAAGAGTTTGATTTGAGCAAGTACCTACTAGCATCTACTTACTCGAAAAAAGATCGTTTCTATTCTCATTCCTTTAGACAGCGCTATCCTACTATTGAGAAATAGGTAGTGCCGTCGTTGGAGTTGTAAGGGTCAATTCGAATCACTAAAGCAATGTTAGGACACCTTAGTAGTAACCCTAGAGTCTTAAGATCATATTCGAGGCAACATTTCCGAGGCAACGTTTGATCTTTTTAGACAGATGGGTAACCACTAAGACATCCTATAATTAATGACTGTTTACCGAAGACAACCGAAGTGTGAGTATACCTTAAGAGTGGCATGTGCGAGTGATTTGTTTTAATTATTTATCTTTGCACATTAGGGTTTTCTAACTGGATTAAGTTGTCATGCATTCTTGTCATACAATCCTATTAACATACATCTAAACAGTCAAATATTTGCAAGAATTAAAATGCGAGAAAGTCAATCTACGCTATTACAAGGCTTCAGGGATGGGGATTAATTACATAGCCAAAAACCCATAAAAGATGATAAATAAAAGAAAATCCTAGATTAAACTATTACATACCGTGAATAGTAACATCAATATTGCAAAAATTAATAAACACGCGCGATGAATCAAATACAAGATAATTAGGGTTTTGACCCCAACTATACCTAATTATAATTTAAAGGGAAAATCATTTTTGTCGTTTTTTGTTATTTGAGAAAATAAAGCTCAACATAAAAAAAAGAACCTAATTAATAATTAATTTTAATTAATAAAAATAATTAAATTAACCTATTTTTTGTATTTTTATTTATTTGAGAAAGAAAATAATTAAAACCAAGAATTAAACCTAATCTTGCTAATTAATTTTAATTGTAAAAAAGGTTAAAAATTACCCTAAGTTAAATTATACTAAATTAAATTAAATTTGATTAAAAAAAATTAATTCTAATTTTCATGAACTCTTGATTTTGTGATTTTGTGAAAAAAGATTAATTTTGTTAAAAATAATTAAGCAAAATAATTAAAAAACAAAGAAATAAAAAAAATAAAAAAGTGAAGAGATGGGCCTGATTGCATTAGCAAAAGAGGGGGTGTGGTTTGAAATTCTGAGCCCAACAAACTTCTGGCCCTTTTGACTTTTCCCAGTCCTGTGTGAACGTTTGACTGGGCGCATGATGGTCCTCCAGGGGGAAGGCGTTAGATTTGAAGCCTTGGTGGATTGAACGGTCAGATCTGGATAACACATGGTGGATCCCTTGACATGTAATACGCTGGATTGCCTGTTCAAGAAAAGCATGAATAAAAGTTGGGACCTGGGGATCGAACCCAGGTCCTTATGCATTCTTCCCTTGCACGCTTGCCAACTGAGCTGGCTGTTTTAGTTGTACATATAATTAAAAACAATCATAATATGATAAAAACAAAATGTTAAACTTTAAAACGCGCGAAATTTAAACTGGCAAGTCAGGGAGCGCCATGTATGGTCATTTTCTTCCTCCCACCGTCGCTTTAGGTTTTGTGGCTTTTACCTACAAACATCAAGCGTAGGTATAGCCCCTGTCCATTCTAAAATCCTGTACGCGCATGATAAATGAAAACTAATGGTACTAATCAACTCATTACAACCTCACGAGCATCATGGTACCATTATCAATGCCCAATTTTTCCTGTATAAGAAACCCCTAAAAACAAAGAACAAACCCTAGCCATGGCAGTTTTACGTATAATCAATAAAAATGCAATTGAATATAGTGATTAGCTTGCAAACATCTAAAGGATTGTAAATATGCCAATCAATCATGCTAAATATGCCAGAATTAACATATTCGATTTCAAGAAAATAGGCAAACCATATAAACGTTATAGGGTGATTCTGAGCGTCCCAGACCTTGAACACGATCTTGTTGGCTTCAGGGATGACCCAAGAACCTGAATTGATCGTTTTAAATGCTTGAAATGGCCTACGGAACAAGATGTGATCAACACTTTTTCTTGAAAAATTTGAACTTCGTTCTCTGCCTTCTCACGCCTCTAGCCTCTCTTATTTGGTCTGCCTTTGTCCACTATCTATAATAGAATGCATTAGGGTTAGAGTTTGCATCAAATCTTTTCCATTTATGAAGATTGATCCTTTATTCATTCCTTGCACCAAATCTTTCCAAAACAAGCATTTTCAATCTTTTTCTGTCCATATGAAGCCTTGCATGATTTGATCTTGTCTCCAGTTGTATAATGACTCTAATCATGCACAAAATCTCAAGGTTTAAATGATTTTTGATATTTTCATTATTTTGTATTGATTTTATTTGATTTAAATGAAATAAAATCAAAATAAATAACAAAAATAAAAGAATACCAAGTGGAAGGGCTCATGGGTCGTGGATCACATTACGAACTCAGTGCAAGCATAAAAAGTTGGGCCCATTTAGCAAAAAATGCAATTTTGGACACATTTGACTTTTGGCAATTTTACAAAAAGGGTCAACTTGGCCAATGCATAACTCTCTCAATTTTGATCCTAGAGAGGTGTTCTTAGACTTTTTAGAAAGCTTAGGATGTCGTGTAAGCAACCCTTTTGGTGTCATCTTAATTGAGTCTTCCATGTTAATGTATGAAGCTTTGACCCAAAAGGTGTTTTTGTTGACTTTTCAAAATGACCTATAATGTCAAAAATCATATCTTTTTGTGAGTGCATATTTTGGACTTTGGAGAGGAAGATGAATTGTAAGGAATTGCATCCTCTTAAAAATTAGCTTTGGATGGGTCATTTTTTATGAAGCATGAGAAAGTTATGCTTGGTCAAAATTGAGTTGACTTTTCTTGCAAAACCCGAATTTAACAACTTTTGGGCTTTGATGAATTGTCAGAAATCCTTGATGAATCATGATCAACCCTTGACCAAATGATGAATGATACTTCAAAATGAGGATTTTGACCAAAAATCTTGAATTTTGACTGTAAGTGGGCCACAGTTGACTTTTGACCTAGCACAGTCGATTTTCAGGCATTTGAGCAATTGACTGAGCAAACTTCCTCTGCAAGGCTTGAAAATTGACATGGATGATCTTGATAACATATTAGGACAAAGGTGAGCATTTGAGTCCTTTGTAGTTCACACATCTTGATGAAAATGGAAACCCTAATTTGGGGTATAGTGCCTTAGGAGAAAGTTTTCCTGGTTAACTCTTGAACTTCCTTGAGCAATTTGAGGACCTCAATTGACATGTATTGATAAATATGGGAGGGAAAATTTTGGGGTACAACAGCTTCTCCTATTCAATCTTCTTAAACCTGAGGATGTAGATTGGCTTGTCTGCCTTTCGTGATCTGAAGGTTGAAGATGATTGGACACTAAATTTCCCAAAAATTTGCACTCGCATGAAGTGGTGCTTGATTTGTGATATCGAAAATGGGCTTATGGATTCCATTTGGAAGTTTCTAGAGAATCATCGTGGATGGCCTTAGAGATGCCATCCGAATAAGTGTTGATCGCACAAGAGATTCCTTTGCGAGAATCCATATACCTGTTGTCGAGGAGGACTTCGTTGGGGAATATTGGTCTCTGTCCTTGTGTTTGGTCAGGGTATATGTTGCACCGCGACTTACTGGGGAAATGTGAAATCAATTTGTGTTTGATCGGGTCCCAGTCTTACAGCGTTGTGGACTGTTGTCTGGGGATAAGGGAGGCCGAACCCAGATAATAAGGTTGGGAGAAGGAACCTGGATAGTAGGGTTGCTTCGAGATGAAAGCCTGGATGGTAGGGCTGCGAGAAGGAACCTGGATAGTAGGGTTACTTCGAGATGAAATCCTGGGTAGTAGGGCTGTAAGAAGGAACCTGGATAGTAGGGTTACCTTGATATGAAAGCCTGGGTAGTAGGGCTGTGAGAAGGAACCTGGATAGTAGGGTTACTTCGATATGAAAGCTTGGGTGGTAGGGCTGTGAGAAGGAACCTGGATAATAGGGTTACCTTGATATGAAAGCCTG
This sequence comes from Vicia faba, assembly GCA_948472305.1. Classification (NCBI taxonomy): domain Eukaryota; kingdom Viridiplantae; phylum Streptophyta; class Magnoliopsida; order Fabales; family Fabaceae; genus Vicia; species Vicia faba. The sequence goes on along the minus strand of OX451741.1, from coordinate 1,066,150,313 downwards.
GGTAGTAGGGTTGTGAGAAGGAACCTGGATAGTAGGGTTACTTTGATATGAAAGCCTGGGTGGTAGGGCTGTGAGAAGGAACCTGGATAGTAGGGTTACCTTGATATGAAAGCCTGGGTAGTAGGGTTACCTTGATATGAAAGCCTAGGTAGCAGGGCTGTGAGAAGGAACCTGGATAGAGTTGCATTTGTCGCGCTGACGATTACTATGTTTAGCTTCGAGTGTTGATTATGCACCTGTTGGAAATTATTGATAATAACTGTATTTTCCTGAAATAAACACAGGGTTAGTTATGTGCGATGCATGAGATGCATTGTGTGATGACATTCAAAAAATAAGTGAGACTATGTTATATGGGATGTATGCACATGTCATAATGTATGAACATGAAATGCTGACGTAATAATCTGAATTTGGGAGAATAAATCCCTGATTTCTTGTTTGGAGAGTATGAGAAATGGTATTCTTGGCTGCTGTAACAACCACAATTCCTCTGCTTATATTGGGGATGATGAACAGAGATGACTAGCTGGGGGTTTTCCCCTTGGCTGGTAAATATTCTGCCGGATGAGACTCTGCCTGAGGATAACCCTGCAGGGAATAACTGTGTTAGAGAGGAGATGCTCTGTTGATAGATCTGCTGACTTGGAGAAACAACTCAGTTGGGGATGAATTACCGTTGTTGGTGATAATGAATTTTGTCGGGGATTGAATTTTTTCCTGTGAGAGAAATAAACTCTGCTTGGGAAAAAATTACTGGCTCACTCTCGATTGTGAACCTCAATTGGGGAGAGTTATGTCCTGTTCGAGAAAACTAACATTACCGTTCTTGGATACATTTTAATCTGTGGAGAGTGTATGTACCACTACTCATGTTCTCAAGCGGAATCTACCTTGGTACCTGATGGTCAAAGTAACTGTAAGGTTTGGGCACTTTTTTTCTGTTTATGGAATTACGAGTAATTGTCTTTTGTTTTTTCATGTAAATATTTTTGAGCAGCAATTATTTTCAAATGCATATATCAAAAATGAATCATTGGACGTTCTTGCAAAATAAAACAGAAAAAGAAAAGCAAATTGAAATTTCTTGTGAAAATGAATTGTATTGATTTTTGAAGTTGGCCTGTAATAGGCGTTTTGTACAAAGAGGCTGACGCTCTAGTAAGAGAACGCCACCGAAAGATGGAAATTACAATTAAAAAGAAAAACAGCTATGTGAAAGAGTCTCGTTGGGTTCCAATTCTGCTATTTCCTTTATATCTTCAAGCATCTCATCACTTTGTTGTTTGATCGAAGGTAGATCAGATTGATTGGCGCCGTCCGAGCTTGATAGTTGATACCGAGGCCTGGTTGCAAGATGATCCAATGAGACATAGTGTTACGCTTCAATACCTAACTTTTTCCTGGACCGCCCTTTCGGGTTTTCAGTCCACCGGGATACCCTTTTTTTCCCAAGTCGCCTTTTTCAGGTTTTTGACTTGCCGGGTGTACAATTTTTTTTTAAAATTTTCATCCCTTACTCTTGCCCGAACCCTTTTGGTTCGCCGGGAAGCCCTTATTTTTGCCTAGGCCAATCAATCTAGCGGGTCTTTGATTATGCGTAGTATATTTATACTATGTCTGCATTGACGGGGTGAGGAAGGTCATCACCATCCATGGTGGTTAGAATCATAGCTCCTCCTGAGAAAATGTTCTTAACCATAAATGGCCCTTTGTATGTGGGGGTCCATTTCCCCCTGGGATCACCTTGCGGTAGTATAATGTGCTTGATCACTAGATCCCCTAATTGATATTCTTGGCATCTGACCTTCTTGTTAAAAGCCTTGATCATCCGCTTTTGATACGTCTGACCATGACAGATATCAATAAGTCTCTTTTCATCAATTAGATTCAACTGATCAAGTCGTGTTTGGATCCAGTCATCTTCGTTCAAACCCGCATCCTTCATAATCCTGAGAGACGGTATCTGGACCTCGATGGGTAGGACTGCCTCCATGCCATATACCAAAGAGTATGGTGTTGCCCTTGTCGACGTCCGTGATGAGGTATGATACCCATGAAGAGCGAATGGTGACATCTTGTGCCAATCTTTATATGTCATTGTCATCTTCTGCACAATCTTCTTGATGTTCTTGTTAGCCACTTCCACAACCCCATTCATCTTCGGCCGGTAGGGAGAAGAGTTATGATGCTGAATCTTGAATTGTTTGCAGAGCTCGGTGATCATTGTGTTGTTGAGATTTGTACCATTGTCAGTAATAATCCTCTCTGGGACACCATATCGACAGATCAGATTATGTCGGATGAACCGCGCCACGACGTTCTTGGTTACAGTAGCAAAGGAAGCTTCCTCAACCCACTTCGTGAAATAATCAATTGCTACAAGAATGAGACGATTCCCATTAGACGCAGTAGGCCTGATCTCGCCGATCATGTCGATGCCCCACATTGCAAAGGGCCAAGGAGCTGTCAAAACGTTCAAGGGAACCGGAGGTACATGCACCTTGTCAGCATAGACTTGGCACTTATGACAGGTCCGAGAGTGCAGATAACAATCGGATTCCATAGTGGACCAATAATATCCCGCCCGTAGGATTTTCTTCGCCATGGTATGTTCACTGGAATGAGTTCCGAAAGTACCTTCATGTAACTCTGTCATGATCTTTTCTGCCCCGGTCTTGTCTATGCACCGCAGTAAGGTTGAATCATGGTTACGCTTATAGAGGATACCATTATTGATGAAGAACTTCACAGTGAACCTCTTTAGAAACTTTTTATCATTAACAAATGCCCCCTCGGGGTATTCTTGAGCATCAAGATACCTCTTCACCTCGTGAAACCAGGGTTTATATGCCACTTTTTCAATCTCAATGTCACAGCAATGTGTGGGTTCATCCAACCTCTTAATGGTAATCTGGGGAGCTTCATTGTCCCACCTAACTTTGAACATAGAAGACATGGTAGCTAGCACGTTCGCTAATTGGTTCTCCTCTCTGGGGAAATGTTCAAAGGTTATCTCCTTAAAGTGCGGGAGCAATGTCAGTACATACTCTTTGTAAGGAATAAGATTCGGGTGCTTCGTATCCCACTCGCCTTTGATCTGACTTATCACTAGGGAAGAATCTCCGAATACACTCAAGAACTTAATCCTCAGGTCAATAGCAGCTCAAAGACCTAAGATACACGCTTCATATTCCACCATATTGTTGGTGCAGTTAAAACATAATCGGGCGGTGAACGGAGTATGACAACCCTCAGGAGATATAATCACAGCGCCAATGCCGTTACCCAAAGCGTTTGATGCTCCATCAAAATACATAGACCATCGGGATCCCTCCTCGGGTCCTTCATCCGGTCCAGGTTCTTCGCAGTCGGTTACCAACATGATATTCTCATCCGGGAATTCGAAATTCATGGAATGGTAGTCATCCACGGCCTGATGCACCAAATGATCCGCCAATACACTCCCCTTGATTGCTTTTTAGGTTGTGTATTGGATATCGTACTCAGTTAGGATCATCTGTCATCTTGCTATCCTTCCAGAGAGAGCGGGCTTCTCGAAGATATACTTGATTGGATCCATCTTTGATATCAACAAGGTAGTGTGAGTCTGTATATACTGTCTCAGCCGACGAGCAGCCCATGCCAAAGCACATCAAGTTTTCTTGAGCAATGAGTATCGGGTCTCATAGTCAGTAAACATTTTGCTAAGGTAGTAAGTAGCGTGCTCTTTTCGGCCAGACTCGTCATGCTGCCCCAACACACACCCCATTAAATTGTCTAGCACTGTCAAGTATAATATCAAAGGTCTTCCTTCAATTGGAGGCATCAAAATTGGTGGTTCTTGAAGGTATTCCTTGATTCTTTCGAAAGCGGTCTGTCATTCATCATTCCATTTTACTACTTGATCTTTCTTCAACAGCTTGAAGATTGGCTCACAAGTAGCAGTCAGATGTGAAATGAACCTGGCGATGTAATTCAGACGTTCCAAGAAACCTTTGACTTCTTTTTCTGTGCGGGGTACCAACATCTCTTATATGGCATTTACCTTTGCAGGGCCCACCTGAATACCTTTATCACTAACGATGAAACCCAGAAGCTTACCAGATCTTACCCTAAAGGTACACTTGTTCGGATTCAACCTCAGCTTGTATGTCTTCAACTTGTCAAACAGTTTCTGGAGATGATCGAGATGCTCTTCTTTGGTTTGAGACCTAGCTATCATGTCATCAACATAAAACTCAATCTCGTGGTGAATCATATCATGGAACAAGGCGACCATGGCGCGCTTATAAGTTGCCCCAGCATTCTTCAATCCAAAAGGCATTACCTTATAACAGAAAGTGCCCCATTGCGTAACAAAGGTTGTCTTCTCCATGTCCTCAGGAGCCATCTTGATCTGGTTGTAGCCAGAAAAACCGTCCATGAAGGAGAATATCTTGTGTTGCACGGTGTTGTCGTCCTTGGGGCTTGCCCTGTTCAGATCTCTATAGTCCACACACATCCGTACCTTACCATCTTTATTAGGTACCAGAACGACGTTGGTAACCCACTACGGATAAGAAGTGACGGTTAGGAATCCTGCGTCGAACTGCTTCATGACCTCTGCCTTGATTTTCTCTGATATTTCAGGGCACATACGGTGAACTTTCTGCTTTACCGGAGGGTAGTCTTCTTTGGTTGGCAGGCGATGTACCACAATATCAGTGTCCAACCCAGGCATATCTTCATAGGACCAGGCGAAGATCTCAACATAATCGTGCAACATCTGTATTAGCCGTTGTTTGACACTAGGCTCCAGATTAGAACCTATTTTAACCTCCTTCCTGTCTTCCTCTGTACCCAAATTCACTGACTCGACTGGCTCTTCATGAGGCTGTATTGCCCTTTCTTCCTGCTGTAATAGTCTAGCAAGCTCTCCCGGAACCTCACAATCATCCTCACCTTCGTCCTCGAATTGGTTGATCGGATTTTCAAAGTCATAACCGGCAGTAGCAGAACTGTTACCAATGGGATCCAGAGTGGATATGGATCTGCAGTATGATACGTGAGTGTGTGTAAGAGCATAGCTATTTTGAATAATGGGAGACGGAAAAGAAAGACAAGGAGTGCAAAATTTGTAATGCAAAAAAAACGTCCAATGTTTTATTGATGATATATGAAAATGACAAATAATAATAAGCCCTCACAAGCGAAGCCAAGGTGCCTCGGGAAAGGCACCGGGCCGTAAAGTTTCAAACTGTTTAGTACAAATATTAAAACAAAATTCAATTACTGTGAAATAAAAGAAACAAGTATGAAGTCCTTTGCTGTCCAGTTATTCAGTCCACCATTGGTTGCTGGGTAGATCCATCTATCGATGTCTGAATCTTCTTTGTTGTCTTCAATTGCATTAACTCCCTGATTGCTGATGTGTAGAGGAGGTCTTCCAATCCGTGCGCGCCTAACAGCCCTTTGAGCCCCTGAAGTAAAGCCCAAACCAAATTTGTCAGTTTTGTGAATGAAATCAGGGAGCCGACCCCAATTGGTACATCCACCTTCTTCAACAACAGCCCTAGCATCCTTGAGAGAAGCCATCTTCAGCGGAGGTTTGTTGATAGTAACTTCAGTTGACGCTAAAGCCTGAGGGACCTCCTCGAAGTTCTGACAAGGAGTTTCTATGAACTCCTTATCCATATCCACATAACAGAAAGAATTGAGATGAATTACCATGTACTCTTCTTCACCTCGTACCGTGACAATTTTCCCTTGTACCGGGTACTTTAACATCTGATGGAGTGTGGAAGTGACTTCCCCAGCCCTATGGATCCAGAGACGACCCAGCAAACAGGAATACGATGGTCTGATGTCCATTACGTAGAAGGTGGATCCAAAGGTCTGAGAACCCACTTTGACATGGATGTCCACCTCCCCGTGCACCATCCTTTTTGATCCATCAAAAGCCCTGACCACAATGTTACTCGGCTTCAAGGTCAGACCCTCACAGTCTAAACGGTCCAACGCTTTCTTTGGCAGAATGTTCAGCGAAGACCCCGTGTCAACCAACACATGAGCCATGGTGGTGCCCCTGCATTCAATCGAGACGTGCAGAGCATCATTATGATTTCTTCCTTTAGCGGTCAAATCCGCATCTAAAAACCTTAGCCCATTGTCAGCAGTCAGGCTAGCCACACAATCTTTGAACTAATCTGTAGAAGTTTCTTGCGGCACATGTGCAGTTTTGAGAAATGCGATTAGAGCCTTCGCATGGGCTTCTGAACACAACAACAAAGACAACATGGAGATCTTTGACAGGGTCTGCCCCAACTGTTCAACCACATTATAGTCATTTTTCTTGATAATTTTCAATATTTCCTCTATTTCTTATTTAGAGGTTTCCACCATAATTTTTCTAGGCGCCTCCGTCAGGGCAGGCTCACCTATGATTTCTTTGCCCCGAGTTTCAGATGGCTCGGCGACAGGGGTGATAAATGGAGTAGGAACTGGAACAGTGGTTGATGTACTAGCAGGAGGAATAACAACAAATTTGTGGATAGTCAGAGGGGAAATCTCGGGAAAAAAGAGTCTTCCACTTCTTGTGACTTTGCTAGCCCCGACAATATTACTGACATCAGTATCAGCTTCTTCATTATTCAACCCTTGCTTAATTCCATGATAATACACATCAACACCATAGTGCCATGTGACAGCCTTGTCTGAAGTGTATGGGATAGGACCAGGAACAATGATTATTAGTGGAGCAATTCTTTGAACAAGTGTAATCCTAACAGGTTTTCTTGAGGAAACCTTGGAAGGATTGGCGGAAATGGTTATGATGGCAACATCTTCATTGGGAATAACATGGATCATAGTTTTCTCGAACATAATCTCTTTGTTATCCATCAGTCGCTGAACACCTGTCTTTAACAAATGGCAACCAGTAGGTAGAATCGAGCACATGTGGCAACCTTCACCACAACTCGGGAACACACCGGCCAACAACAGATTCCTCTTAACAGTCACAAGAAGAGTAGAAATTTCTTCAACAAAGGTCACAAACAAGTCATTGTCAACAACATTAACCCAACGACCATGCTTGGGAATTGGAGCAGTTATTACATTCGGCTTTTCTGGAGCATCAAACTTTATCTCCTTAGCTTCCAGCAAATCTTGTACTTTGTTTCTCAAAGCCCAACATTCATTGGTATCATGGTCAGGGCTTTCAGAATGGTAGGCGCACCGTGCGTTGGCATTGTATCTAGGAGAGGTAGTGTTGGGATTTTTGGGAGCCTCCCTCAATGTGGTCAAGTTAGATTTCAACAAGTGAGGTAACACTTCAGCCAATGTCATGCTAATGCGGATAAACTGCCATTATGGTCTTTCCATCCTCTGTTGATTGTTGCATTGTGGAGCAACAACGGGTCTTGGTATCACTACAACATTTACCGTTTGACGGTGTTCATATTTGTTTTGGCCCCTCGGGCTATAAACTGCACTGGCTTCCTTCTTACCTGTAAAAGGTTTCTTTATCGAACTCGAAGAGGTGTACTTCTGTATTTTGCCACTTCGAATCCCAGCCTCCACTCTTTCTCAAGTTAAAATCAACTCGGTGAAACCAGACAATGAACTGCCAATCAAGTGATTGAAAAATGGACCAGACAACATTCCCAGGAACATATCAACCAACTCCCTATCAGACAAAGGGGGTTGAACTCTGCCAGCCAAATCTCTCCACTTTTGAGCATAATCTTTGAAACCTTCGCCTGCACCCATGGACATATTCTGGAGTTGAGTACGAGTGGGAGCAAGGTCGACATTATATTGGTACTGCTTGTAGAAAGCGGCAGCCAGACCTTCCCAGTTTCGAACATTGGCCCCTTCCAACTGGTAGAACCATTCAAGCTGAGTCCCCGACAGACTATCTTGAAAGAAGTGCACCCACAAATTTCTATCAGCTGTGTGGGGTTGAATTTTCCTAACATAAGAGCAGAGATGGAGTTTCGGGCAAGACACTCCATCATACTTAGCAAAAAAGGGAGCTTTGAATTTTTGAGGGATGACTACTCCAGATACCAGTCCTAGTTCTCCGAAATGCAAACCAGGTATCTTCTGGATTTCCATAGCACTCAGACGGTCTTCTAGCTTCTTGTACCTATCCTCGGCAGGAGGATATTGTGTTGGTGTAAGCCCTAGAGGCCAATACTTTTGGTACTTGTATCGAATTATTTATTAATAATAAAAGGCATTTCTTTATTATGTTTGCTTTCCAAAATAATAAAGTCCCTAGAATGGTTTATTTGTTTAATGAAATGTTAAGTGTGACTTAATCATGAGATCCCATTAAACATAAGACACTATTCTTAAAGTATCCGTAGTCGAGCTTTAATGTGAAGTGGGATAACATTAAAGCATTAAGATTATTATGAAGATAGATTGATGATCACATCTCACGGATCATAGATAAGGAGTTATCAAGTCTTGACATAGGTATGAATATTAGGAGTAATATTTATACTGGATTGACCCGTTATGAGAATACTACATAGAATGTTATGCAAAGTGTCATAAGTTATTCTCATGATGATAATGGTGTATACCACCCTTCGACCTGAAACCACTATGGACCCTAGATGTAGAGTCAAGTACTTTATTGCTGATCAAACGTCATCCGTAACTGGATGACTATAAAGACGGTTGATGGGTACTTCACAAAGCATGCTGAGGGACATGAGTGAACTAGATGGAATTTGCTCATCCTGCATAACAGGATAAATGTCTAAGGGCCCAATATTGAACTGGACAAGGGTGACACAGTGTATGCCTTATGTTCAATATAGACATGAGGGCAAAAGGGTAATTGTACAACACAAATATTATCACGGAAAAGGTTTGGTCAGATCACATGACATTTTCGTGACTTGGGTAACAGTGATGTGTTGCTAGATACCGCTCACTGTTTATTATATTAAATGTGTGATTTAATATAATTGCCAACGTCGTGAAAACCTACAGGGTCACACACATAAGGACAGGTTGATGAGAGATAGAATAAATAAGGAACACCGTAAGGTACGGTGCACTTAAGTGTAATACGGAAATTGGTAAGGTACCACGTGGATAAGTGATATATGGTACATCATAAGGTATGATGTCCATAAGCTTAATTGGGCTTTTAGCTTATAGCCTTAATTGGGCTTTTAGCTTGTAGCCCACACGAGTGATTCTATAAATAGATCCCTTGTGATGAAGCAATTTCACTTGATGCATTTTCGTTTTTGACTCTCTCTCTCTCTCACTCAAGGTTTCCGTTCGTGATCAGCTAGCACTGTGACTGGAAGCGATCTGTTCGTGTGGACTGAGTAGAGGCGTTGTTCTTCATCAACGCTCGTGATCACAACATCAAAGTTCTGAATCGCCACAAGAGGTAAATATTTCTATCACTGACCATGCTCATTCGTAAGGATCACTAAAGGAAAATTTTATATTCCGCTGCGTTTTTATCGCAATTTTCCTTCATATTGCTCATCATCAAAATCAGTATCATTATCAAAGACTGCAGGACTGAGGCCCTTTTCTTCTTCTTGGTTCTCCCCTTCTTTGGATGAAGAGGTCAGATCAGCTTGGTGCTTCAACCTTTCTCCAAACCTTCTGCCCATATTCAGAAACCCGACCTTCTTCTTCTTCTTCTTCTTTTCTTTCAGAATGAGAGTTTTTAGATACTCTTGTCCCTTAGCCAGACTTATGAACATCTGTTGGAACTGGGTGTTCTGTGTCTGAAGCTCTTTGATGGCTTGATCAGAAGACATTTCTGCTAAAATAAACAGTGGAGAAGATAAGAAACCTGTAGTGGTACATGTGATGATGTACATGATAATGGGATGCGTATGTAATGATTTCAAAGACTTTGGGAGATTTAAATTTGAAAACCAAAAATAAACAAACTTTATTAGCTTAACTTTGAAAGGTTCAACAATGCCTTTAAGGCGTTTCAAAGAAGTAAACAAATCTAAAACTAGAAAATAAAAATCAAAAGTCCCATGTGTGATACGGTGGGAAGAACTGACTGTTTTTTGATATGCTGGTTTGCTTTTTGCGTTTGTTTTCGCAAAATGTCGTGGTAAGCAAGAGTCTCCACCGACTTTTATTTTATCCAACAAGGAAAGGAAAAAAGCACAGAAAAATTCCTTTTTCGAGATTTTTTCTCGGGTTCGGGGGGTAGATTATAGAAAGGGAAGGTATTAGCACCCTTTTTATCCGTGGTTATCCACGGGCTCTTAGGTACTTGCTCATTTGTTTTCAAAAATGTTTTCTTTGTGCTTGTGGGTTTGAAAAAGTTTTTGTTTGAAACTTCGATTTAACTCTTGCTTCTTTCCTCAAGAGTGTAATGAAGTGTTTTTGAAGACTTGTTCGAAAAGGAGTGTAAGTGTGAAAATTTTGTTTTGTTTTGGATGAGCAAGTATCTAAGAACTAATCTACCTACTCGAAAAAGGAATCGTTCTATGCTAATTTCCTTTAGACAATGCTATCCTACTATTAGTGAGTAGGTAACACCGTCGTTAGAGTTTGAGGGTTAATTCGAATGAGGGACATACGGTCACTAAAGCAATGTTAGGACGCCTTAGCGGTAACCCTAATATCTTAGATCACTTGTTTGAGGCAACAATATCCGAGGCAACTATTTCGAGGCAACTATGATCTTTTAGACAAGAGGATGACCTCTAAAACGACCTATACTCAATGACCGTTTACGAAGGCAACCAAGTGGGGTGTACCCTAAGAGTGCACATGTGCGAGTGTGTCGTTTTCAGTTATTTTTATCTTTGCACATGTTAAGGGTGATCTAATTTGATTTTAAGATTAAACATTCAGTCTTGTCATGCAAACCCTATTATCAAACATCTAGCAGTTATATAATTTACGGAATTAAAATGCGGAAATTAAATTACAAGGCGTCGGGTATTTACATCGCCAAAAGCAACCCTTTAAAAATAAAATAAAGTGGTAAATAAATAAAATGTCCTAATTATCTATTACATACCGGAAACAGATACATCAATATGGATAAAGAAAAGTAAATCACGATGCGAAATTAAATCGGAAGCACAATTAGGGTTTTGACCCTTTTAAAAGAAAATGCTTTTTTTGTTTTTATTTAAGAAAAGAAATTAAATCCTAAATTAAAAGCTAAATTAATTATTAAATTAATTAAATGAAAAATAACAAATGACATATTTTTGGGTTTTTGTTATTTTAAGAAAGAAAATAAAATAATTAAATTAGAATTAAAACCTAATGATTTCTAATTAATTTGAAATATTTACAAAAATAAATTAAAGTTTCCTAGAATTAAAAACCTAAATTAATTAGTTAGCATTTATTAAAAAAAGGAATTCTAAAATTTTATTGGATAAAAATATTTTTTGTGATTTTGTGATAAAAAAGAAAATTTTGTTATTGGTTAGAAATTAATTAAATAAGATAAATAAATAAACTAAAATAAATAAAAATGTGAGAGAAAGAGAGAATGGGCCTTTGGAGGTGCTGGAAGCATTTTTGTAGGCCCAAATGAAGCTGATCCGTTTGGACTTTCTTGATCCAATGCATGGGCGTTGATTGAGTCCATGGTGTACCCTCAAGGCTTGGCCACCAGATCTGGCCATCTGGCCATCTGGCGTGTTGATTGGTGAGGGAGTATGGTAGATCTTAGGCTGGCATGTGCACTGGAATATCTGAAAACAAATAATATTGAGAAAGGGGGGACCTGGGATTCGAACCCAGGTCCTGAAAGGATATTCAATGCCAAGCTTACCACTACGCCATGCTGTTTTAATTGTTAGTAAAATATGTATTAATAATAATATAAGAAAACAAACTCAATGACCAGAAAAAAGAAAAAAAAATGCGCGTGATTCGAATAGTCCAATGGGGACGTAACACGTATTGTCCCTGACCTCCCAACCGTGGCTAAAAATGCAAACACTTATACCAACGGACAGAGGTCCGTCGTTACAAGCCTGGTCCATTCCAAAATCTTGCATAGGCCCCGAAAATGCATTCTAAGAGCATGGTTGAACTCGTCATCTCCTTCTGATTGTAACCATGCCCATCATTGGGGCCAATTTTCCCTGAAACGAAAATCCCTAAAACCAGAAGCAAACCCCTAACAATGGTGGTTTGTGCTACAGAGCATATAAATGAAATTGGTTGTTACAGAAAGTTAGCAAATGACATGGTGATCACAAATATGCAGTTATTTTGTATTAACAATGCCTAATTTATGAAACACGAAATCAAGGACATGGCGGTTTTGTGGACCACTTACAGCGCTTGGGAGGGTCTGAAAACACGTTGTCTTGATTGGTTTAGCTTCTGAGAATTTCCAGGAAGCGATTGGGATAAGTCTCAAGCCTTGAAATTGCCTCTAGGGTTGATTTCGATCTCCCACTTTTTTGTGATTTTTGCAACTTTCATTCTGCCTCTCCTATTGCTCTGTAACCCATGTTTCTGTCTTGCACGCTTGCTTATGTATTGCACATTGTATTAGGGTAACAAACTTTATCCAAATCCTCCTACATTGATGATTGCATATTTGATTTGATCTTCCATTAAAACCTTCTAATTTTGGCTTGAATCCAATCTCTTTGTGCATAATGGTCTTGATACGAATTTGATTGCAAATCTAGTTGTAATTGGAGCCTGAAATGATCAAGAAATCCATTGGTATCAACGCTTTGGATTTTATTTGATTTTATTTGATTTAAAATGAATTAATTCAAATAAAAATCAAATTAAATAATAAAAATAAGATATGGACACATGGATAAATCTAGAGCACGTGGTCAATAATGCAAACTCAAATCAAGTGAAAAAGAATGGGCCCATTTGGCAAAATTTGAAGTTTTGGGGATAGTTGACTTTTGGCAATTTTGCAAAAAGGTCCAACTTCAACAATGCATAACTTCTTCAATTTTGAACTTTTGGAGGTGTTCTTGGACTTTTTAGAAATCTTGAGATGTCCTATAACCAACCCTTTTTGTCTCATCTCATTTTGATATTTCATGCTCAAGTCAGAAGCTTTGACAAAAAAGGTGTTTTTGTTGACTTTTCAAAATAACCTATAATGTCCAAATTCATAACTTCTTGTGAGTACATATTTTGATCTTGGGGTATGAAGATGGATTGTAGGGAATTGCATCCTCTTAAAAATGAGCTTTGGATGGGTCATTTCGCATAAAGTATGAGAAAGTTATGCTTGGTCAAATTTGAGTTGACTTTTCCTACAAAACCCTAATTTAGCAACTTTTGAATGTTGATGAATTTTGAGCAATCCTTGATGAATCATGATCAAAACTTGATCAAATGATGAAATAAACTTCAAAATGAGAATGTTGACAAAAAATCTTGAAGTTTGACTGTTTGTAGGTCACAGTTGACTTTTGCCCTAGCACAATCGACTTTTGGACCTTTGAGCAATTGACTGAGCAAACTTCCTCTGCAAGGCTTGAAACTTGACATGGATGACCTTGAGAACATATTAGGACATTGGGGAGCACTTGAGGTCACTTGGACTCAAGGATCTTGATGCAACATAAAACCCTAATTTGGGGTAGACTGCCTTAAGAGAGAGCTTGTCTAGTAAATCCTTGAGCAACCTTGAGCCACTTGGAGATTTTTCTTGCAATGTTTTGAGAAATATGGGAGGGAAAATTTTGGGGTACAACACCATGGACGCTTTCTCTTTGTGTTGATGTAGTCATTGAGCACTCTTTCCTCCTCGAGCTGCCTGGTGAGCTTCAAAACCTTCCTCTCTTGCTCAAGGAACTGCTCCCTATAAGTATCTCACTCATTCTTCAGCTGAATCCAAGACCTCTTCAGCTCCCACAGATCAGTAGGCATGTAAGGATAGAGAACTGTGTCAGGAATACCGTCTTCAGTAGTGGGTTCCACAATCAGTGGTAACACTTCTGCATATGGCATCACAAGCTTCTGTGGACGAGCTCGGAGCCATTGGAGGTAAGGCTGCATATGAAGGGAAGTCTTCGGTCCCAACTCATGGGGGTATGATCTATTTACCACGCCCCTAGATCGTATGAATCTCCGGCGATGCCTTTCAGCATCCTCTTCATAGTCAAATGCAATATCCTCAAGAAGTAACCTATGGGGCCCATCTCTCCGAGCACGACCAAATTGTCGTAAATCTAAACAAGGATTGTAAGTTATACCTCCTCTGATACCAAGTAATGGTACATTAGGGTACCCCCCACAGCGGTCAATAACAGCAACGTCTTCCATAGCTCGGGAACACCAAATAATATCTGTATGAGCAAGTGACATTATTCTGTATGACCAACCCAAACCTTCTTTGTTCTTCAGCACAGACTTAGGGAGGTGAGAAATAAACCACCTGGACAACAATGGCATGCAACATATAAGAGTTCCTCTTCTCCTTGTGGTACAAGTATAGAGGGCGTGCAAGATATCTCCAAGCAAGGTAGGAACAAGATTGCGAGAGAGGAAAATCTTGATAGCATTCACATCTATAAAGGAATCCAAATTAGGGAAGAGAACAAAACCATATATAAGAAGAGCCAAAACATCTTCAAAAGCCTGAAAATCCAAATGATCCCAGAACAGCTTAGCTTGGTCTATCAGAAATTTGGCTAGAAAATCTCCGACTCCGCTTCGAGTTTCCCAATTGGATACCACATCAACCCGTTTCAAATGCAAAGCTGAGGAAATGTCTTCTGGCTTAGGAACTTCTTCTATACCCGTGAAAGGTACCTGTTCAAGAATGGATATGCCCAATAGATGAGAGAATTCCTCCAAGTTGGGTACCAACTGATAATCTGGAAAGGTGAAACAGTGATGCTCGGGATTGAAGAACTGGAAAAGTACACTCATCATCTATTCGTCAGGGTTTGAAGTAACCAAGCTGAGAAGTTGACCATGTCTCTTGATGAACATAGAAGTTTCAGAAATCTTTGACACTAGCTCTTTATAGTGGGATGATATCTCCACAAAATTGACTTGGATAGTCTTTCTACATGCGGAAGTCATGATCTGCAAAACAGAACAAAGATAAATTCCCTTGGTCTTTGAAATGGTTAGTGTAATGAAGCATGTATGCTATGGTATGATGTATGATGTCATGATAAAAACAATAGGTATAGCAGATAATAAGCATGTCAAAGGCAAACAAGTCACACAAAGCCCTTAGGTTTAAGGCTTGCACGAGGTCAAAGATAATACCCTCTTGAAGTTAAGTTGGTTTCAACCTGTCCTAGAAAAAGTAACCGAGTTCTAGGGGATCTCAATATCACTGACCATCCTCCATCGGTCATGGTTTCAACTCACACAATATTTTCTTGCAGTCGGAACTATCTCGAGAGTATGGTCTCAATGAGCGTAGCATCGAGTATCAACCAGTTCTCAGCTTTAGACCGATGCCGGCTATCTCACTACTTTCTAATGGCCAATTTGGACGATTAAAGGTTCTAAGGTTAGTTGATGCTTAATGACACCACAAAGCGGACCCGTATTCTCCTCGTTTCTCCACAAGGGATACCGGTACCAACCAAAGTGCCACACCAACATAGCCACTGCTTCAACCGTATCGGTCTACGCTGTACAGTTCCCTCACAGTCTATTGCTACTTACCTAAAAGGTATTCCCCAGATCCAGGTTAGGATCTATAGTAACCCCAAGAAGAAACCCTTAAAATTAAAGCAAACAAAACAAACAAGAGAAGTAATTATGATGAACTAGATCCTAAGGTATACCCCACTTATAAGTCCCCAGCAAAATTACCAGTTCTGTGATACGGTGGCAGAACCGACTGTTTTGAAACGCTGGTTTGTGTTTTGCGTTTTATATTCACAAAATGTCGCGGTAAGCCAGAGTCGCCACCGACTTTTATTTCATCCAACCGGAAAGGAAAAAAGTACAGAAAAAAAATCCTTTTTCGAGATATTCTGAGTACGGGGGGTAGATTATAGAAAGGGAAGGTGTTAGCACCCTTTCTATCCATGGTTTTCCATGGGCTCTTAGGTACTTGCTTATCTTTTAAAATTTCTTGTGTATGTGCTTTGTTTTGAAAAAGTTTGACTTCGTGATAACCCTTGTATCAATCCTCAAAGGTGTGACGAAGTTGTTTTGAAAATTGTTTTGAAATGTGTAAGTGTGAAGAGTTTGATTTGAGCAAGTACCTATTAGCATCTACTTACACGAAAAAAGATCGTTTCTATTCTCATTGCTTTAGACAACGCTATCCTACTATTGAGAAATAGGTAGTGCCGTCGTTGGAGTTGTAAGGGTCAATTCGAAAGGGACATACGATCACTAAAGCAATGTTAGGACACCTTAGTAGTAACCCTAGAGTCTTAAGATCATATTCGAGGCAACATTTCCGAGGCAACGTTTGATCTTTTTAGACAGGAGGGTAACCACTAAGACATCATATACTTAATGACCGTTTACCAAAGGCAACCGAAGTGTGAGTATACCCTAAGAGTGGCATGTGCGAGTGATTTGTTTCAATTATTTATCTTTGCACATTAGGGTTTTCTAACTGGATTAAGTTGTCATGCATTCTTGTCATACAATCCTATTAACATACATCTAAAAGTCAAATATTTGCAAGAATTAAAATACGAGAAAGTGAATCTACGCTATTACAAGGCTTCAAGGATGGGGATTAATTACATAGCCAAAAACCCGTAAAACACGATAAATAAAAGAAAATCCTAGATTAAACTATTACATACCGTGAATAGTTACATCAATATTGCAAAAAATAATAAACACGCGCGATGAATCGAATACAAGATAATTAGGGTTTTGACCCCAACTATACCTAATTATAATTTAAAGGGAAAATCATTTTTGTCATTTTTTGTTATTTGAGAAAATAAAGCTCAACATAAAAAAAGAACCTAATTACTAATTAATTTTAATTAAGAAAAGTAATTAAATTAACCAATTTTTTGGTATTTTTATTTATTTGAGAAAGAAAATAATTAAAACCAAGAATTAAACCTAATCTTACTAATTAATTTTAATTGTAAAAAAGGTTAAAAATTACCCTAAGTTAAATTATACTAAATTAAATTAAATTTGATTAAAAAAAATTAATTCTAATTTTCATGAACTCTTGATTTTATGATTTTGTGAAAAAAGATTAATTTTGTTAAAAATAATTAAGAAAAATAATTAAAATAATTAAAAAACAAAGAAATAAAAAAAATAAAAAAGTGAAGAGATGGGCCTGATTGCATTAGCAAAAGAGGGGGTGTGGTTTGAAATTCCGAGCCCAACAAACTTCTGGCCCTTTTGAATTTGCCCAGTCCTGTGTGCATGTTTGACTGGCACATGGTGGTCCTCCAGGGGGAAGGCGTTAGATCTGAAGCCTTGGTAGATTGAACGGTCAGATCTGGATAACACATGGTGGATCCCTTGACATGTAATATGCTGGATTTCCTGTTCAAGAAAAGCATGAATAAAAGTTGAGACCTGGGGATCGAACCCAGGTCCTTATGCATTCTTCCCTTGCACGCTTGCCAACTGAGCTGGCTGTTTTAGTTGTACATATAATTAAAAACAATCATAATATGATAAAAACAAAATATTAAACTTTAAAATGCACGAAATTTAAACTGGCAAGTCAGGGAGCGCCATGTATGGTCATTTTCTTCCTCCCACCGTCGCTTTAGGTTTTGTGGCTTTTACCTACAGACATCAAGCGTAGGTATAGCCCCTGTCCATTCCAAAATCATGTACGCGCATGATAAATGAAAACTAATGGTACCAATCAACTCATTTCAACCTCACGAGCATCATGGTACCATTATCA
This sequence comes from Vicia faba, assembly GCA_948472305.1. Classification (NCBI taxonomy): domain Eukaryota; kingdom Viridiplantae; phylum Streptophyta; class Magnoliopsida; order Fabales; family Fabaceae; genus Vicia; species Vicia faba. Next base: position 1,066,132,486 of record OX451741.1, on the reverse strand, counting down.
ATGCCCAATTTTTCCTGTATAAGAAACCCCTAAAAATAAAGAACAAACCCTAGCCATGGCAGTTTTACGTACAGTAAATAAAAATGCAATTGAATATAGTGATTAGCTTGCAAACATCTCAAGGATTGTAAATATGCCAATCAATCATGCTAAATATGCCAGAATTAACATATTCGATTTCAAGAAAATAGGCAAATTGTATGAATGTTATAGGGTGATTCTGAGCGTCCCAGGCCTTGCAAAGGATCTTGTTGGCTTCAAGGATGATCCAAGAACCTGAATTGATCTTTTGAAATGCTTGAAATGGCCTACAGAACAAGATGTGATCAACACTTTTTCTTGAAAAATTTGAACTTCGTTCTCTGCCTTCTCACACCTCTAGCCTCTCTTTTTTGGTCTGCCTTTGTCCACTATCTATAATAGAATGCATTAGGGTTAGAGTTTGCATCAAATCTTTGCCATTTATGAAGATTGATCCTTGATTCATTCCTTGCACCAAATCTTTCCAAAACAAGAATTTTCAATCTTTTTCTATCCATATGAAGCCTTGCACGATTTGATCTTGTCTCCAGCTGTATAATGACTCTAATCATGCACAAAATCTCAAGGTTTAAATGATTTTTGATATTTTCATTATTTTGTATTGATTTTATTTGATTTAAATGAAATAAAATCAAAATAAATAACAAAAATAAAATAATGCCAAGTGGAAGGGCTCATGGGTCTTGGATCACATTACAAACTCAGTGCAAGCATAAAAAGTTGGGCCCATTTAGCAAAAAATGCAATTTTGGACACATTTGACTTTTGGCAATTTTGCAAAAAGGATCAACTTTGCCAATGCATAACTCTCTAAATTTTGACCCTAGAGAGGTGTTCTTTGACTTTTTAGAAAGCTTAGGATGTCCTCTAAGCAACCGTTTTGGTATCATCTCAATTGAGTCTTCCATGTTCACGTATGAAGCTTTGACCCAAAAGGTGTTTTTGTTGACTTTTCAAAATGACCTATAATGTCAAAAATCATATCTTTTTGTGAGTTCATATTTTGGACTTGGGAGATGAAGATGAATTGTAGGGAGTTACATCCTCTTAAAAATGAGATTTGGATGAGTCATTTTTGATGAAGTATAAGAAAGTTATGTTTGGTCAAAGTTGAGTTGACTTTTCTTGCAAAACCCTAATTTAACAACTTTTGGGCTATGATGAATTGTGAGCAATCCTTGATGAATCATGATCAACCCTTGACCAAATGATGAATGATACTTCAAAATGAGTATGTTGACCAAAAATCTTGAAGTTTGACTGTATGTGGGCCACAATTGACTTTTGACCTAACACAGTCGATTTTCAGGCATTTGAGCAATTGACTGAGCAAACTTCCTCTGCATGGCTTGAAACTTAACATGGATAATCTTGAGAACATATTAGGACAAAGGTGAGAATTTTATTCCTTTGTGGTTCACACATCTTGATGAAAATGGAAACCCTAATTTAGGGTATACTGCCTTAGGAGAAAGTTTGCTTGGTCAACTCTTGAACTTCCTTGAGCAATTTGAGGACCCCACTTAACATGTATTGAGAAATATGGGAGGGAAAATTTTGGGGTACAACAGTAGGTCTATGAGAAGGACCTTGGTCGTAGGGTTTCTTCGAGATGAAATCTTGGATAGTAGGGCTGTGAGAAGGAACCTGGATAGTAGGGTTACTTCGAACTGAAAGCCTGGATAGTAGGGCTATGAGAAGGAACCTGGATAGTAGGGTTACTTAGAAATTAAAGCTTGGATAGTAGGGCTATGAGAAGGAACCTGGATAGTAGGGTTACTTCGAAATGAAATCCTGAATAATAGGGCTACGAGAAGGAACCTGGATAGCAGGGTTACTACAAAATGAAAGCCTGGATAGTAGGGCTATGAGAAGGAACCTGGATAGTAGGGTTACTTCGAAATGAAATCCTGGATAGTAAGGCTATGAGAAGGATCCTGTGCCGTAGGGTTACTTCGAGATGAAAGCCTAGATAATAGGGCTATAGAAGGAACCTGGGTCATAGGGTTACTTCGAGATTAAATCCTGGATAGTAGGGCAATAAGAAGGAACATGGGTTGTAGGTTTACTTCGAGATGAAAGCCTGGATAGTAGGGCTATGAGAAGGAACTTGGGTTGTTGGGTTACTTCGAGATGAAAGCCAAGGTAGTAGGGCTATGAGAAGGAACCTGGATAGTAGGGTTACTTCAAAGTGAAAGCCTGGATAGTAGGTCTATGAGAAGGAACCTGGATAGTATGGTTACTTCGAAATGAAAGCCTGGATAGTAGGGCTATGAGAAGGAACCTGGATAGTAGGGTTACTTCGAAATGAAAGCCTAGATGGTAGGGCTATGAGAAGGAACCGGGGTCGTAGGGTAAATTCGAGATGAAAGCCTAGATAGTAGGGCTATGAGAAGGAACTTGGGTCATAGGGTTACTTCGAGATGAAAGCCTGGATAGTAGGGCTATGAGAAGGAACCTGGGTCATAGGGTTACTTCGAGATGAAAGCCTGGATAGTGGGGCTATGAGAAGGAACCTGGATCGTAGGGTTACTTCGAGATGAAAGCCTGGATAGTAGGGCTATGAGAAGGAACCTAGGTCGTAGGGTTACCTCGAAATGAAAGCCTGGGTAGTAGGGCTGTGAGAAGGAACCTGGATAGTAGGGTTACTTCGAAGTGAAAGCCTGGATAGTAGGGATATGAGAAGGAACCTGGATAGTAGGGTTATTTCAAAATGAAAGCCTGAATAGTAGGGCTATGAGAAAGAACCTGGATAGTAGGGTTACTTCGAGATGAAATCTTGGATAGTAGGACTGTGATAAGAAAACTGGGTCGTAGGGTTACTTCGAGATGAAAGCCTAGATAGTAGGGCTATGAGAAAGAACCTGGGTCGTAGGGTTACCTCGAAATGAAAGCCTGGGTAGTAGGGCTATGAGAAGAAACCGAGATAGTAGGGTTACTTCAAAGTGAAAGCCTGGATAGTAGGGCTATGAGAAGGAACCTGGATAGTAGGGTTACTTTGAAATGAAAGCCTGGATAGTAGGGCTATGAGATAGAACATGGATAGTAGGGTTACTTGGAGATGAAAGCCTGGATAGTAGGGTTATGAGAAGGAACATTGGTCGTAGGGTTACTTCGAGATGAAAGCCTCGATAGTAGGGCTATGAGAAGGAACATGGGTCTTAGGGTTACTTCGGAATGAAAGCCTGGATAGTAGGGCTGTGAGAAGGAACCTGGATAGTAGGGTTACTTTAAAATGAAATCCTTGATGGTAGGGCTATGAGAAGGAACCTGGATAGTAGGGTTACTTCGAAATGAAAGCCTGGATAATAGGGCTATGAGAAGGAACCTGGATAGTAGGGTTACTTCGAGATGAAAGCCTGGATAGTAGGGCTTATGGGAAGGAACCTGGGTAGTAGGGTTACTTCGAGATGAGAGCCTAGATAGTAGGGCTTATGGGAAGGAACCTGGATAGTAGGGTTACTTCAAGATGAAAGCCTGGATAATAGGGCTTATGGGAAGGAACCTGGATAGTAGGGTTACTTCAAGATGAAAGCTTGGATAGTAGGGCTTATGGGAAGGAACCTAAGTCGTAGGGTTACTTCAAAATGAAAGCCTGGATAGTAGGGCTTGTGGGAAGGAACCTGGGCTGTAGGGTTACTTCAATATGAAAGCCTGGATAGTAGGGTTTATGGGAAGGAACCTGGCTCGCAGGGTTACTTCGTGGGGAGTTTGGGTAAAATTGCATCTGAACCGAGAAGGAACCTAGGTAAGGTTGCTTTGTGAGGAGTTTAGGTAAAACTACATCGGAACTGAAAAGGAACCTAGGTAAGGTTGATTCGTGAGGAGTTTGGCTAAAATTGCATCTGAACCGAGAAGGAACCTAGGTAAGGTTGCTTCGTGGGGAGTTTGGGCAAAACTACATCTGAATCGAGAAGGAACCTAGGTAAGGTTGCTTCATGGGGAGATTGGGTAAAACTGCATCTGAATCGAGAAGGAATCTAGGTAAGGTTGCTTTAGGATAAGTTCGTGTAGGGCTTCAGGAGGAACCTGGGTAAGGTTACTTCGGGATGAGTTCGTGTAAAACTTCAGAAAGGACCTGTGTGATATTTTTCAGGATAAACTTGTGTGAAGCTGTATTTAGGAGAAACCCGTGTAAGATTGCTTCGTGACGAACCAGTGTAAAGCTGCATTTGGTCGTGTAGATAATTACTCTGTTTAGTTTCAGGAGCTAATCTTGGACCTGCTGGAAATTGTTGATGATAACCACCTTTCCTGAAAAAGTACATGATTAATTGTATGTGATGCATCAAATTCATTGTATGACGATTGTGATCGGTGGATCTAGAACTGACTGTTTAACACTGGATGCATGCAACGACATGATGTTATGCTATGCATGGCGTAACATAGGTAAACCCTGTTATGAGTCCAGATTAAGGACTGTAAACAACACCTGCAAGAAACTCAGTAAACCCTGTTATGAGTCCCAATTAAGGACTATAAACAAAACCTGCAAGAAACTTAGGTGTCAGATAACAAGCATACAAGTAGTCAAGTTGGAAGGCACACAAGTCACACAAGAGAAACCCTTAGAGTTTAGGCCAACATGGGGTCTGGGTATTACCCTCTTGAAGTTGGTGGGCTCAACCTGTCCTATCAGAAGTAACCGGGTTCTAGAGGATCCCAATATCACTGACTACCCTCAATCGGTCATAACTCCAGCATCGCAATCTTTTCTTGCAGCCAGAACCATCACGAGAGTTTAGCCTCAATGGGCGTATCATACTGCTACTGTTCTATTGGCCAAGTTGGGTCATTTAAGGTTCTAAGGTTGGTTGGTGCTTAATGACCCCTCAGAAGACCCATATTCTCCTCGTTGCGACACAAGGGATATCGGTACAGACCAAGGCGCCACACCAACGTAGCCACTGCTTCACCCATGTCGGTCTACGACGGACAAGTCCCTCACAACTTATGCTACCTAACAGGGTATCCCCAGATCCGGGTTAGGATCTATGTAACTCTGAAACAGCCCACAATAATAAAGAAAACAAACACAACAATTGAAAACACAGGTGATCTTAGTCTTAAGGTACACCTCACTTTATAAGTTTCCCCAGCAGAGTCGCCAGTTCTATGATCGGTGGATCTGGAACTGACTGTTTAACGCTGGTTCGCGAAATGTCGCGGAAGCAAGAGTCGCCACCGTCTTTTATTTTCTCCAACACGGAAAGGACAAAAGCACAAAAAAATTCCTTATTGAGATTAGTTCTCGGTTCGGGAGGTAGATTTATAGAAAGGGAAGGTGTTATCACCCTTTCTATCTGTGGTTATCCACAGGCTCTTAGATACTTGCTCATTTGTGTTTTCAAAATGTTTGTTTGCTTTTCAGAGTGAGTGGGTTTGAAAAAGTTTCTTTGAAAGTTTCAGATCGACTCTTGTATCAGTCCTCAAGAGTGTTTGAAAAGTTGTTTTTGAAAGCTTTTTGCAAAGTGTAGGTGTGAAAAGAAGTTTTTGTTTGTTTTTTTTGAAAAGAGCAAGCATCTACGAGTCATCTACCGGCCCTAAGGAATTAGTCTGTGTAAATGTCCTTGAGGTAGTGCCATCCCACCATTGAGAGGTAGGTAGTACCACCGTTGGAGGTGTTCGGGTCAATTCGAGTTTAGGGACAGTGTGGTCACCAGAGCAATAGGAAGACACCTTAGAAGCTACCCCCATGCCATGTTCATGGACATGAGGACTTACTAAAACGTCCTCTACTCGACGACCACGTTTCGAGGGGCAAGGCAACAGTGAGGCGTACCCTAAGAGTGGTGTGTGAATTGTGTGTCATTTTCGGTTATTATTTGTCTTGTCATACATTGGGTGAGCTACGCTTGATTTTATTTGGGCATACATTCTTTCATGTGATTAACAGTTTAAATGTGCGGAATTTAAAGGTCCTACGCTATTACAAGGCGCGGGTCTATACATCGCCAAATTAAACAAAGACCCGATTTGAATAAATAAAATGCGGAAAGTAAATATCCTAATTATCTATTACAAAGCTTCGGGGAAAATACATTATATTTAAAAAAGGAAATAAAAGTAAACGTGCGAAAAGAAATAAAAATCGAGAGTGCGAGGGTGTTGGACCCTTTAAGAAAATTAAATTGGAATTGAAAGTAATTAATGATTAAATAAAGAAAAGAACTTGTTTTTATGTTTTTTTTTTTGGTATTTATGAAATTTAATGAGAAAATTAATTGGAATTAAAAGTTAAATAAAAACCTAGTTCTAAATTGTTTTTAATTTATTAAAGAAAAATGTTTAAGTTTGACCTGATTTAACCTAATTATTTAATGACAAGTTTATTTACAAAATTAATTAATAATTAATAGTAATAAGAAATAAAAAAAAAGATTATTTATTAAGAGAAAAGAATAACAATGCTAAAACCTAATTTTTATGTTTTTTAGTTATTAAGAAGTAAATTAAAATTAAAGCCCTAAATTAAAACTAAATGGGTTATTAAATTTATTTACAAAATAAAATATTAGTGAACTAAATATTAAAACATATTTTTATTTTTGACTTTTCTGATTTTTTTGTATTTTTGTATTATTAAAATTAATTGGGTGAATTAAAAGAAAATAATTAACATAATTAAAATAAATAAAAGAAAGAACAAAAAGAGAGAAAAATGCAAACATGGGGGGTGGTTGACCCAAATTGAGGAGGTTTATAGAAAGCTGTTTGGCCCAAGAATTCCAGGCCCACGTTGACTTTCAGCGTTTGTGTGAGGAGCTGTTGACCAATGCATATGGTGATCTGCACGTCCTGGCCATTGGATGGAGCCTTTGGGCGCGTGGCAAGCCAGATGGTGAAGGCATATGGTACTCCCTTGAGAACATGCTGCATGGAAACACTTTGAGAAAAATAATATTGAAGAGGTGGGGGACCTGGGAATCGAACCCAGGTCCCAAGACTTACCAATCACATTCCCAACCACTACACCATTCAACGCGTTTGTAATAATTCTTGATATTAAATATTATAACAAAAAATAAAGGTTAATGATATTCAACAAAAAAACGCGCTGGAAATTTGAATGTCCCAATCATGCTATGACACGCAGGCTTCTTCCTTGTTTTGTACCTGCAAACAAAAGTAAATAGCGGGGGTTTTAAACCCCCACTAAACAAGACCAGGAAAAATAGCGATTAAGCAATGAGCAAAGATAAATTGGGCGCGAGGTGTGGGTTCAGTCCGTCTTGTTGTCACGATTCCAATGGTGCTGGTCTTATGGTCCAATTTTTTCACAGGAAAGAAACCCCAATTTCAAACCTCTGAAACCCTAGGCAGCTTCCATGGTGGATTCGTGTACAAGGCTTAAAAGTTCAATCAAAGAATGCCAACAGCTTTATAATGCTCATGTTAGTATAAATCAGTGCTTAAAACATATGGAAAAGGTATGCAAATCAAAACACGAATATGAAAATATTTGGGAACAGGGCAACGTGGTTCTACCAGTTCTGGATGTATGGAGGCTTGATTTCGATTGGAAAAGATTCCTGGTCGTTTTGGCAAGCTTGTGAAATAGTTTTGAGGCCTTGAATTATGCTCTAGCTATCAAAACAGTTTCAAGTTTTTTTTGAAAAAAATGCAAAGTTGTTCTTTGGTTTGAGGCGCAGCTTGCTTGTCCTTTTGATTAGGGTTGTGTTTGTATATGTATGAGGAATGATTTAGGTTAACAAAACAAGTCCAAAATCCATGTTTTAATGCTTTTCAAATTTGTGATTTTCCATGATCTTTTTCAATCTTTTTTCCATCAAAACATTGCCAATCATGGGAGATTCTTGTCTTTTTGAGTATGCACGAAATATTGAGGCCTTAATGAGAGAATATGCTGCACAAAAGGATTTGGAAAATATGTTTTAGCATTTTTCTTATATTTAATTTTAATTAAATAAATTAATAGGATAATAAACTCAATTAATTAATTAAAAATAAGGAAATAACTCCCCTTTGGGTCAATGGGTTGTGCATAGCTTTTGGGTGATGATTCTTGGAAGAAATTGTGGCCCGTTAGCAATTTTGAGGCATTTGAAGCAAAGTTGACTTTTCAAAATTCCCAAACATTTCCCAACTTCCACAAGGCATATCTTGCTCAATTTTTAAGCTTTGATCATGTTCTTGGACATTTTGGAAAGGTATTGAAGTCCTCTAACCAATTACTTTGGTCCCATGTAATATTGATTTACCAATCTCATGTTATGGTCTTTGACTTAAAGTGCCTTTTTGTTGACTTTTGAAAATGACCTATAATGTTGAGATTGATAACTTCTTGTGAGAGCATTTCTTGGACTTGAAGTGTGAAGATGAGTTGTAGGAAATGTCATTCTCTTAAAAATGAGCTTTGGATGGAATTTTTATTATAAACCATGTGGAAGTTATGCCTTGGTCAATTTGCAGTTGACTTTTTCAACTGTCCAAAAATAGAAACTTTTGCATCTTGAGACTTTTTGAGCCATGCCTTGAGAATCATGATCAAGAATTGATCAAATTATGTTTGTGGCTTCAAAATAAGATGTTGACCAAAATTTTTGACTTTTGACTGTCAAATGACCATTTTGCCCCTGCAGTTGACTGTTGAGCAATTAGGGTTTTTGACTGTGCAATTTTGTGCTGCGAGTCTTGAAACTTGACATGAGGATGCTTGACAATGTTTGTAGGCATGTGGGAATTGTTTGGACCCTTTGAAACTTCAACTTCTTTACCAGAACCAAAACCCTAATTTTTGACTGTTAGGAGGCCATTGAACTGTGCAACCCTTGGGAGATTTTGAAGCATGCTCTTTGCAAATCTTGAAGAATATGGGAGGGAAAATTTTGGGGTACAACAGTTGCCCCTGTTCAATCTTCTTAGACCTGAGGATGTAGATTGGCTGACGTGCCTTTCGTAATCCGAAGGTGGAAGATGATTTAACACTAGAGTGCCCAGAAATTTGCGCTCACATGTTAGCGTGATGGTGGGAATGGGCTTACAGATGCCATTTGGATATTAATGGATGGGAAGATGGGCTTATATATTCCATGTTGAGAGGTGATGGATAGATGGATGGGCTTATAGATGCCATCTGAGTGTCGATCGCGTAAGAGTTTCCTTAGCGAGAACTTGCGTACCTGAAAAAGAAAGATGATTACCTGACCTGTTACAGGAGTTGGTCTTCAAACTCTTGGTGTAAATGTGCCCTGAATGGTTACAGGAATTGAATCCTTAAACCTCTTCAGACGTGCCCTGGCGAGATACAGGAATCGAGTCTGGAGCTTCAAACGGTGATGAATGAATCAGGGATGGTTACTACCTCAACGGGACGATGAGAGAACCTTGGGCGATTACTACCTCAACAGTAACGATGAGAGAATCTGGAGCGATTACTACCTCAACAGTAACGATGAGAGAATCTGGGGCGATTACTACCTCAACAGTAAGGATGAGAGAATCTGGGGCGATTACTACCTCAACAGTAACGATGAGAGAATCTGGGGCGATTACTACCTCAACAGTAACGATGAGAGAATCTTGGATGTCTTCTACTGAGTCTTCATCAGGAAAATCTTTAGGAATCGATTTAACTGGACCCGAGAAGGCCTTTGACTGGGTCGGCATCAGAAAAATATTTAGGAGTCGATTTAACTGAACCAGGCAAGGTCTTGGAATCTTCAACTGGAATAAGAATCAGGGAGATCTTAGCGTCGATCTGACTGAACCAGAGAAGGCCTTTGACTGGATCGGCATCAGAAAAATCTTTAGGAGTCGATTTAACTGAACCAGACAAGGTCTTGGAATCTTCAACTGGAATAAGAATCAGGGAGATCTTTGGGTCGATCTGACTGAACCAGAGAAGGCCTTTGGCTGGATCGGCATCAGAAAAATCTTTAGGAGTCGATTTAACTGAACCAGGCAAGGTCTTGGAATCTTCAACTGGAATAAGAATCAGGGAGATCTTAGGGTCGATCTGACTGAACCAGAGAAGGCCTTTGACTGGATAAGAATCAGAAAAATCTTTAGGAGTCGATTTAACTGAACCAGGCAAGGTCTTGGAATCTTCAACTGGATAAGAATCAGGGAGATCTTAGGGTCAATCTGACTGAACCAGAGAAGGCCTTTGACTGGATCAATATCAGAAAAATCTTTAGGAGTCGATTTAACTGAACCAGGCAAGGTCTTGGAATCTTCAACTGGATAAGAATCAGGGAGATCTTAGGGTCGATCAGACTGAACCAGAGAAGGCCTTTGACTGGATCAATATCAGAAAAATCTTTTGGAGTCGATTTAACTGAACCAGGCAAGGTCTTGGAATCTTCAACTGGATAAGAATCAGGGAGATCTTATGGTCGATCTGACTGAACCAGAGAAGGCCTTTGACTGGATCAATATCAGGAAAATCTTTAGTAGTCGATTTAACTGAACCAGGCAAGGTCTTGGAATCTTCAACTAGATAAGAATCAGGGAGATCTTAGGGTCGATCTGACTGAACCAGAGAAGGCCTTGGACATAGCTGAGAACTTAACTGGATCTTTCCTGAAAGGTAAAGGTCAGTCATATGCAATGCATGATATGGATCAAGAAATGTCGTTCTCAACATAAATGAGATTGTCTGTTCATGATGCGTATATGCATGCTATAATGTATAGAAATGCGATGTTTATGAATGTATGTTTTTGTCTAGGAAAGTAAATCCTTGACGGGTGCTGGGACGTCACATCCTGGGCTGATGTTGGAGAATAGTGTTTTGTTGTTTCCGCTGGGGATGATAGTTGCAAGAATACCGGTAGGGGAAGATAACTCCGTTGGGGAATAAACTTGACGAATAGATTACTCTGCAGGGAGAAAATTACTCTAGCTACCTTGCCGGGGGAGCAATACTCTGTGGGGAGAGAGGTATGCTGTTGAGATATTAATGGTAACTTCGCTGAGGATACCGTTGATGTGTTGGAAGTGTTAATAGACTCCGCTGGGGATAAGAAGACTTTGCCGAGGACAATCTTTCCGTGGCTTTTGGCTGAGGATAACCCAGTTATATCCTGGTAGGGAAATAACCTTTGGATAAAGCCGAGGGACGCGTTCGTGCTCTGTAGGGGGGAAGCTTCCAGAATCTACTGGGGATAAGCTTCCTGCTGGGGAGATGATTCAACCTTTCCTGGGGAAATCTTGATTGGACTCTCCTGGGGAAATGTTTGAGATATATTGGGGAAATGGCTCCGCTGAATATCTGGTATACCGCCGGGGGACAATCTTAGATCAAGACTGCCGGGGATGCTTGTTAGGAATGTCCGTATACTGTGCTAGGGAATGTTGAGATCTGCCGGGGATACCCAACTTCCTTAAGGCTGATTGTATAACTCTGCTTGGGGAGAGTGTATTGACTTGCTGGCTCACTCTCTGAGGAATTAAGATATACTGGTTATGTTCTTCAGCCGAACCTATCTTAGTACCTTGGTGGACAGAGCAATTGGATCGTTTGGACAACTCATCATTGCCCCTGTTTCTGAGGTGGGAGAGGAAGACCTGTGAGGTGCTGATAGTTGTTGATGGACAAACCTTCTTCTGGTAGGCAAGTGTCGAGATGCCGTGACATGGTCGTACACTTTTGATCCCCAACTTTTGCCTGGACGGCCCTTTCGGGTTTTCAGTCCACCGGGATACCCTTTTTTGCCCAAGCCGCCTTTTCAGGTGTTCGGCTTGCCGGGTGTACAGATTTTTTTCTATTTCATCCCTTATTTTTGCCCGAACCCTTTTGGTTCGCCAGGAAGCCCTTATTTTTGCCTAGGTGTGTCAACCTAGCGGGTCTTTGATTTTGCGTAGTATTTTCGACTATATCCATGCTCTCAGAATATAGGGAGATGCCCCTGTCAGTAGTATTGCGTTACCGTACCACTAGAAGATGTCTGGTCAGGCAGGATTCGTTGTCGGAATGCCCCCGGTGATCCAGATGGAGATTTGCCCCAAGCTGGTTGGCCCTTTGAGAGATTCTCCAAATCTTGACATAACTGCCCCAGATGACGGACAATGATCATGTCATGCCCCTTAATTGGAAGTGCTTTTGTTCATCCGATATTCGTCGTGTGAGCTTCTATGCTGTTCAAACAAATAGTCGTATGCAAACAAAGTTATGTTAAAAAATGCAAAGCTGATGTCTGTTTCGAAGTTTTTGAAAATGCATCCTTTTTAGTAAAAACAAGTGAATTTTGTAAAATGTGATGTCAACTCAATATTTTATAGCAAGCCTTAAGGAGTCAGGATACCTTTGGTAACAGTATGCTTTCGAACTAACCCATGCTTCAGCTAGGACTTTTAAGGGTTATAACGTGGCCTGGTTCATGGTTTAAGAAACAAAGGATAAAGGCTCAAAATTTATTTGTACCCACCCGTTCTTCGTGATGTTCTTCAAACCTAAACTCAGTTGATCATGCGTTAGACCTTGTTTGAGTCTTTGTCCTGATGTTCCAATGATGGTTCAGATATTGATGATTTATTCTGAATAGGCAGTCATTTTTGTTTTTGTAGAGGGTTTGTATGACCTCTTTCTTTTTGATTTCTCTATCCCTATTTTTTTTGCCTGAACTGTTTCTTTTGTGATTACAGTCAGCAGGATGCCCCCGTTTTGTAAGTCTCCTTCGTAGGTTTTGACTTATTTGGTTTTTATTCTTTGAGAGATAATGACTGCCTGTCTTTATGGTCATTCGGAACCATCATTGTCTTTTGTTTTGTAAGGACCTCTTTGGTGCCATTCGTTATGCACTTGGATCAACTGAGAGAACTACCCTGCCCCAGGTTATGATAAAGGGTTTTAATTTTCAAAAAACTCCTACTTCTTTGGCTCAAAGGGGTTGACGAGGGATTATCTTCCTTATAACTCCAGTGTTTAAGGATTGAAACAATGCTTGTACCTCATCAGCGGGGTCTGTTCAAAAGCATACTGTAGATTGCAGTATCGTTTTCGTCATCCTCTCTCAAGAGGCTTAGAATTATTAATTGAGAATTGATCATCACAAAAATATGAAAACAGTTTGCATATAGCGAATGCGAATATATGGATTCAAAACAGACATGTGCGATGCATTGATAAAATAACAAAGTTTGCTATGACAATAATTGTTTGAACAATCAAAAGAAAATTACAACTCGAAAAATTCTAATGAACAAAAATCCTCTAGTTTGAACTAGCCATTTCTCAGCAGAAGATTTTCATCTCGCCATCTGGCATGAACTCCAGCACCCCTTCGTCAATCAAGTCCTGGATTTTGTTCTTCAAGGTCCAACAGTCGTCTGTAGCATGCCCCGGGCTGTCTGAATGATAAGCGCAGCGGGTGTCGGGGTTATACCTCGAAGGTGTCCTGTTGAGATTCTTAGGAGGGTCTTTTAGAGTGATCAGATTGACCTCCAGCAAGCGCTTCAGTATAAAGGATGATGGTATATCAGTCTCCGAGAAATGTCTTCCAGGCGCATATCGTTTACGCTGACTACCCCGTTGAGGCTGGGCTCGTGACCCTGAAGCAAGTTGAGGAGATTTTCCTTTGTCTTCTTGCCCCGCATGTGGTTGAATGCTGACTGGAACTTCAACCTTGGTTGTTTCCCCCACTGGATTACTTTGAATCAGCTTGGTGACGAGGACCCGGAGCTCTTCTTGATTTTGAGCTAAGTCCTGAATGAGAGTCATTTGGCCCACCAACTGCCCCATCATTTGGATCTTCATGGTTGCCAACTCAATTTGTAGCCCTTCCAGCTGATCGTTCCTGATACCCCCGGAATTCCCTAGGGTCAAGTTCCTGATGAGGAGAGCCTTTATTTCTTCTTGCCCCTGGGATAGGTTCAAGAACATCTCTCGCAGTTGGACGTTCTGAGTTCGGAGATCTTGGTTGTCCGGTTGGAAAGCCATTGCTGAAATAAACAGCAAAGATGGTGAGTGACCTGTCAAGAGGGTACCTGTAATGCAATGATATGTATGATATGTATGCAACGTTTTCAAGGATCTCGCGGGGTAAACAAGAAGATTGTTAGCATTTGAATTTGTAGCTTGATTGAAGGAACTCCATGTTGCTGAGAATCCTTCTTCAAGGGTCAAGGCTCACCATATCAAGTGGGTCATAGCCTCTGACTTTAGTCATCATGTCTGGTTTTGATTTCCAAACAACCTTGGTTAGGGGAATCTTCTTCAAGAGTCAAAGCTCACCATATCTAGTGGGTCATAGCCTCTGACAACCTTGGCTAGAGGAAAATAAATCCCTTTTACCCCTTGCCAGACATGTTGGTTCATCATGACCTGCATCACAAGCCTTTGAGATCCTTGAAATGGCTTAGTCCTTATGCGGGATGCATGCAACGACATGATGTTATGCTATGCATGGCGTAACATAGGTAAACCCTGTTATGAGTCCAGATTAAGGACTGTAAACAACACCTGCAAGAAACTCAGTAAACCCTGTTATGAGTCCCAATTAAGGACTATAAACAAAACCTGCAAGAAACTCAGGTGTCAGATAACAAGCATGCAAGTAGTCAAGTTGGAAGGCACACAAGTCACACAAGAGAAACCCTTAGAGTTTAGGCCAACATGGGGTCTGGGTATTACCCTCTTGAAGTTGGTGGGCTCAACCTGTCCTATCAGAAGTAACCGGGTTCTAGAGGATCCCAATATCACTGACTACCCTCAATCGGTCATAACTCCAGCATCACAATCTTTTCTTGCAGCCAGAACCATCACGAGAGTTTAGCCTCAATGGGCGTAGCATACTGCTACTGTTCTATTGGCCAAGTTGGGTCATTTAAGGTTCTAAGGTTGGTTGGTGCTTAATGACCCCTCAGAAGACCCATATTCTCCTCGTTGCGACACAAGGGATATCGGTACAGACCAAGGCGCCACACCAACGTAGCCACTGCTTCACCCATGTCGGTCCACACCGGACAGGTCCCTCACAGCTTATGCTACCTAATAGGGTATCCCCAGATCCGGGTTAGGATCTATGTA
This sequence comes from Vicia faba, assembly GCA_948472305.1. Classification (NCBI taxonomy): domain Eukaryota; kingdom Viridiplantae; phylum Streptophyta; class Magnoliopsida; order Fabales; family Fabaceae; genus Vicia; species Vicia faba. The sequence continues at coordinate 1,066,117,449 of OX451741.1, read as the reverse complement.
ACTCCGAAACAGCCCACAATAATAAAGCAAACAAACACAACAATTGAAAATACAGGTGATCTTAGTCTTAAGGTACACCTCACTTTATAAGTTTCCCCAGCAGAGTCGCCAGTTCTGTGATCGGTGGATCTGGAACTGACTGTTTAACGCTGGTTCGCGAAATGTCGCGGAAGCAAGAGTCGCCACCGTCTTTTATTTTCTCCAACACGGAAAGGACAAAAGCACAGAAAAATTCCTTATTGAGATTAGTTCTCGGTTCGGGAGGTAGATTTATAGAAAGGGAAGGTGTTAGCACCCTTTCTATCCGTGGTTATCCACGGGCTCTTAGATACTTGCTCATTTGTGTTTTCAAAATGTTTGTTTGCTTTTCAGAGTGAGTGGGTTTGAAAAAGTTTCTTTGAAAGTTTCAGATCGACTCTTGTATCAGTCCTCAAGAGTGTTTGAAAAGTTATTTTTGAAAGATTTTTGCAAAGTGTAGGTCTGAAAAGAAGTTTTTGTTTGTTTTTTTTTAAAAGAGCAAGCATCTACGAGTCATCTACCGGCCCTAAGGAATTAGTCTGTGTAAATGTCCTTGAGGTAGTGCCATCCCACCATTGAGAGGTAGGTAGCACCACCGTTGGAGGTGTTCGGGTCAATTCGAGTTTAGGGATAGTGTGGTCACCAGAGCAATAGGAAGACACCTTAGAAGCTACCCCCATGCCATGTTCATGGACATGAGGACTTACTAAAACGTCCTCTACTCGACGACCACGTTTCGAGGGGCAAGGCAACAGTGAGGCGTACCCTAAGAGTGGTGTGTGAATTGTGTGTCATTTTCGGTTATTATTTGTCTTGTCATATATTGGGTGAGCTACGCTTGATTTTATTTGGGCATACATTCTTTCATGTGATTAACAGTTTAAAGGTGCGGAATTTAAAGGTCCTACGCTATTACAAGGCGCGGGTCTATACATCGCCAAATTAAACAAAGACCCGATTTGAATAAATAAAATGCGGAAAGTAAATATCCTAATTATCTATTACAAAGCTTCGGGGCAAATACATTATATTTAAAAAAGGAAATAAAAGTAAACGTGCGAAAAGAAATAAAAATCGAGAGTGCGAGGGCGTTGGACCCTTTAAGGAAATTAAATTGGAATTGAAAGTAATTAATGATTAAATAAAGAAAAGAACTTGTTTTTATGTTTTTTTTTTGGTATTTATGAAATTTAATGAGAAAATTAATTGGAATTAAAAGTTAAATAAAAACCTAGTTCTAAATTGTTTTTAATTTATTAAAGAAAAATGTTTAAGTTTGACCTAATTTAACCTAATTATTTAATGACAAGTTTATTTACAAAATTAATTAATAATTAATAGTAATAAGAAATAAAAAAAAAGATTATTTATTAAGAGAAAAGAATAACAATGCTAAAACCTAATTTTTATGTTTTTTAGTTATTAAGAAGTAAATTAAAATTAAAGCCCTAAATTAAAACTAAATGGGTTATTAAATTTATTTACAAAATAAAATATTAGTGAACTAAATATTAAAACATATTTTTATTTTTGACTTTTCTGATTTTTTTGTATTTTTGTATTATTAAAATTAATTGGGTGAATTAAAAGAAAATAATTAACATAATTAAAATAAATAAAAGAAAGAACAAAAAGAGAGAAAAATGCAAACATGGGGGGTGGTTGACCCAAATTGAGGAGGTTTATAGAAAGCTGTTTGGCCCAAGAATTCCAGGCCCACGTTGACTTTCAGCGTTTGTGTGAGGAGCTGTTGACCAATGCATATGGTGATCTGCACGTCCTGGCCATTGGATGGAGCCTTTGGGCGCGTGGTAAGCCAGATGGTGAAGGCATATGGTACTCCCTTGAGAACATGCTGCATGGAAACACTTTGAGAAAAATAATATTGAAGAGGTGGGGGACCTGGGAATCGAACCCAGGTCCCAAGACTTACCAATCACATTCCCAACCACTACACCATTCAACGCGTTTGTAATAATTCTTGATATTAAATATTATAACAAAAAATAAAGGTTAATGATATTCAACAAAAAAACGCGCTGGAAATTTGAATGTCCCAATCATGCTATGACACGCAGGCTTCTTCCTCGTTTTGTACCTGCAAACAAAAGTTAATAGCGGGGGTTTTAAACCCCCACTAAACAAGACCAGGAAAAATAGCGATTAAGCAATGAGCAAAGATAAATTGGGCGCGAGGTGTGGGTTCAGTCCGTCTTGTTGTCACGATTCCAATGGTGCTGGTCTTATGGTCCAATTTTTTCACAGGAAAGAAACCCCAATTTCAAACCTCTGAAACCCTAGGCAGCTTCCATGGTGGATTCGTGTACAAGGCTTAAAAGTTCAATCAAAGAATGCCAACAGCTTTAGAATGCTCATGTTAGTATAAATTAGTGCTTAAAACATATGGAAAAGGTATGCAAATCAAAACACGAATATGAAAATATTTGGGAACAGAGCAACGTGGTTCTACCAGTTCTGGATGTATGGAGGCTTGATTTCGATTGGAAAAGATTCCTGGTCGTCTTGGCAAGCTTGTGAAATAGTTTTGAGGCCTTGAATTATGCTCTAGCTATCAAAATAGTTTCAAGTTTTTTTTGAAAAAAATGCAAAGTTGTTCTTTGGTTTGAGGCGCAGCTTGCTTGTCCTTTTGATTACGGTTGTGTTTGTATATGTATGAGGAATGATTTAGGTTAACAAAACAAGTCCAAAATCCATGTTTTAATGCTTTTCAAATTTGTGATTTTCCATGATCTTTTTCAATCTTTTTTCCATCAAAACATTGCCAATCATGGGAGATTCTTGTCTTTTTGAGTATGCACGAAATATTGAGGCCTTAATGAGAGAATATGCTGCACAAAAGGATTTGGAAAATATGTTTTAGCATTTTTCTTATATTTAATTTTAATTAAATAAATTAATAGGATAATAAACTCAATTAATTAATTAAAAATAAGGAAATAACTCCCCTTTGGGTCAATGGGTCGTTCATAGCTTTTGGGTGATGATTATTGGAAGAAATTGTGGCCCATTAGCAATTTTGAGGCATTTGAAACAAAGTTGACTTTTCAAAATTCCCAAAAATTTCCCAACTTCCACAAGGCATATGTTGCTCAATTTTTAAGCTTTGATCATGTTCTTGGACATTTTGGAAAGGTCTTGAAGTCCTCTAATCAATGCCTTTGGTCCCATGTCATTTTGATTTACCAATCTCAAGTTATGATCTTTGACTTAAAGTGCCTTTTTGTTGACTTTTGAAAATGACCTATAATGTTGAGATTGATAACTTTTTGTGAGAGCATTTCTTGGACTTGAAGTGTGAAGATGAGTTGTAGGAAATGTCATTCTCTTCAAAATGAGCTTTGGATGGAATTTTTCTGATAAACCATGTGGAAGTTATGCCTTGGTCAATTTGCAGTTGACTTTTTCACATGTCCAAAAATAGAAACTTTTGCATCTTGAGACTTTTTGAGCCATGCCTTGAGAATCATGATCAAGAATTGATCAAATGATGTTTGTGGCTTCAAAATAAGATGTTGACCAAAATTTTTGACTTTTGACTATCAAATGACCATTTTGCCCCTGTAGTTGACTGTTGAGCAATTAGGGTTTTTGACTGTGCAATTTTGTGCTGCGAGTCTTGAAACTTGACATGAGGATGCTTGATAATGTTTGTAGGCATGTGGGACTTGTTTGGACCCTTGGAAACTTCAACTTCTTTACCAGAACCAAAACCCTAATTTTTGACTGTTAGGAGGCCATTGAACTGTGCAACCCTTGGGAGATTTTGAAGCATGCTCTTTGCAAATCTTGAAGAATATGGGAGGGCAAATTTTGGGGTACAACAACGATGTTCTCAAAATAAATGAGATTATGTTGTATGCAATATGTATGCGTACGTCATGATGTATGAACATGAAATGCTATTGTGACATATCCGAATGGGAAAATAAATCCATGACTGCTGCTGTAGAGTAATGGAAATTAAGTTCCTGGCCGTTGTAGAAAAGTGGTTCTTCTACTTCCGCCAGATATGGTGAACCAAAGATGACTATGCTGGAGATTTTCCCCTTGTTTATGGATATTCTGCCGAGGAGAGACTCAGCTTGAGAATAACTCCGCAGGGGAATAATTCTGTTGGAGAGAGAAGCTTCCATAGCTGATGGGATAAACTTTGTCGGGGATTGAGCTTCTGTATTCAGAGAAATAAACTCTATTCAGGAGAAAACTTTATGACCCGCTTGCGATTATGAAATTCGGTCGGGGAATATAGATTTTGATTCTCTAAAGGAACTTTGCTGGGGAATGTAGCTTCTGTTTGGGGAAGCCGATGTCAAAGCTTTAGTTGCCTCTACTCTGTGGGGAGTTTAGATGTCACAGGGTCGTATGCTGAGGATACGGTAATGACTTCACATCAGGACTTTTCTGCCCCTGTACCTGTTGGAGAAAGTACTCGCGGAGGCTTTGTGGATGGCTTGAGTGTTATCCCAACTCTTGGAGTCCTTGGTGAATGCAGATCGGGGTAATAAACCTTCTACTGATTAGACAAGTGACCATAGTCGTACTCTTCAAATCCCTAACTTTTTCCTGGACCATTCTTTCGGGTTTTTAGTCCACCGGGATACCCTTTTTTGCTCAAGCCGCCTTTTCAGGTTTTCGACTTGCCGGGTGTACATAATTTTTTTGTTTTTATCCCTAATTTTTTCCCGAACCTTTTTTGGTTCGCCGAGATGCCCTTATTTTTGCCTAGGCCAGTCAACCTAGCGGGTCTTTGTTCATGCATAGTATTTTCCGGCTATGTCCATGTTCACCTGGTACAGAGAATTGTCACTCTCCATAGTAGTAAGTGTTGCCACACTGCCAGAAGATGCACGTTCGATCGTACATGATTCGTTGCTGGAATTCATGTCTAATGCCCCAGGTGATTCAGATGGAGATTTGTCCCTGGCTACTTGGCATCTTTGAGAGATTCCTTGAATCTTGACTTGACTTCCCCATATGATGGACAATGATCTTACCGTGCCCCTTGGTTGGAAGTGTTTTTCCACTTGAGGTGATCATTTTCATTGAGAAGGTTTTTGTTCATCGAATATCCATCGTGTGAATTTCTCTACTGTTGAACAAATAGTCATATGCAAACAATGGTATTTTAAGAATGCAAAGCTTATGTCTGTCTTGAATTATTTTTTTTTGAAAATGCAATTTTTTAGTAAAACAGATTTTGCAAGAGAGTGATATCAACTCGTGATTTATGGTAAACCTTACAGGAGTCAGGATACCTTTTGTAACAGTATGCTTTCGAACTAACCAATGCTTCAGCTAGGACTTTTAAGGGTTATAACGTGACCTGGTTCACGGTTCAAGAAACAAAGGATAAAGGCTTAAAATTTATTTGTACCCACCCGCTCTTCGTGATATTCTTCAGTCCTATGCTTAGTTAATTACGCATTTAGAATCCCAATTGAGTTCTAGAATTTTGTCCTTGATGTTCCGGTGATGGCTCAGATACTGACAGTTTATTTTGAATAGGCAGTCATCTTTTTGTCGAGGATTTGTAGGACCTCTTTCTTTACTATCCCTGTCTTTTGCCTGAACTGTCTCTTTTTATGGTTACAATCAGCGGGATGCCCTAATTTTTTCCTTAAGTCTCCTTCATAGGTTTTGACTTACCGAGCTTTTCTTTTGAACAATAATGACTACCTCTTCTTAATGATTATACAGAACCATCATCATCTTCTGATTTGGAAGGACGTCTTCGATGCCATTCATTATGTATGAAGTAGAATATTGCGACTGAATGCGCATTTGAATTAACTGAGAAAACTACTCTGCCCTAGGTTATGATTAAGGGTTTTAATTTGTGTGAAAATAAAAACTCCTACTTCTTAGGCTCAAAGGGGTTGACTAGGGATTATCTTCCTTATTACTCATTGTTTAGGATTTGAAACAACGCTTGTACATCGTCAGCAAGGTCTGTTCAAAAGCACACTGTATGGATTGTGGTATCATTTTCGTCATCCTCCCTCTAAAGGCTCAGAGCTTTTGATCGAGAGTTGAATATCAAAAAAAGGAAAGCAATTTAAATATAGTGAATACAAATGAATTGATTCAAAATATACATATGCAATGCATTGATAAAGTAACAAAGTTTGACATGAATAAATGTTCGAACAATCAAAAGAAAATTACAAATTGAAAATTCTGATGAACGAAAAGCTTGTCATAACTTGCCACTTCAAATGGTGGGCCTTGGAGGAATGACATAAACATTCCAGTTGACCATCTTGTGTGAATTCCAATGCTCCTTCATCAATCAGGTATTGAATTTTGTATTTCAACCTCCAACAGTCATCAGTATCATGCCCCTGGCTGTTAGAGTGGTATGCACATCTTGTATCAAGATTGCAGTTAGGGGAAGAGGTCTTGGGATTCAGATGAGGTCCTATCAACGTAATCAGATTCATCCTCAACAGGTGTTGCAAAGCTTGAGACTGCAACATGTTGAGTTTGGTAAACTGCCTTTTAGGTATATCTGACTTACTCTGATTAACCCGTTATTTCTGGCGAGGTTGTTGTTGGACCCATGATGTGGTAGCAATTTGGAAAAGTCCACTCTTCACAAAACCAGCCTCTTGTCTTCTCGGGAGTTGATCAATGACTTGGTCCCCAACCTTAACTATTTGCTTCATACGGCTGCAGCCGTCTAGATGAAGTTTCTTGATAATGGCTCTCAGCTCTTTTTGTCCCTGGGCTAGGCCTTGGATAAGAGCCATCTGCCATATCATCTGGGTTCTCATTGCTTCTACCTCAGCCTGCAGTTGTTCCAACCATACGTCCTTATTGTCTTCAGAACTTTTCTTGGCCAGGTCTCCAACGAGGAGTGCTTTCAACTCTTCCTGCCCCTTGGATAGGTTTAGGAACACTTGCATGAATTAAGCCTCTTGAGTTTGGAGATCTTTGTTGTCTTGTTGGAGAGCCATTTTCCTTATTGAAATAAACAGCGACAAAATGAGAGACCTGTACTGGAAGACCTGTTATGCAAATGACGTGCATGTAATGTTTTCTAGGATCTTGCGGGGTAAACAAGAAAAAGTCAGAAGTTGAAATTTGCAGCTTTGATTGAAGAACTTCGTATCGTTGAAAGTCCTTATACAATAGTCAAGCTCACCATATCAAGTGGGTCATAGCCCCTGACTCAAGTTGTCGTGTTTTGGTCTTTTGACGGCATTGGCTAGAAGAAAATAAATCCCCTGGCCCCTTACTAGACGCCTGATTTATCATAACCTGCATCACAAACCCTTGAGATCCTTGAAATGGTTAAGGAAATGTTGTGGCATGATGTTATGATGTGTATGCTATGCGTTAAGAGAAAATGCAGGGTAAGAAACCAATTTACTAGATTTGTACAAATAAGTCCTGCAAGGAACACAAATAAAGCCCTGCAATGAGTTCAAATTGTTAGGCAAAGAAAGCAAGAAAGTCACACAAGCAGCCTTAGGTTTAGGCTTGCATGAATTCCATAGGTAAGTACCCTCTTGAAGTTTATTTGGTTTCAAACCTGTCTTAGAAAAGTAACCGGGTTCTAAGGATTCTCAATATCACTGATCATCCTTTATCGGGCATTGTTTCAGCTCAGATAATCTTTTCTCGCGGCCGAAATATCTCGAAAGTTTGATCTCAATGAGTGTAGCATCGAGTATCAACCAGTCCTCAGCTTTATAGCGAGGCCGGATATCTCACTACTTTCTAATGGCCAAGTTTGTTCAACTAAGGTTCTAAGGTCCGTTAGTGCTTCACGACACTATGCGGTGGCCCCGTATTCTCCTCGTTTCCACACGATGGATACCGGTACCAACCAAAGTGTCACACCAACACAGTCATCGGTTAAACCATATCGTTCTACGCCGTACAGTCTCCATGATCTATTATTGTTTACATAAAGAGTGTCCCCAGATCCGGGTGTAGGATCTTCAACAATACCCAAGCAAAAACCCTTAAAGATAAAGCAGGCAAAACAAACAAGAAAGCAATTTTAAAAATGACCTAGATCCAAAGGTAAACCGCACTTTATTTTAGTCCCCAGCAGAGTCTCCAGTTCTGTGATACGGTGGCAGAACCGACTGTTAATACTGGTTTGCATTTTGTATTCGCAAATATCGCGGTAAGCAAGAGTCGCCACCGACTTTTATTTCATCCAACAAAGGAAAAGGAAAAAGAACAGAAAAAACCTTTTTTGAGAATATTTCTGAGTAGGGGGGGTAGATTATAGAAAGGGAAGGTGTAGAACCCTTTCTATCTGTGGTTTTTCACGGGCTCTTAGGTAGTTGCTCATTTTGAAATTGCTTGTGTGTGTTTTGAAAAGTTTTAGTTTAACTTCGTGATAACCCTTGTATCTGTCCTCAAGAGTATGACGAAGTTGTTTTTGAAAACTGTTTTGAAAGTGTTTATGAAAAAGAGTTTTTATTGTTTTGAGCAAGTACTTAAGAGTTTCTACCTACTCGAAAAAGATTGTTCATTTTCTCATTTCCTTTAGACAGCGTTATCCTACTATTAGTGAGTAGGTAGCCCTATCGTTAGATGTTGAGGGACTATCTAAAGGGACGTTATGGTCATCGAAGGCAACATGTAAAGATATCTTAGCATTCAAAGGGACTGTCATCATATAGGCAACATCGAGGGACAAGATCATTTTTCGTAGGAAACTCGAGGGGCATTAGGGACCATGATCTTTATGATGACTTTAGAATTAAGGTTCTTTGCTAAGACATCCCTACGTTCGAGAGACATGACCATTATTTTCTGAGGCAACCAAGTGAGGTATATCCTAAGGGTGCATATGTGCAAGGTGCGTTATGTTCAGTTATTTTAGTCTTGTGTTAAGTTTGCTAATGTTTGATTATTCCTGCCATACAATCCTATTAGTCATACATCTAGCAGTTAATAATTGCAGTAATTTAAAAGTGAAGAAATATAAAACCTAGCTATTACAAGGCTTCGGGGAGGGGGATTATGTACATATACAAAACTGGGGAAAAAATAAATAAAAGCGGTAAAGGTCCTACTAATCATCTATTATATCCCAATATACAGTTACAATAATAAAAGGAAGTGCGAAAGAATAATAACACGCAAATTTGAAAAGACGTCTAAAAATCCTAAGATATAAAAAATCTTTTTGTTGTTTTTTATTTTAATTTATGAAAATGGTTTAAGTTAAAAAATAATTGATCTAGATCTATATTTTAAAAAAAGTTAATTATTAAAGAAACATGAAATTTAAATAAAAGAAATTAATTCTATGTTTTTTTTTGGTATTTTTGTTACGAAAAATAAAATGAATTAAAATAAAATTAACCCTAAGTTCTATTAATTTTAATTTAAAAAAAAAACTTAAAGTGATTAGTTAATTAATTTACCAAAATTAAAATTTAATTAAGAAAAATCCTAAATCTATTTTTATGTGATTTTTATATTTGTTTATTGATTAAAAAAAGGGATTAAAAGAAATAAATGAAATGAATAAAACAAGAAAATAAAGATGGGCCTAGTAGCAAAAGTAAACAGGGGGTGCAATCATCAGAAATCCCTAGGCCCGAATCTTCGAAAGCTTCATGCCCTAACCATGGTGTTTTCAGATTCTTGCGTAGAACCTCTGATTCAAACATCCATAATTGTTCTATATAAACTCAAACAAACATTAGCATGCCATGAAATGTGATTAAAATTAGAGATTTGAAGTTTAAAATTTTACCAAACTGGTGTTGTCAAATGGGGGCATGCTAGGAGTATGATGGATTGCTCTTGGGCCTTGTAAGACTCCTGAGGACTTCAAGAGGATGGTTTGAGGCTCAATATCAATCGAGAGAGACAAGAACCTCGAGATATGACTTGCACTAATTCTTTGATTTCTGGAGAGCTTTTTGAAGAGCTTTTAGAGAGCTTTTTGAAGAGCTTTTTGAGAGATTTTTAGAGAGGAATTTTGTCTCTTTCAAGCTTGTATGGCTCTATATTTATAGAGAAGAATGAGGAGACAAGAAAGCATAGAAAGAATCTCCCTCATAATGTTGTGTTTTAAGATCATGATCAAAATTTGAAAAAAAATGCCATATTTGATGATTTTATGCCATTTTCACATGTGGATGAACCTGGACATATTTGAAGGGTTATTACACAAAATTGATTGACATAAACCAGCATAAAACTTGCTTAAAATGGATTCACATTAAAATTTACATTATTTCTATTATTTATTTATTTAATTCTGAATTTTAATGAATAACATATCAAAATAAATAGCATAAATAGTAGAAAAATGTATGGGTGGCTTAGAGGTCATGGACCATGTTAGGAATGAGTATCAAACTCGAAAAGATAGGCCCATTTGGAAAAAATCCAAGTTTGGTCAATATTTGTTTCATGCATTTTTTGAAAAATTGGTCAACTTTGACAATGCACATCTCTCTCAATTTTAACCCTATAAGGGTGTTCTTGGACTTTTTAGAAAGCTTAGGATATCCCCTAAGCAACCTCTTTGGTTTCATCTCAATTGGATCTTCCATGTGCATGTAAGAAGCCTTGACTCAAAAAGTGTTTTTGTTGACTTTTGAAAAGGACCTATAATGTCTGAATTTATATCTTTTCATGAGTGCATTTCTTGAACTTGAGGGATGAATATGAGTTGTAGGTAATTGGATTCTATTAAAAATGAGCCTTGGATGAGAAATTTCTGATAAAGTATGCGAAAGTTATGTCTGGTCAAAGTTTGGTTGACTTTTCCTATAGGAACCCTAATTTAGCAACTTTTGAGTTTTGATGAATTAGGAGCATTCCTTGAGGAATCATGATCAACCCTTGATCAAATGACAGATATCACTTCAAAATGTTTATGTTGATCAAAAATCTTGAAGTTTGATCGTATGTGGGTCACAGTTGACTTTTGACCTAGTATAGTTGATTTTCAGGCATTTAAGCAGTTGACTGAGCAAACTTCTTGTGCAAGGAAAGAAACTTGGTATGGATGATCTTGAGGACATATTAGGGCAATGGAAACCACTTAGGACCCTTGGAAACTCAAACATCTTGATGAGGAGTGAAACCCTAGTTTGAGGCTTATTGTCTTAGGAGGAAGATTTGTCTGGTCAATTCTTAGGCATCCTTGGGCAAGTTGAGGACCTCTAGGAGTATGTTTTGAGTAAAATGAGAGGGAAAATTTTGGGGTACAACAGATGCCCCAGTTCAATCTTCTTAAACCTGAGGATGTAGATTGGTTGTTCTACCTTTCGTTATCTGAAGGTAGAAGATGATTGAACACTAGAGTGCCCAGAAATTTGCACTCGCATGAAGTTATAGTGATCAGTGATATCGGGAATGGGCTTACATATGCCATTTGGAAGTCGATAGAGATATCAGTTGCATAAGATATTCCTTTGTGAGAATTCTTGTACCTGCCGTTGAGGAGGACTTCGCTGGGGAATGTTGATTTATGTCCTGGGAAATAGAGTATAGGAGCTTCAGCTGTCCATTACTCTACTGAGGAATTAACTCCTGATTGAGGAAGTGGAAGTAAATTGCATATCTGGTCAGGTTCCAGGTGTTGTACCCCAATTTTTGCCCCTAAGATCCCTTCATTATACCATATTGTTTCAATCACAACAAGATCACATTAGGGCTTTTGGTTCTTCTACCTATCTTAAGCTTTGCTCTTTGAGGAGTTACCAAGCACCTTAACTTGTTTTCTTTTGTGATCATGGATATTTTGCTTTGATTTTCTCTCTAATTAACAAAATGCAATATTGGTTTGTCTTACTTGTTAATAATGTAGGTAAAGGCAATGAGGTTTAGCAAGTTGCATCATGGGTTCATAAGTTTATTTCCATGCCCTAGTCAATAGCTTGAGAAATTCAAACCTCACCATTGAAGTTGTTTTGGAAGAATTAGTATGGAAGTGGTTTTGGTGGCCATGAATCCTCATCATCATCCTCAACAATTTCTATTCATAAAGGAAGAATATTGGCACAAAAAGTTTGTTCAAACTTGGCAAAGTTCCACAAAGCACTCTCTTGATCTAGAGGCTAGGGTTTTGCACTTCAAAGGAGCATATCTTGCTCATCTTTTGGTATTTTTGAGTGATTCCAAAAACATCCTTCTCTTCAAAGAGTTACCAACAAATCACTTCAAAAGTTCCAAGGAGTTTTCATGTGGAAGGAACTTGGTGAAGAGGAAAGATTACAAGCCATTCAGATGAATCCCCACTTTTCCATATGTGACTTCAAATGGTCATAACTTGGTCAATTTTTATCACCTTGAGCCCATTATTTTTCATGATGATCCTAAGGATGTGTAATTCATGCCTTCTTTTATGTGAAAAGTGAGAAAATGGATGGAAGTTGCCTTAAGAATGCAAAAGATTATAGGTCATTTCATGATTTTTGGCCAACTTCAACAAGTCATAACTTGCTCAATTTTTGGAGATTTTAAGTGGTTCAAATTGCAAACTTTCATTCAAGGGGTCTACTTCATTCCATATTCTTTGATTAAGATAAAATTCTAAGTGGAAGGCAATGTTTGGATGCAAGAGATTATAGGTCATTTTTAAAGAAGAATTTGAAATATTTTTAAGTATGGAAAGTCAACTCTTTTTCTTCAACTTTGACTCCATGTAACTTTCAGCTCAAGCATCCATTTGATTCTATTCTTTTTCCATTGCAAAGATTCTAACCTCATCTTTCCAAAGTATCAAGAATTATGCCCTAAGACCCCTTGAGGTGAAAATGCCATGGATTTGAATTTGGTAGTTTGAAACTGAATTTTGCACAAAGTCAGAATTTTGAAATCTTTGTTTTGGCTTCTAATCACAAGATTTCCACGCGTTTTTGGTTCTAATCATGTTTAGCAACTTGCCAGAAGTGATTAGCATCATGAAACACACGATTTAGCTGAGTTTTGATCAAGTTTGAGTCACACTTTCTTCATGATGCAAACCCACACGAATTCCCTCCAAAACGCATCATTTTCTATTCCTTTTGATCCCATTTGCTTCCCTATAAATAGAGGGACACCCCCATTCAATTTCCCAAGCTTAGATAGCAAGAATCACCCAGCCAAACTTGCTTCACAACCCAGAATTCAGCTACTTCGAATCCTATTCTCAAGCCTTTTTCAATCCAATTTTTCCATCAATTCACCTTCCTTAGTCTTCCCTGAAGCTAACCATATAATTACATTCAAGAATCGTGCCCTATATTGCTCCATAGAAGTCCAGTTTCAGAGCTCTGCAACTCAACTTCAATAGGTAGATTCCTTCATCAATTCTTTAAAACTTTGATATCATTGTGTTGCTCTCGTTTCCCTGGTTCTAGTCGCAACACTTACTTTCATCTGGAAGCACGTTTTGACCATGAATTTTCAAATCCCTTTTCAAAACTTTCTTTCCAAATTGCTTGAGCTACAGTTTATATAAATTTGGCGCGATGGTGTGGTTGTCTTTGTCTTGAAGAGACGAAGGGAATGGCATAGGTCTGAGCTTTTGATTTTACAGTTTGAGAGACCTACAATTCATGATGGCTGGAGGTTGAAGATGACCAACGTGTCATCTTCTAACCAATGAAGGCGTGCCATTTGTTATTTTCAAATTCTGATTTTATTATTGATTCAGTACATTATTCATTAAAGACCATGATATGCACAGCGCACCAGATCCCTTGGATTTGATTACTAACGCGTTTTGACTTTCATCCAATGGTCCACATCTTTTACTTTTATTTTCTTGCTCTGATTTTTATATTTTAAATGTTTTAAACTTCAAAAAATCATAGAAAATTCATTTTTAGTCCAAAAAATCTTTAAAAATTATGAAAAATATTTTTGATTATTCTCTTTCTGATTTTTATTTTTTCACAATTTAATTTTGTGTTTTGGTATTTTTTATAAATTTTCCACTTATTTGATTTGTTTAAAATGTTTAAAAATATTTTTACACATTTTTAAATTCTGAAAAAATTATGGATTGATCCAATGATATTGTGACAAATATTGGTGACCTTATTTTATTTTAGTTTCTGAATTTACTATTTTTTACCATTTTTGTTTATTTTACCCATTTATTTTAATTTTTAAAAATAGTTTATGACTTTTAAAAATTCCCAAAATTTTTATAAAATCACTTTGCCTCTTTTCTGATTTTTCTGTGGTCTTATTTTTCATTTCTTGATTAATTTGAATTGAATTAACATTTTCCTCATTATTTTCCATTTTTCTAAACATTTTTAAACCCTTTAATGTATATATTAATTATATTATTATTTTGTGATTATTTTCTGACTGTCTTGGGTTGATTTTTTGATCATGGCTTTATTAACATCATTGGATCCATGGTGTTGATTTTAACTCCACAAAGAATGGATGAATGATTTTAATAATAGTTTGATTAAATATTAATTCAAATGTGGTTTCTCTTTTTACCCTAATTCCTCTTCATCTGATCCCCTTCTCATTGCACTAAATGTTGTTGGAGCATGATCTCTATATCATGTCTCAAAACAAAAGGTGCATAGATTGCTATTGACCGGCCTCAAAATAGGTGCGACTTCTATATAAGTCCACTTACGATTGCTTAACATAGCGCTAAATTTTGCCCCGATTCGAATAAATGATCATTTTTGGCCCAAATTTATGATTGCAAGCCCAAGTATATTAATTTGATCTCTTTGATCCAATAACCTTGAGATTCATTGTGTGGAGGCTTTGGTTCTACCAATCCTCTAATGGATCTATAATACTTTTGGTCAATGCGGATCACTTAAACATCGTTGATCATTAAATGGTACTTATGAGAAGTCCAAATGGATGATATACTTTACAAAAAGAAAATGCAACTTGTTGTGTGGAGGCTTTGGTTCTACCAATCCTCTAATGAGTTCCAAATACAAGTTTCAAGATGGTCATCCAACTAACCACTAATTATTGACTTGTTTTATCTTATGCTTTTATTCTTTTTTTTATGCTTTATGCACTATTTATTTTTAGCATTTACATTTCATGTCATTTTCATCTTTGCTCATTTGAGCATTTATTTTCTTGTCTTTTTTTTTTATTTTACTCACTTGAGATTTTCTTTTTCTTTTCTTAAGATACTTAATAATAAACTTAAACCCTAAAAAACTCTTAATGGTACTTGGACTATTTGGTTACTATCCTTGGCATTATGGAGCAATGGACTTTTTCTTGGACTTAGGATTAGAAACCTTGGCCTATCTTGGAGACCTTGTGATCTTATCTGATTATTTTGTCTGGAGTTCTTGAGGTTTACCTCAAGACATTGGGTTGCTTGTTTGTTTTTGTGTGCAGGTTTTTGTGATTACATCCTTTGTTTGTAATTTGGAATTCACCCGTATACAGTCGTTACTCTGCCCAATTTTTGTGAAGACTTAATACATTTGAAGAGGTTTAGTATCTTTTCTTGCTTGGTTTCAATCCAAAGAATGGGAATTCTACTTTGGCTCATAATGTCAAGTATTGGCTTCTTGTTGGTTAGATGGTTCTTATCCTTAGCTTTTACCTTATGCTTTATGATAGTCTCTTCTTCTCCTCCCATCTTCTTTAATTTCAAAAATATTCTCCCTCCTTTTGAAAACTCTTCTTGTTTTGAAACTTAAACCACTTTCATAATAAACTTGGACTTAGGTCCATGCATTTTAAAAATATTTTCATAAATAAACTTCAATCTATTTAATAATACCTTGACATTTTTATGAGAAGACTAAAAGTCAATCAATCTCATTTCAAACCATTTTTCCACTTTGGCTTTTACCTTTAAACTTTTCTTAAAAGATTAGACTCTTGTCAATCCTTGTAGTGATGCAAACAACTATACTTCTACAATATATAGTGAAGAGAGATATTTTCCACTTGGGTGTTGAGTGAGGCATTGTTGATTTTAAAATCCAAGCCATATCCTCCACTTTGAGATGATGCAAATTCTCCTTTCTCATGATTGTGGGTAGTAAGTATGTTTTCCACACGGACAATGACGATGATGTCTTATCTCTTAAAATTAACCAACACACTTGTGTTTCAAACTTTTAAAAGAGGAACTATGTGTACCCTGATCCCATATTGCATGAAAGGTGGTACATAGGCACTAAAGGTTCGCAACCGCGGCGGGTGCAAAAAAATTTATACAAAATATATTTCTTTTCTCACCTCCACCATCCATTTTATATATAACACATTTTTTATAGCCAAAATATACAGATTTTACAAAGAGGTTCCTGCGGAGTATCGTAAATGTTTAGGGTGCTAATACATTCCCTTTGCATAACCAACCCTCTTACCTTGAATCTTTCCCCCTTTTTTGGGTTATTCGCTATTTTCCCATTCCTTTGGAAACAATAAAGCGCGGTGGCGATTTTTATTTTTGATTTGTATAAAGTCTAGTCAATCCAATGGCTTAGTCTTGAACATTTCTACCGCTACAGAAAAAATGGCGACTTCACTGGGGACAGATTGACCTCTTACTGGTCCATCCCTAAGTGGGTTGAGCCTATCTTTATTTATTATCTGTATATGTGCTATTGTTGTTTATGTGTTATATTTTGTATATATGATTGTCTGGATTTTCCTGGTTTTCAGGGTGCTTGGTGATTACTCATAAGTCCTATACCCGGACTTGGGCAAACTTTAAGATAGGACGGGCGGTATAGTCATGTTAACTTTGAGGGAGTAATCCCAAAAAAGGAGGCATGATATCCCCCACTCAGTGGAGGCCCCTTTGAATGTAGTGTCATTTACCGAGTAATCAGGAAGACGTACTGCTTTCGATCTGGGGCCTGCTGAAACTGAGGACCGTAGAATACCAAACCCATCTTGGCCTTTTAGGTGTAGTACGTAAGCTATGACGGAGTAATTCGGAAATAGTTGTCACACGATACTACGCTCGGACAAGTATTTCTTGAGAATATTACTAATTACTGAGTTAATCGGGAATTTGTTAATATCCGAAGGAAGGATGTAGACTTTGGGAACCTCTAGAACCTTGTTCGGCAGGTGATAACTTTTTTAGACCAACACCTTATGGGTATTACCTTTGACCTCATGCTCGTGACGTTGAACCTATGAACCCTATATGTGTGATCTTGTGTGTGATTGTTGCATCATGCATCCATGCACTCATAAGCATCTTTTGAAGAAAACAATATTTCATTGGATTTAAAGGTTGACTATTTATGAATATCTCAGGTACTTTTAACCATGGATTCTGGAAAAAGAAAGACCGGGAAATACAGTTTCAAGGATCCCAAGATAAATGAGTTGGTCAGTCTAATTCCAGAGATCGAGTGTTCTGCAGACTTTTGGAAGAAGTATGGATCCATTATTCCTCTCATGAAGTTGAAGATGAAGGAGGCTATTCTCTCGACCTTGATCCAATTCTATGATCCGGTGTATCACTGCTTTACTTTTACCGATTATCAGTTGATGCCTACACTGGAGGAGTATTCTTATCTATTGGACTTACCCGTTACCGATCGTGTTCCTTTTACTGGTTTGGAGGGTGAGCCAAAACCACATGAGATAGCTCCTTTGATTCATCTGGGAAAGTCTGAGGTGGAAGCCCATATGACTACTAAAGGAGGGATTAAAGGATTACCAGCTCAGTTCTTATTGGAGAAAGCTCGTTACTTTTCCAGAATGAAGAGTACAGTTGCTTTTGAGGCCATCTTTGCTCTACTTGCTTATGGATTGTTCTTATTTCCTAATGTGGACAAGTTTGTCGACATTAACGCTATCAGGATTTTCATGATTGGAAACCCAGTTCCTACACTGTTGGGTGATGCTTATTACTCTGTTCATCTTCGGAGTTCCTATCATGGGGGAATGATTATCTATTGCACGCCTTTGTTGTACTGATGGTTCATCTCTAATATGCCTCAGTCTGATGCTTTTTGGGATGTCAAGAAGGAACCCCGTTGGGCTCCTAAGATCATGGCACTTACTCACTCGGATATTGATTGGTGTCATCGAGCTTATCAGGATATGGAGATTATTGACAGTTGTGGTAGTTTCCCTAATGTGCCTCTTCTTGGTACAAAGGAAGGAATTAACTATAACCCTGTTCTTGCACGGCGACAACTTGGTTACCCGATGAGGGATAAACCGAACAATATTAATTTCAGTAGTTTATTTTTGAAGGAAGGAGAAGACCACAGGGAAGATAGGGAGCATATTGCGAAGGCCTGGCGTCACATTTATAACAAGAGTGGGAAGGATTTGGGACCTATGGGTGCTGTTTCTTTGGAGGCATATATTCAGTGGGTCCGATCGAGAACCATCCAGTTGAAAATGCCATATACTCAGGAGACACCCATGCCTGATCTATTTGTGAAGACCACTCCTCCTTTGTTATAAGATCTAGAGGAGCTGCAGCTTGCTTTGGTTAGGATGCAACAAGAAAGGGATGCTTGGAAGAACAATTTCCAGACTTTAGAGAGTTCCTACAGAGCAGACCTGAAGGAGAAAGATGATTTGATCTAGATCCTTGAGAGTCGGGCGGTAGAGTCTATGGAGAGGCCAGGGGATTTATTTTCTCCTAAGCCTCAAACAGGTGTTGATTACTCACTTCCTGCTTCAGAGGATTGGAAGGAAGTTGCCATCAGGCATGTGGAAGAAAACCAGAGGTTGAGGGCTCAGATTGCCAGGCTCACAGGGAAGCGCCATCGTATAGATTGATCTCTATCAGTTTCTTTTTCTCAGGATTTTTAGATTGTATTTTCATCTTGTACTTGGGATCATTGAAACTTGTAACCCATTTTGAAGTTATTATAATAAAAAATTTTAGTATTTCAAATGTGTTATTATTTTGATGTTTGCAATATGTCTATAAACGTTAAATCCCTTGAAATATTAAATGATAAAGTAAAAATAATCATATGCACTGCATATCATGCATCATATTGCACATATTTCTTGCATTTATTATGCATATCCAGGTGCCTTACCCAACTTTTTACTTTGTTCAGCAAGCTGACTCATCACTACAACACTCGGGCTAACTTCAAAAAGAAGATGGACAATTTGGAACAGGAGAATCGCGAGCTACACGAAGAAGTTTCTTCTTTGAAGGTTGGCTTGGCCAACTTGACTACTCTTATGGAAGCTTTGGTGGTTTCTTAGAATCACCCACCGAGTGTTCAACCTCAACCAACAAGGGAAAATGCTGAAGTTCATGTTGTTCCTGTATCTGCTACTCTGACTGTTGTTCAAAATCGTATGCCTCAGGGTTATCCGTGGGGAATGCCAGAGAATTTTGCACCTGAAGGTTTCAATTTGGGCCCCCAAGATGCTCCAGTGGTTCAAAATGTTGTTACTCCAGCACCTCCTGTGGTGCATACTATTCCTGCTGCACCTCCTTCGGTGAATTTGGTTCTGTTTGTTAATGAAGATGTGTGTCTTCCTTTCCCTCCGCCGAGTGAAGACTTGGGTCTTTATGACATAATGGATGATTTCCAAGAGCAGTTTGATAGAATGCAAAGAGAGATGAAGGCTCTTAGGGGAAAAGAGTTATTTGGGCAGAATGTGAATGAGTTGTGTTTGGTCCCGAATGTTAAAGTGCCTGCTAAGTTCAAGGTCCCGGAGTTTGAGAAGTACAAGGGCAACACTTGCCCTCGTACTCACTTGGTGATGTACGTGAGGAGAATGTATACTCACACCGATGATCAGCGTCTGCTGATTCACTTTTTCCAGGATAGTCTTACCGGCACAATGTTGAAATTGTACATGAGTTTAGACAACGCCAACATCCATACTTTTAATGATTTAGGAGAAGCATTCATTAAACAATACAAGTACAATGTGGACATGGCGCCCGATCGTGACCAGCTTAGGGCCATGGTTCAGAAAGACAGAGAATCGTTCAAAGAGTATGCATAGAGATGGTGCGAAGTGGCTGCACAAGTGATTCCTCCCATGGAGGAGAAGGAAATGACTAAAATTTTTCTGAAGACGCTAGGCGCTTTCTACTACGAAAGAATGGTAGCAAGTGCCCCAAGTGATTTTACAGAGATGGTAGGGATGGGGGTCCGCCTAGAAGAGGCTGTAAGAGAAGGCCGTTTGACAAAGGGTGAAGGATCCGGAGGTGTGAAAAAGCATGCCTATGGGTTTACAAAGAAGAAAGAGGGGGATACAAATGTTGTCATACAAGAGAGGAGAGTGAACGCTCCTAAAAGGAATTATCAGCGTCACCAGTAAGTTGCCTCAGTTACTCCTGTTATGAATGTCGCTCCGACTACCGTTACTTATCAAAGACAGTCCCAAAAGGGGAACCAAGGGAATAATTAGAGAAGGGAGAACTACGACCCTATTCCCATGAGTTATGCAGAGCTACTACCAGAATTGATTCAGAAGAAGTTGGTCCAGACACGACCACCTCCAGTTGTACCATCACCATTGCCTTGGTATTATAAAGCAGACTAGACATGTGCCTTTCATCAGGGAGCACCAGGGCATAGTGTTGAAAACTGTTATCCTTTAAGGACTGAAGTGCAAAGGTTGGTGAAGTCTGGAATTCTATCTTTCAAAGACATGGAACCTAATGTGAAAGACAATCCTCTACCCAAGCACGGGGGAGTGAATGTTGTGAATATGGTGGAAGGTTGTCCAGGTGACTTCCGGATTTTTGACATTAATCTGGTTAGAGGGGATTTGGTGAAGATGCACGCAGACCTCTACGAATTCAGTTATTATACGCATGACCATACTGATTGTGCTATTTGCAGTACAAACATACAAGGTTGCGAGAAGATAAAGGCTAATTTACATGAGATGATGGATGAAGGTTTAATCCATATAATCAGGCCTAGGGTAGAATATGAAGAGGGAGTGAATATGGTTTCTGGATGTCCGGGTGAATTCAGAATTTTTGATGTGGAGCATTTGAATGAGGATCTCGTGCAGTTGCATGCTACCTTCTGCCGTACTGCTGGTCAGGTGGAACACCAATATGGATCTTGCATAGTTTGCTGTCGAGACCCCCGAGGATGTTCTATTGTGAGAGAGGGTGTTCAATTGCTGTTAGATAATGGAACTATCAAGATCACAGGTCAGAGAGATGATTATCACGAGATTGATATGGTTGAAGTTTGTTTGATGGAAGAAGAGTCAGAGGAAGAGTATGCCTCCGCGGATGAGTATTTCTCTTAAGACGAAGATTTGTTTGCCGGAAATGACCTTTTGAGGGTTGATTGTGTTGAGGAAGGGGTAAACGTCATTTTACCTTATTTTGGTGCACCCGCTCATCTTGAGGTGGAGTACCATAGCAAACCAGCTGTTACCCCATTGGTAATTAGTCTGCTAGGTCCTGTTCCCTATAAATCAGATAAGGTTGTGCCTTACAAATACAACGCTACAATCTTAGAAGGTGGGGTGGAAATTCCCATCCAGCCAATACTAGATGTTGGAAATATAGCCGATAATAGCAGGGTGACCCGTAGCAGTCATGTGTTTACGCCGATTATTCGAAGAGATGTTGTTACTGGAAAGAAAATTGCTGAGAACGATGAGCCTAAGAAGGCTGCAGGAGAGACTAGTGGAGCTACATTAGAGAAATAAGTGGATGATATCTTGAAGATAATTAAGATGAGCGACTATAAAATTGTAGATCAGCTATTGCAAACTCCTTCAAAGATATCCATCCTAGCTTTATTGATGAATTCCTCTGCTCATAGAGAATCACTGACAAGAGTACTAGACCAAGCTTTTGTAGAGAATAACATGCCGTTAGATCAATTCAGCAGCGTAATTAGAAACATTACGTCATGTAACAACTTGAGTTTCTGCGATGATGAGTTACCAGATGAAGGGAGGAATCACAACCTGGCCCTCCACATATCCATGAACTGCAATAATGACTCGCTATCTAATGTGCTAATTGATAACGGATCCGCGTTGAGTGTTATACCGAGAAGTACCCTCGTGAAGTTAAAGTATCAGGGAAAACCTATGCGCCTGAGTGGCATCATTGTGAAGTCTTTTGATGGGTCAAGGAAATTTGTCATCGATGAAGTGGACTTACCCATCCATATAGGACCACATTTGTTCTTGATAACCTTCCAGGTTATGAACATTATTCCTGCATATAGTTGTTTGCTAGGACGGCCATGGATACACAAAGCAGGGGATGTCACTTCAACTCTGCATCAGAAGCTAAAATTTGTGCATGAAGGGAAGGTAGTGATCATAAATGGGAACAGGCGTTGTTGATATCCCATCTATCTTCTTTCAATATTGTAGAAGCGGATGAGGCTGCTGTTGGAACCCAGTTCCAAGCTTTATCCATTGACAACATAAGGAGGAATGATAATTCTGTGGTTTCCCTGAAGGACGCACATCAGGTTGTGCGCAATGGTCATAATGCAGTTTGGGGACGACTTGTGGATCCACCCGTGAACAAAAAAAGAGCTGGTTTGGGTTTCTCTTCGAGGAATGGCAAAGGCGAAAGTTTGAAGTCAAAGTCTTTTGTGAACAGTTATCATGATGTTTTCTGTAGCGGAGGCTACCTCCATCCAATTGGTTCTGGAATTAATGTTGTTGAAGAGGATGAAGCAGAGCAGGAAGAACCGAATTATGTGACGCATGGAGTCCGAGTTCAGAACTGGGTCACCATTGATGTTCCTTCTTGCATACATGTTTCAAAGTAATTTGTTTTGTTAATCTGTTTCTTTCTTTTGAAAAGCTTTCACTCTGCCCAAGGTGGAAGTATTAATGTTGTAGGGCTTATCTGTTTGCTATAACTGTTAAGATCATTAATAAAAGTTGTCTTTGCTTCCAATTTATGTCTTTTATTTTCTGCTTTTTTTCTGGGAAATGGTAATAAAATAAAATAAACCTTTCAAAATAAATAATAACTGAAAATAATCTGCATGATCACTTGTTATATGTGTCAGTTTCTAAAAGCAATCATAAATCATATGTGCAGATTAATTAAAAACCCGTTGAATACAATGACCCTGCACCCTCTCCCAACTTTGATTGTCCTGTGTTTGGGGCTGAAGAAGAAGATTATGATGAGATTCCAGAAGAGGTCTCACGGTTTCTTGAGCACGAGAGAAATACCATTCAGCCATATAAAGAGCCTTTGGAAGTGGTTAATTTGGGTTCAGAAGAAGATCCTAAGGAAGTCAAGATTGGAGCATCGTTGCATCCTGATGTAAAGAGCGGGTTGATTGAGCTGTTGAAAGAGTATGTGGATATTTTTGCTTGGTCTTATCAAGATATGCCTGGTCTAGATACAGACATTGTCGAGCATCGTTTGCCGTTGAAGCCAGAGTGTCCGCCAGTTAAACAAAAGTTGAGAAGAACCCACCCAGATATGGCAGTAAAGATCAAAGAGGAGGTCCTAAAGT
This sequence comes from Vicia faba, assembly GCA_948472305.1. Classification (NCBI taxonomy): domain Eukaryota; kingdom Viridiplantae; phylum Streptophyta; class Magnoliopsida; order Fabales; family Fabaceae; genus Vicia; species Vicia faba. The sequence goes on along the minus strand of OX451741.1, from coordinate 1,066,094,041 downwards.
AGATTAACGCCGATTTTCTTGTGACATCAGTGTATCCTCAATGGATTGCCAATATTGTCCCAGTACTGAAAAAATACAGAAAAGTCCGCATGTGCGTAGATTACAGAGATCTAAATAAAGCTAGTCCAAAAGATGTTTTTCCATTGCCTCACATTGACATGTTAGTGGATAGTATAGCAAAATTCAAAGTATTCTCGTTCATGGACGAATTTTCCGGGTATAATCAAATAAGAATGGCTCTAGAGGACATGGAAAAAACAACGTTTATCACACCCTGGGGAACATTCTGTTACATAGTGATTCCCTTCGGGTTGAAGAACGCTGGTGCAACGTACCAAAGGGCTATGACAACCTTATTCCATGATCTGATGCACAGAGAAATCGAAGTATATGTTGATGACATGATTGCCAAATCCCAAACTAAAGAAGGGCATATAGAAGATTTGTTGAAGCTGTTTCGGCGTTTGAGGAAGTATCGTCTCTGCTTGAATCCAAATAAATGCACCTTCGGAGTTAGATCGGGGAAATTGTTGGGTTTTATTGTTAGCCAGAAAGGAATTGAAGTTTACCCTGACAAAGTCAAAGCAATTCAAGAAATGCCAGCACCTAGAACTGAAAAGCAAGTCAGGGGTTTCCTCGGGCGTTTGAATTATATCTCCAGATTTATTTCCCATATGACTGCAACGTGTGAACCGATCTTTAATTGTTAAAGAAAGATCAAGGTTGTGTGTGGACGGATGACTGCCAAAGGGCATTTGAAAGTACTAAAGAGTATCTGCTTGAACCTCCTATCTTGCTCCCTCCCGTAGAAGGAAGACCATTGATTATGTATCTAACAATGTTAGATAAATCCATGGGTTGTATTATGGGATAACATGATGAAACAGGAAAGAAAGAGTTCACCATTTATTATCTCGGCAAAAAGTTCACTGATTGTGAGTCATGGTATTCTATGCTAGAAAAAACATGTTGTGCTTTGGCCTGGGCGGCAAAGCGTTTGCGGCAGTATATGTTAAATTATACCACTTGGTTGATCTCCAAAATGGATCCAATCAAGTATATTTTTGAAAAGCCCGCTCTTACTGGGAGAATTGCCCACTGGAAGATGTTGTTATCTAAATATGATATCGAGTACCGCACTCAAAAGGCTATTAAAAGTAGTGCGTTGGCAGATTACCTTGCTCACCAGCCAGTGGAGGATCATCAGTTTGCAGAGTATGAATTCCTCGATGAAGATGTGATGTTCTTGAAAGTGAAAGATTGTGATGAACCATTTCCTGAGGAGGGCCCCGACCCTGAATCTCATTGGAGTATGATATTTGATGGAGCTGTGAATGCTTATGGTAAAGTAATTGGTGTTGTGATTGTCACTCTTTATGGATCACATATTCCTTTTGAAGATGTGAAAAACACAAGAAGGGGGGTTGAATTGTTGAAACTTGAAATCAAATGCAGACAACACGTTATTTTTATCCTGGTTCTTTGATCTCAAACTACTCCAGTCCACCCGTCAAGGTGATTTCGCCTCTCTCCAACGAGGTCTTAATCCACTATATTCAACTGAATACAAACGACTACTTTAACAACTGTCAAAGCCTTCTTGAGTTTAAACCACATACCGGTTTCTCAAGGAAATTCTTTCTTACAGATAAATGAACAATTATGTGTGTTTGATGTTTTCTGGAAAAACTATATATCACAACTGTGATAATACACAATATAAAGCTTATGTGAAACTAGAATGCTAGAACTATAGAGTAAGTAATTTGAGAGCTTTAGCAAACTGAATGAGTGAGGACGAAGATGATTAGCTTATGCGTATGTGCGTGAAAGAGTATTGTGGATCATTAGCCTTTTTCTTTCTCACTGATTTGTTTAAATACTTCTTGGAATAGATACGTTGCAGTCCATAATTCCATTTCAATGCTCATAACATTCTTTCCATTTTGAGAAGATCTTTGTCTTGGAATAATGTCGTTGGTAATTAATCTGCCTTAAATGCAGTAACGTTAACACTTCAAAATGTTCTGCTTAATGAGGATCAGAGTGTTCTTGGCTTTAGCTTATTCTGGCGCTTCTGAGTGCTGATGACATGATTAGGATCTTGATCAGAGTCAGAGTATGTTGAGCGCAGATTTTGTTCATTAGACTTCAGCGTAGCACATGTATTGATCTTCTGATGCTGATGTTGATACTGATGTTCTGATGCCGATTCCATCAGAGTTTCCTGTAAATATACAACATAATTTTAAGTAGCATCTATGTCTTATATAAAACTAATAATTCATTTAATCTTGTATTTGTTATCATCAAAAGTCTAACTGAGGGTTGTAGAATCAAACTATGTTCTAACAATCTCCCCCTTTTTGATGATGACAAAAACTAGATTTTTTCAATTAAAATAAAATGATGAAAGTATCAGAGTTTAAGGATAAAGAGGAAACGGTATCAGAGATAATCAGATAAAGAATAAAAGATCAGAGCTAAGAGAATAAGGAATAAAAATATCAGAGTAATGATGAGAAAAACTCCCCCTGAGTTGATTATTTCCCTTTGATTCCTTGAGACCTTGAGTGTCTGAACTTTATTGAACCTTTCTTTGAGCATCAAAGTTTTGCTTTATCAGAGTTCTTCAGGTTCTTGTACCTGTAAGCTTTTCAGAGCAAAGAAATTCAAATATATAAGGATGTTAGAATGTTTGAGACTTTTGTCTCAGTAAACCGTTATTGAAAAATATCATTCTTTCTCCCCCTTTTTGTCAGCGATCAAAAAGCATATATAATCAGAGTTAAAAAGGATCGGAGTAAAAACACGTTTGTATTAAAACAGAAGCAATGATAGTTTAGAACAAGTAAAAATATTACAGACAAACATGTAAAGAAAACAAGGAAAACATAAGAAAAATCTAAGAAGAAGGAGGAAGTCGTGTGAACAGAGCTTCCAACATGCTCTTGATTTGTTCGCTGGTTTCGTTTTGCTTTGCTACCATGCTTGCTATAGATTCAATCTCGATATCCTGCTTGTCCATCCGTTCATTCATTAGCATGTATGATCTCTTCAAATCTTCCAGAGTCTTCCTGTCAAGAGAGGAACCTTGAGGATCTTCAGATACAGGCTGCTTCTTAGAGCTTTCTGTAGCTTCTTCTGCTTGACCCAAGTCTTCAGCTTGAATAGTCTGTTCTTCTGCAGGTTGAACTGTAGATGCTGGACGCTTTTCAGACCAAGGCTCACTGTCCTGATGGAGAACTTCTTCCTTCAGCAGCTTGCTCAGAACTGGACCTTCCATTTCCTTCAGCAGATTGCTGAAGTTCTGTTGAGCCTGTCCATAGCTCTGGTCTTGCAGCTTGAAGGTTTCAGCACATACCCATCTTCTGAATTGAGTCCAGAGATGATCTGATACATCAGGATCAACCACTTCCAGACTTGCTTGTTTCAAAGAAGTGATCCACTTCTGCATATCTGATTCAAAGTTCAAAATGCTGGAACCAACATCTAGTTGTTTCGGTTTAGGGATGGCAGTTTTCTGGTTTATTGTAGCAAGGCGTTCAAGGATTGTTAGGTCAATGACTGTCTTGCTGTAGTTTTCTGTATTTTTCCTAGGTGAGGGAGTGGGAGAGTTAGAAATAATGATTGGAATATGTGGAGTATTTGGTGGAGTTGTTTCTGGTGAAGAGGGAAGTTGAGCCATATTAACAGTTGTACCACAGAGCAATTGAATGGCCAATGGTTGTGGTTCAGGGGACTCAGAGGTTTGAGCCTCAGAGTTTTGAGTCTCAGGTTGTGGAGATTGTTCATGTTGAGGAGAGGGTGGATTGATTTCTGGTTGAGGAGAGGAAGGTTGTGGAATTTCTGGTTCTGGTGTTGGAGAGAGTGGAGTTTCTGGTATTGGTGAGAGTGGAATGTCAGGTTGTGGAGAAATGGGAATTTCTGGTTGTTGATTTGGATTTTCTGTTTGGGGAGCGGAAGAGTGTTGGTCAATATCAGAAAGAACTTGAGCAAGTTCTGGTTCTGGTATGGTTGCAGTGTTTGGATTTTGTGGTTTGGAGCGGGATCTTCTGAGAGTTAATGACTCAGAAGGGTCAAAGTCAATGTCAAAATCTTCAAAGGTTTGTGGTGTTGGGATATCAGCTGGTGTTGGAATGGGAGTAGGAATAGATGTGGAAACAGTAGTTGAATTTAAAACAGATACAAAAACAGGATTACCTCTTTTCTTTGGAGTCTGTTGTGATGATCCTTCTGGAGAAGCTTTTCTCTTCTTAGTCTTCTTCAGAGCAACCTCTGGTGCCTTCTGCTGAAGATCTTGAATATTTAGATTAGGTGCTGTACCATCAGCTTTACACGCATCCAAATATCTCAGAATGATCTGAGGCTTAGAGTCAATCTCTGAGAACATAGGAAAGTTGTCCGGAGGGACTCTTCTGCTGGAGATGTGAGCAAAAGGAGTAACGCTGGGCTCCTTCTTAATGTTCTCTATCAGCTTCATCTTCTTTAGATTCTTGGCGTTCAGCTGCTTGCCAACAGAAGGTTCCAGGGTGCTGATCTCTTGTGCCTCTGTCAAGTGTTCAATCAGCCTATTCTCAGTCAGAATATCTGATATTAATCTTCCAAAGGGTATCCAATCCCTTTTAGTGCGTTCATCTTCTCTTGTTTCCTTGGTGCTTGTTCTCACATGGTTGAACAGAAGATGATCTAGATTAATCTTTACCCTCTGAGAAATAAAATAGATCAGAAACTGCTAATCTATGTTTATGTAATCAGGAGAGCTTGTAGGCTTCCTGTGGTTGAAACAGTCCAGAATAATCTTTGCCCAAATTCTGTGCTTATCTCTTAAATCCCTTATCTTGCTGGAGGGAAGCCCCAGCGTGAAAATTTCCCTTGCTATAACAGCAACATCTGAACATCTTTCTGCCATGTCTATATAGCGAATACCACCACCATTCTACCCAATGAGTTTTGCAATTAGGTCTTCAGTAATCACAATTTTCTTCCCCATTATGTAAGAAGTGACTTGGTGATTTGAGGAAGAGGCGTGAATCCAAAATTCCTTAACCAAGATAGGAAAAGTTAGACCCACCAACCTGTCAAAATACCTTTCCAATCCTTGAGCTTGAATCTCTTCTGATAAATCAAAACCATTTTCCTTCAAACTGTTGAAATCCACTATAATCTCTGACAGAACTTCAAGGTTCTTGACTGGAGTGAGTAGCGTTCTGAGAGGAACTTCATATTGCTCAACTGATGCATCTTTCTGGGAACCTGATGAAAGATTGCTGCTAGAAGCCATGTTCACACAAGGATTTTTTGAAAAAGCTTTAAGGGGTTTCTTGAGAAAGAAGAACACAGAAAGCAGAAGTATTGATTGAAAACGAAAGTTAGGGTAAAAGTTGTGAATGGTGTGAATGGTGTTTAAATAGATTTCGAAAAAGTTTTTGAAAACATAAACGGTTAAGAGAGAGAAATAAATCATGATTAATAGCATTAAATGACAGCTGATTTTAGGGGATTTCAGAAAGATACTTAAACGGTTACCAGTGACATGTGTCTCAATGCATCCAATCAGCGCTTTGCCTTTTCAGAAGCATGAACGCGTGTTCAGCCTCAGGAAACAGCTGATGACTGGATGACACTTGTTTGCTTTGAGTGAACATCACTTCTATCCTTGAACTGAAGAGCTCAGAGCTTCATGGATAGATTCTGATACAATCTGCATTTCTAAAAGTTCTGAAAGAGGATTGATCAGAAGTTCACAGAGAAATAAACATAATTCTGAAGGTTAATATATAAAATTAAAACTGTTTTATTCTGGACAGAGCTTCATGTTGAGATGATTCAGAATGAAGTTGAACCTATCTTCAGAAAGTGGTTTTGTGAAGATATCAGCCCATTGATGGTCTGTATCAATAAATTTTAAGTTTAAGATTCCTTTCTGAATATAGTCCCTAATAAAATGATGTTTTATTTCTATATGCTTAGCCCTAGAATGCAAAATTGGATTTCTACTTAAGCAAATAGCAGAGGTGTTATCAAAGAGGATAGGGATGTTACTCTCATAAATCTGGAAGTCCTCAAGTTAACTTTTCATCCAGAGCATTTGTGTGCTGCATCCAGCTGCTGTTATATATTCAACTTCTGTTGTTGATAGAGCAATGGTGGATTGTCTTTTGCTGGACCACGAGATCAGATTTTCTCCGAGAAACTGGCAGCTTCTAGAAGTGCTTTTACGTTCAACTCTGTCTCCAACAAAGTCAGCATCACAGTAACCTACTAAGCTGTAATCACTAGATTTTCTATAAAACAGACCTAGATTAGTAGTACCTTTTAGATACTTGAAAATTCGCTTAACAGCTGTTAAGTGAGATTCTGTAGGATCTGATTGGAATCTTGCACAAATGCATACACTGAATAAAATATCAGGCCTTGAAGCAGTCAAATAAAGAAGAGAACCAATCATACCTCTGTAGACTTTCTGTTCTACCTTTTTGCTTACCTCTTCTCTTTCCAGAATGCACGTGGGATGCATTGGAATCTTTGATGGCTTACATTCTGAGAGATCAAATTTCTTCAGAAGTTCTCTGACATATTTGCTCTGATGAATGTAAGTTCCTTCTGGGGTTTGATTGATCTGAATTCCCAGAAAGAATTTCAGTTCCCCCATTAGGCTCATCTCAAATTTTGCCTGCATACACTTAGCAAACTTTCTTCCTAGAGAGGGATTAGTAGATCCAAATATTATATCATCAACATAAATCTGGCAGACTAGAATGTCATTCTTAACTGTCTTACAGAATAAGGTTGTGTCCACTTTCCCTCTGGTGAATTCCTTTTCCAACAGGAAGTTACTCAGTCTTTCATACCAAGCTCTGGGAGCTTGTTTCAGACCATACAGTGACTTCTTCAGTTTGAAAACATATTTTGGGTTTTTTGAACTTTCAAAACTAGGGGGTTGGTGCACATATACCTCTTCTTCTATATAGCCATTTAAGAATGCATTCTTGACATCCATCTGATACAGAGTGATGCCTTTATTAACAGCAAAAGAAATTAAAAGTCTGATAGATTCTAACCTGGCGACTGGAGCAAAGGTTTCTGTATAGTCTATCCCCTCTTGCTGACTATAACCTTGTGCTACCAATCGTGCCTTGTTTCTGATGACTTCACCTTGTTCATTCAGTTTGTTTCTGAACACCCATTTAGTTCCAATGACGTTGAATCCTTTTGGTTTAGGAACCAGATCCCATACGTCATTCCTTGTGAATTGATTCAGCTCCTCTTGCATAGCTAGAATCCAGTCATTGTCCAGAAGTGCGTCATCAATTGAAGATGGTTCAATCAGAGAAACAAGTCCCATGAGGGATTCTTCAGAGTTTCTGAAGCTGGATCTTGTTCTGATTGGATCTTCCTTTCTTCCTAAGATAGTTTCTTCTGGATGATCCATGCTGCTTCTGGATGGTCTTTTCTGAGGTTGATCAACAAAAGATGCTGGATTGCTTGCAGTGCCTCTTTCTGATGTTGAGGGAGTGTCTCTGTTAAGAGCTTCTGATGACTTGTCTTCAGTACCTGTGAATTCAACTTCCATACCTGCAAATACTTCATTCTTCTTTGACTTTTGAGAGCCAAGCTTATCATCAAAACGAACACTGATTAATTCTTCCACAATTTGTGTTTCTGCATTGTATACTCTGTACCCTCTTGAGCGTTCAGAGTATCCTAACATAATACACTTCTGTGCTTTAGAGTCAAACTTGTTCAAATAATTTTTAGTATTCAAAATAAAGCAAGTACATCCAAATGGATGAAAATATGAAATGTTGGGCTTTCTGTTCTTCCACAATTCATATGGAGTCTTTTCCAGAATAGGTCTTATGGAGATTCTATTCTGAATGTAGCATGTTGTGTTTATTGCCTCTGCCCATAAGATCTTAGCAACGTTAGTCTCATTGATCATGGTTCTGGCCATTTCTTGCAATGTTCTGTTCTTTCGTTCTACAACTCCATTTTGCTGGGGAGTTCTAGGACAAGAGAAATCATGCAGAATGCCTTTGTCATTAAAAAATGATTCAAAATCTTTGTTTTCAAACTCTCCACCATGATCACTTCTGACTTTGAAAATTCTAAGATCCTTTTCATTCTGAACTTGGTTACAGAAGGTAACAAACACAGAGTGTGACTCGTCCTTGTGTCTTAAGAACTTTACCCATGTCCATCTGCTATATTCATCTACGATTACTAACCCATACTTCTTGCCACTGACTGAAGCAGTTTTAACTGGTCCAAATAAGTCAATGTGCAGAAGTTCTAATGGTTTAGAGGTAGAAACAACATTTTTAGATTTAAAAGCAGGTTCTGTAAACTTGCCTTTCTGACATGCTTCACACAGAGCATCTGAATTGAACTTCAGATTAGGAAGTCCTCTGACCAGATTGAGTTTGTTAATCTGAGATATTCTTCTCATACTAATATGCCCCAATCTTCTGTGCCAGATCCATTGCTTGTTGTTAACAGACAGAAGACACTTTACATTCTGACTTTTCAGTTCAGAAAGTTTGATTTTGTAAATGTTGTTTCTCCTCTTTCCATTAAACAGGATAGTCCCATCTTTCTGACTAACAGCTTTACATGAATTTTGATTAAAGATTATATCATAACCGTTATCACTTAATTGACTTATGGATAACAGGTTATGCATTAATCCATCTACTAATAAAAAAATACTTATAGAGGGAAGATTTTCGTTACCTACTGTTCCAGAGCCAATGATCTTTCCCCTCTGATTGCCTCCAAAGCCTACATGGCCTCCAGGCTTAAGTTCCAGGCTTTGGAACATATGCCTTCTTCCCGTCATGTGCCGTGAGCAGCCAGAGTCCAGGTACCATGACTGGTGTTTCTGCTTTGCTGCTAAAGATATCTGCAACATGTATTATTTTATCCTTAGGTACCCATATTTTCTTGGGTCCTGATTTGTTAGTTTTACCAAAACTCTGGTTGAATTTTGGTTTGACAGAGTAATTGCTACTAGTATATTTGATGTCGTGTGTGTGTCCATATACAAAGTGTGACTTAAGTGGAGTTCGTTTAATAACTAAATCCATGGCATTCTTTGGTGTAGGTACCTTACCTTGGTATCCTATTCCCTTTCTGCCATTTCTGCTAACTCCATAGATCATTGAAGCCATTTTGCTTCTATCTATGCTTTTAGCAAGAAACTTCTGAAAGCTGTGATCATACTCCTTGATGATCTCATAAGCACTACTGGGAGTTTCAGGAATTGTTTCATTCTGAGAGTTTTGTAAAAGATTTTCTAATTTTGAAATTTTATTTTTCAACTCAGAACTTTCCAATTTGAGACTCTCAGTTTTATCAGAGTCAGAAGAAAGATCCCTTTTCAGGTTTCTGAATTTGACTCTGATCTGCTGATATCTTTCTAGAATCTCATTAAGGCTTTCAGCTAGTTCAGCCTTAGTAAAATTAATAGCAAAGTCAGGAAATACCTCTTCTGTGTCTGATTCAGAGTCTGATTCAGAAGCTTCACTGTCTTATGATATGTTTGCCATGAGAGCTATGTTTGCTCTCTCATCATCTGATTCTGAGTCAGCTTCAGATGTATCAGAATCATCCCATGTGGCCATGAGACTTTTCTTCTTTTCCTTGCCAAACTTTCTTCTGGGCTTTTCCTTCTGAAGCTTTGGGTAATCACTCTTGTAGTGTCCTTGCTCGTTGCATTCATAGCAGATGATGTCCTTGTTGTTTGGCTTTCTGCTTCCTGAAGAGCCTTCAGATCTTCTGTGTCCAGAGGAGGATTCTGACCTTCTATATCTGGAGGAGGATTCGTTCTGGTTCTCAGATCTTCTGGGATTCCTGAACTTTCTTTGCCTCTGCTTCCATAGTTGGTTCACCCTTCTGGAGAGGAGAGACAGTTCATCTTCTTCTGATGAGGACCCATCAGAGGTTTCTTCAACAGCCTGCAAAACCTTGGAGTCAGATTTTCTGTTAGATTTTAAGGCTAAAGGCTTACCTTGCTTTTGAGGTTCATCAGCTTCTAGCTCTATCTCGTGACTTCTGAGGGAGCTGACAAGTTCCTCCAGAGAGATTGTGTTGAGATCCTTAGCTAGCTTCAGCGCTGTGACCATTGGCCTCCACTGTTTTGGCAAGCTTCTGATGATCTTCTTGACATGATCAGCAGTAGAATACCCTTTGTCCAGAACTTTGAGACCAGCAACCATAATCTGAAATCTTGAGAACATTGTTTCAATGGATTCACTTTCTTCCATCTTGAATGCCTCATACTTCTGAATGAGCGCAAGAGCTTTAGTTTCTTTCACTTGAAGGTTGCCTTCATGCGTCATTCTGAGAGAATCAAACATGTTCTTAGCAGTGTATCTGTTTGATATTTTTTCATATTCAGAGTAGGAGATAGCACTGAGAAGAATAGTTCTGGCCTTGTGATGGTTTTTGAAATCACGCTTATGTTGATCAGACATTGCTTTCCTGTCAATCTTCTGACCATTTGCATTCACTGGGTGCATGTATCCATCTGTCACCATATCCCACAGATCAGCATCATGGGCTAGAAAGAAGCTTTCAATTCTGTCTTTCCAGTAATCAAAGTTCTCTCCATCAAAGACTGGAGGTTTGTCACTGAATCTGTCTCTTTCTTCGTTGTTGTCATTGCTGATGTTGTGATGTGTTCCTGCCATAGTGTTTTTCAACGCTGGATCTTGTACTGACACGGTTAAGTGTTATGAACTCAGAACCAGGCTCTGATACCAATTGAAGATGTGAAAAACACAAGAAGGGGGGTTGAATTGTTGAAACTTGAAATCAAATGCAGACAACACGTTATTTTTATCCTGGTTTGTTTGATCTCAAACTACTCCAGTCCACCCGTCAAAGTGATTTTGCCTCTCTCCAACGAGGTCTTAATCCACTATATTCAACTGAATACAAACAACTGCTTTAACAACTGTCAAAGCCTTCTTGAGTCTAAACCACAGACCGGTTTCTCAAGGAAATTCTTTCTTACAGATAAATGAACAATTATGTGTGTTTGATGTTTTCTGGAAAAACTATATATTACAACTGTGATAATACACAATATAAAGCTTATGTGAAACTATAATGCTAGAACTATAGAGTAAGTAATTTGAGAGCTTTAGCAAACTGAATGAGTGAGGACGATGATTAGCTTATGCGTATGTGCGTGAAAGAGTATTGTAGATCATTAGCCTTTTTCTTTCTCACTGATTTGTTTAAATACTTCTTGGAATAGATACGTTGCAGTCCATAATTCCATTTCAATGCTCATAACATTCTTTCCATTTTGAGAAGATCTTTGTCTTGGAATAATGCCGTTGGTAATTAATCTGCCTTAAATGCAGTAACGTTAACACTTCAGAATGTTTTGCTTAATGAGGATCAGAGTGTTCTTGGCTTTAGCTTATTTTGGCGCTTATGAGTGCTGATGACATGATTAGGATCTTGATCAGAGTCAGAGTATGTTAAGCGCAGATTCTGTTCATTAGACTTCAGCATAGCACATGTATTGATCTTCTGATGCTGATGTTGATACTGATGTTCTGATGCTGATTCCATCAGAGTTTCCTGTAAATATACAACATAATTTTAAGTAGCATATATGTCTTATATAAAACTCATAATTCATTTAATCTTGTATTTGTTATCATCAAAACTCTAACTGAGGGTTGTAGAATCAAACTATGTTCTAACACCTTTTACCGCAAGGTTAACATTTGATTGCACTAATAATATGGCAGAATATGAAGCTTGCATCATGGGTCTTGAGGAATCTATTGATCTCAGAATAAAAATTCTAGATGTATGGCGATTCAGCCTTGGTAATAAATCAGATTAAAGGAGAATGGGACACTCGTCACCTTGGCTTGATCCCTTACAAAGATTATGCTAAAAGATTACTACCTTTCTTCAATAAAGTTGAATTTCATCATATTCCTAGAGATGAAAATCAAATGGCGGATGCTTTGGCAACTCTGACTTCCATGTACCACGTAAATTCTTGAAATGATATACCCCGAGTTACAGTTCGACGACTGGATAGGCCCGCTCATGTGTTTGCGACAGAGGAGGTAGCAGATGAAAAACCATGGTTTTATGATATCAAGCATTTTCTTCAGACTCAGGAATATCCGATTGGTGCGTCGAGGAAAGCTAGAAAAACACTGAGAAGATTGACAGACAGTTTCTTCCTTAGGGAAAATGTGTTATACAAGAGAAATTATGACATGGTCTTGCTCAGATGCGTGGATAGACACGAAGCAGACATGTTGATGCATGAGATCCATGAAGGTTCATTTGGCACTCAAGCTAACAGACATTCGATGGCTAAAGAGATGCTAAGGGCAGGTTATTATTGGTTGACAATGGAATCTGATTATTACAAATTTGCAAAGAAGTGCCATAAATACCAGATTTATACAGATAAGATCCATGTGCCTCCAACACTTCTCAATGTGATTTCCTCCCCATGGCCTTTCTCTATGTGGAGTATTGACATGATCGGGAGGATAGAACCCAAAGCTTCGAATGGACACCGTTTCATCTTGGTAGCAATTGACTACTTTACCAAATGGGTAGAGGCTGCTTCATATGCCAATGTTACCAAGCAGGTGGTTGTGCGTTTCATCAAAAAAATCTTATATGCCGGTATGGTGTGTGTTGTACCCCAAAATTTGCCCTCCCATGTTTCCAAAGACATTCCAAGAATAACTCCCAAGTTGCTCAAGATGGCTCAAGAGTTGGACAGTCAAATCATCTCCTAAGGCAGCCAACCTCAAAATTAGGGTTTTGTGTTGCATCAAGGTCCTTGCATCCAAATGACCTCAAGTGCTCCCCAATGTCCTAATATGTTCTCAAGTTCATCCATTTCAAATTTCAAGCCTTGCAGAGAAAGTTTGGTCAGTCAATTGCTCAAGAGGCCCAAAAATCGACTCTGCTAGAGCAAAAGTCAACTGTGTCCCAAATACAGTCAAACCTCAAGATTTTTTGACAAAATTATCATTTTGAAGGATATTTCATCATTTGATCAAGGGTTGATCATGATTCATCAAGGATTGCTCAAGATTCATCAAGATTCAAAAGTTGCTAAATTTGGGTTTTGTAGGAAAAGTCAACTCAACTTTGACCAAGCATAACTTTCTCATACTTTATGAGAAATGACCCATCCAAAGCTCATTTTGAGGAGGATGAAATTACCTACAATCCATCTTCACACCCCAAGATCAAGAAATGCTCTCACAAAAAGTTACAAATTTGGACATTATAGGTCATTTTTGAAAATACTGCTCAGCATAAATTCTTCTCCTTCTTGGATGGTTTCTCCGGTTATAATCAAATCAAGATGGCTCCCGAAGACACGGAGAAGACAAATTTTTTTACTCAGTGGGGCACCTTTTGCTACAAGGTCATGCCTTTTGGGTTGAAGAACGCTGGGGCAACATATCAGCGTGCCATGGTTGCTTTGTTTCATGACATGATCCATCATGAGATTGAAGTATACATCGACGATATCATTGCAAGGTCCCAGACTGAGGAGGAACACCTTGACCATCTACAAAAGCTGTTTGACAGGCTGAAGTTGTACAAGCTGAGGTTAAACCCGAACAAGTGCACCTTCGGGGCAAGATCTAGTAAATTACTGGGTTTCGTCGTAAGCAACAAAGGTATTCAAGTGGATCCGGCAAAAGTGAAAGCTATACAGGAGATGCCAGCTCCCAGATCAGAGAAAGAAGTCAGAGGATTTCTGGGACATCTGAATTACATTGCCCGATTCATCTCACACCTAACTGCTACTTGTGAGCCAATCTTCAAGCTGCTGAAGAAAGATCAAGAGGTACGTTGGAACGATGAATGTCAGGCCGCTTTCGAAAGGATTAAAGAGTATCTCTAAGAGCCACCCATCCTGATGCCACCAGTTGAAGGGAGACCTTTGATCTTATACTTAACAGTACTCGACAACTCAATGGGGTGTGTGTTGGGGCAACATGACGAGTCTGGCCGAAAAGAGCATCCTATTTATTACCTTAGCAAAAAGTTTACCGACTGTGAAACCCGATACTCACTGCTCGAGAAAACTTGCTGCACTTTGGCATGGGCTTCTCGCCGGCTGAGACGGTATATGTTGACTCACACTACCCTGTTGATATCGAAGATGGATCCAATCAAGTATATCTTCGAAAAGTATGCCTTGTACGGAAGAATAGCAAGATGGCAGATGATCTTGACTGAGTATGACATCTAGTACACGACTCAAAAGGCAATCAAGGGAAGTGTATTGGCAGACCATTTGGCACATCAGGCAGTGGATGATTACCAGTCTATGAACTTTCCAGACGAGAATATCATGTTGGTAACTGATTGTGAGACACCTGGACCAGATGAAGGACCTGAGGAAGGATCCTGATGTTCTATGTGCTTTGATGGAGCTTCGAACGCTTTGGGTAATGGAATTGGCGCCGTGATCATATCTCCTAAAGGCTCTCATACCCCGTTCACCGCCCGACTATGTTTCAACTGCACCAACAACATGGCGGAGTATGAAGCGTGCATTATGGGTCTTTGAGCAGCGATTGACCTAAGGATTAAGTTTCTAAGTGTCTTCGGAGATTCCGCTCTCGTGATCAGTCAGATCAAAGGCGAGTGGGATACGAAACACCCAAATCTTATTCCTTACAAGGAGTATGTATTGATGTTGCTTCCCCATTTCGAGGAGATAACCTTTGAACACTTCCCTAGAGAGGAGAATTAGTTGGCGGACGCGTTGGCTACAATGTCTTCTATGTTCAAAGTCAATTGGGACAACGAGGCTCCCTGGATCATTATTGAAAGATTAGACGAACCTTCACATTGTTGTGATCTTGAGACTGAAGAGGTAACAGAAAAGCCCTGGTATCATGAAGTGAAGAGGTATCTTGAAGCTCAGGAGTACCCCGAGGGTGCATGTGTTAATGATAAGAAGTTCCTGAGGAGGTTCGTGGCGAAGTTCTTCATCAGCAATGACATTCTTTACAAGCGTAACCATGATTCAACCTTATTGTGTTGTGTGGATAAGAATGAAGCAGAAAGAATCATGGAAGAGTTACATGAAGGTAATTTCGGAACTCATTCCAGTGGACACACCATGGCAAAGAAAATCCTTCGGGCAGGATACTATTGGTCCACAATGGAAGCCGATTGTTATCAGCATTCTCGGACATGCCACAAGTGCCAAGTCTATGCTGATAAGGTGCACAAACCTCTAGTTCCTCTGAACGTCTTGACGGCACCTTGTCTTTTTGCAATGTGGGGAATTGATATGATCGGCGAGATCAGACCTACGGAATCCAACGGGAATCGTTTCATCCTGGTAGCGATCGATTACTTTACGAAGTGGGTTGAAGCGGCTTCCTTTGCTACTGTAACCAAGAACGTCGTGGCACGGTTCATTCGGCACAATCTGATCTGTCGATATGGTGTACCAGAGAGGATCATTACAGACAATGGTACCAATCTCAACAACAAGATGATCACCGAGCTCTGCGAGCAATTCAAAATACATCATCACAACTCTTCTCCCTACCGGCCGAAGATGAATGGGGCTGTAGAAGCGGCTAATAAGAATATTAAGAAGATTGTGCAGAAGATGACAGTGACATACAAAGACTTGCACGAGATGTTGCCATTTGCTCTCCATGGGTACCGTACCTCAGCACGGACGTCAACAGGGGCAACACCCTATTCCTTGGTTTATGGCATGGAGGCAGTCTTGCCTATTGAAGTTCAAATACCCTCCCTTCGGATTATGAAGGATGCAGGTTTGAGTGAAGATGACTGGATTCAGACTCGGCTTGATCAGTTAAACCTAATCGACGAGAAGAGACTTACTACTATTTGTCATGGTCAGACGTACCAAAAACAGATGATCAAGGCATTTAACAAGAAAGTTAGACGACAAGAGTATCAAGTTGGGTACCTGGTAATCAAGCGCATTATCCTACCTCAAGGTGATCCCAGGGGAAAATGGACCCCTACTTACGATGGGTCATTTGTGGTTAAGAATATTTTCTCAGGCGGAGCTATGATTCTAACCACCATGGATGGTGACGACCTTCCTCACCCCGTCAATGCAGACATAGTGAAAAGATACTACGCATAATCAAAGACCCGCTAGGTTGACTGGCCTAGGCAAAAATAAGGGCTTCCCGGAGAACCAAAAGGGGTCGGGTAAAAATAAGGGGTGAAAATGAAAAAATCTGGACACCCGGCAAGTCGAAAACCTGAAAAGGCGGCTTGGGCAAAAAAGGGTATCCCGGTGGACTGAAAACCGGAAAGGGCGGTCCAGGAAAAAATTAGGGATCAAAGCGTAACACTGTGTCTCATTGGATCATCTTGCATTCGGACTTCGGTATCGACTATCAAGCTCAGACGAAACTAATCAATCTGATCTACCTTCAACCAGTAGCAAAGTGATGAGATGCTCGAAGACATAAAGGCAATAACAGAGTTGGAACCCAGTGGTATTATTCACATAGCTGTTTTGTTTTCTTTTTTACAAATTGTATAAATTCTATTTGTTCGGCGGCGTTCTCTTACTAGGACGTCAACCTCTTGTACAAAAAACGCCTATTTACAGGCCAAACTTCAAAATCAATACAAATTCATTTTCAGACAAATTTCAAACTGTTTTCCTTTATCTGTTTTGTTTTGCAAAGAACGTCCAAGTTCATTTTTGATATACGCATTTGACATTAATTGCTGATCATAAATATTTACATGCGAAACGAAAGATGAATTACTGGTAATAATAGAAGCAGGGGCAATAAGAATTGTCCGAACTGTACGGTTGTTCTGTCCACCAGGTACCAAGGTATATTCAGCTGAAGAACATGGCTAAAATACTTTCACTCCCCGTAGAATAAGGCAGTGATGGTAGCTCTCCCAACTGAGACTTGCAGCTATGTACAAACCAACAATACTCTCCCCAAGCAGAGTTAGTCTACCATCAGCCCTAAAAAGGCTTGGTATCCCCCAGAAGGTCTTAATATTCCCCAGCGGAGTATAAGAATATTCCCCAACAAGTATCAGAATATCCCCAGCAAGTTGCAGCTGAAAGATCATCCCCCAGTGAAGTTCTCTCCTTTCACAAGCAGGAATTCAATCCTCAACAGATTCAATATCACCAGCAGCGGTAATCCATACCCAGCGGAGTTTATCGTTGAAATCCCCAGCGAGTTAATCGTTGAAATCCCCAGCAGAGTTTATCGTTAAAATGCTCAGCAGAACATCAATTCACTACAGAGTAATTCCCCTCGGAGTATTCTCCTCATCAGTTTATTCCCCAACGGAGTTCTTTTCTCCTGCAGGTTTACTCTCACAATCATCTTCGTTCATCATCCCCTGCGGAAACGAAGAACTCAACTTTATTCTCCAACAGCTCCGGGATTTATTTTCCCCAGCTCAAAACATTATATTCCCATACATCATGATACATGCATATACGCATCATACAAATACAATCTCATTTATTTTGAGAACATCATGGCCTGATCCATATCATGCATTGCATATGACTGACCTTTACCTTTCAGGAAAGATACAGTTAAAGTTCTCAGTTACGTCGAAGACCTGACCGGTTCTTAAATCTCAATTGAATTATCCTCGGTTGAATTTCAGATAAGGTTCTCAATCTCGACAGTTTCCCTACGTCATAGTGTGGACGAGTGCTATAACCTCAACGGTATACTATGTTGAGCACTAGTCAGTTCATAGATCTTGATGTTTTCCTCCGTCAAAGTGTGGATGAGTTCTATAATCTCAACGGTATACTACGTTGAAGACCAGACAATTCCTAGATCTTGATGAAGATGTTTCCCTACGTCATAGTGTGGACGAGTGCTATAACCTCAACGGTATACTACGTTAAGCACTAGTCAGTTCCTAGATCTTGATGTTTTCCTCCGTCATAGTGTGGACGAGTTCTCTGATTTCAACGGTATACTACGTTGAAGACCAGACAGTTCATAGATCTTGATGAAGATGTTTCCCTACGTCATAGTATGGACGAGTGCTATAACCTCAACGGTATACTACGTTGAGCACTAGTCAGTTCCTAGATCTTGATGTTTTCCTCCGTCATAGTGTGGACGAGTTCTCTAATTTCAACGGTATACTACATTGAAGACCAGACAGTTCCTAGATCTTGATGAAGATGTTTCCCTACGGCATAGTGTGGATGAGTGCTATAACCTTAACGGTATACTACGTTGAGCACTAGTCAGTTCCTAGATCTTGATGTTTTCCTCCGTCATAGTGTGGACGAGTTCTGTAATTTCAATGGTATACTACGTTGAAGACTAGACAGTTCCTAGATCTTGATGAAGATGTTTCCCTATGTCATAGTGTGTACGAGTGTTATAACCTCAACGGTACACTATGTTGAGCACTAGTCAGTTCCTAGATCTTGATGCTTTCCTCCGTCATAGTGTGGACGAGTTCTCTAATTTCAACGGTATACTACGTTGAAGACCAGACAGTTCCTAGATCTTGATAAAGATGTTTCCCCCTAATTGAATTATGGACAGGTTCTTAAGACTCAGCCGAGGAATTCTCTCAGTTGAAGTACTGGAAAGTTCCTAAATCTCAACAAAAGTTAGGCTTCCCCAGCGGAATATTCTACAATAACAGGTATGCAAGTTCACACTAAGGAATATCTTATGCGATCGACACTCCTGCAGATGGTATCTTTAAGCCCATCCTCCTACCAACAATCTCCAAATGGCATCTGTAAGCCTATTCCCGACATCACAATCCTGATACTACACCATGCGAGTGCAAATTTCTGGGCACTCTAGTGTTTAATTATCTTCCACCTTCGGATCACGAAAGGCTCGAAAGCCAATCTATATCCTCAGGTTTAATAAAATTGAACAGGGGAAACTGTTGTACCCCAAAATTTGCCCTCCCATGTTTCCCAAGACATTCCAAGAATAACTCCCAAGTTGCTCAAGATGGCTCAAGAGTTGGACAGTCAAATCATCTCCTAAGGCAGCCAACCTCAAAATTAGGGTTTTGTGTTGCATCAAGGTCCTTGCATCCAAATGAACTCAAGTTCTAACCAATGTCCTAATATGTTCTCAAGTTCATCCATGTCAAATTTCAAGCCTTGCAGAGAAAGTTTGGTCAGTCAAATGCTCAAGAGGCCCAAAAATCGACTATGCTAGAGCAGAAGTCAACTGTGTCCCAAATACAGTCAAACCTCAATATTTTTTGTCAACATTCTCATTTTGAAGGAAGTTTCATCATTTGATCAAGGGTTGATCATGAGTCATCAAGGATTGCTCAAGATTCATCAAGATTCAAAAGTTGTAAATTAGGGTTTTGTAGGAAAAGTCAACTCAACTTTGACCAAGCATAACTTTCTCATACTTTATGAGAAATGACCCATCCAAAGCTCATTTTTAAGATGATGCAATTACCTACAATCCATCTTCACACCCCAAGATCAATAAATGCTCTCACAAAAAGTTACAAATTTGGACATTATAGGTCATTTTTGAAAGTCAACAAAAACACTTTTTTTCAAAAGCTTATAACTTGAGCATGGAATATCAAAATGAGATAAGACCAAAAGGGTTGGTTATAGGACATCTAAAGGTTTCTAAAAAGTCCAAGAACACCTCTAAAAGTTAAAAATTGAAGAAGTTATGCATTGTTGAAGTTGGGCATTTTTCCAAAATTGCCAAAAGTCAACTATCCCCAAAACTCCAATTTTTGACAAAAGGGCCCACTTTTTCCCACTTGATATGATCTTGTCACACCACACACGTGTCCTATCTTCAGTTTCATGTCCATTTATTAATTTTTCTATTTTATTTGATTTTTATTAAATTAATTCATTTTAAATCAATATTAATTCAAATAAAATCCAAAAATTGATGGAATAAGATCTTTTTGATCATTACAGGTCTTAATTATCATGATACACACAATCAAATTCGTGCCAAGCCATATCATGCACAAAATCTTGGATTTGGAAAGAATTTGAAGGACTTTAATGGAGGAATCAAATCATATCTCAAATCATCAATTCACATGGATTCAAGGCCCAATTTTAAACCTAATTGCTTCTAATATACTCACACAAGCTAAAGCACAAGAGGACACGACTTGAAAGCTGCACAAACGGCCAAACCAAACTTGAAAAAAAGCTTGAAAAACTTGAAACTGAAATCATAATTAGAGGCTAATTCAAGGCAAAATCTCAACGTAGCTTCCTTGCCTGACGTCCACTGAAGCCAAAGCAATCAAAACCAAGCCTTGAAACGTCACCAAACTCACTGTAAGTCGTCCTGAACATAGCCCTGCACATGAAATCGTGAACCCATGTTCTTGCATCTTTTTGCCAATTTTTTTGTACAATCATGCTTAACGTTCAATTTCCAGTCTTTCTGCATCATTTGATTTTGTTTTCGTGAGCTATAGCACCATACCCGAATCTAGGGTTTTGGAGGTTCGTTTTTGGGCATTTGCTTTACAGGTAAAATTGGAACAAACCATGGACATGGTTGTATTCAGGGAGGAGAGACAAGCATGGTGATGGTCTCCGTTTGCATTTACATGGCCTATAGCGCGTTTTAGGACGAAGCCACGGATCTTGCTGCGGATAAAATCCGCAGGTAAAAAGATCAGTGTTTCAACGAAGAAAACGACTACGCGTCCTCTTTCCATTGGCAAATTTCAAATCAGCGCGCTTTTTATTTTTTTTCCGGGCATAATTGTTTGTTTGATATATAATAATTGTTGTGTAATATAATAACAAAAGAACAAAGTGATGCAGTGGCAAGCGTGCTAGTGGAAAGTCTCATGGGACCTGGGTTCGAATCCCAGGTCCCCCAATACATTTGTTTAATTTTTCTTCAGGTGATTCTATGTGATTTCCCAAAGCGTAGCACACCATACTCCTCATCCCATCAAGCGCCAGATGGCCTCCAAGCCAAATTCAATGGCCAAGATTGCAAGTCCACCATACTCTCCAGTCAATGCATACGCGTGGAATGATGAAAGTTAAAGCAGGCTTGCGTGTAAATGGGCCTCAAGTTGCCAGATTCACCTCCAAATCAGGCCCACACCCCCATTGGGTTATCTCTATCCTTTTTATATTTCTCTTATTTATTTGTTTTATTATTATTACTTTTATCATTTAAAACTAACCAAATAATAATTTTCCTCATAAAATTAGAAAACAATAAAATATTATTTTATTTATTAAAATTAAAATCATCACTTTACTTTTGTAAATAAATATTAATCAATTAATTTAGTTTTTTTAATTAGGTACAATTTTAATATTTTTGCAATAATTAAAATCAATTTAGAATATTAGGTTTTTTATTAACATTAATCCATTTTATTTTATTTCCTTAAATATTCAAAAACCCAAAAATATTTTTTAATTATTTAACTAATTTTAACTTAGATTTAATTCCATTTAATTCAAAAAATAAACAAGAAATGCTTTCTTTAATAAAAAAGGGTCAAAACCCTAAAAAATGCGTCGATTTAATTTCTTGCACGCGATACATTTGATTCCAATGTTGTAATTGCTTCCGGTATGTAATAGCTTTTAATTGGGACTTTAATTATTTATCGCTTTATTTTACTTTCCGCAATTTAAATTAAAGGGTTGTTTTTGGCGATGTAAATACCCGACGCCTTGTAATAGTTTATATTTAATTTCCGCAATTTAAATTCCGCAACTATTAACTGTTAGATGTTTGATAATAGGGAATGCATGAGAAGATCAAATCTTTAACCTAAAATCAACGTAGCTCACCCATGACATGTACAAAGATAAAATTAACCGAAATAACACACTCGCACATGCGCACTCTTAGGGTACACCTCACTTGGTTGCCTTCGAACGTGGTCATTGAGTATAGGAAGTTTTAGAGGTCGTCCTCTTGTCCAAAGATCATAGTTGCCTCGAAACGGTTGCCTCGGGTGAAATGATCTAAGACATTAGGGTTACCGCTAAGGCGTCCTAACATTGCTTTAGTGACCACACGTCCCTTAATCGAATTGACTCGAAAACTCCAAACGACGGTGCTACCTACTCATTCATAGTGGGATAGCATTGTTTAAAGGACATTTGTACAAATTAATTCTTTTTTTCGAGTAGGTAGATGGTTCTTAAGTACTTGCTCCTTTTAAAACAAAACAAAACTTTTCGCACTTACACTACTTTCAAACAAAAACCTCTTTCAAACCCATAAACACAAAGAAAAGCAATTTTGAAAACACAATGAGAAAATACCTAAGAGCCCGTGGATAACCACGGATAGAAAGGGTGCTAACACCTTCCCTTTCTATAATCTACCTCCCGAACCCGAGAAACATCTCGAAAAAGGAATTTTTCTGTGCTTTTTTCCTTTCCTTGTTGGATAAAATAAAAGACGGTGGCGACTCTTGCTTACCGCGACATTTTGTGAAACAAAACGCAAAACGCGAACCAGCATTCCAAAACAGTCAGTTCTCTTTCCCACTGATCACAGAACTGGCGACTCTGCTGGGGATTCTATAAGTGAGGTGTACCTTAGGATTAGATCATTGTGTTTTAAATTGTATGCTTTGTATGATTTACATTTGTGGGTTTGTATTGGAGTTCTATAGATCCTAACCCGGATCTGGGGATACCCTTTAGGTAAGTAGCAATAAACTGTGAGGGAACTGTCCGGCGTAGACCGACACGGTTGAAGCAGTAGCTACATTGGTGTGGCACTTTAGTCTGTACCGATATCCCTTGTGTTGGAACGAGGAGAATATGGGTCTTCTAAGGGTTCATTAAGCACCAACTGACCTTAGAACCTTAAATTGACCAACTTGGCCATAGAACAGTAGCAGTATGCTACACTCATTAAGACTAAACTCTCGCGATGATTCCGGCTACAAGAAAAGGTTGCTAAACTGGAATTATGACCGATTGAGGGTAGTCAATGATATTGAGATCCTCTAGAACCCAGTTACTATTTTTAGGACAGGTTTAAACCAACTGAACTGAAAGAGGGTAGTACCTAAGCTCCTTGTGTGACTTGTGTGCCTTTACCATGTTTGCTATTTGTGGATACTTGTGGTGTGCCTTTATCATGACATCATGACATCATAACATTGCATACATCTTGCATTGGACTAACCTATTTCAAAGACAGGAGGGATTCATCTTTGTTCTGTTTTGTAGGTCATCATGATGCCCATGCGTAAGAATACCATCCAGATCCACTTTGTCCAAGTCCCTACCTTGCTTAAAGAGTTGGTTGCCAAGATGCCTGGCACTACTTCCTTTATCAGGAGGCATGGTTCTCTTCTCAGTTTGGTCACCTCCAAATTGGACGAGCAGATGATGAGTGTCCTGGTTCAGTTCTATGATCCGTTGTACCATTGTTTTACTTTTCAAGACTATCAGCTGGTTCCCACCCTAGAAGAGTTCTCTGAGCTGCTCGGTATCTCTGTTCTGGAGCAGACCCCGTTTACTGGTTGTGAGAAGACCCTTAGGCCCGAAGAGATTGCTGCAACCCTTCATTTGACCAAAGAGAAGGTAATGGCTAATTGGGAGACTAGAAGTGGAGCTAAGGGTTTTCTGACTAAGTTCTTGGTTGGAAAGGCTAACTATTTTTGGGATAATCTAGACTTCAAGGCCTTCGAGGATATTCTGGCTCTTCTGATTTATGGCTTGGTATTGTTTCCGAATCCTGACACTTTTGTTGATGTGAATGCGATAAAGATCTTCATCTCTCAGAACCCTGTACCCACTCTCTTGGGTGACATTCTTCATCAGCTCTATGCTCGTACTGCCCGAAAGCGGGGAACCTTGATGTGCTGTGCTCCTTTATTGTCGAGGTGGTTTATTTTGAACCTCCCTAAGTCAGTGCTGAAGAACAAAGAAGGAATGGGCTGGGCTTATAGGGTGATGTCTCTCTCTCATGATGACATTATCTGGACTCTCAAGGGTATGGATGAGGTGACTATCATTGATCGCTATGGAGAGTATCCTAATGTTCCATTGATATGAACCCATGGAGGAATTTCTTACAACCCATGCTTAGCTCTCCGTCAATTTGGAAGAGCCAGAAGAGAAGGACCTCATGAGATGATAATGCCTCATATCATCTTTGACTTTCAAGGGGATAGCGACGAGCAACGTCGTAGATTCATAAGGGCTTGGGACAAAGTTCACCAATCTGATCCACATGAGTTGGGTCCAAATACTTCACTCCCGACGGAGCCATATCTCAGATGGGTCCGTATCCGTGCCCAAAAGCTGGGTATGCCATATGAAGCCGTCTGGCCTATCACTCTTGAAGTTGCTAATGAATAAGGGGTTCTTCCAACCATCCTCCATCCTTATATACCCACTGACATTGGGGCACTAAAAAGGTCTTGGATGCAGCTGAGGGATGAACGGGATTCTTACCGAGAGACGTTCAACGAGCAAGAGCAAAAGATCCAGAAGCTGACTAGGCAACTGGAGAACAAGCAGATTCTCAACGACTATGTCTGCACTGATAAGAAGAGACCATGGGAGCATTGATGGGCCTTTGATGATTTCCTTTCCAGTTTTATTTTTACCTTTTAGTATTTCTTTTCATGTAACGCCTTAATGGAATCAGTTGAACAATTTGAATTCTAAAGTTTATCTAATAAAGTGTGTTTCCTTTCTTGTTTACAAATTTGAATCTCAATTGTCTTTGAAATCATAAATCATACGCATTTCATCCCATGCACTTCATAAACAGGTACCCATTACAGGTCTCTTATCTTCTTCACTGTTTATTTCAGCACTCACTCATCATGTCTGCTGAACCTTCAACTGAGCAAGCTATCAAGGCCCTCTAGGCCCAGAATGCCCAATTTCAAGAGTTGTTCATGAGTCTAGCTAAGGGTCGGCAAGACCTGAAGACCTTGATTCTGAAAGAGAAGAAGAAGAAGAAGAAGAGGACCATCTTGTTCAACACTGGTCCTAGGTTTGGAAACAGGCTTCAGAATGAAGTTGATATGACCACCTCATCTGGAGGGAAAGACAATCAAGAGGAAAGGAGGGCTCCTAGCCCTGTGGTCTCCGACAACGAGACAGACTACGATGAAGAACAGTATCCTCCTGCCGAGGATATATACAAGCAACTGGAAGACCAGTTAAGTGCTATGGAGGTTCAAAAGGTGCCTGGTCTGGACCTCAGTGATCTAGGTCTATCATCTGGGGTAGTGATTCCCCATAAATTCAAGGCGCCAGCCTTTGCTAAGTATGACGGAGTTTCTTGTCCGAAGCTGCACCTCCGGTCATATGTGAGGAAGATTCAGCCGTATACCGCTGATAAGAACCTATGGATCCACTTCTTCCAAGACAATCTCTCAGGGACTCAGCTTGAGTGGTTCTACCAGTTGGACGGAGCCAGTATCCGCAGTTGGGAAGATTTGGCTACTGCATTCTACATGCAATATCAGTACAACTCCGACCTCGCTCCCACACGTACCCAACTCCAGGGTATGTCAATGGGAACGGGTGAAGGATTCAAAGATTATACTCAGAAGTGGAGAGACCTCGCCGGTAGAGTACAACCACCCTTAACTGATCGGGAGCTTGTAGACATGTTTCTGGGGACCCTGTCTGGTCCATTTTTCAAACATCTAATTGGAAGCTCTTCATCTGGGTTTACAGAGCTTATTTTGACTGGTGAAAGGATTGAGGCTGGTATTAAGGCTGGGAAGATAAAGAAGGGTGCCTCATCAAGCACCGAGAAGAAGTCGTTTAAGAAGGAATCCAGTGCTATCTACAGTTCGAGAAGACATAATAGACCTGAACACCTCCAAGCTGTCAATGCGGTCGTTATTTCAAAACCTGCTGGTGCTCCTCAGCACAATAATCAACAAAAGGACGAGAGGCCTCGAAGGCAATTCACCCGTCTCAGCATGACCCTATCTCAGATTCTACCACAGTTGCTGAAGACTAATCTGGTGGTTCTAAAGGAAGCCCCGGAGAATCCAAATACCACATCACCGAGGTATAACCCTAATTCCCGCTGTGCTTTTCACTCTGATAGCCCGGGGCATAATACAGATGATTGTTGGGTTTTGAAGAACAAGGTACAAGACTTAATTGATGCGAAGGAGATTGAGTTTGAGGTGCCCGAGAGGCCTAATGTTATGACTGCTCCCATGCCCAAGCATGGAGTGAATGCTCTAAAATAAGACTTGTTTGTAGTTTCTGTGGATGAAATTGTTACCCCTTTGATGATTGTGAAGAAGAACCTTTTGCTAGCCGGTTTATTTCCGGGCTGTGACGAATGTTGCCATATGTGTTCTGTTTTACCTACCGGTTGCCCATTATTGAAATCAAGTATCCAAAACTTGATGGATAGTAAGGAGATCCTGTTTGAGAAGACTATTCTTCCCTCCATTCCTACTGAAGAAGTTGCCATTATTACCATTTTCGACAATTCTTCCAAGGCTCCCTCGAGGAAGCCTGTTAGAATTACATCTGTTCCGAGAACCACACATGTAATCATCACTGTTCCGGGGCCCATCCCCTACACCTCTGATAAAGCTGTCCCTTGGCACTATGGGGATGATGTTTATTTTCATGGAGTTAAGCAAGAGTTCGATGTTGGTACTGACATCGGCAACATTACTGGACCTGCCAAAGTCACCCGCAGTGGAAGACTTTTCTCACCTGATATTGCTCCACCAACTGTCCGAAGACCTGTTGTTATTACACCTGCCAGCGTACCTGCTACTATTCCTGATCAAGTTCCTATTCTTACCCCTGTCGCCGAGTCATCTGACGCTTGGGGAAAAGGGATCACCACTGATGTGCCTGCCCAGACGGAGGCACCGAAGACAATTACTGTTGAAGCTTCTAAGCAAGAGATGGAAGAGATCCTGAAGATTATTAAAAAGAGTGACTACAATGTAGTTGAACAGCTGGGGCAAGCCCCATCTAAGATTTCTATGTTGTCACTATTGTTGTGCTCAGAGGCCCATGCCAAGGCTCTGATTACCTTTTTGAAAACTGCCCACGTGCCACAAGAGACATCAGCTGATCAGTTTACAGATTGTGTGGCTAATTTGACTGCTGATAATGGGTTGGGTTTCTCGGACACCGACTTGACTGCTAAAGGGAAGAATCACAATGATGCCCTGCATGTCTCCATTGAATGCAGGGGCACTACTCTTGCACATGTATTGGTGGATACTGGTTCCTCATTGAACGTCTTTCCTAAAAAATCTCTAGACCGGTTGGATTGTGAAGGGTTGGAGCTGAAACCAAGTAACATTGTTGTCAGGGCCTTTGATGGGTCTAAGAGGATGGTGCATGGAGAGGTTGATATCCCGATCAAGGTTGGTTCTCAGGTCTTCAATTCTACATTCTATGTGATGGACATTCGGCCATCTTACTCTTGTTTGTTGGGTCATCCATGGATCCACAAAGCTGGGGCCGTAACCTCAACGCTCCACCAGAAGCTGAAGTACCCGGTCAAAGGGAAGATTGTGACAGCACAAGGGGAGGACGAGTATATGGTCAGCCACCTCAACTCCTTCTGATACGTAGAGATGGATGGGGAGTTCATTGAGACCCCATTTCAGCACTTTGAAGAGGTTCCCCAGACACTGGCATCAGCTGAGACTGTGGTTGAAGAGTCTCCTATGAAAATGGCTTCCTTAAAGGATGCCCGGGCTGTCATTGAGAAGGGTGAGTGTGCAAATTGGGGCCGACTCCCTGATTTTACACAGAAGACTAACAAGTTTGGTTTGGGTTTCACTGCAGAAGCTCAAAGGGCTGTTCGGAATGCACAAATCGGAAGACCTCCTGTGTTCATCAGCAACTCGAGAGTGAATGCCGTTGAAGATGATGTGGAAGAGTCTGAATTCGAAAGCTGGATCTATCCTACGACCAACGGTGGACCGAGAAACTGGACATCAAAGGACTTCATCCCTATTACTTTTGTTACCCAGTAATGAAACTTTTGTTTTGAATTTGTAATAGACAATGTGTTAAACTTTATGGCTCGGTGTCTTACCCGAGGCACTGTGGCTTCATTTGTGAGGGCTTTTGTGTGTCATTTTCATATATCATTAATAAAAGCATTGGACGTTCTTACATTTTAAATTTTGCGCTCCTTGTTTTTCTTTATTATATATTGCAAAATAGCTATTTTACACACACTCACATATACAGGTCCACATCCACTCTGGATCTCACTGGTAACGACTCTGCTACTGCCAGTTATGACTTCGAAAATCCGATCAACTTAGCCGAAGACGAAGGTGAAGATGATTGAGAAGTACCTGGTGAACTTGCAAGACTGTTACTCCATGAAGAGAGGGCCATTCAGCCACATGAAGAGCTAGTGGAAACAGTGAATCTGGGTATCGAGACAGATAAGAAAGAGGTCAAGATCGGTGCAAATCTGGAAGCTAGTGTGAAACAACGTTTGATTCAAATGCTGCATGACTATGTTGAGATCTTTGCCTGGTCTTACAAAGATATGCCTGGTTTGGATACCGATATTGTGGTTCATTGCCTGCCTACCAAGGAAGACTGTCCTCCAGTAAAACAGAAGGTCCGCCGAATGCGCCCAGAGATGTCTGAGAAAATCAAGGCTGAGGTAATGAAACAGTTTGATGCCTGTTTTCTAGCAGTTACTTCTTACCCTCAGTGGGTGGCCAATGTGGTTCCTGTGCCAAAGAAAGATGGTAAGGTCCGAATGTGTGTTGACTACAGGGATTTGAACAGGGCAAGCCCTAAGGATGACTTCCCTCAACCTCATATTGACGTTCTGGTTGACAATACTGCTCAGCATAAAGTCTTCTCCTTCATGGATGGTTTCTCCGGTTATAATCAGATCAAGATGGCTCCCGAAGACATGGAGAAGACAACTTTTGTTACTCAGTGGGACACCTTTTGCTACAAGGTTATGCCTTTTTGGTTGAAGAACGTTGGGGAAACATATCAGCGTGACATGGTTGCTTTGTTTCATGACATGATCCATCATGAGATTGAAGTATACGTCGATGATATGATTGCAAGGTCCCAGACTGAGGAGGAACACCTTGACCATCTGCAAAAGCTGTTTGACAGACTGAAGTTGTACAAGCTGAGGTTAAACCCGAACAAGTGCACCTTCGGGGCGAGATCTGGTAAATTACTGGGTTTCGTTGTAAGCAACAAAGGTATTCAAGTGGATCCGGCAAAAGTGAAAGCTATACAGGAGATGCCAGCTCCCAGAACAGAGAAAGAAGTCAGAGGCTTTCTGGGACGTCTGAATTACATTTCCCGATTCATCTCGCACCTAACTGCTACTTGTGAGCCAATCTTCAAGCTGCTGAAGAAAGATCAAGAGGTACGTTGGAACGATGAATGTCAGGCCGCTTTCGAAAGGATTAAAGAGTATCTCCAAGAGCCACCCATCCTGATGCTACCAGTTGAAGGGAGACCTTTGATCTTATACTTAACAGTACTCGACAACTCAATGGGGTGTGTGCTAGGGCAACATGACGAGTCTGGCCGAAAAGAGCATGCTATTTATTACCTTAGCAAAAAGTTTACCGACTGTGAGACCCGATACTCACTGCTCGAGAAAACTTGTTGCACTTTGGCATGGGCTGCTCACCGGCTGAGACAGTATATGTTGACTCACACTACCCTGTTGATATCGAAGATGGATCCAATCAAGTATATCTTCGAAAAGCCTGCCTTGTCTGGAAGAATAGCAAGATGGCAGATGATCTTGATTGAGTATGACATCCAGTACACGACTCAAAAGGCAATCAAGGGAAGTGTATTGGCAGACCATTTGTCACATCAGGCAGTGGATGATTACCAGTCTATGAACTTTGAATTTCTGGACGAGAATATCATATTGGTAACTGATTGTGAGACACCTGGACCAGATGAAGGACCTGAGGAAGGATCCCGATGGTCTATGTGCTTTGATGGAGCTTCGAACGCTTTGGGTAATGGCATTGGCGCCGTGATCATATCTCCTAAAGGCTCTCATACCCGGTTCACCGCCCGACTATGTTTCAACTGCACCAACAACATGGAGGAGTATGAAGCGTGCATTATGGGTCTTCGAGCAGCGATTGACCTAAGGATTAAGTTTCTAAGTGTCTTCGGAGATTCCGCTCTCGTGATCAGTCAGATCAAAGACGAGTGGGATACGAAACACCCAAATCTTATTCCTTACAATGAGTATGTATTGACGTTGCTTCCCCATTTCGAGGAGATAACCTTTGAACACTTCCCTAGAGAGGAGAATAAGTTGGCAGAGGCATTGGATACAATGTCTTCTATGTTCAAAGTCAATTGGGACAACGAGGCTCCCCAAATCATTATTGAAAGATTAGACGAACCTGCACATTGCTGTGATCTTGAGACTGAAGAGGTAACAGAAAAGCCATGGTATCATGAAGTGAAGAGGTATCTTGAAGCTCAAGAGTACCCCGAGGGTGCATCTATTAATGATAAGAAGTTCCTGAGGAGGTTCGCGGCGAAGTTCTTCATCAGCAATGACATTCTTTACAAGTGTAACCATGATTCAACCTTACTGCGTTGTGTGGATAAGAATGAAGCAGAAAGAATCATGGCAGAGTTACATGAAGGTACTTTTGGAACTCATTCCAGTGGACATACCATGGCAAAGAAAAACCTTCGGGCAGGATACTATTGGTCCACAATGGAAGCCGACTGTTATCAGCATTCTCGGACATGTCACAAGTGCCAAGTCTATGCTGATAAGGTCCACAAACCTCCAGTTCCTCTGAACGTCTTGACGGCACCTTGGCCTTTTGCAATGTGGGGCATTGATATGATCAGAGATATCAGACCTACGACATCCAACGGGCATCGTTTCATCCTGGTAGCGATCGATTACTTTACGAAGTGGGTTGAAGCGGCTTCCTTTGCTACTGTAACCAAGAATTTCGTAGCACGTTCATTCGACACAATCTGATCTGTCGATACGGTGTACCAGAGAGGATCATTACAGACAATGGTACTAATCTCAACAACAAGATGATCACCGAGCTCTACGAGCAATTCAAAATACAGCATCACAACTCTTCTTCTTACCAACCGAAGATGAATGGGGCTGTATAAGCGGCTAATAAGAACATTAAGAAGATTGTGCAGAAGATGACAGTGACATACAAAGACTGGCACGAGATGTTGCCATTTGCTCTCCATGGGTACCGTACCTCAGCACGGACGTCAATAGGGGAAACACCCTATTCCTTGGTTTATGGCATGGAGGCAGTCTTGCCTATTGAAGTTCAAATACCCTCTCTTCGGATTATGAAGGATGCAGGTTTGAGTGAAGATGACTGGATTCAGACCCGACTTGATCAGTTAAACCTAATCGACGAGAAGAGACTTACTGCTATTTGTCATGGTCAGACGTACCAAAAACAGATGATCAAGGCATTTAACAAGAAAGTTAGACGACAAGAGTATCAAGTTGGGGACCTGGCAATCAAGCGCATTATCCTACCTCAAGTTGATCCCAGGGGAAAATGGACCCCTACTTACGAAGGGCCATTTATGGTTAAGAACATTTTCTCAGGCGGAGCTATGATTCTAACCACCATGGATGGTGACGACCTTCCTCACCCTGTCAATGCAGACATAGTGAAAAGATACTACACATAATCAAAGACCCGCTAGGTTGACTGGCCTAGGCAAAAATAAGGGCTTCCCGGCAAACCAAAAGGGGTCGGGTAAAACTAAGGGATGAAAATGAAAAAATCTGTACACCCGACAAGTCGAAAACCTGAAAAGGCGGCTTGGGCAAAAAAGGGTATCCCGGTGGACTGAAAACCCGAAAGGGCGGTCCAGGCAAAAATTAGGGATCAAAGCGTAACACTATGTCTCATTGGATCATCTTGCATCCAGACTTCGGTATCGACTATCAAGCTCAGACTACACTAATCAATCTGATCTACCTTCAACCAATATCAAAGTGATGAGATGCTCGAAGACATAAAGGCAATATCAGAGTTGGAACCCAGTGGGATTATTCACATAGCTGTTTTGTTTTCTTTTTTACAAATTGTATAAATTCTATTTGTTCGGCGGCGTTCTCTTACTAGGACGTCAGCCTCTTGTACAAAAAACGCCTATTTACAGGCCAAACTTCAAAATCAATACAAATTCATTTTCAGACAAATTTCAAACTGTTTTCCTTTATCTGTTTTGTTTTACAAAGAACGTCCAAAGTTCATTTTTGATATACGCATTTGACATTAATTGCTTATCATAAATATTTACATGCGAAACGAAAGATGAATTACTGGTAATAATAGAAGCAGGGGCAATAAGAATTGTCTGAACTGTACAGTTGCTCTGTCCACCAGGTACCAAGGTATATTCAGCCCCAAGCAGAGTTAGTCTACCATCAGCCCTAAAAAGGCTTGGTATCCCCCATAAGGTCTTAATATTCCCCAGCAGAGTATAAGAATATTCCCCAGCAAGTATCAGAATATCCCCAGCAAGTTGCAGCTGAAAGATCATCCCCCAATGAAGTTCTCTCCTTTCACAAGCAGGAATTCAATCCTCAACAGATTCAATATCACCAGCAACTGTAATCCATCCCCAACGGAGTTTATCATTGAAATCCCCAGTGGAGTTTATCATTGAAATCCCCAGTGGAGTTTATCATTAAAATCCTCAGCAGAACATCGCTTCCCCACAGATTAATTACCCTCAGAGTATTCTCCTCATCAGTTTATTCCCCAACGGAGTTCTTTTCTCCTGCAGATTTACTCTCACAATCATCTTCATTCATCATCCCTTGCGGAAACGAAGAACTCAACTTTATTCTCCAGCAGCTCCGGGATTTATTTTCCCCAGCTCAAACATTATATTCCCATACATCATGATACATGCATATACGCATCATATGAATACAATCTCATTTGTTTTGAGAACATCATGGCCTGATCCATATCATGCATTGCATATGACTGACCTTTACCTTTCGGGAAAGATACAGTTAAAGTTCTCAGTTACGTCGAAGACCTGACCGGTTCTTAAATCTCAATTGAATTATCCTCGGTTGAATTTCAGATAAGGTTCTAAATATCGACAGTTTCCCTACGTCATAGTGTGGACGAGTGCTATAACCTCAACGGTATACTACGTTGAGCACTAGTCAGTTCCTAGATCTTGATGTTTTTCTCCATCAAAGTATGGACGAGTTCTATAATCTCAATGGTATACTATGTTGAAGACCAGACAGTTCCTATATCTTGATGAAGATGTTTCCCTACGTCATAGTGTGGATGAGTGCTATAACCTCAACGGTATACTACGTTGAGCACTAGTCAGTTCCTAGATCTTGATGTTTTCCTCCGTCATAGTATGGACGAGTTCTCTGATTTCAACGGTATACTACGTTGAAGACCAGACAGTTCCTAGATCTTGATGAAGATGTTTCCCTATGTCATAGTGTGGACGAGTTCTATAACCTCAATGGTATACTACGTTGAGCACTAGTCAGTTCCTAGATCTTGATGTTTTCCTCCGTCATAGTGTGGACGAGTTCTCTAATTTCAAAGGTATACTACGTTGAAGACCAGACAGTTCCTAGATCTTGATGAAGATGTTTCCCTACATCATAGTGTGGATGAGTGCTATAACCTCAATGGTATACTACGTTGAGCACTAGTCAGTTCCTAGATCTTTATGTTTTCCTCCGTCATAGTGTGGACGAGTTCTGTAATTTCAACGGTATACTATGTTGAAGACCAGACAGTTCCTAGATCTTGATGAAGATGTTTCCCTACGTCATAGTGTGGACGAGTGCTATAACCTCAACGGTATACTACGTTGAGCACTAGTCAGTTCCTAGATCTTGATGCTTTCCTCCGTCATAGTGCGGACGAGTTCTCTCATTTCAACGGTATACTACGTTGAAGACCAGACAATTCCTAGATCTTGATGAAGATATTTCCCCCCAATTGAATTATGGACAGGTTCTTAAGACTCAGTCGAGGCATTCTCTCAGTTGAAGTACAGGCAAGTTCCTAAATCTCAACAAAAGTTAGGCTTCCCCAGCGGAATCTTCTACAATAACAGGTATGCAAGTTCTCGCTAAGGAATCTCTTATGCGATCGACACTCCTGCAGATGGAATTTGTAAGCCCATCCTCCTACCAACAATCTCCAAATGGCATCTGTAAGCCCATTCCCGACATCACAATGCTGATACTACACCATGCGAGTGCAAATTTCTGGGCACTCTAGTGTTTAATTATATTCCACCTTCGGATCACGAAAGGATCGAAAGCCAATCTATATCCTCAGGTTTAAGAAAATTGAACAGGGGCAACTGTTGTACCCCAAAATTTTCCCTCCCATGTTTCCCAAGACATTCCAAGAATAACTCCCAAGTTGCTCAAGATGGCTCAAGAGTTGGACAGTCAAATCATCTCCTAAGGCAGCCAACCTTAAAATTAGGGTTTTGTGTTGCATCAAGGTCCTTGCATACAAATGACCTCAAGTTCTCCCCAATTTCCTAATATGTTCTCAAGTTCATCCATGTCAAATTTCAAGCCTTGTAGAGAAAGTTTGGTCAATCAATTGCTCAAGAGGCCCAAAAATCGTCTGTGCTAGGGCAAAAGTCAACTGTGTCCCAAATACAGTCAAACCACAAGATTTTTTGTCAACATTATCATTTTGAAGAATATTTCATCATTTGATCAAGGGTTTATCATGATTCATCAAGGATTGCTCAAGATTCATCAAGATTCAAAAGTTGCTAAATTAGGGTTTTGCAGGAAAAGTCAACTCAACTTTGACCAAGCATAAATTTCTCATACTTTATTAGAAATGACCCATCCAAAGCTCATTTTTAAGTGGATGAAATTACCTACAATCCATCTTCACACCCCAAGATCAAGAAATTCTCTCACAAAAAGTTACAAATTTGGACATTATAGGTCATTTTTGAAAGTCAACAAAAACACCTTTTTTTCCAAAGCTTATAACTTGATAATGGAATATCAAAATGAGATGAGACCAAAGGTATTGGTTAGAGGACATCTCAAGGTTTCTAAAAAGTCCAAGAACACCTCCAAAAGTTCAAAATTGAAGAAGTTATTCATTGTTGAAGTTGGGCATTTTTCCAAAATTGCCAAAAGTCAACTATCCCCAAAACTCCAATTTTTGACAAAAGGGCCCACTTTTTTCCACTTGATTTGATCTTGTCACACCACACACATGTCCTATCTTCAGTTTCATGTTCATTAATTAATTTTTCTATTTTGTTTGATTTTTATTGAATTAATTCATTTTAAATCAATATTAATTCAAATAAAATCGAAAAATTGATGGAATAAGATCTTTTTGATCATTACAGGTCTTAATTATCATGATACACACAATCAAATTCGTGCCAAGCCATATCATGCACAAAATCTTGGATTTGGAAAGAATTTGAAGGGTTTTAATGGAGGAATCAAATCATATCTCAATTCATCAATTCACATGGATTCAATGCCCAATTTTTAACCTAATTGCTTCTAATATACTCACACAAGCTAAAGCACAAGAGGACACGACCTGAAAGCTGCACAAACGGCCAAACCAAACTTGAAAAAAAGCTTTAAAACCCTTGAAACTGAAATCATACTTAGAGGGTAATTCAAGGCAAAATCTCAACGTAGCTTCCTTGCCTGACGTCCACTGAAGCCAAAGCAATCAAAACCAAGCCTTGAAACGTCACCAAAATCACTGTAAGTCGTCCTGAACATAGCCCTGCACATGAAATCATGAACCCATGTTCTTGCATCTTTTTGCCAAATTTTTTGTACAATCATGCTTAACGTTTAATTTCCAGTATTTCTGCATCATTTGATTTTGTTTTCGTGAGCTATAGCACCATACCCAAATCTAGGGTTTTGGAGGTTCGTTTTTGGGCATTTGCTTTACAGGTAAAATTGGAACAAACCATGGACATGGTTGTATTCAGGGAGGAGAGACAAGCATGGTGATGGTCTCTGTTTGCATTTACATGGCCTATAGCGCGTTTTAGGACGAAGCCACGGATCTTGCTGCGGATAAACTCCGCAGGTAAAAAGATCAGTGTTTCAACGAAGAAGACGACTACGCGTCCTCTTCCCATTGGCCAATTTCAAAATAATGCGCTTTTTATTTTTTTTCCAGGCATAATTGTTTGTTTGATATATAATAATTGTTGTGTAATATAATAACAAAAGAACAAAGTGATGCAGTGGCAAGCGCGCTAGTGGAAAGTCTCATGGGACCTGGGTTCGAATCCCAGGTCCCCCAATACATTTGTTTAATTTTTCTTCAGGTGATTTTATGTGATTTCCCAAAGCGTAGCACACCATACTCCTCATCCCATCAGGCGCCAGATGGCCTCCAGGCCAAATTCAATGGCCAAGATTGCAAGTCCACCATGCTCTCCAGTCAATGCATACGCGTGGAATGATGAAAGTCAAAGCAGGCTTGCGTGTAAATGGGCCTCAAGTTGCCAGATTCACCTCCAAATCAGGCCCACACCCCCATTGGGTTATCTCTATCCTTTTTATATTTCTCTTATTTATTTGTTTTATTATTATTATTTTTATCATTTAAAACTAACCAAATAATAATTTTCCTCATAAAATCAGAAAACAAAAAATATTATTTTATTTATTAAAATTAAAATCATCACTTTATTTTTGTAAATAAATATTAATCAATTAATTTAGTTTTTTTAATTAGGTACAATTTTAATATTTTTGCAATAATTAAAATCAATTTAGAATATTAGGTTTTTTATTAACATTAATCCATTTTATTTTATTTCCTTAAATATTCAAAAACCCAAAAATATTTTTTAATTAATTAATTAATTTTAACTTAAATTTAATTCCATTTAATTCAAAAAATAAACAAGAAATGCTTTCTTTAATAAAAAAGGGTCAAAACCCTAAAAAATGCGTCGATTTAATTTCTTGCACGCGATACATTTGATTCCAATGTTGTAATTGCTTCCGGTATGTAATAGCTTTTAATTAGGACTTTAATTATTTATCGCTTTATTTTACTTTCCGCAATTTAAATTAAAGGGTTGCTTTTGGCGATGTAAATACCCGATGCCTTGTAATAGTTTAGATTTAATTTCCGCAATTTAAATTCCGCAACTATTAACAGTTAGATGTTTGATAATAGGGAATGCATGACAAGATCAAATCTTTAACCTAAAATCAACGTAGCTCACCCATGACATGTACAAAGATAAAATTAACCTAAATAACACACTCACACATGCGCACTCTTAGGGTACACCTCACTTGGTTGCCTTCGAACGTGGTCATTGAGTATAGGAAGTTTTAGAGGTCGTCCTCTTGTCCAAAGATCATAGTTGCCTCGAAACGGTTGCCTCAGATGAAATGATCTAAGACATTAGGGTTACCGCTAATGCGTCATAACATTATTTTAGTGATCATACGTCCCTTAATCGAATTGACTCGAAAACTCCAAACGACGGTGCTACCTACTCATTCATAGTGGGATAGCATTGTCTAAAGGACATTTGTACAGATTAATTCTTTTTTTCGAGTAGGTAGATGGTTCTTAAGTACTTGCTCCTTTTAAAACAAAACAAAACTTTTCGCACTTACACTCCTTTCAAACAAAAACCTCTTTCAAACCCACAAACACAAAGAAAAGCAATTTTGAAAACACAATGAGCAAGTACCTAAGAGCCCGTGGATAACCACGGATAGAAAGGGTGCTAACACCTTCCCTTTCTATAATCTACCTCCCGAACCCGAGAAACATCTCGAAAAAGTAATTTTTCTGTGCTTTTTTCCTTTCCTTGTTGGATAAAATAAAAAACGGTGGAGACTCTTGCTTACCGCGACATTTTACGAAACAAAATGCAAAACGCGAACCAGCATTCCAAAACAGTCAGTTCTCTTTCCCACCAATCACAGTGTGCCGAGCAAAATCATCACTGACAATGGCTCGAATTTGAACAACAAGATGATGACAGAACTGTGCAAAGAATTCAAGATTGTTCATCACAATTCATCTCCATACAGGCCAAAGATGATGTGGGCTGTTGAAGCTGCTAATAAGAATATCAAGAAAATTATCTAGAAAATGGTTGTCACTTATAAGGATTGACATGAAACGCTCATTTTTGCTCTGCACTGATATTGAACATCTGTTCACACTTCAACAGGAGCAACCCTATTCTCCCTAGTGTATGGAATGGAAGCTGTACTCCCTGTTGAGGTAGAGATTCCCTCGTTACATGTGATAATGGAAACCAAGTTAACAGAGGCCGAATGGGTCCAGAACAGGTTTGAAGAATTGAATTTGATTGAAGAGAAGAGGATGACAGCTTTATGTCATGGGCAATTATATCAAAAAAGAATGAAGAAAGCATTTGAAAAAAGGGTCAAACCTCGTGAATTCAGAGAAGGCGACCTCGTGCTCAGGAAGATCATGTCTTTCAACACTGATTCTAGGGGCAAGTGGACTCCCAATTTTGAAGGCCCGTATGTTGTCAAGAAAGCCTTCTCTAGTGGTGCATTAATTCTTGAAACTATGGATGGCTAGGAGTTCCCACGTCCCATGAATGCTGACGCAGTTAAGAAATACTTCGCCTAAAGAAAATAAAAGAACAACTCGCTAAGTTGAAAACCCGAAAGGGCGGCTTAGGAAAAAAGGAGCGTCTCGGTAGGCCGAAAACCCGAAAGGGCGGCCTAGGAAAAAATTAGAGACATAAACGGAATAAATTTCCCGCCAAGTTGAAAACCCGCAAGGGCAGCTTAGGAAAAAGTTAGGGATTTTTTCTTGGCAAGTAACTACGTCAGACAAGACTTGATAGTTGAAGCAACAATCTTCTCGGATCCTCACCATACTTTAACAAAAGCTGCTGCTCAAGATTTCAAAAGTTATTAGGGGGAATAGTGGTCATTGTATCTCAATGTATCTTTTCCATTATGTATTACCATTTCCCAAACTTTGTAATCATCCATGGAGTCTCGCCATTCGCAGACTACCATTCTATTAAGGAAATTCGAGCTTTTACCCAATTCTTTGTGTTCTTATTTTTTATTCAGCTTGCAAAGACATCATTTATTACTGATAATAACTGTTAAAGCAAAAAGATTAAAAAAAAGAAAAATTAACTTTTAAAAAAAAAGAGATCTTTATAATTCAATTTACTTTGGGATTTGTGATGAAACAATGACAACAAGAATGGTAATCCAAAGAATGAACAAACTCTGATTGTTTTAAGAGGATTTACTTCCTTCATGAAGGTTTTCTCAGGTCATTTTGCTGGTGTGCACAATCTTTGTGTGTTTCTCAGATAATTAAAGACGATATCATTGGGTGCAAGGTACAATATTGGGTTTGTGATCCCATTATCCCCAGTCAAGTCTTGATTCTCTTTTTGGGTTTGCATGGTCAGAAGCCTCTATCCCAGATTCCCCAACGAAGTCTTCCCTCATATAATGAAAGGTTTTATTCCCTTGGTGTGCTGAGATGTCGCTCTTTTTGTAGTATTGGCATTAATGTTGACTTCTTGATTCCCCGAGAAGATTATCCCAGGGCATCTCTTTTTGGAATGAGTATTCGTAATGAAAGTTTCAATCCGCAGTTTTTTCTCCAGGGAGGTAGGCTTGAATCCCCCAGTGAGGTTTGGTTGTTTCGGCGTCAGTCTTCTTTATTTGAGGTTGGTCTTGCAATCTCCAGTAGGCATGTTGCTTTTGGAAAACTGTTTTCTCCGATGAAACCGGAAGAAGGATGTTTTATCCCGGTATCTGTTTGATTTGGCTACATCTGGATTATGTTTCTCCTCAGTGAAGTTAGGACAGGCAATATGTTTGGTTTCCGCAGTTGCTTTTACTTTTCTTGGATTGATCTTTCTGGTTGAAGCTTAGCCCAATGTTGTTAGTACCTGAGGCGGTTTTGTTTGGTTGCACTAATCATGTATCCTTTTACCAGCATATGCATGATATCACTCATACATTCATACATACATCATGCATTGCTAAAAATCATCGTTCATTGACATTGTGTTCTGATCTACCTGCAGCGCTCTTTGCTTAGTTGAATTTGGTTTTCCCTCTTGAGTTTATTTCTCAAAGGATGTATCTTCATTGGCTGTCTTGCTCTAGTTTATTTCTGAATTGGATTTGTGGGTGCATGACAATATTATTTACTTTGGATTTCTGAGAACTTTGAGTTTTGGTTTGTGCATTTATTTTGCACGAGAAGACTTTATCTCCTCAGCAGGAATATCGTGGCATTTCCTTGGGAAGTCATATTTCTATCCCCAGAAAGTCATTTCTCTTTGCAATTCCCCTTGACAATGAGTGGAAGTCTCTTTATTTGAGACGACATACATATTACCCTTTCCAGGCAGAGTTCCTTGGTTAAAGAAGAAGCTGAGACCCGTTCTAGGCAAAACACCAGAATCTTGAGGGAAACTTGATATATTTTCTCTTTCTACCTTCATTGAACGTTGGTAGTACATCGGCAGTGAACGTCAGTGTTTATTATCTTTTTGCTATCTTCAGTGAATGTTGATAGTTCATCGTCAGTGAACGGCGGTGGTATGATATATTTTCTCTTTCTACCTTCAGTGAACGTTGGTAGTACATCGGTAGTGAATGTCGGTGTTTCTTATCTTTTTGTTATCTTCAGTGAACGTTGATAGTTCATCGTTAGTGAACGGCGGTGGTATGATATATTTTCTCTTTCTACCTTCAGTGAACGTTGGTAGTACATCGGCAGTGAACGTCGGTGTTTCTTATCTTTTTGCTATCTTCAGTGAATGTTGATAGTTCATCGTTAGTGAACGGAGGTGGTATGATATATTTTCTCTTTCTACCTTCAGTGAACGTTGGTAGTACATTGACAGTGAACTTCGGTGTTTCTTATCTTTTTTCTATCTTCAGTGAACATTGATAGTTCATCGCCAGTGAACGGTGATGGTATGATATATTCTCTCTTTCTACCTTCAGTGAACATTGGTAGACATCGGCAGTGAACGTCGATGCTTGTTATCCTCCTCTCTGATTCTCTTCTTGTGGTTTACCAGTGATTTATTTTCCTGGTGGGGTTGCTCCTTTGTTTCTACATTTTTTGTTACATCCCCAATGTTACTTTGTGTCTCTTTTATTCTGTTCATATGCATTCATATGCATAAGTATTTGCATGGCATCTTAGGGCCAAAAATAGGGTTTGTTTTGTATTTAAGTATCTTCGATCACGTCGACACGAAGATTTTTAACCTTCGTATCTTCGGATAGAAGAAACTTAAATAAGGGCAGCTGTTGTACCCCAATTTTTGCCCCTAAGATCCCTTCAGCATACCATATTGTTTCAATCACTACAAGATCACATTAGGGCTTTTGGTTCTTCTACCTATCTTTAGCTTTGCTCTTTGAGGAGTTACCAAGCACCTTAACTTGTTTTCTTTTGTGATCATGGATATTTTGCTTTGATTTTCTCTCTAATTAACAAAATGAAATATTGGTTTGTCTTACTTGTTAATAATATAGGTAAAGGAAATGAGTTTTAGCAAGTTGCATCATGGGTTCACGAGTTTATTTCCATGCCCTAGTCAATAGCTTGAGAAATTCAAACCTCACCATTGAAGTTGTTTTGGAAGAATTAGTATGGAAGTGGTTTTAGTGGCCATGAATCCTCATCATCATCCTCAATAATTTCTATTCATAAAGGAAGAATATTGGCACAAAAAGTTTGTTCAAACTTGGCAAAGTTCCACAAAGCACTCTCTTGATCTAGAGGCTAGGGTTTT
The DNA here is from genome assembly GCA_948472305.1 of Vicia faba. NCBI lineage: Eukaryota > Viridiplantae > Streptophyta > Magnoliopsida > Fabales > Fabaceae > Vicia > Vicia faba. The sequence continues at coordinate 1,066,052,193 of OX451741.1, read as the reverse complement.
GGACTTCAAAGGAGCATATCTTGCTCATCTTTTGGTATTTTTTAGTGATTCCAAAAACATCCTTCTCTTCAAAGAGTTACCAACAAATAACTTCAAAAGTTCCAAGGAGTTTTCATGTGGAAGGAACTTGGTGAAGAGGAAAGATTACAAGTCATCCAGATGAATCCCCACTTTTCCATATGTGACTTCAAATGGTCATAACTTGGTCAATTTTTATCACCTTGAGCTCATTATTTTTTCACGATGATCCTAAGGATGTGTACTTCATGCCTTCTTTTATGTGCAAAGTGAGAAAATGGATGGAAGTTGCCTTAAGAATGCAAAAGATTATAGGTCATTTCATGATTTTTGGCCAACTTCAACAAGTCATAACTTGCTCAATTTTTGGAGCTTTTGAGTGGTTCAAATTGCAAAATGTAATTCAATGGGTCTACTTCATTCCATCTTCCTTGTTCAAGAGAAAATTCTAAGTGGAAGGCCATGTTTGGATGCAAGAGATTATAGGTCATTTTTAAAGAAGAATTTAAAATATTTCTAAAAGTATGGAAAGTCAACTCTTTGTCTTCAACTTTGACTCCATGTAACCTTCAGCTCAAGCATCCATTTGATTCCATTCTTTTTCCATTGCAAAGCTTGTAACCTCATCTTTCCAAAACATCAAGAATTATGCCCTAAGACCCCTTGAGGTGAAAATGCTATGGATTTGAATTTGGTAGTTTGAAGCTGAATTTTGCCCAAAGTCAGAATTTTGAAATCTTTGTTTTGGCTTCTAATAACAAGATTTCCACGCGTTTTTGGTTCTAATCATGTTTAACAACTTGCCAGAAGTAAGCATCATGAAACACACGATTTGGCTGAGTTTTGATCAAGTTTGAGTCACACTTTCTTCATGATGCAAACCCACACGAATTCCCTCCAAAACGCATCATTTGCTATTGCTTTTGATCCCATTTGCTTCCCTATAAATAGAGGGTCATCCCCCATTCAATTTCCCAAGCTTAGATAGCCAGAATCACCCTGCCAAACTTGCTTCACAACTCAGAATTCAGCTACTTCGAATTCTATTCTCAAGCCTTTTTCAATCCAATTTTTCCATCAATTCACCTTCCTTGATCTTCCCTGAAGCTAACCATATAATTAAATTCAAGAATTATGCCCTATATTGCTCCATAGAAGTCTAATTTCAGAGCTCTGCAACTCAACTTCAATAGGTAGATTCTTTCATCAATTTTTCAAAACTTTGATATCATTGTGTTGCTCTCATTGCCATGGCTCTAGTCGCAACACTTACTTTCATCTGAAAGCACGTTTTGACCATGAATTTTCAAATCCCTTTTCAAAACTTTGTTTCCAAATTGCTTGAGCTACAGTTTATATAAATTTGGTGCGATGGTGTGGTTGTCTTCGTCTTGAAGAGACGAAGCGAATGACATAGGTCTGAGCTTCTGATTTTACAGTTTAAGAGACCTGCAATTCGTGATGGCTGGAGGTTGAAGATGACCAACGTGTCATCTTCTAACCAATGAAGGCGTGTCATTTGTTATTTTCAAATTATGATTTTATTATTGATTCAGTACATTATTCATTAAAGACCATGATATGCACAGCGCGCCAAATCCCTTGGATTTGATTACTAACGCGTTTTGACTTTCATCCAATGGTCCACATCTTTTACTTTTATTTTCTTTTTCTGATTTTTATATTTTAAATGTTTTAAATTTCAAAAAATCATAGAAAATTCATTTTTAGTCCAAAAAATCTGAAAAAATTATGAAATATATTTTTGATTATTGTCTTTTTGATTTTTATTTTTTCACAATTTAATTTTGTGTTTTGGTATTTTTTATGAATTTTGCACTTATTTGATTTGTTCAAAATGTTTAAAAATACTTTTACACATTTTTAAATTCTCAAAAAATTATGGAATGATCCAATGATATTGTGACAAATATTGGTGACCTTATTTTATTTTTGTTTCTAACTTTACTATTTTTTACCATTTTTGTTTATTTTACCCATTTATTTTAATTTTTAAAAATAGTTTCTGACTTTTAAAAATTCCCAAAATTTTTATAAAATCACTTGGCCTCTTTTCTGATTTTTCTATGGTCTTATTTTTCATTTCTTGATTAATTTGAATATAATTGACATTTTCCTCATTATTTTCCATTTTTTTAAACATTTTTAAACCTTATAATGTATATATTAATTATATTATTATTTTGTGATTATTTTCTGGCTGTCTTGGGTTGATTTTTTTATCATGGCTTTATTAACATCATTGGATCCATGGTGTTGAGTTTAACTCCACAAAGAATGGATGAATGATTTTAATAATAGTTTAATTAAATATTAATTCAAATGTGGTTTCTCTTTTTACCCTAATTCATCTTCATCTCATCCCCTTCTCATTGCACTAAATGTTGTTGGTGCATGATCTCTATATCATGTCTCAAAATAAATGGTGCATAAATTGCTATTGACCGGCCTCAAAATAGGTGCGACTTCTATATAAGTCCACTTACGATTGCTTAACATAGCGCTACATTTTCCCCAATTCGAATAAATGATCATTCATGGCCTAAACTTATGATTGCAAGCCCAATTATGTTAATTTGATCTCTTTGATCCAATAACCTTGAGATTCATTGTGTGGAGGCTTTGGTTCTACCAATCCTCTAATGGATCTACAACACTTTTGGTCAATGCGGATCACTTAAACATCACTGATCATTAAATGGTACTTATGAGAATTCCAAATGGATGATATACTTGACAAAAAGCAAATGCAACTTGTTGTGTGGAGGCTTTGGTTCTACCAATCCTCTAATGAGTTCCAAATGCAAGTTTCAAGATGGTCATCCAACTAACCACTAATTATTGACTTGTTTTATCTTATGTTTTTATTCTTTTTTTATGCTTTATGCACTATTTATTTTTAGCATTTACATTTCATGCCATTTTCATCTTTGCTCATTTGAGCATTTATTTTCTTGTCTTTTTTTATTTATTTTTCTCACTTGAGCTTTTCTTTTTCTTTTCTTAAGATACTTAATAATCAACTTAAACCCTAAAAAAACTCTTAATGGTACTTGGACTATTTGGTTACTATCCTTGGCATTATGGAGTAGTGGACTTTTTCTTGGACTTAGGATTAAAAACCTTGGCCTATCTTGGAGACCTTGTGATCTTATCTGATTATTTTGTCTTGAGTTCTTGAGGTTTACCTCAAGACATTGAATTGCTTGCTTGTTTTTGTGTGCAGGTTTTTGTGATTACATCCTTTGTTTGTAATCTGGAATTCACTTGTATACAACCGTTACTCTGCCCAATTTTTGTAAAGACTTAATACATTTGAAGAGGTTTAGTATCTTTTCTTGCTTGGTTTCAATCCAAAGAATGACAATTCTACTTTGGATCATAATGTCAAGTATTGGCTTCTTGTTGGTTAGATGGTTCTTATCCTTAGCTTTTACCTTATGCTTTAGGATAGTCTCTTCTTCTCCTTCCATCTTCTTTAATTTCAAAAATATTCTCCCTCCTTTTGAAAACTCTTCTTGTTTTGAAACTTAAACCACTTTCATAATAAATTTGGACTTAGGTCCATGCATTTTCAAAATATTTTCATAAATAAACTTCAATCTATTTAATAATACCTTGACATTTTTGTGAGAAGACTAAAAGTCAACCAATCTCATTTCAAACCATTTTGCCACTTTGGCTTTTACCTTTAAATTTTTCTTAAAATATTAGACTCTTGTCAGTCCTTGTAGTTATGCAAACAACTATACTTCTAGAATATATAGTGAAGAGAGATATTTTCCACTTGGGTATTGAGTGAGGCATTGTTGATTTTAAAATCCAAGCCATATCCTCCACTTTGAGATGATGCAAATTCTCCTTTCTCATGATTGTGGTTAGTAAGTATGTTTTCCACACAGACAATGACGATGATGTCTTATCTCTTAAAATTAACCAACACACTTGTGTTTCAAACTTTTAAAAGAGGAACTACGTGTACCCTGATCCCCTATTGCACGAAAGGTGGTACGTAGGCACTAAAGGTTCGCAACCGCGGAGGGTGCAAAAAAATCATAAAAAATATATTTCTTTTCTCACCTCCACCATCCATTTTATATATAACACATTTTTTATAGCCAAAATATACAGATTTTACAAAGAGGTTCCTGCGGAGTACCGTAGATGTTTAGGGTGCTAATACCTTCCCTTTGCATAACCAACCCCCTTACCTTGAATCTTTCGCCCTTTTTTGGGTTATTCGCTCTTTTCCCATTCCTTTGGAAAATATAAAGCGTGGTGGCGATTTTTATTTTTGATTTGTATAAAGTCTAGTCAATCCAATGGCTTTGTCTTGAACATTTATACCGCTACACCAGGCTGCACAGCGACTTACTAGGGGAATGTGAAATTGACCGTATCTGGTCGGGTCTAGGTCTTACAGTGTTGTAAATTGTTGTCTGGAGATTAGAGAGAAGAAACCTGGATGGTAAGGTTATGAGAAGGAACATGGGTCGTAGGGTTACTTTGAAACGAAAGCCTGGATAGTAGGGCTATAAGAAGGAACCTGGGTCGTAAGGTTACTTCGAGATGAAATCCTGGATAGTAGGGCTATGAGAAGGAACCTAGATAGTAAGGTTACTTTGAAGTGAAAGCCTGGATAGTAGGGCTATGAGAAGGAACCTGGATAGTAAGGTTACTTAGAAATGAAAGCCTGGATAGTATGGCTATGAGAAGGAACCTAGATAGTAGGGTTACTTCGAAATGAAAGCCTGGATAATAGCGCTACGAGAAGGAACCTGGTTAGTAGGATTACTTCAAAATGAAAGCCTGGATAGTAGGGCTATGAGAAGTAACCTGGATAGTAGGGTTACTTCAAAATGAAAGCCTGGATAGTACGTCTATGAGAAGGAACCTGGGTCGTAGGGTTACTTCGAGATGAAAGCCTGGATAATAGGTCTATGAGAAGGAACCTGGGTCGTAGGGTTACTTCGAGATGAAAGCCTGGATAGTAGGGCTATGAGAAGGAACCTAGGTCGTAGGGTTACCTCGAAATGAAAGCCTGGGTAGTAGGGCTGTGAGAAGGAACCTAGATAGTAGGGTTACTTCGAAGTGAAATCCTGGATAGTACGGCTATTAAAAGGAACCTGGATAGTAGGTTTATTTCGAAATAAAAGCCTGGATAGTAGGGCTATGAGAAGGAACCTGGATAGTAGGGTTACTTCGAGATGAAATCCTGGATAGTAGGGCTATGAGAAGGAACCTGGGTCGTAGGGTTACTTCGAGATGAAAGCCTGGATAGTAGGGCTATGAGAAGGAACCTGGGTCATATGGTTACCTCGAAATGAAAGCCTGGGTAGTAGGGTTGTGAGAAGGAACCTGGATAGTAGGGTTACTTCGAAGTGAAAGCCTGGATAGTAGGGCTATGAGAAGGAACTTGGATAGTAGGGTTACTTCGAAATGAAAGCCTGAATAGTAGGGCTATAAGAAGGAATCTGGATAGTAGGGTTACTTTGAGATAAAAGCCTGGATAGTAGGGCTATGAGAAGGAACCTTGGTCGTAGGGTTACTTTGAGATGAAAGCCTGGATAGTAGGGATATGAGAAGGAACATGGGTCATAGGGTTACCTCGAAATGAAAGCCTGGGTAGTAGGGCTGTGAGAAGGAACCTGGATAGTAGGGTTACTTCGAAATGAAAGCCTCGATGGTAGGGCTATAAGAAGAAACCTGGATAGTAGGGTTACTTCGAAATGAAAGCCTGAATAATAGGGCTATGAGAAGGAACCTGGTTAGTAGGGTTACTTCGAGATGAAAGCCAGGATAGTAGGGCTTATGGGAAGGAACCTGGGTAGTAGGGTTACTTCAAGATGAGAGCCTGGATAGTAGGGCTTATGGGCAGGAACCTGGATAGTAGGGTTACTTCAAGATGAAAGCCTGGATAGTATGGCTTATGGGAAGGAATCTGGATAGTAGGGTTACTTCAAGATGAAAGCTTGAATAGTAGGGCTTATGGAAAGGAACCTAGGTCGCAGGGTTACTTCAAAATGAAAGCCTGGATAGTAGGGCTTGGGGGAAGGAACCTAGGTCGTAGGGTTACTTCAAGATGAAAGCCTGGATAGTAGGGCTTATGGGAAGGAACCTGGGTCATAGGGTTACTTCGTGGGGAGTTTGGGTAAAACTGCATCTGAACCGAGAAGGAACCTAGGTAAGGTTGCTTCGTGAGGAGTTTGGGTAAAACTACATCGGAACCGAGAAGGAACCTAGGTAAGGTTGCTTCGTGAGGAGTTTGGGTAAAACTGCATCTGAACCGAGAAGGAACCTAGGTAAGGTTGCTTCGTGGGAAGATTGGGTAAAACTACATCTGAACCGAGAAGGAACCTAGGTAAGGTTGCTTCGTGGGGAGTTTTGGTAAAATTGCATCTGAACCGAGAAAGAATCTAGGTAAGGTTGCTTTAGGATAAGTCCGTGTAGGGCTTCAGGAGGATCCCTTGGTAGGGTTACTTCGGGATGAGTTCGTGTAAAACTTCAGAAGGGACCTGTGTGAGATGTTTCAGGATAAACCCATGTGAAGCTGCATTTAGGAGAAACCCGTGTAAGATTGCTTCGAGACGAACCCGTGTAAAGCGGTATTTGGTTGCGCAGATAATTACTCTATTTAGTTTCAGGAGCTAATCTTGGACCTGCTGGAAATTGTTAATGATAACCACCTTTCCTGAAAAAGTACATGATTAATTGTATGTGATGCAAGAAATGCATTGTATGACGATGTTCTCGAAATAAATGAGATTATGTTGTATGCAATATGTATGCGCATGTCATGATGTATGAACATGAAATGCTATTGTGACATATCCGAGTGGGAAAATAAATCCACGACTGCTGCTGGAGAGTAATGGAAATTGAGTTCCTGGCCGTCGTAGAAAAAGTGGTTCTTCTACTTCTGCTGGAGATGGTGAACCAGAGATGACTATGCTAGGGATTTGCCCCCTGTTTATGGATATTCTGCTAAGGAGAGACTCTGCTTGATAATAACTCTACGGGGGAATAATTTTGTTGGAGAGAGAAGCTTCCATAGTTGAAGGGATAAACTCTGTCGGGGATTGAGCTTCTGTATTCAGAGAAATAAACTCTGTTCAGGAGAAAAGTTTATGACCCGCTTACGATTATGAAATTCGGCCGGGGAATATAGATGTCGATTCTCTAAAGGAGCTTTGCTGGGGAACGTAGCTCTTGTTTGGGGAAGCCGATGTCAAAGATTTAGTTGCCTCTACTCTGTGGGGAGTGTAGATGTCACAGGGTCGTATGCTGAGGATATGTCAATGACTTCACATCAGGACTTTTCTGCCCCTGTACCTGTTGGAGAAAGTACCCGCGGAGGCTTTGTGGGTGGCTTGAGTGTTATCCCAACTCTTGGAGTCCTTGGTAAATGCAGATCAGGGTAATAAACCTTCTACTAATTAGACAAGTGACCGTAGTCGTACTCTTCAAATCCCTAACTTTTTCCTGGACCGTTCTTTCGGGTTTTCAGTCTATCGGGATACCCTTTTTTGCCTAAGCCGCCTTTTCAGGTTTTCGACTTGCCGGGTGTACATATTTTTTTTGTTTTTATCCCTAATTTTTGCCCGAACCTTTTTTGGTTCGCCGGGATGCCCTTATTTTTGCCTAGGCCAGTCAACCTAGCGGGTCTTTGTTCATGCATAGTATTTTCCGGCTATGTCCATGTTCACCGGGTACAGAGAATTGTCATTGTCCATAGTAGTAAGTGTTTCCACACTTCCAGAAGATGCATGTTTGATTGTACATGATTCATTACTGGAATTCATGTCCAATGCCCCAAGTGATTCAGATGGAGATTTGTCCCTCGCTACTTGGCATCTTTGAGAGATTCCTTGAATCTTGACTTGACTTCCCCAGATGATGGACAATGATCCTGCCGTTCCCCTTGGTTGAAAGTATTTTTCCACTTGAGGTGATCCTTTTCATTGAGAAGGTTTTTATTCATTGAATATCCGTCGTGTGAATTTCTCTGTTGTTGAACAAATAGTCATATGCAAACAATGGTATTTTAAGAATGCAAAGCTTATGTCTGTCTTGAATTTTTTATTTATGAAAATGCAATTTTTTAGTAAAATAGATTTTTCAAGAGAGTGATATCAACTCGTGATTTATGGCAAACCTTACAGGAGTTAGGATACCTTTTGTAACATTACGCTTTCGAACTAACCCATGCTTCAGCTAGGACTTTTAAGGGTTATAACGTGGCCTGGTTCACGGTTCAAGAAACAAAGGATAAAGGCTTAAAGTTTATTTGTACCCACCCGCTCTTCGTGATGTTCTTCAGTCCTATGCTCGGTTAATTACACGTTTAGAATCCCAATTGAGTTCTAGAATATCGTCGTTGATGTTCCAGTGATGGTTCAGATACTGACAGTTTATTTTGAATAGGCATTTGTTTACCGTTGTTTTTGGTAAACAACCGCTGATCTCCAAAAAGGTAAGGTTTTTTGGTTTACTTACGGGATCGACCAAACTAATCCCAGAACATATGCTAATCTTTATGTAAAATGAGTAAGAAGGAAGAACGCACGTTCTACCCAGAGAAAGGATGTTTGAGATTGTTGAAAAGTAAGCAAAAGCATAAAAATGCAAGTAAAAGAAGTAAAAGGATAACTTTGCAAGATAATGGTAAAGTAATGTAAAAATACTTTCATTAAGTAAAAAAGGTGTTTATAACGTACATTGCTTAGCTTTTATCCTTTCTCACGCAGTAGTTACTTGGATAATATTTGAGAGGTTTAGTACAATAGGTTGAACACACCCCCAAAATTACACAAGTTTCTTTAATTTATACTAAAAGTAGGTAACCGTCGAGGGGACATTCTGCGCCAGGATGACGACAAGTGTCTTCTGCATGTCCCTCGACCCACAACTTTTTGCCACGTTGCCTCTTCTCAGACGCTGATGAAAACTACCTTTCCCTCCAATAATTCAAATTTCAAATGGTCTTCGTCCCATGTGCCAAAGTGTGAACACTTTCCTTTAGTCGAGCAACATAACTCTGGTTCAGTCGAGTGAGCCCCTGGTCGAAGATTCTTATCATAACTTAGATCTTTTCCTTAAGCTATCTCATGCGTCGAATCATACCTCCTGATCTGGTTCATTTCCAGTTGTTTGGTCCAACAAACTAAATATAGAGAGTGTCGAATTTGGGAGCCAACAAATTGCCCCCCAAGAATGTCTATTTCGACACTCAAAGAAATAGCCATTCTTTGAACTTCCCATTCGACACCTGTCTTCCCAGTTGTCCACCAAGTTTTGACGTGTGCTTCTCGCCTTCCAACAACTGCTATACTTGGTAAAACCATCATTACTTTTCTCCAAGATGTCTCTTCAAAACTGTCGTTACCACGCTTGCCATGATGGCCATATTCCTATAATCTAGGCAAGCATGTCCCAACGTTTCCCAATGTCTGCACGGTAACCGTTTCACGCCTTGCCACGTGCCCCACTACCTGTGAAACATTAAATGCCCTTGACGAGACATATCCCTCTTCTGAAGGCTATAAATACTTACAAGCTTTTCTATTTGGAACTTTTATCATTTCCAGCTTTTCCAAATCCCTTGCATTCTCACAACATTGTATTATCAACTTCGCTCTTTCTCTTAAACCTTTAACAATGGCCTTTCTCTCTAATGTCCCAAACAATCCTCAACCAAAAAACGCTAATGATGTTCAGAAACCACCAGAGATATTTTCCACTAACCCTCCTTCTTCCTCGACTAACAAGTACATTGCTGAACCTATGACCAGAGAATGGTGAGAAGCCTATGATTCTCAACTCCTTATTCCCATCAGATACGGCAGAAACATGTATGTTATGTCCGATCCGTTATCTTCATGCGTCGAAAATCCCTTAAAAAACCATGCCTTTTTTCCTACACACCCAAGGCTTAGACCCATAGGTTGCGCCAAAAAACCTAGGGATGACCCCAAAGACGCCACTCCGGCGAACCAGCAGCTCCTTCTTTTTTGAAGACTCTCTTGAAAGTTGTCGATCTTCTTGTCGCTCCTCTGGATGTGGCCAGTGTAATCTTGGATTTACTCTCCATTGTCGACCAGGTATCAACAGATTACAATCGTCAGAGAGTCCTTAATCGTGAGATTGAGGAAGCCAATGGTCAAGTGGCTGCTGCTTGGCATGCTGCTACTGAATCCGCTTCTAGAGTAAAGGACTTGTCGAAGGCTCAGGAGGCTAGGCAAAAGGCAGTCGAGGAGATTGATCAAGATAATGTTCAATTGAGGGCACAAATTGCAGAGTTGGAAGCCAAAATTGCTGCCAACTACAAAAAGAAAGAGGAGCTTCTTGCTATGAACAACGAGTCAGAAAGCCAAGAAGAATTGGCTGAAGGGTTAAGACATGCCGATCGAGCTCAATCTCTGGACGCTAAGCTCGAAACCCTTCACCAATCGAAAGCTCTATGTGATCGAAGGCTAGAATTGCAAAGAATCAAGTATCTCCAGATTAAAGCTAATCTCCCCTTCTAAATCTTGTTTCTCTCCATTGTGTAATCACTTTCTGTAACGATTCCAGAGCCATTTTTGTACCTTTAATAAAAATCTTTTAAGTTTCCATTTTGGCATTCTTTATAATTAGTGATTATATACTATTTATCTTTATCTCTTGAAGCATAGGTCTATACGTTTTCAAGTATTTACCATTTACCTTCAAGATTCTTTGATCTTCGCTTAACTCTTCGATCTCATAGGCTCCGCCTGAGAAAGCTTGCACAATCTTAAAAGGTCCTTCCCACTTAGGGGACCATTTTCCCAAGCTTCTGTCTTTTCGATCCATTGGGAGTATTACTTTCCAAACTAGATCTTTAGGCTGAAACGTCTTGGACTTCACCCTTCGATTGTAGGATTTATCGACTCGCTTCTTCCGTAGTCTCAAAAGATCCAAAGCTTTTAACCTTTCTTCGTCTAAGTCTACTAGTTCATCCAACATCATGTTCCAATAGACTTCATAAGGGATCTCGTGGTGTATTTGAATCCTTGTCGCCTGTAAGTGGATTTCCACTGGTAACACTGCATCATGACCATAGGTTAGGTGAAATGGTGTTGTCCCTGTGGCTTCTTTTGGACAAGTTCGACATGCCCACAGGACTTGATCTAGTGTCTTGTGCCAGTTTCTGGGTTTTTTCCCCACATGTTTCTTTATTAAACTGATCACTACTTTGTTTGCTGCTTCGACCTGGCCATTAGCTTATGCATAATAAGGCATAGACGTTAACAATTTAAATCCCATTTCTGCAGCAAAATCTTGCATTTTTCGACCAGTAAAGACTGACCCTTGGTCTGTAGTTATTGTTTCAGGGATTCTAAATCTATAGATGATGTTCCTTTGAATGAATTCAATGACATTCTCCTGGTCTACATTAACCAAAGGAATCGCTTCAATCCACTTAATAAAATAATCAATGCCTACCAATATGTACTTCTGACCTTTGGAAGATGCTGGTCGAATTTCTCCAATGAGATCCAAGGCCCATCCTCTAAAAGGCCAAGGTTTCACAATCGAGTGAAGCTCATTTGCTGGCATATGTTGAATGCCTGTATATTTTTGGCATTCTTGGCATCCTTTGGCAAATTCAACACAATCCTTTAACATAGTGGGCCAATATAAGCCTTGTCGAAACAATAATCATTTCATCTTTTGGCCTACTTGGTGTGCTCCACATTCCCCAACGTGTGTGGTGGAAAGAGCTATATATGCTTCTGTTTCACTTAAGCATTTTAGAAGTACGCCTTCTGGTGTTTTCTTAAATAGTTCATTTCCCATTAGCACATAACTCAGCGCTCTGTACTTTGTCTTTTGTTCTGTTGAAGCCACTGGATTTTGTAAATAGTCCACTACAGGCTTTCTCCAATCTTGCTCGGTTAGATTGTCTATGAACGAAATTTCAAAATTTTCATGATCAGTGTATCCTAACTTTGTGGTCTTTAAATCTGATGGAAATAATTTGGTGGCAGTTACTCTTCCTCTAACTTCGATTGCCTATTGTATCCTCTCTTTCGAAACTTTATACCCAGAAGCAATTTGTGCCAAGTCATTGGCTGCTTGATTTTCCAATCTGGGTATGTGTCGAATACTAACTGCCTCGAAGTTTTTCAGCAACCGTCTGGCTATTACGAAATACATAATAAGGTTTTCTTTGATGCATTTGTATTCTTTCGTAATTTGTTTTAGGACTAACTCTGAGTCTCCCATTATTTCGACTTGAGTTGCCCCCAATTCCAACAAGATTTCAAGGCCTACGATTAATGCTTCATATTCATCCTCATTATTGGAGCAATCCCCGTCTATCTTGTACTTAAACGTTGTTGGAATTTTATTTGGATAAATAATAAGGACTCCGACTCCATCTTTAAAGCTAGAACCATCAAAGTAAAGTTTCCATGGTTCGATCTCTAAATAATTTAGTGATCCTTCTTGTATGGAGTGGTCGACTATAAAGTCCGTGACCACTTGGCCTTTCATAGCCTTGAGAGGCATAAAAGTTAATGATTATTCAGTTAACGCAAGTGCCCATTTGCCAACTCTACTATGAAAAATGGGTTTTGACAACATATACTTGAAAACGTCAAAATGAGACGAAACATAAACATTAACTGGCTTTATATATTGCTTAAGTTTTGTACATGAAAATACAGACATAAACACAATTTTTCAACTTCGTTATATCTAGTTTCTGCATCGTTTAAAACTCTACCGAGGTAGTAGATGGGCCTTTCGACACCATGTTCATCCTCCTGAGCCAGCATGCTCCCTAAAGTCTTATCAGACACAACTATGTACAGTCTCATACTTCTACTTCGACAAGGCGGCACCCGAATAGGTGGTTTAATGAGGTACTCTTTGATTTTGTCGAAGGCCTCTTGATGTTCTTCCCTCCATTCAAACCCTCCTTTGTTGAGTCGAAGTAAAGGCGAAAAGGCTTGCGTTTTCCCACTAAGGTTGGATATAAATCTCCTTAGGAAATTTATCTTCCCAAGTAAGGATTGCAATTCCTTTTTGTTAGTTGGTGCTTTGGCCTGCAAGATAGCTTTGGTCTTGTTTTGGTTTATCTCAATGCATTTCTTGTGGACCACAAAACCTAAGAAATCTCCTGCTTTTCCACCAAAAGCACACTTCAGAGGATTCATCTTCAGGTCGTAGTGTCTCATCCTCTCAAAGGATTGTCGAAGATGATCCATATGAGCCTTCCCTGAAACAGATTTGATAACAATATCATCAATATAAATTTGCATGAAAGTGTCAATAAAGTCATGGAAGATCGAATTCATGGCTCTTTGGTATGTTTCCCCTGCATTCTTTAGGCCAAAAGGCATTACTACCCATTCATAGGTTCCTAAAGCCCCAGGGCAACAAAAGGTCGTTTTCGAGGAAGGTAAAGAGACCATACCTGTTTGGAATTTTTTCTGTGAAATGGAAATGAATGGTGTGACTTAGAGTAGCACTCCCTGGTGGCCGGAGACAGGAGGAAGAAATGAAGATGAAGGCCTTGGTATTTCTGGTAACCTTTTTCTGTCCTCTGTGCTTTGAATGATGATGATGTTGTTCGATGGGTTTTGGTATTTTTTGTGATTGTTGGATGTTGTTTTATCAGCTTTTACTGGTTCTGGAATTTGGTTTTATGATGATGGTTTTAGTTTGATGATGTTTGCTGATGATAATGATTTGATGATGTTTGTTGGATATTTATTTGATGATGTTTGAGACTTTTTCTGGTTTTCTGGGTTTAAAATATTTGACGGGTTTGATGAGTTTGTGAAGGTTGTTGGTTTCGTTAGTTTGGCTATAGGTTTTGGATATGTTACTTATTTGGTTCTTGTTGTTGGTTTGAGATTTGTTTCAGATTTTTGGAACTTTGACAGTTTTGAAGACTTGAGTTTTTTGAGGTTTTTGAAGTTTGATAATTTTCTGAGTTTTAAGATGGTTTTGGTGTTTTGAGGCTTTTGACAGTTTGGATGCTTTGACAGTTTCTGGTTTTTTGGTTATGGTGATGTTTTTTGTTGTTTTAGATTTGTTGGTTAACAGGTTTGAGATTTGAGGATGGTTTGGGATTTTGTATGTTACTGTTGGTTTGAGACCTTGTGGTTTTTTGTAACAGGTTGCAGGTTTTAGGTTTTGTGGGATGCTTGGGATATTTGGCTTTTGGTTCGAACTGTTTGATAGTCTGGGGGTTTTGGTTTATATGTTGCTGTTGGTTTGAGATTTGTTCCATATTTTTGGAACTTTGACAGTTTTGAAAACTTGAAGTTTTTTGAGGTTTTTGAAACTGTGTTTGATAATTTTCTCTATCTCCTTTTGCTTGAGAGTTGTCTACTGTTATATTTAAGTTGCTTTGGTTGAATTCTTATTCAAAATGGTGGGAAAACCACCAAATTTTGAATACTTTGGCATATTGTTCTTATGCTCTTTTTGTTGCAGTTTTTGTTTTCTAGCAACTTCTATGCAATTGTTACAGTCAAGGCAGCAGGGCTGTGCATCCCTAGGTGACTTCTTTCATCTCTTCTCTCTCAATGACACTAAGATTCAATTGCTCTTTTGCCTTTTTCTGAAAAGTTTGCAAAAAAATGGAACATGATGACTTAGCCTATTGAACAAGCTTTTGCTTGTTTGACTTATTTTATTATATTGCTATACTTTCTTTTTTGTTGCCTGCTTTCTACTGCTATGTTGCTGCCTCGTTTGCATTGATGCTGTTTGTATTTTGTCCAATTTTGTGCTGCTGTTTGGGCATTCTGTTTGGTGATGAGCTGTTGTTTGCAATATTTGTTTGGCTGCTTGCTTGCATTTATTGTTTCTTCTTTTTGTGAACCAAGAAGAATAATTTTCTTGTGATTTGCAAATAGGGGAAATAAAATATGATGAATGAAAATGGCCTTCTGATTCCAATTTGCAAACTTTAATAATGAACACTTTTTCTTTTGAAAATTCTTGCTCATGGCCAATTAATTTGTACTAACTTTTTCTTCTGTCTTTTGTTTTCATGTGAGCATAACTGGATGGTGGCAAAGCAGGGGAAGCAAGAGACTCTGTGGCAAGCATGGAAGCAACGAAAGCTCAGTCAACCTTAGGCATAGATTCATTTTCTTTGTAATTTAGAGAGAAACATTCAATCAATTGTACTAATTTATTTTTTTAAATACCATAAGTTGTAAAACCTAAAGTATTTAAATAATAAATTGTTTTGTAACAACTTTTGAAATAAATGGAGAAAGTCTTATGAGATATTCTGGTGTCCATTGAAACCCTTTACTGTCAATAACTTGTAACTTTCTCTTCGCATCTTAACTGATTCTTAAAGATTCCTAATCAAGATAATTCAAACAAAATGCTCCAATCTGATAATTTAAATTCCAATAATTCTATAATCTTGCAACTGCATTCCAAACAAACACACACTGTATATTCCATTTCCTAAACAAGAAAATAATTTAAAAGACGCAAATTATCTGATTGACCTAGATCAAACAAACATGAGTGTCCCAAATGACAGTCTTAGATTCCATCTCTTGTCCCAAACAACCATGCCTTGAGAACAAACACTATCTTTTCAGTAAGCTTAAGAAAGCATGAAAACATGTGAAAGCCAATTGTATCTTTGAGAATTCATTTCTTTTGAGAATTGCAAGAAAACCCTAATTGCTGTTTTACGGCCACAGGAGAAAATCTGTCTGATCGATTCCTGAGCCAACTTGAATATCTGAGAAACCCTAGGGTTGTGTCTTTTATGAAAAATGGGAGGGCAAATTTTGGGGTACAACAACTGCCCCTGTTCAATCTTCTTGGACCTGAAGAGTTAGATTGGCGAATTTTTCCGTTCGTGACTCGAAGGTAAAAGATGATTGGACACTAGAGTGCCCATAAATTTGCGCTCGACAAAAGTGTAATTGAGGGAATGGGCTTAAAGATTCCATTCGGAGAGTATGTTAGAATCTTGTTGGAGATGGGCTTGTAGATGCCATCCAAGAATGTTTATTCGTAAATCAAAAGAAATAGCATCAGAATGGTGTCCGTATTTGGAACGTATCTGAACTGTATCTGTACTTGAATCTGAATAAGCGACATAATGGCTTCCATGTCTGGAGCGTATCTGGACCATATCTGTAGGATGAAACTGAATAAGCGACATAATGGCTTCCGTGTCTGGAGCGTATCTGAACTGTATCTGAAATTTGAATCTGAATTAGTAACAGAATGGCTTCCGTGTCTGGAGCGTATCTGAACTGTATCTGAAATTTGAATCTGAATAAGTAACAGAATAACTTCAGTGTCTGGAGCGTATTTGTACTGTATCTTTAAGTCTGAATGAGTGACAGAATGACTTCCGTGTCTGGAGTGTATCTGTACTGTATCTGAAGTTGAGATCTGAATGAGCGACATAATGGCTTCTGTGTCTGAGCGTATCTGAACTGTATCTTGAAATTAAGATCTAAATAAGTGACAGAATGGCTTTTGTGTCTGGAGCGTATTTGGACTGTATCTTGAAATTAAGTCTGAATGAGTAACAGAATGACTTCCGTGTCTGGAGTGTGTCTGTACTGTATCTTGAAATTAAGTCTGACTGAGTAACAGAATGACTTCCGTGTCTGGAGTGTATCTGAAGTTGAGATCTGAATGAGTGACAGAATGACTTCCGTGTCTGGAGTGTATCTGTACTGTATCTGAAGTTGAGATCTGAATGAGTGACAGAATGACTTCCGTGTCTGGAGTGTATCTGTACTGTATCTGAAGTTGAGATCTGAATGAGTGACAGAATGACTTCCGTGTCTGGAGCGTATCTGTATTGTATCTTGAAATCTTTGAATATTTGTTAAAGATAGCTGTTAATCTTATCCTGAAAAGGGGAAAATGTTAGCTGAAACACAAAGTTATGTTGCATAAAATGTATGATGTAATAAATGTGTTTTATCCATGTTTATGATATATGAATGTAATGTATGCGCATGTAAGCTGATTTGCTGTATTGCTGAGGAAAATAAATCCTTGACTACTGTCGGGGAAAATAAATCCTTGACTGTTGAGGATTCTGTAGCGAGACTAATGCCATATACTTCTTGAGGAATCTGCTTGGGGAATCCATAGAATTTTAAATACTTCTACTGGGGATTATTGACGGAAGTCTTTATTCTGTCGAGAAGTAATAAAAACTCTATGGGGAAAAAGTTTATCCTGTAATGAAAACTCTGTGGGGAAAAGCTTAATTCCGCTGGGGAGTTCAGGAGAAACTGGATGATTTCCGATGTGGGTTGATAGTTTGAAGTTTCGGCTCCGCTGGGGATTTGTATGAAGTGCTGTAAGGATTGCTCATGGAATAGTCTAAAGACGTTTTCCTAATCTTTCTACCTGTCAGTAATTACTCTTTTTCATCCTGTTTATTTGTAAACGGTAATTATGTTCAAATGCATATGTTCATTAATGAATCATTGGACGTTTTTGCAAATAAAACACAAGTGTAAAGAAAAAGGCAAATAGTTTTCTGTACTTTGAAATAGATATCTTTGTATTTACTTTGAATAAGTGTTTTGTACAAAGGAGACAGACATCCTAATAAGAGGATGGTGTCATAAAAAATGAGAAAAATTTATACAAAGAAAGATAGCTATGTGTGTAAAAACTCCATGGGGTTCCCATTCTGCTATAGCCTTCGTAACTCCGAATATCTTATCCATTCGTTGCTCTGTCCGAAGATGATTGGATTGATCAGAAGCTCCAGGTTTGTCTGTGAAGAGATTGTCCTTAAAGTGATCCAAAGAGACATAGTCATACACTTTAATTCCTTAACTTTTGCCTGGACTGCCCTTTTGGGTTTTCAGTCCATCGAGAAACCCTTTTTTGCCCAAGTCGCCCTTTCGGGTTTTCAACTTGTCGGGTGTATAGATTTTTGTTTTATCCCTAACTTTTGCCTGAACCTCCCTTTCGGGTTTTCGATTCACCGGGATGCCCTTGTTTTGCCTAGGTGTGTCAACCTAGCGGGTCTCTTATGCGTAGTATCTTTTGACTATGTCTGTGTTCGTAGGGTGTGGCAGATCGTCGCCGTCCATGGTGGATAAGATCATTGTCCCACCAGAAAAGATGTTCTTGACTACAAATGGTCCTTCATAGGTAGGATTCCATTTGCCCCTTGGATCACTTTGCGGCAAGATGATGCGCTTGATCACAAAATCTCCAACTTGATACACTTGGCGCCTGACTTGCTTGTTGAAAGCTTTGATCATTTGTTTTTGATACGTCTGATCGTGGAAAACAGCAGTAAGTCTCTTCTCATCAATTAAGTTTAATTGATCAAGCCGGGTTTGGATCCAATCGTCTTCACTCAAACCAGCATCTTTCATGATTCTCAGGGAGGGAATCTGAACCTCGATAGGTAAAACAGCTTCCATGCCATATACCAAGGAATAGGGTGTTGCCCCAGTTGATGTGCGAGCCGTGGTACGGTACCCGTGGAGAGAAAACAGTAGTATCTCATGCCAGTCCTTGTAGGTGACTGTCATTTTTTGTATGATCTTTTTGATGTTTTTGTTTGCAGCTTCAATGGCACCATTCATCTTTGGCCGATAAGGAGACGAATTATGATGTTGAATTTTGAATTGTTCGCACAAGGCGGTGATCATAGTATTGTTAAGGTTTGTACCGTTATCAGTGATGATCCTTTCGGGGATACCGTACCGACAAATAAGGTTCTTCTTGATGAAGCTGGCAAAAACGTTCTTAGTAACGGATGCGAAGGAAACTGCTTCGACCTACTTTGTGAAGTAATCAATGGCCACCAGAATGAAGCGGTGTACATTGGATGTTGTAGGCTTTATCTCTCCAATCATGTCGATTCCCCACATAGCAAAGGGCCAAGGAGTTGTTAAGACGTTTAGAGGAACAGGAGGCACGTGCACCTTGTCTGCATAGATTTGACATTTATGGCAGGTCTGGGAGTGTTGATAGCAGTCTGCTTCCATGGTAGACCAATAATAGTCTTCCCGTAGAATCTTCTTTACCATCGTATGCCCGCTAGAGTGAGTGCCAAAGGTGCCTTCAGGCAATTCGGCCATGATCTTTTCAGCTTCAGCTTTGTCCACACAACGGAGCAGAACAGAATCATGATTTCGCTTGTACAGGATACCATTACTCAGGAAGAACTTAGCTGAGAATCTCCTTAAGAATTTTTTGTCATTGACTGAAGCTCCTTCAGGATATTCTTGAGCCTCGAGATACCTTTTGACTTCGTGAAACCAAGGCTGTCCCACTACTTCTTCGGTATTAATCTCGTGACAGTGTACGGGTTCGTCCATCCGTTTAATGGTGATTTTGGGAGCCTCGTTGTCCCAATTAAGTTTAAACATGGATGACATTGTAGCTAGAGCATCTGCTAGCTGATTTTCTTCTCGCGGGAAGTGCTCGAAGGTAATCTACTCAAAATGTGGTAACAATGTCAAGACATGTTCTTTGTAAGGGATGAGGTTTGGATGCTTAGTGTCCCACTCTCCTTTGATTTGACTGATGACCAAAGCTGAGTCCCCAAACACAACTAAAGATTTGATTCCCAAGTCTATGGCAGCCTTGAGTCCAAAGATGCACGCTTTGTACTCTGCCATATTGTTCGTACATTTGAAGAAAAGTCTGGCAGTGAAAGGAGTATGGAAACCTTCTGGGGATATGAGCATAACACCGACACCATTATCAAGCGCATTGGATGCCCCATCAAAGTACAGAGTCCATCGGGATCCTTGTTCAGGTCCGTCATACGATCTTAAATCTTCAACATTATCCAATGTCATGATGTCTTCGTCAGGGAAGTCAAACTTCATGGATTGGTAATCTTTGACAGCTTGATGAGCCAGATGGTCAGATAACACACTCCCCTTTATAGCTTTTTGGGTCGTGTATTATATATCATACTCGGTCAGGATCATCTGCCATCTAGCAATTCTTCCAGACAAAGCAGGCTTCTCAAAGATGTATTTGATCGGATCCATCTTAGATATTAACAAAGTGGTATGAGTCAACATATACTGCCTTAGCCGGCGAGCAGCCTATACCAAAGCGCATAAAGTTTTCTTGAGCAGTGAATATCTTGTTTCACAGTCGGTAAACTTTTTGCTAAGGTAATAAATGGCATGCTCTTTTCGGCCAGACTCGTCATGCTGCCCCAGTACGTACCCCATTGAATTCTCTAGGACAGTCAGATACATGATTAGCGGTCTTCCTTCGATGGGTGGCATCAACATAGGAGGCTCTAGAAAATACTCCTTGATTTTATCGAAAGCAATTTGATAATCATCATTCCATCTAACTACCTGATCTTTCTTCAACAGCTTGAAGATTGGTTCACAAGTAGATGTTAGGTGATAAATGAACCTAGCAATGTAATTTAGGTGTCCCAAGAAACCTCTGACCTCCTTCTCAGTGCGAGGAGCAAGCATTTCTTGTATAGCTTTGACTTTGCCAAGATCAACCTCGATGCCTTTGTTGCTGACAATGAAACCCAAGAGTTTACCGGACCGGACTCCGAATGTGCACTTGTTTGGGTTCAATATGAGCTTGTACTCCTTCAATCTGACAACAGCTTTTGCAAGTGATCAATGTGTTCTTCTTCAGTTTGTGATCGGGCTATCATGTCATCTACGTAGACCTCTATCTCATGATGTATCATATCATGAAACAAAGCTACCATGGCGCGTTGATAGGTTGCCCCGAAATTCTTCAGTCCGAATGGCATAACTTTGTAGCAGAACGTACCCCCATTGTGTGAAAAAAGTAGTTTTCTCTGTGTCTTCAGGTGCCATTTTGATCTGGTTGTAACCTGAGAATCCGTCTATGAAAGAAAATACCTTGTGCTGAGTTGTGTTGTCAACCAGGATGTCGATGTGTGGTAATGGAAAATCATCTTTAGGGCTGGCCCTATTTAAGTCTCTATAATCCACGCACATCTGAACTTTGCCGTCCTTCTTAGGCACGGGCATA
Organism: Vicia faba; assembly: GCA_948472305.1. NCBI lineage: Eukaryota > Viridiplantae > Streptophyta > Magnoliopsida > Fabales > Fabaceae > Vicia > Vicia faba. Next base: position 1,066,031,148 of record OX451741.1, on the reverse strand, counting down.
ATGTTAGCAACCCATTGTGGATAGGAAGTAACATCCAGAAATCCATCATTGAACTGCTTCATAACTTATGCTTTGATCTTTTTTGACATGTCAGGTCTCATGCGGCGGACTTTTTGCTTCACTGGTGGACAGTCTTCTCTTGTGGGTAGACGGTGTACCACAATGTTTATATCAAGTCTCGGCATGTCTTCGTATGACCAGGAAAAGATCTCAACATAATCACGCAACAGCTGAATTAGGCGCTCCTTGACACTTGGCTCTAGGTTGGCACCCACTCTAATTTCCTTTCTGTCATCCTCAGTTCCCAAGTTGATTGTATCTAACTACTCTTCATGAGGCAGAATAGCCCTTTCCTCTTGTTGTAGAAGTCTAGCCAATTCCCCTGGCACCTCACAATCTTCCTCACCTTCGTATTCGGCTTGGTAGATTAGATCTTCAGAGTCACTGAAGGCTATAGCGCTATCGTTACCCATGGAATCCGAAATGGAAGGGTACCTGCATTTGTGAGTCTGGGTGTGTGTAAGGGTATAACCATCTTAAAATAAATAAAATATAAAAATAAAGACAATGAATACAAAAGTTTGTATGAAAAGCGTCCATGATTCATTGAAATGACATATGAAAATGAAATAAGAAACCTTACAACTGGACCATTGTGCCTCGGGTAAGACACAAGGTTGAAAAAGTACGAATTATTTGTGAACTATTACATATCCAACAGAAATGGAAAAGATAAATTACTGCGGTATGAAAGTAATCGGAACAAAGTCTTTTGCTTCCCAGTTGCACAGTCCTCCGTCAATAGTTGGAAATATCCAGTCTTCCAAGCTGCCCTCTTCTTCACGGTCCTCTATTGCATTAACCCCTTGGTGACTGATATTCACAGGTGGCCCTCCGACACGGGCGCGGTGCACGGCCTTCTGAGTAATTGAGGTGAATCCCAAGCCGAACTTGTCTGATTTGTGAGGAAAGTCTGGAAGTTGTCCCCAGATTATGCTTCCTCCCTCTTCAACCACTGCTTTTGCATCCATGAGAGATGACATCTAAGGGGGAGGTCTGGTAATCGTGGGTACAGAGGACACTATCTTGGTCGCCGCTATCTCCTGAGCTACCTCTTCAAAATGCTGGAAAGGGGTTTCGATGAATTCGCCATCCAACTCTACATAACAGAAAGAATTCAGATGACTGATCATGTATTCCTCTTCTCCATGAACAGTTATGATTTTCCCCTAGACAGGGTACTTGAGCATTTGATGCAGAGTAGAAGTGACAACTCTAGCATGGTGGATCCAAGGTCTTCCCAGCAGGCAAGAATAAGAAGGACAAATGTTCATCACATAGAATATGGAGTTGAAGGTTTCAGTTCCCACCTTAATCGGGATGTCCACCTCCCCGTGAACCATCCTTTTAGAACCATCAAAGGCTCTGACAATGTTATTGCTGGGTTTCAGGGTTAAGCCTTCACAATCCAGTCTATCTAAGGCTTTCTTCGGCAAGACGTTCAAAGACAAACCAGTGTCTACCAGTACGTATGCTAGGGTTGTCCCTCTGCATTCCACCGAGACATGCAAAGCATCATTATGTTTTCTCCCTTACGAAGTTAAATCTGCATCGGAGAATCCTAGACCATTGTTGGTTGTTAAACTAGCCACACATTCCTGGAACTGATCAGCGGAGGTTTCTTGTGGCACATGGGCCGTCTTCAAAAATCTTATCAGAGCCTTAGCATGAGATTCTGAACAAAGCAACAGGGCCAACATGGAGATCTTTGAGGGGGTTTTCCCCAGCTGTTCCACCACATCATAATCGCTTTTCTTGATTATTTTCAAAATTTCCTCCATTTCTTTTTGAGAGTTTTCAGGGATGATCAACGGTTGAGCCCTCATCCTAACGGGCTCTTCTTGGATCCCTTTCCCTCGAACATCAGTAGCAGCAGAGGGGATAACCACGGGGGTTGTGACTTCTTCTATGATTGGTGTTCTTGCAGATATGTTTACCGGTGTAGAGATAACCTTAGGAGTAGCTGAGGGTCCAAGAATTGCCTTTGGAGGGTCAATCTTTGGAGAAAAGATTCTTCCACTACGGGTAACTTTTCTTGTTCCGACAATGTTACTGATATCAGAATTGTCTTCTTCAGAACTCTCTTCCTCGACAGTCTATTCAATCTGTTTAACACCATGGTAGTAGATTTCTCCACCATAGTTCCATGGTATGGATTTGTCGGACTTGTACGGGACTGGCCCGTGCCTGGTTATATTAAAAGTTGCAGCCTTCGGAGCGGATGTAATCCTAACAGGTCATTTAGGGACCTTGGAAGGATTGGCGGATATGGTTATTATTGAAACATCGTTAACAGGAGTTGATAAAACAGGAGACTTCTCAAATAGGATTTCTTGGTTATCAATTAGGCGTTGGATGCCTATCTTCAATAATGGACAGTGGGTTAATGAGGATGAACAAAGGTGACAATCTTCTTCACAACCTGGGAAAACCCCAACCTTCAACAAATTTAACTTGATTATAGGGAGAGGAGTTATCAAATCATCTACAGTAGCAACAAACAGATCCTCCTCAACAACATGGGTGTTGTGGCCGTGCCTTGGCATTGGAGCAGAGATAACATTGGGTTTTTTAGGTGCGTCGAATTCAACTTCTTTAGCATCTATCAAATCCTGAATTTTATTCTTCAGGGCCCAACAATTGTCAGTGTCGTGCCCTGGGCTCTCTGAATGGTAAGCGCACCTGGCGTTCGGATGGTAATATGGAGAAGCAGTGTTAGGATTTTTAAGGGCTTCTTTCAGCATGGCCAAATTCAACTTCAGGAGATGTGGTAAGACTTGAGCTGGAGTCATGTTTATCTTGGTGAATTGCCTTACTGGCCTTTCCACCCTTTGCTGGTTATTTCTCGGCTGATCATTTCTTGGCTGATTGTTTCTTGGCTGGTCTGATGCATACTTTTGAATTATAACGGCCCCCACCGCTGGCTGGCGCTTAACTCTTCCTTGACCCCCTCTGGGAGTAGACAGCTGATACTTCCTTCTTTCCTGTGAAGGGCTTTTTTACAATAGCAGAGGTAGATGTGTCTTTCTAAATTTTCCCGCTTCTAATACCGGCTTCAACCCTCTCACCAGTTAGAATCAACTCAGTGAAACCTGCAGAGGAGCTTCCAATCAGGTGATTAAAGAAAGGACCTGACAGAGTCCCCAAGAACATGTCCACTATCTCCCTCTCAGATAGGGGTGGTTTCACCCTTCCGGCCAAATCCCTCCACTTTTGGGTGTATTCTTTGAAGCCCTCATTGGTAGCCATGGCCATACTCTGTAGCTGAGTACGGGTTGGCCAAGTCGGCGTTGTATTGATACTGTTTATAGAAGGCGGCTGCCAAGTCTTCCCAATTATGCACATCAGATCTCTCCAACTGGTAGAACCAATCAAGCTGCATTCCTGACAAACTGTCCTTGAAAAAGTGAACCCACAAGTCTTTGTTAGAAGAATGTGGTTGAATTTTCCTGACATAAGATCGTAGGTGCATCTTTGGGCAAGACACCCATCATACTTAGGAAACAGTGGCACTTTAAATTTCAGAGGGATTACTATTCCAGACACCAACCCTAGCTCCTCAAAGTCCAGCCTTGATACTCTCTGCACTTCCATAGCAGCTAGACGCTCTTCCAAGTTTTGGTATTTGTCATCGGCTGGAGGGTACTGTTGTTCAGAGTAGTCCTCTTCTTCTTCTTCTTCAGCCTCAAAATCTGAAGGCACCGCAGTCTCTTTACCTTTTCCTTCCCCTTCCTCAGAGGTTGATGGAAAATCCAAGGCCCTTCTGGCTTGTCCTTTAAAACTTCTTCCCATGGTAGCCACGCCAACTCGCTTCTTCTTCTTTTTCTCTTTTCCCTTCTCTAGCAGAGTCTTGAGCTCCTCCTGCCCCTTGGCCAAGGTCAAGAGTAGCTGCTGAAATTGTGAATTCTGAGCTTGCAAGTCTTTAACCGTTTGTTCAAGATCCATGTTGCTGAAATAAACAACAGAGGGATGAGGAAACTTCTTACAAAGACCTGCTTATGCGTATGATGAATGATATGTATTCATGTAATGCTTTCAAGGATTCAGAAATTCAAATTTGTTTTAAACAAAAAAAGAAACACACGTCATATTAATAAGATAGAATTTGTTAGTACATCAATGCCCCTTGGGCAAAATAATACAAAATTCTAAGGTAAAAAGACGTTGTGCATCCTCTTTGGCGCAATATAGGGGTTGAGAGTCTGCTCTTCGTGAAGTAACCGAGTGAGTTCTAAAACCTTCTTCTCGCTTGCGTAGAATTGGGCTTCAAAAGTATCGCGTTCTCCCTTGAGCTGTATCCAACTCCTTTGTAGATCTTCGAGTGATGTTGGCATGTCAGGATGTAGGAGGGTGTATGGAACCTCTCCTTCCTTAACTTGCTCTATAATCACTGGGAGAATGGAGGGGTAGGGCATCATAAGACTTTGGGCGCGGGTTCGTACCCACTTGAGGTAAGGCTCAAGGGGGATGGAATTCTTGTGTCCCAAGGTCTTACTATTTACCTTGTTAGGCATCCTCCAAGCTCGGATGAACCTTTGTCGGAGTCCTTGATTGTCGTTATCGAAGTAGAAAACCAAGCCTTGAATCAGCATGTCATGTGGGCCATCCCTTCAGGCATAACCAAACTATCTTAGAGCAAAGCAGGGGTTGTAGGTGATGCCTCCCCTAATGCCAAGTAGAGGGACATTAGGGAATTCCCCATAATGATCGACGATGATAACATTCTCTCTGGATTGAGAACACCAATGAATATCTGAATGTGTAAGAGTCATCAATCGTTGTGACCACCTCAAACACTGCTCATTCTTCAAGACTGATTGGGGAAGATAAGAAATAAACCATCTTTCCAGGAGAGGAGTGAAACACATGAGAACACCTCTTTTCCTCATTGTACGAGTGTGAAAAGAGTGGAGGATATCCCCAAGCAATGTAGGCACCGGGTTGCGAGTCATGAAGATTTTGACAGCACTCACATCTATGAGTTGGTCAGGGTTAGGGAACAAGACCATCCCATAGATGATAAGAGCTACAATCTCCTCAAAAGCTTGCAGGTCCAGAGAATTCCAACAGTCTTGGGCCTTCTCAAAAAGGAATTTTGCCAAGAAACCTTTGACACCACTTCTGGTTTCCCAATGACCTGTGACATCTGATGGTTGCAAGTATAGGGCTTGAGCAACATCTTCTGGCTTTGGATCTCTTTCCATACCGTTGAAGGGTAGTTGATGGAGAATAGGAATCCTCAAGAGTTGAGAAAATTCCTCCAAAGTAGGCACCAGCTGGTAGTCAGGAAATGTGAAGCAGTGGTGCAAAGGGTCAAAGAACTGGAAAAGAACTTTCACCATATCTTCTTCTGTGTTAGAGGTGACTAAGTTGAGAAGGAGACCATGCCTCTCGGTGAATGGAGAGTTCTCAGGAATCCTTGAAGCTAGCTCCTTGAGTTGTGGAGGAATTCTTACAAGGTTGACTTGGATAGTTTTCCTGCAAAGTGAATCCATAGCCTACAAAACAGGAACAAAGATGAACTTCGAAAAATCCTTGAAATGGTTGGTGGATGCATATGATGCTTCATGATGTTCATGATTTCATGCACAAGTATGTATGTACAAGAAAATCACACAAGTTCCTAGTTTAGGCTTGCATGGGGTTTCATAGGCAAGTACCCTCTTGAAGTTTAGTTGGCTCAACCTGTCCTAGAAATAGTAATTTGGTTCTAAGGAGCTCAATATCACTGGATTGTTTCCTTGTTCATTGTTTCAATTCAGCCTCTTACCGGCAACCGAAATATTCCAAGGAACCAACCCTCAATGAGTGTAGTATCGAGTATCTACCAACTTCGGACTGCACCAAAGCCGGTCATCTCACTACATCCTAAAAGGCCAAGTTGGTCAAGTAAACGTTCTAAAAGTTCATTAGTGCTTCATGACATCACTCAGCGGCCCCGTATTCTCTTTGATTGACTCAAAGGCTACCGGTACCCACAAATATGTCACACTAACATAGCTATTGCTTAGACCGTGTCGGTATACCCCGCACAGTTTCCACAACGTATTGCTATTTACCTATGAATGTTTCCCAAATCCGGGTAGAGGATTCAAACCCAAACAATAGAACCAAAGTGTAAAGCAAACAAGTCAAGCAAGATAAGCATGTAAAGGTGATCTAAAACCCTAAGGTAACCCCCACTTTTATTATTTTCCCCAGCAGAGTTGCCAGTTCTGTGATGCGGTGGGAGAACTGACTAGAAGTTTTGCGTTTCGTTCTCACTTGTGCGTTTAGGGTTTTTGGTTTTGTGATGATGGTTTTAGTTTGATGATGTTTGCTGATGATAATGATTTGATGATGTTCATTAGATATTTATTTGATGATATTTGAGACTTTTTTTGGTTTTCTGGGTTTAAAATGTTTGACAGGTTTGATGAGTTTGTGAAGGTTCTTGGTTTCGTTAGTTTGGCTATAGGTTTTGGATATGTTACTGATTTGGTTCTTGCTGTTGGTTTGAGATTTGTTTCAGATTTTTGGAACTTTGACAATTTTGAAGACTTGAGTTTTTTGAGGTTTTTGAAGTTTGATAATTTTTCTGAGTTTTAAGATGGTTTTGGTGTTTTGAGGCTTTGGACAGTTTGGATGCTTTGACAGTTTGGATGCTTTGACAGTTTCTGGTTTTTTGGTTATGGTGATGTTTTTTGTTGTTTTGGATTTGTTGGTTAACAGGTTTGAGATTTGAGAATGGTTTGGGATTTTGTATGTTGCTGTTGGTTTGAGACCTTGTGGTTTTTTGTAACAGGTTGCAGGTTTTAGGTTTTGTGGGATGCTTGGGATATTTGGCTTTTGGTTCGAACTGTTTGACAGTTTGGGGGTTTTGGTTTGTATGTTGCTGTTGGTTTGAGATTTGTTCCAGATTTTTGGAACTTTGACAGTTTTGAAAACTTGAAGTTTTTTGAGTTTTTTGAGGTTTTTGAAACCGTGTTTGATAATTTTCACTATCTCCTTTTGCTTGAGAGTTGTCTACTGTTATATTTAAGTTGCTTTGGTTGAATTCTTATTCAAAATGGTGGGAAAACCACCAAATTTTGAATAATTTGGCATATTGTTCTTATGCTCTTTTTGTTGCAGTTTTTGTTTTCTAGCAACTTCTATGCAATTGTTACAGTCAAGGCAGCAGGGTTGTGCATCTCTAGGTGACTTCTTTCCTCTCTTCTCTCTCAATGACACCAAGAGTCAATTGCTCTTTTGCCTTTTTCTAAAAAGTTTGCAAAAAAATGGAACATGATGACTTAGCCTATTGAACAAGCCTTTGCTTGTTTTACTTATTTTATTATATTGCTATACTTTCTTTTTTGTTGCCTGCTTTCTACTGCTATGTTGCTGCCTCGTTTGCATTGATGCTGTTTGTATTTTGTCCAATTTTGTGTTGCTGTTTGGGCATTCTGTTTGGTGATGCGCTGCTGTTTGCAATATTTGTTTGGCTGCTTGCTTGCATTTCTTGTTTCTTCTTTTTGTGAACCAAGAAGAATAATTTTCTTGTGATTTGCAAATAGGGGAAATAAAATATGATGAATAAAAATGGTCTTCTGATTCTAATTTGCAAACTTTAATGATGAACACTTTTTCTTTTGAAAATTCTTGCTCATGTCCAATTAATTTGTACTAACTTTTTCTTCTGTCTTTTATTTTCATGTGAGCACAACTGGATGGTGGCAAAGCAGGAGAAGCAAGAGACTATGTGGCAAGCATGAAAGCAACGGAATCTCAGTCAACCTTAGGCATAGATTCATTTTCTTTGTAATTTAGAGAGAAACATTCAATCAATTGTACTAATTTTTTAATTAAATACCATAAGTTGTAAAACCTAAAGTATTTAAATAATAAATTGTTTTGTAACAACTTTTGAAATAAATGGAGAAAGTCTTATGAGATATTCTGGTGTCCATTGAAACCCTTTACTGTCAATAACTTGTAACTTTCTCTTCGCATCTTAACTGATTCTTAAAGATTCCTAATCAAGATAACTCAAACAAAATGTTCCAATCTGATAATTTAAATTCCAATAATTCTGTAATCTTACAACTGCATTCCAAACAAACACGCACTGTATAATCCATTTCCTAAACAAGCAAATGTTTTAAAAGAAGCAAATTATCTGATTGACCTGGATCAAACAAACATGAGTGCCCCAAATGACAGTCTTAGATTCCATCTCTTGTCCCAAACAACCATGCCTTGAGAACAAACACTGTCTTTTCAGTAAACTTGAGAAATCATGAAAACATGTGAAAGCCAATTGGATCTTTGAGAATTCATTTCTTTTGAGAATTGCAAGAAAAACCCTAATTGATGGTTTACTGCCACAGGAGAAAATCTTTCTGATCGATTTCTGAGCCAACTTGAATATCTGAGAAACCCTAGGGTTGTGTCTTCTATGAAAAATGGGAGGGAAAATTTTGGGGTACAACACAATAAAATACACATCAATTAACATGTTTCACATCTCAAACACACTTCAAAACTATTTTGTAACAAGACTAGAAAGAATTTTGTAGAAGAAGAAGAAACAAAAAGGTAAAAAAAAAATAACAAAGAGAACTTGAACACAAAGAAGGTGACCATAACATATCAAAATGACGGTAGATAACAACAGTTGTGGCGAGCAGCGAGAACAACAATTCAATTTAATAAAAGCAAATTTTTGGGACTTATGATTTCTACTTGCTATGTTTTGGAGTTTGATTCTAGATGCGTATTTTACTGAAAGGAATGAATTGTAAACAAAGATGGATACTGGTTTGACCAATACAAAATTTGAGCTTAATAATGGGAAATAAAATATTTAAAGCGTAATTATATCAATTGGTTCGGATAATCAATTTAGCGGTTCCTAAAAATTAAAATTGATAACTGAACCAAACCACATCGATTTTCATTTGTTCAGTTTGGTTTTAGAACCAAACTAAAAATAATTGGTTTTATTGTGGTTTAGTTTGATTTAGATTATCAATTTAATTGGTTTTTTCTGATTCACTTACACTCCTAATTTATTATCAACAAACTACTGCCGTTTTTATCGTTGATTTACAAAAATATCTAATAATATAATATTATTATTAGGTCATTGCATTATATTGAACTTTTTATTTATTTATTTATTGCATTGATATGTTTAATTAAATTGGGTGTTTTTAATTTGTTGCATTTTATTAGCATTGTTTATAAAAAATAAAAAAGACATGTATTCTATTAAATTAAAGCTTGTTTTCGTTTTTCTTTAAAAAGTGAAGATTTATTTTAGTCTTTTATAATAATTAGAGAGTTCAAATTAGTCTCTAAAAAAAATTATCTATTTAATCCTTATAAAATTTAACAGAGTCATGTTAATCTCTCTCTTAATATTTTTCTCAAATTAAATTTTTTTATACTAAGCAAGAGTTGAACCACCAATGACCCCTCGGTCAATGAGAAATCAGCTTTACCTCTAAACTAATACAATTTCTTTGTTTTAACTTACAAATAACACTTATATCAATATTTTTTTATTTTTTAATTATTAGAAAAATTTTATACATTTTGATCTCTAACAAAAAAAATATCATTTTCTATTCCTTACAAAATTTAATTGGATCACGTTAGTCTCATATGTTCAATCATCCGTTATAATAACATCACATTCAAACCAGACAACAAAAATTCTACATTATCATCACGTATGTTATAGATGTACTATAAAATTCAAAATATTATAGTACCATCAAATTTCAAAACATCCATTAAGACCTATCAATGATCTACAACTAGCTTTAAAATCTTTCTTGCAAGATCCCAAACAAACATACAATCTCTGAAATAATAAAGGGGATAATAATGTTTTAGTACAATATTTCGAAATTTGATGATACTATAGAATTTTGAATTTGATGGTACATTTATAACGTATGTGATGATAATATAGACTTTTGATTGCCTAGTTTCAATGTGATGTTACTGTAATATATGATTAAACATATGAAACTAACATGATCCAATTAAATTTTGTAAAAGATTTAAAAGAATATTTTTTATTAGAGATCAAAACGTATAAAGTATTACTAATAATTAAAAAATAATAAGAAAATGTATTGATATAAATATTATACATAAATTAAAAATAAGAAAAATAAGATTGGTTTAGTGGTAGAGTTGATTGTCCATTTACCAAGGGGACCTTGGTTCAACTCTTGTTTGTTTATAGATTTTTTTTAGGGGTCCTTGGTTCAACTCTTGTTTGTTTATAGATTTTTTTTTAGGGGTCCTTGGTTCAACTCTTGTTTATTTGTAGATTTTTTTAAGAACTAATTTAAACTCTTCAATTATTGTGAGAGATTAAAATGAGTCTTCACTCTTAAAAAAAAATGAAATACATAATTTTAGCATTTTTAAAGGAATGTTTTGTTTTGTAATAAAAATTAATTAATTATAAAGAAAATGAGTTGAAAAGTTACTTATATTAGAATAAATTTATATAAAAGTGAATTTAATAATAAAAAAATATATTTTAATTCAAAAAATAAAATTTTCAACTTTAAATAAAAATATTTTATAAATATAATCAATTTAAACAAAAACAATCAAATATATAAAAATCAATTTTACACGTTCTAAATTAATTTTTAAATGCTCCAGACATAGAATCACATCATTTTTTTAATATTATATTTTTTATTAATATTTATTTTTAGATATTATTACAATTCTTTAGAATTAACATAAATAAAAAGTAATAATAAAAAGTGAGGATCAATTTACTCCAAGAATAAGTGTTTTTAAATTATTCTATAATCTTCGACTTTATTTAATTCAATAATTAAAAATTATAATTATTATTAATTGTTTGATTAAATCTAATTTAAAGGTAAAGATTGTAAAATAGCTTAAAAACACTTATTCTTGAAGTAAATTAATCTCCACTCATAATAAAAATATATTAAATAATAAGATAATATCATTGTTACATAAAAATTATAAGATTTATATAATTAATAATAACAACTAATTAATTTAAATAATTAACTAATTAAGTAATTTAATTAAAAACAACTAATTATATTCAGTTTCATTATATCTCTGAAGAGAAATTTATTATCTAATTATTTTTATTTCTGAATTGTTGATTAAAATGTTATGCAAAATTTTGTGTTGGTCTCTCCACTTTTTCTATTGTACTAATGCGTGTATTTCTTTTAGCTAGTTTTTCGTAGAATTTTTTTTTTTGGAATAATCATGTATTAAAATTTTTTTCCGTAAATAATCATATTTCGGAGAAAATTGCGCAAATAACTATGTTTCAGAAAACATCCCAAGGGAGGAGCCATCCCACTTGGTGCCTACACCTTATTTTTAAGGGGAGGCGCCATCTCACTTGGCGCCTAGGTGTTAAAGACTTTCCCTAAGCCAAGCGAGATGGAGCCTTAGTGCAATTGGGAGGCAAATTTTCGCATTTTTTAAATGCGGTGCATTACGTATTCGATATAGGATCAACAAAATTGAATTTTTATTTACAAAACATGATTACACACATAACAATTACATAAAAAAATACAGATTAATCAGTGGTCCCCCGGAACCCGGTAATGACCCCCGGTTCCGCATCCCCGTCCTCGCCTTTCCCGTGTTGGATTTTATCGTGTTTCCTGCTGTGGCAGGGTCGATGGCCCAGTAAAGTTAATGCGTTCCGGATCCATGAAATCAATTAGATCTCCATATCTAGAAGATCCGCTTTGGTACATTCGGTTACCCATACCCTCAAAGTTTGGTCGTGTTGGTGGTGGGTGGGGTTCCATGGTTGGTCTGTAGCACTGGTCGTCTGAGTACGGGGGGTAGAAAGGAAATGGATTTTGGGGTGTTTGGTATTGAGGATGTTGGGTGCTTGTTTCCAGTGATTTCTGGTAAACAACCGCTAGTCTTCCAAACTATCAAATAATCTTTCTTACTGTTATTCAATCTCTCTGGTAACTCACATGATCGACTAGATTGATCCTAGGATTCCTTGGATATTAAGGTTACTCTCACAATCGAACAATTATTCATGGTTAATATTGTATAAGTGTTTGGCTTGTTTCGATCTCTCTCTCTAAGAGTCTAAAGATGTAATCAAAACGTGTATGAGAATTAAGTTATACGAATAGATGCTAATTGTAATGCTGAATTGTAAAGACATATAAAACTGCATGAAAATGAAGTAAATGGTTTCGACTTACAAAAACGGTTAACATAAAGGGTTTCTGGAACATAAAAGTTTTAACAGAAGGAGAAAACGTTTAATGCAAGAAATCTATAAATGATTTTAAGTAAAAGTATGCGTTCGAAGGACAAGATTTGAATGTAAAGGTATGGAAAATGTGACAGTTTTCTGGAATATAAAGTGCTCGAAATATAAAGAAGATAATAAAATGTAAAACTTTGAGGAAGAGACTTCGAAGTGAAAAGACTGTAGATAAGAAACTTGTAAATGTTGTCTGACAAAAGGAATAAAGGAAGTACTGGAAATGGTAAAAAGGTTTTCACTAAATTAGAAATACATGGTGCTATCATACATACATTTCTCTTGCATTCGTTTCCCTTGCCATGTGGTAGTTTGAATGTTATTGAGTATTTTGTATAATAGATATGACACACTGAAATCCTAATACTAAGACTTCTATTTATATTAATTCGACCCTAACGGTCTCGCTATAAGATTATGCCACGTTTCGAACATGCAAGACAATGCTTCTTTCATCTTTCCACGTGTCCCCAAATGCTCCAACACATAACTTTCAAACTTTGAAAGTCCCGCTTCCATTTGAATTTTAAATGCTTTGGTGTTTCTCCGTTTCGAGCGTTCTTCCCAAACATAGCCTCGCTGTTGTCTCGAGACTCCTTTAGATAAGTTCCCATAATTGCCGCTCGAAGCTTCAAGCTTTGACACACTTATTCGAAACACTGCTTCTGCAACTTCGAAATATGGCGTTTAATTCCATTTCGATCAGAACATTTAACTCTTTTGGCTTCTAAATAACATTATCAAAATCTTCAGCCAACAAATTGCCCCTTTAAAATATGTATTTCGATTTCTTTGAGAAATACCTATTTTAAACATTTACACAAGATTTTGATAGGACTTTCGAATCATTGTAACATTTAATGCATTTGACTCCAGTCACATCAATCATAACACCTTTTGGATTCCTAACCGCCCGGAGTCACTTCACAGCGTGGTGCAGTTATAAGTAATGATTATCTTTTAAATCACGCCTATTACCTATATCAACTTCACGCCACCTCTTCATCACACCAACCCATGATCTCCACGTATCACACCTCTATTCGGTGGATGCTTAAACTTTCCCATTATAAAACATCGACTTAATCTTCTTCTTTTCTTTTCACACTCTAAATCTTTCATACTCTGAATTTTATCCTCCTTCTCTCACAAAACAATCTAAGCTTTCAACATCCCTCAAAATGTCTTCTTCTACTTCATCCCAACTCAAGAAAGTCTCCAAGAAGAAAGGAAAAACTACAGGAGCTACCATGGAGAGTAAAATCATCACCATTCAAGGCCAATCTGCTCTTGCTCCTCAAATGATTTCCAAAGAAAAAGAAATGTTGTACGCATCACAGGTACTCATTCCTACCCACGTTGCTGGTAAGAGGTTAGCCTTAAATGGCCCTCTTACGGTTTTTGAAATATTAAAGGACACCAGGACAATTTTTCCCGTCTGTTATAGCTTCAAACCCTTATTCAACAAAATGGATGCCCCTAGGGCAGTAGAATCCCCTAGTTCAAATACCATAGAAACCCCAACTGTTCTTCCCAAGGACCCCTTTGTTTTGGATTATGTAAAAAGCAATTTTAAACCATTTCGATCCTGCCCTACTTCTGATATTGCTTATCAAAATTGGTTCACAAAAGTAGAAGCCAAGAAATCCCAGCAATGGGAAGAATTAGGCATTTATAACCTGATTAAGCTATCAAAACCTGGATTTACCTACAGCCATCCTCTGCTATTCGCGTCCCTTTATTTCTGGGACAGTACCTACAACACTTTCCATCTCCCAGGTGGAATGATCACCCCAACCTTCTTCGATATAGCGGCCATTACTGGACTGTCGCCAGTGGGAGAAACTTATGTTCCTGACAACGAAGAGCACTCAAGCATAATTGACTTCGAAGTTAAGTTAGCCAGCTTTTCCAAATTTATCAGTCATTATCATGCTGAAGGGGACAATGTGTCTAACGTAGAGCACATTGCTTTCTTAACCCTGTGGCTGTCTAGATACGTTTTCTGCAGTAGATCCCTGCAGGTAGCTAGTAGGTTCATTCCTCTAGCTAGGGATTTACATGAAAATCGAAAAGTGTGCCTAAGTGAATTACTCTTAGTTGACCTCTATGAAAGCCTGAGGTCAGCTGTTTCGAGCCTCAAATCCCACACCTCCAAAAACATTTTATTGGCTGGCCCATTTTGGTTACTCCAACTATGGCTAAATGCCATGTTCGAACCCTCCTTATCAACCGCCAATACCATTGATGAGCAAGATTCTGAGATAAGTGATAGGATAGTCGAAGGCCCTAGGCTTCGAAGGCTAACTCCTAATGATGACAAAGATGACTTCAAAGTTCAATTCTCGAAGTACATCATGATATTCTCCAAAAGGCACAAGTTCGAAGAGAGCATGGCGCCTTTTGCTTCGAGGGCCCATGGACCTTCTTGGTTCACCATGGCTCTCTCAGAAGCCATCAAGAGCAAGGAGATTCAGGATGTATGGAGAGCTTTCTTGCTGCCTAGACTCATCTCTTCAAGGATAACCCCAGCCAAGAACCAAATCCTTCTTTTTGCCTACCAACCAAACTTCGTTTCGAGGCAGTTTGGCTTATGCCAACTGATTCCTGAACCTTTGTTCCAAACTGAGAGCGCCATCACTTCTGGACGAACTTTCAAGGCAAGGGAAGCCAAGATCCAGCAAGAACAATATCAAGGCTTTGCCCAATTTGAGCTGATAGCCTCCGAACCTACCCATCTCGCGGCTAAAGGATTTCTGGAGTGGTGGATTAAGTTTTATCAAACTTATATGTTCGATACACTTACAATTCGACAGAAACTAATTGATGCCTTCGATGTGCAGGTACCGGCAAAGAAAGGTATGTTTACTCATGCCAAAGAGATTAAAGCTTTTCAAAATTATTTTGAAACTACTTACGACCCCACGCGCTTGGACTCCACTGTGCATTAAGCAGCTGAGACCTTGAAGGAAAAATTTAAACAAAAAGTTTCTAAGCTAAAACTTCCTTCAGGGCTGTCACCTGAGGATAGGTATAGGTTGGCATTCGAAATGCATCCACCTAAATTTCCCAGATTACCTACCTCAGAACTGGCTCTGGCTTGGTTTCCCCCATATCCATGGTGGTTTACTTGCAAAGAGATGTTCAAATATCTTCAAAGGAAACCAAAGCCATCTGAGACTGTGACATGGGCTCGATACTGGCTTCATGATTTCCCAGGACACCTTCGATACGACCTTTCTGCCATGTCAATTAAATCTGATCAAGGCACAGGTGCGAATGCTTGGGAAAATCCCAAATGTCTTTTATTTTCCATATCTTTAACCTTTGCTTTAATTGTTTCGATTTTCAGCTATCAGGATAAAGACAGTTGCCTCGAAATCGAAGGAAGGGAGTGCCTCTCAAGCCTCCATCGAAACTACTGAAAAAGCTACTCCACCCGAAACAACTACTACTGCTGCAACTACAACAACAACAATAACGCCAACAACAACAAGTGCTCCAATTCCAACGGTAATCACTTAGCCTTAACGTTTCGAATTCAATCAAGCTTTGTGGTTTATATCTAACTTTTCGTTAAAATTCTTTCAGACCAACAAGCTTCCTCCTACTACTCCCAAGAAGCGGAAATCAAGCACTACTGGGGAAGACCCCAAGGCTGGAGGAAACTCAAATACTGCTTCGAAGAAGAAGCTAAAGAAAGATACTCCTAAAAGCACTGTTCCGACTAGTGTCTCTGGAATCGATTCCAGGGATGCTGCTCCCTTACCTAAATCCAAAAATCCACCTTCGACCTCCAACCCACCGTTGGAACGTATAGCTAGTAACCTCTCCTCTGAGGGTCCACAGGTAAATCGAACTTCTAAAAATTGTTTCCAACACTAACTTCTTATTACCTTGGTGAATGTTTTTCTTTAACAGTCTGCTGTTCCTTGCAGAACATTTTGAATCCCACTTCCACCATTTCGACCTCACCATCCAGAGCTGCTGCTCCGCTCAACTCCTCTCCTCAAGGAGATTCCAGCAACTTGGTCCAAAACAAAGGTTCCTCCAATGTGGCGGTTCTGGCTGGAACTTCTGAACAGCAGGATGATCAAGGTACCTCCATTCCTCTGAAAGAGGTGAACGAAACAATACTTCAAACGTCTGCAGAGGATTCGCAAAGGGCTCTTCAAAAGTCCCCTCTTGAAACTCTTCAAGAGGACCCAAAGGACACTCAGACTGAAGAAGAGAAAGCTGATTCTGGGCAAGGAGCCGAAGAATCTGCAGACGAAGAATCTGAGGAGGAAAATGCCAATGACGAGGAAAATGTCAATGACGGTTCGACTGCTGGGACGGAGTCTAACGCAAATAGCGGCGAAAGGGATGGTATCGAAGTGGTAGATTTGGACGAGGATGAAGAAGACCAAGAGCACGAAGCAAATGAAGGGGATGGTGATGCAATCAACGAAACCCCAGAGGTTGAAACAAACGTGGTTCCTCTACGCGTGGAATTCCCCCAATCCTCTCCGTCTCGAATGACTGACGAGGAACTGGCACTTCTGAGGCGAAATGACCCCATTGGGTACATGAAGGCAAAGTTGGCTCAGAGGGACGTCCCACTCGCTAGGGCTGGCACAAGTTCAACCAGCTATCCTCTTCCCACAGATGAAAGAGTTGTTCTTCTCAACAAAATTAGGAGAACTATTCTCAATGTGGATATATTCGAAGTGCTTAAGCAAGATAGTACTGCTTGCTATACTATGAAGGAGCTGCTTACAAAGGTCAATCTTTCCACCTGCTCCTTGCCAGTTAGTACTCTCTTGTTCGACCTTCAGAATTTGCTGGACAACATAACTGGCTACCTTCTCCAAGACGAATATGCTGCCAAGAAGGTTCACGAGAAACGCATTGCCATGGATGCCGCTTATGAACAAGCTTCGAAACTTTCTCAAGAAGCTGAGGATCAAGCTATGCATCTGAAGCAGGCGAAAACTGATTATGAGGCTCGAGCTGAGTCCATTCTTACTTGGGAAAGGCAGATTCTGGAACTCCAACAGAAAGTTAAGGAGGCTAAGGAACAACAACTAGCCTTCGAAACCAATCCTGCAGGCAACCAATTCGAAGAGCTTCTCAACCAGGGGCTTGCAGAAATGGAGACTGCAGAACAACTTAAAGGGGAAGTTGCAACCTTGGAAGGAGCCAGGCGGTTCGCTCAGCAGAAACTTGAAACATTTCGAAGCACCTTTAATCGATTGAAAAATAATGCTTATTTCTAGATTTTTGATGTTTATTTGACTATAATTTTGGTTTCTTACATGTAATATTCGAACAACGCCATTTTGGCATTCTATCTTGCCATCTTGGCTTTTTATAATATTTTGTTTACGTTGTTACTATTCGAATCTCCCGTAGGCTTGGCTTATATTTCTTTAAATATTTCCCATTTACCTTTAGGACACGTTTATCATCGAAGAGTTCTTCGACTTCGTATGCATTGTTTGAAAACACTTTTAATATTCGAAAAGGTCCTTCCCAATGAGGTGACCATTTACCTAACGCTTTATTCTTCTTATCCATAGGCAATATGACTCTCCAAACCAAGTCATTAATAATGAATACTTTTTTCTTCACCCTTTTATTGTATGTTCTGGCCACCCTTTCTTTTTGCCTCATCAAAATTTCCAACGCATGTAATCTAATTTCGTCCAACTCAACTAATTCATTCATCATCATTTCCCAATATAATGCAATTGGGATTTCGTTTTGTCTCTGAATTCGAACTGATTGCAGATGAATTTCTACTGGTAACACTGCATCATGACCAAATGTAAGTTGGAAAGGCGTAGTGTTAGTAGCTTCCTTAGGAGATGTTCTACAAGCCCATAACACTTGGTCCAGAGTTTTGTGCCAATTTCTTGGCCTCTTGCCAATATGCTTTTTGATTAATCCTATTATTACTTTATTTGCTGCTTCAACTTGTCCGTTTGCTTGAGCATAATATGGTGTTGATGTTAACAATCTAAACCCCATTTCTTGGGCAAATCCTTGCATCTTTCTACCAGTAAATACAAAGCCTTGGTCTGTAGTTATGCTTTCTGGCAATCCAAACCTATAGATAATGTGCTTTTGTATAAATTCAATAATTGCCTCTTGATCAGCAACTACCAGAGGTATAGCTTCGATCCATTTGGTAAAATAATCTACTCCCACCAAGATGTATTTCTGTCCTTTGGACGAAGCAGGATTTATCTCTCCTATCAAATCCAATGCCCATCCTCTAAATGGCCATGGTTTGATGATCGAATGCAGCTCACTTGCAGGGGCATGTTGAATTCCTGCATGTTTCTGACATTCCTCACATCCTTTAGCAAAGTCTATGCAATCTTTGAGCATGCTAGGCCAATACAAACCGTATCAAAATAGCAACCATTTCATTTTATGGCCTGCTTGGTGTGCCCCACATGCCCCATTATGGACTTCAGACAATGCTAAATATGCCTCACTCTCTCCTAGGCATTTCAATAATACACCCTCTTGGGTCTTTTTGAACAATTCGTTCCCCATGAGGAGATATGACAATGCTCTATATTTTGTTTTTCTGTCCACCTTTAGAGTTGGGTCTGCTAAATAACTCTTCAATGGGCTTCGCCAATCTGTATCTGACAAAGTATTTATGGCTAGTATTTCGAATCCCTGTTTCTCAGCATATCCCAATCTCATACTTTCCAGATCCGATGGTGTGAATCTAGTAGCCATAACTCTTCCCCTTAATTCGACCAAATCCTTAAAGTTCTTGGTAGACACTTTGTAACCTGAAGCCAACTGCGCTAAGTCATTTGCTTCTTGGTTCTCTATTCTTGGTATGTGTTGAATATCCATGTATTCAAATTTCTTCAATAGCCTATTGACTATGACGAAATATACCATTAAATTTTCCTTTATGCACTTGTATTCCTTTGTGATTTGTTTGACCACCAATTCAGAGTCTCCTTTAATTTCGACTCTGGTTGCCCCCAATTCCAACAAAGCTTCAAGTCCAACAATGAGCTCTTCATACTCAGCTTCGTTGTTCGAACAACGAGGACCATCTAGTTTATACTTGAATTTTGTTGGAATTCCTTCAGGAGAAATTAGAAGGACTCCAACACCACTTCCATTCCTGTGGGTTGAACCATCAAAGTACAATTTCCATGGTTGCATTTCGACGTAACCCATGCTTGTCTGCTCAACCAACGAATGGTCCACAATGAAATCAGAAATTACTTGACCTTTCATAGCTTTTAAAGGCATGAAAGTCAATGAATATTATGTTAAGGCTAAAGCCCACTTGCCAACTCTACTATGCATTATTGGTTTTGAAAGCATATGTTTAATGACATCGAAGTGAGATGAAACATAAACATCAACAGGTTTTATATAATACTTGAGTTTCATACAAGAGAAATACAAACAGAGACATAGCTTTTCTAAATTGCTATATCTGGTCTCTGCATCATTTAGCACTCTACTTAAATAGTATATGGCTCTTTCGACGCCATTGTTATCCTCTTGTGCTAGCATACTACCTATACTAACTTCAGAGGCAGATATGTACAATCTAATGGGCTTCCCCCATGATGGTGGAGACAAAATAGGAGGCTGAGAAAGATATTCTTTTATTTTGTCAAACGCCTCCTGGTGAGCTTCGTTCCATTCGAAGGCTTGACCTTGCTTCAGACGAAGTAACGGAGAGAAAGCTTGGGTTCTTCCACTCAGGTTCGAGATGAATCTTCTGAGGAAGTTAATTTTCCCTAGCAGAGATTGCAACTCCCTTTTTGACACAGGTGCTTTCGTCTCCATTATGGCTTTGGTTTTGTTCTGGTTGATTTCGATTCCTTTCTTGTGGACCACAAAACCAAGAAAATCTCCAGCCTGCACAAAAAATGCACATTTAAGGGGATTCATCTTTAAGCCATGTTTTCTCATTCGCTCGAATGATTGGCTTAGATGATGCAAATGTGTTTCTGCAGATATAGATTTGATGACTATATCGTCAATATACACCTGCATGAAGGTTTCAATGAAATCATGAAAAATTGAATTCACTGCCCTTTGATAAGTTGCCCCAGCATTCTTTAAACCAAAAGGCATCACCACCCATTCGTAGGTGCCTAAGGCTCCTGGGCAACGAAATGCTGTTTTTGCAACATCTTCTTCAGCAATGAAAATCTGGTTATACCCAGAGTATCCATCTAACATACTCAGGTATTCGAACCCTGCAGCAGAATCTACTAGCATTTCTGCCACGGGCATGGAATATTCATCCTTAGGGGTTGCAGTGTTTAAATCCCTAAAATCTATGCAAATTCTTAAAGAACCATTTTTCTTAATAACGGGTACTATGTTTGTTAACCATTCAACGTACCTTGTTGTTCTGATGAATTTGCAGCGCAGCAACCTTTCGATCTCAGTTTTAATTTTTGTGAGAACCGCTGGTGCAAACCTTCTGGGAGTTTGTTTGATGGGCCTCTTGCCATCTTTGATTGGCAGTCGGTGTTCGACCAATTCCCTCTTTAAACCAGGCATCTCATCATAATCCCATGCGAAGCAATCTTTGTTTTCTTTAAGGACTTCGATCACTTTCTTCTTGAGGCTTGGGCTAAGTTTAGCACTTATGTAAGTTACTCTTTTCGTTTTCTCATCCCCTAAGTTGACTTCTTCGAGCGGATCCTGTGCCACCATTTTGACACCTGAGTTTATGGGGTCCCTTTCGAAGCCTAAGGGTTCTTTATCATAGATGGCATCCAACCTTTGATCCATCTCCAATTCTTTGATGGGTGAGCATTTCGAACCCTCCCCACTAACTTTGTTCGTCTTTATAGTTGATTTATTTATTTCAGCCTCTAAGGCCGCTTTTGATTCGTTCTCAGCCATATAGGCCGAAATCCTTTCGAAAAAGGTAGACTCAGTCATGGCTAAGGTTGTCGAAGTCCCAGCCTGCTGGCCGTTTTTGTATAGTGCTTTCGACTTCCTCTTCTTCACTGATTATTGTTCTATCCCAGTAAAGGCCGTCATGACGAAGTGTCATGTAGTAGTGGGCGTTTCTAGTTTCATTCATCTCATCATTTGGAACACATGGAGCAATCTTTGCTAGATTTTTATCATAGTCCCTTTTGTCAACTAAATTGACAGTTGACATAAAGTAACTCTGGTCTGCTTCGATGTTTTCCACGATTCCATCATCTCTCCACAGAACTAGTCGCTGATGCATCGACGAAGGAACTGCCCCCACGCCATGGATCCACTCTCTTCCCAGCAGCAGGTTATAGTTGGCCTTGGCTTCGATCACCATAAACATGGTGGGCCTGCAACTTGAGCCTATTGTCAATTCCAACTGGACCACCCCCAGTGTTTTGCCCACTTTTCCCTCATAATTGGACAGAACCATATTATGGGGCTTGATATCTCCTTCGCGGATCTCTAATATTTTTAGCATGAAATGGGGTATCAAATTGACTGCAGCACCCCCATCCACTAGAACTTTGTTCACACCATGGACACCCACTTTCGCCCGAATGAAAAGTGGCTTGAGATGATTCTTCATTGCAGGTTCTGGACGTTCGAAGAACGCATTTTGTTCCTCAACAACCCCATTGTCCATCACGTAGTAGCACACGGGCCTATGTTTCATTAAATCTGTGGTGTCTTCCTCCTCATATTCATTGATTTCGGTTTCCTGCCCGAATTCGCAGGGAAGCACAGACACCACGTTACAGTTCAAGTTGAATGAAGACTCCCCCTCCGATTCGAAGTTATCTGTTATCATATCTTCGTCCTCTTCCGGGCCTGGAGTGTATTCCTTTGGTTCATCGCGTTGTTCTTCGGAGAAAAGCCTCTTATTGACTGGAGGTTTATCTTCAGTTTGATTTTTTGGTTTGTTGGTGCTAGATTCACCTTGTATTTTCGTTGAAGTATCCCCTTTGTTTGCCACAGCTTCTCTCTCAGCCTTTCGAATCCTTTGCTGTCTGCGCCACTGGGATCTTGACATGGGGTTCCTTCCTTTGTAATTCTCTAATCTCACTTCCTCCCTTTTTTGTGTGTTGAATTGCCTCCTGTATGTCACAGCATGACGTGCATTTCGTTCAGCATTCCTCCATCTATCTTTGCCTTTGTCATTTCTGACTTGTAACCATCTATCGGTTGGCACTTCAGCAGGGAGTTTTAAAGTCACTCTTCGAGCAGCTTTGGGGTGAGGGCTATCAGGCCTTCGCTGTTTGTATCTGCTGTCGAAACGTGGGCCCATCTGGGCAGTTTCTTGATGGTTCCAGCAAGGGGCGAAGGGAATCGTTTCGAAGGTCCTGGCCATGCTTTGGTCATACACAGCAGAACACCTTGGGCAAATCAAGCACTTGGTTGCCCCTTTGTAGCAGCGAAAAAGAAACTCCAGCAAACTCTCTCCAGCCTTGGGATAACACCTAAAGAGCTGGTTATCCTGGCGCCAATTGTTGCCAGTTCGAGCCCTCTGTACCCTTTCGAAATTCGCAGCAATTCTTTGGTTGCAGAGGATGCTGCACCTAGGGCACAATATCATGCCTGAATCTCCTTTGTGGCATGTCATGAGATAATCTTTGAGACTAGCATCTCCAGTGTGATTATCCCCCATTCTGTACTTTTCTTTTTCTAAGTATTTTTCCACTTCCTCCATCTCAGAGCGGGGTCTTTCCATATCCACCATATTTATTTCCACACCCCCCCTCTTTAGCTTCATCATCACCCCATCCTGTGGGCTTTATATCCTCAATCTGAACCTTCGAACTCTCTGGGGCAGAATATTTGACCAGATAGTCAAATTTTCCACTGGGTTCCCCTAGAGTGTCCCATATTTCCTTCTGAGGGGGAATTGGCTGCGTGATTTGGACTTTCTCCAATTCCAGCCTCAAGCCTTCAGTGACTTGTGTTAATCCTTCGTTTTGATTCCCTTGGCCTTCAGTAGCCTGGGTTTCTCCTGCAACAGCTACAGGTGCAGCAATCGAAGTCTCTGGCATATTCTGGATGTCTTCAGTGACCTCCTCGCTGACTTCGACCATCACCCAGTTTTCAACTTCAGTATCCTTCTCTTCTGTTAGGGCGTCGCTTCGATCAGTTTCCACCATGTTGACCTCTCCAATGCATGCAGGCTCAGAGTAGTTGGTGTCTGTGACGTCCAAAGGATCTTCGTCCACTTTCATCTTCACCTTATCAGCAAACTTTAGTCTGCCATCTTTGATCGCGTTTTGAATCAAGTCCCTGAAAAGAAAACATTGTGAGGTCTTGTGGCCTAGGAAACTATGGTATTTGCAAAATCCCCTCTTCTTTCTCTGATCCAAAGGAGGTATTTTGACATTTGATGGCACAATTAGTTGGCCATCCTTGACAAGCAAGTCAAAAATTTCGTCGCATTTGGTGACGTCGAAGGTATAAACCTTCTTTGGAAATTTGTCACTTTTCTCATTTTCAACAATATCTTTCCCTTTTGTGGGAACTAACATTTTGCAGGAGTAAGGCGGGGCCTGTTTTAATTCAACGAGGTCGATTTCGACCTCTTCGAATTCGAATTCAGGATATTCTTCTACTTCCTCAGTCACAACATAGGAAATCCTTTCTTTCTTGCTATTCTTAAAGACTCTGGCTTTTTCGGCCTTTAGTCTTTCGACCTGTCGAACCCTATCGGCTAACTGAGCCATATCCCTCAAATACTGAGTGTCTAGTTTCTTTCGAATAGAATAATCCAAGCCACCATCGGCCATTTCGACTAACTCATGTTCAGGAACTACTGTGTAACATCTGGATTTCAACAGCCTAAATCTATTCAAATAATCATCTATGGGTTCGGTGAACTTTCTCTTAACACTGGCCAATTCCTTCAAACTTATTTTCGATAGTCCCATGTAAAATTGTTCATAGAATAATCTCTCTAAGAGAGTCCAAGTGTCAATAGACCCAGGAGGCAAAGTGGTAAACCATGTGAAGACGTTTTTTCTCAAGGAACTTGGGAAGTATTTGATCCTGAGATCTTCATTATTGGCTATATCTCCCGCTTCGGTTAGATATCTCGCTATGTGTTCGACTGTTGACTCATTGGTATCCCCAGCAAACTTTGTAAATTTAGGGACTTTATATCCCCTTGGTAAATCAGTATGCATTATACAATCCAATATAGGAGAAGCGTAATTTGGCCTCCTCATTCCTGTGTTGAGGCCATTCTGGGCCATGATCCTCTCTATCATGGTGGTTAGGTTGTTTTCTGCCAGGATGTTATCGTTTCGAATCCTATGAACGACGACATCGACATCTTGATTTCGACCAACCAAAATAACTTCCCTAGGTTGTTCTTCTCGAAATTCTGGGGCTTCTGGCCTTTCGATCCTTGCCCCTGGTTCCATAACTTCCCTTTGTGGAGCCGGGATTATTGGGGCTTCTAATCTTGGTGCCCTGGCCCCTAAGTTAACTTCTTCTCTGGGTGGTCTATAAATTGGGTCGTTAGCAATTTGTTCTATAACAGGCATGTTTGTTCGAAATCCCGCTTGGTTCTGCCTACGCCTTTCTGTGGGAGCAAAGAAATCTGCTATTCGACTCATATTATCAGCGTTTTCCCTGTTCGTCACAGTCACATTCTGCACTATTGGGGCAAATATTTCCTGCATGGTTTGCGCTAACACCCCTATCATATTATGGTTACTGTCATCCATCAATTGCCTAAAAGCCAACTGGTTATCTGTGGTTAGGATAGGCAATGTGCTATAACCCACTGACCCTTGGTTATTTGTCATAAACTGATTCGCCCCAGACCCAGACCCTAGTTGTGGAGATGAATTCAATGTGGAATTGTGTAAACCTGCCATAAAAGATGTTGGCATTCCATATGAGGAATTTCTGATTCTATTCCCATCGAAACCGGGTGGTCTAGTTAATGGGGTGGCGAAGTGGGATTGTGTCCCTGGTGGTGGAACGAATCCCCCAGGGTAGCCCATAGTTCCAGTATTTCCTAAGATCGAACTATTAGTTGATATGCCACTTATTCCATTGGTGGCTATGTTACTGGTTGAAGATGCAACAGACTGTGCATTCGAAGGGATTACATTAGATGTTCCGCTCGAAATGGACGCGTTAGTGCCTGTTGCATGTGGGCCACTTTGGTCCCCTTGTTGATTGTCTGAATTATACATTTTGTCCAAACGTTTTCTTCTGGATAAAGGTTGGTTGCTGTTGGTTATCTTACCACTTCTTAGGTTCATAAAACAGCAAACTTCTCAGGTTCCAACGTTTTTTGTAATGGTTACGTCTCGACAATTCTTAATTCTGATAAACAACCAGGTGTGCCAATTATTGGTCCCACCAGGTGTGCCAATTTGTTTCCAGTGATTTCTGGTAAACAACCGCTAGTCTTCCAAACTATCGAATAATCTTTCTTACTGTTATTCAATCTCTCTGGTAACTCACAGGATCGACTAGATTGATCCTAGGATTCCTTGGATATTAAGGTTACTCTCACAATCGAACAATTATTCATGGTTAATATTGTATAAGTGTTTGGCTTGTTTCGATCTCTCTCTCTAAGAGTCTAAAGATGTAATCAAAACGTGTATGAGAATTAAGTTATACGAATAGATGCTAATTGTAATGCTGAATTGTAAAGACATATAAAACTGCATGAAAATGAAGTAAATGGTTTCGACTTACAAAAACGGTTAACATAAAGGGTTTCTGGAACATAAAAGTTTTAACAGAAGGAGAAAACGTTTAATGCAAGAAATCTATAAATGATTTTAAGTAAAAGTATGCGTTCGAAGGACAAGATTTGAATGTAAAGGTATGGAAAATGTGACAGTTTTCTGGAATATAAAGTGCTCGAAATATAAAGAAGATAATAAAATGTAAAACTTTGAGGAAGAGACTTCGAAGTGAAAAGACTGTAGATAAGAAACTTGTAAATGTTGTCTGACAAAAGGAATAAAGGAAGTACTGGAAATGGTAAAAAGGTTTTCACTAAATTAGAAATACATGTTGCTATCATACATACATTTCTCTTGCATTCGTTTCCCTTGCCATGTGGTAGTTTGAATGTTATTGAGTATTTTGTATAATAGATATGACACACTGAAATCCTAATACTAAGACTTCTATTTATACTAATTCGACCCTAACGGTCTCGCTATAGGATTATGCCACGTTTCGAACATGCAAGACAATGCTTCTTTCATCTTTCCACGTGTCCCCAAATGCTCCAACACATAACTTTCAAACTTTGAAAGTCCCGCTTCCATTTGAATTTTAAATGCTTTGGTGTTTCTCCGTTTCGAGCGTTCTTCCCAAACATAGCCTCGCTGTTGTCTCGAGACTCCTTTAGATAAGTTCCCATAATTGCCGCTCGAAGCTTCAAGCTTTGACACACTTATTCGAAACACTGCTTCTGCAACTTCGAAATATGGCGTTTAATTCCATTTCGATCAGAACATTTAACTCTTTTGGCTTCTAAATAACATTATCAAAATCTTCAGCCAACAGTGCTTTGGTGATGTTGTGGTTGATGGTAAGTTGGGTCGGTTGGTTCATAATCTTGAAAAATCCTAGATCAGGGCTAAGGTTGGATGTTGAGGGGCCCATATTGGGATATGCAGAAGACTGAAATTGTGTGTGGGGTATGCGGGTGTGTTGGTATTGTGATTGAAATTGTGGTTGGGTGTGAGGCATATGGGGGTATTGGTACTGAGGTGGTGATTGTGGTTGGTTGTGAGGCATGTAGGTGTAATTGTATTATGGTGGTGACTGTGGTTGAGTGTTTGTGGTTCTGTTTCATCGGGGGGGGGGGGGGGGGGGGGTTAGTGGGAGGTTGATGTGTGTTGGGTTTGTTGTTGGGGAAATGAGAGTTGTGCCCATTGTGTTCGTGGATCAACCAAATACCTTGGATGAGACACGTGTATTTCAGGGGTACTAACCGATCTGTACCAAGATAAATACTGATTCGTGTGTCGCATATTATCATGGTTGAGGAAAACTGAGAATTGCAAGACATGTCGGTGACGCCTCTGCCACATCTTACACCATTCTGGAGCAAAGTCTTTCCAGTTGGTAAGACGCCATTGGGCGTCGACCCTTTTGAGATGCCACGGGGACAAACAAGTCGGGTCGCTGGGTATCTCTTGATGCATTCCAAACTGCATCTTGACACGGTCGTTGTGGTGCATCTCCACAACATTGAACCATATGATTGCAGTCTTTGCGCTCTAAATTACTGCATCATCGGGGTTTGGTTCATGGTCCAAACCCAAATATGGTCTCCAGGCAAACTGCAGATAAAATTAAATCAGATTAATGAAAATGTAATAAATAAATAATTTAAAAGTAGAAAAGTTGAAAGGTACGACGTACATCATTCGGACCAAGGTGATCCAATAGATTGCGGTATAGTGCGACATTGAATCTTGGATTCTTTCCGTAATCCATACCCCTCACGTAATACCTAAAGGAATTGAAAATATTTTATTTTTTATCATATATTTGGTGAAGAGATGAATAGTAATAAATGATATAACTTGATGACTTACTTTGTTGCGTATGGGAAAACGAATGTGTTGTTGTTGACGGGGTTTAAGTACTCCATCCTCCACCAACCCCAGACTTGAAGTAAAAAAGCGCAGCCATAAAATGTACATTTTTTCTTGATTGTATTTTTACACAAGGAACTCTATAGATGGGCTAAAACAGCAAAACCCCAACTATACTTTCTAGTTTTTTCAAAGTCTCTAAGTAAATTTAAATACATAAAATTTACACTATTCCCGTACTTTCGGGAAATAAAAAGGTTCCAAATAGTATCATTATATAATTTCTAGCTTTTATTACCTTAGCTAGCTCGGAGGAATTTTCGTTCAATTCCAGAGTCGCATAATGATTTTTTAGCTCAGTAAGTAGTATACCCTGACCTCTCGCACCACCACCTTCAACCATATACCTGCCCAACAATTCTTCACACAAAGAATTAGGTTGTTGAACCGACCCGTTAACCGCCTTACCGTTGACAGAGAGACCCAATAACATGTATACATCCTCTAGTGTGACAGTACATTCACCTATTGGTAGATGAAATGTGTGGTTCTCTGGTCTCCACCTTTCCAACATTGCAAGTATGAACTTTGAATTAATTGTGCAATTGGAGATCTTTATAACATTTCCGAAACCTGCATAATCGAGATAGGGTACGATCAACGAGTCGGGAGCAAGGTAGTTGTGTGACCAGATTCTGAATCTTTTAGTATCCTAAGTTAATAATGTAAAAGGTGTAAGAGTAGGTAAGATGAATAAAGCATTACTAGAAGTATGAAAAATGTATAAGTATAAAAGAAACTTACAAATGCTGCAATGTTATCCCTTGTGCCTCTGAGAATCGCCCATTGTGAGAAGAGCCATTGTTGAAAATGTCTGAGATTATGAAAGAGTTTGAAATTGTAAGAGATTATTAAAAAGTGTGTAGCAGAGAGTGAGACGATTGTGGATGCGAGAGAAGTATGTAAGGCTCTCTATTTATAGGCAAAATTTTATCATAGAGTAAGTGAGGTGGTAGGTGGGTGCATGCATGCATGATAAGTGTCACTCTTGCAGTGTAGGTGCAGGCTACGTGGCAGCATTGGGGAAGGCATATCTGCATGCATGTAACACGATTATACGTGAAGGGAGGCGCCATTGGACTTGGCGAAAGAGTACAAAAATGAAAGGTGTCGCCATCCCTGTTGGCGAATAAGAGGTTGCATGGGTTGCAGTGTAGACGCGGGCTAGGTGACAGCCTTGGAGAAGGCATCTCTGAATGCATGTAACACTATTGGACATGATGGGAGGCGCCTAAGAGGTTGCAGTGTAGGTGCAGGCTATGTGACAGCCTTGGAGAAGGAATCTCTGCATGCATGCAACACGATTGAACGTGAAGGGAGGCGCCATTGGACTTGGCGAAAGAGTACGAAAATGAAAGGTTCACCATCCCTGTTGGCGAATAAGAGGTGGCATGCGTTGCAGTGTAGGCGCATGCTTGGTGACAGCCTTGGAGAAGGCATCTCTGAATGCATGTAACACTATTGGACATGATGGGAGGCGCCTAAGAGGTTGCAGTGTAGGTGCAGGCTAGGTGACAACCTTGGAGAAGGCATCTCTGCATGCATGTGTGATACAGTGGGAGAATTGACTTGATGTTTTGTGTTTCGATCACATTTGTGCGGATAAGCAAGAGTCGCCACCGACTTTTCTTTTATCCAAAGGAAAGGTAAAAAAGCACAGGAAAGACCTTTCGATATTATTTCTCGGGTTCAGGGGGTAGATTATGAAAAGGGAAGGTATTAGCACCCTTTTCATCCATGGTTTTCCATGGGCTCTTAGTTACTCGTTTAGATCACTTTCTTTCATTTGACAGTGTGCTTGTGATGTGGGCTTTGAAAGTATTTTGAAAGATCTCTTTGTAATGGTTCTCGTTTCTATAAGAACGCGTACAAAGTTTTGTTTCGAAAAGTGGTTCAAAGATGTGTTTGTGAATTGTGTTTAGGAAAGTGTTTTGAAAGGATGTTTTGCAATGGTTCTCGTCTCTATAAGAACGTATACAAAACGTTTTATCTTTTTGAAAATGTTTTGAAATGAAAGTGTAGGTGTAAAAATGTTTTTATCGTGAGCAAGCGAGTAACTAGGAGCGAATCTATCTACTCGAAAGGTCTTAAATTATTCTTTTCTTCCTCCTCTTAATGTGGCTATCTTACCATTAATTTGGTAAGAAGCCCCATCGTTGGATGTGAAGGGATAGACGCGGGTCGATTTTACAGTCATCAAAAGCAACTTATGAGACACTTTAGCAATTTTTGTAAGGGACGAGATCGTTTTATCAAAGGCAACGTCGAGGGTCATCGAGGGACTACGATCTTTTTTATTGAAGGTTCATTTCTAAAGCATCCCATATTCGAGGGACATGCCTGTATTTCCGAGGCAACGAGCGAGGTTACCCAGAGGTGCGCGTGTGAAAAGTGTTTTGGTTTCAATTTATTTTATTCTTTGATTAGATTATCTAGCGATTGATTTTTGAATCTTGCCATACACACCTAATTACTATGCAGTATAAGGAAAACAGTAAATTGTGGGAATTGAAATTCTACGCTATTACAAAGTGTTCGGGAATGGAGGTACAATTCTTACAAATGGGGATGAATCAAATGCGATAGAAAGGTCCAAATAGCAAACAATACAACCAAATCGAATTTTGCGCGATTAATTAAGGCTACAATAATCTATGAAAATAAAATTAACCAATGAAATATGGAAATAAAATTTTATATATTCACATGTAAGGAAGAAAGGAAAAAAATAAGATATTATTTAAAGAAAATGTTTAACTAAAGAAATTAAATCAAAGTGCATATATTTTTTTCTCTCATTTAATATTTTTCATGATGAAAAGAATTAATTAGTCCTAAGAAAGATTTATATTTTTATATTTTTTGAATATGAGAAAATAAAAAAAAGATAATAGAAATATGTTCTATATTTTTTTGTAACATTTGTATCATGAAAAAGAAACAAAGGGAAGTTAATAGCAAAAGTTTTAATCAAGAAACAAATTAGGAACAAAAAAAATAAATTATTCAAAATAAAATAATGCAAACAAACATTATGAATTAAACAAATGAAGGGGCGTGTATGCAGTGAACATAAAATGGGCTTATGGTGATGATTTGGGGCGGAGGCCCAAAGAAATTGATTGTTTACTTTTGTAAAAAAATCAAACAAAATGGGGGTGAGGCCAATAAAACGGATTGGGATTATGGAGTAAAGGTACAGGGTCACCCAACACAAATCAAACATACCAAAACCCAAGTTTCTAAACCAAATGCTAATCACGGATTAAGGGATAACACAAAAATTAGGGTTTGGAAATTTTGTGTTCATGCGGCGCTGTTCTTCTCTGTTCATCTTTTCCACTTGCTAAAACCTTCTACCCTTCCTCACTACCCCGTCCCTGTCTTACTTCACGAATGAATCGCTCTCTTCAGTAACCACCCACGCCTATTTGTCTCACAACGACCAACATCCGTTTTGAAACCCCTTTTTCTGGTGAATTCGGATTTAGATCAGAGAGACCCAAAATCGTCTCATCCTTGACCTCCCTCAACCTCTCTGTTATCGGAATACAACTCTCTCGTCTCCCTAATCTAACCCTAGCGATTTTGAAAAGGTAAGATTTTTTTTAATTTTCAAAGCTTACAGATCTTCGTTGATTTTTCTTCTCTTACTACCCATCATTTCTTTACAAATGCAGACATTATGCTATGGAAGTATGAGAATGGGGGAGAACTCATACTTGTTGGAGCTTTACAACTTCTATCTTGCCTTGTTATTCTTGTGATTTTCTGCGAAATAGGAAAGGAGAGGCGAGAATGAGGATGGTATTCAGTGGTGACAGAGGATTTACGAGGGAAAGAGATGAGGATGGGAGCGTGGCTTTTCTGGCTTGTTGGTAACTTTTCTGTCTCCTTTGTTGAATGATGATTATGTTATTTCTGTGTTTTGGGTGATGGCTTTTTGGTTATGAGTTTTGATGATGGTTAACAATTTTGGGATTTTGGTGATGGTTATTTTGTTCTTGCTCTTGATGATGGTTAACAGTTTTGGGATTTTGGTGGTGGTTATTTTGTTCTTGCTCTTGATGATGGTTAACAGTTTTGGGATTTTGGTGATGGTTATTTTGTTCTTGCTCTTGATGATGGTTAATAGTTTTGGGATTTTGGTGGTGGTTATTTTGTTCTTGCTTTTGATGATGGTTAACAGTTTTCGGATTTTGGTGGTGGTTATTTTGTTCTTGCTCTTGATGATGGTTAACAGTTTTGGGATTTTGGTGGTGGTTATTTTGTTCTTGCTCTCTATGTTACCGTGTTTGAATAATAATAATTGTTCTCCTTTTTGCTTCCCTTTAATCCCTCGCCCCTCTCTGTTTTTATTGACCTTTTCTTATGCTGTGGCCTCTTTGCCTTTGGTCTCTACAACAGGTTTTTCTGGTTTTGTTTTTTAGCAGTTTTGATGATTCTTGGGTTTACAGCAGGTTTTGTTCTGATTTTGGGTTTACAGCAGGTTTTGGTGATTTTGGGTTTACAGCAGGTTTGGTTCTGATTTTGGGTTTACAACAGCTCTTCTTTTTGCAACAGAGCTTTTGCAGGATGTGCTTTGGGCAATTCTGTAGCCTAGGTGACCTCTTTCCTCTCTTCTCCCTCAATGAAAATAAAAAGCAAATTCCTCTTTTGCTTATTTTACCATTCTGAAAGGTTTGCAGCACTTGGAAAATGATGACATTGTTTCTTGAGCAAGTTGACTTGCTATTTTGTTTGATTTAGCATCTAGCTATTTGTTTTATTTGCCACATTGCTGCCTCGTTGTAGCTTATGATGAAGTTGTTTGTTTGGTTTGTGATGTTGTTGTTTGTCCAGTTTGTGATGTTATTGTTTGTTCAGTTTGTGATAATGCTGTTTGTTTGGACTGCTGTATCATTTTGTTATTGTGTGCAGCCTTGGGCTATCATGTTCGCGAATTTCTCTTTTTCCTTCTTTTTGTGAACTAAGAAGGGAAACCTTCTTGTGATTTGCAACTGGGGGAAATTTGTTGTGATGAAATAAATATCATTCTGATTCCATGTTGCGAACCTTAATGATGAATTTATGAAATAACTTTTGGAAAATTCCTTATTCATGCCCATATAATCTTGTATTAATCATGCTTTCTTTCTCTTGTTTTCATGTGTGCAAAATTGGAGATGACAAAGCAAAGAACGCAAGAAATCTGTGGCAAACATGGAAGTCTTGGAGATAAGCAAAGGAAACTGATATGACTTCAGTCTTCAAACAACTTCAACATAGATTAGTTCTCTTAGGCCAAACATTCACTTTGATTTTCTTTGTAACTTAGAAAGATCATTCTTGTATTTTGATGTATTGTATCCAATAGTTGTACCAATTTATCTTTAAATACAATAAGTTGTAAAACATAAAGTATTAAAAGAATTCAAAGTTTTGTAACAATCTTGGACGGTGTGTTTGAAATTGGAGAAAATCTTGAATTGTAGCATAAAGTATTCTTGTGTCATTTTATAACTTGAAATCCTTTATCAACAACAATTTGTAATTTCTCTTCGCATCCTAATTGATTTTTTTTTGAAGTTCCCAATCAGGATATTTGAAATAAAATGCTCCAGTCTTGGTAACTTAAATTCCAAATAATCCCAATAACTTTGTAACTGCATTTCAAACAAACACGCACTTTGTACTCCATTTCCTAAACAAAATAGATGTATTAAGGACGTAAATCATCTGGTCAACCTGGATCCCAAAATCATGATTGTCCTAAATGACAGTCTTAACCTCCATCTCTTGTCCCAAACAAATCATGCTCTGAGAACAAACATTATCCTTTTAGTAAACTGTGTTTAATAAAATTCAAAATCAATCAAATGCCTTGCGATGATTTGATAATTTTAAAGTCTTCCAAACTTAAATTTCTTCCGATTCTTTGAAGATAAACCCGTGAGCGACATCACATGTGACCATGAACAGACATAATCGCCTCAAAATATTGTAGCTTGAAGAAATCATAAATACAACCTTGAGGAAGCATGAAGACCTATGAAGTCCAATTGGATCTTTGAAAACTCATTTTCTTTTGAGAATTGCAAAAAAAAACCTAATTGCTGATTTACTGCCCCAGAAGAGAATCTGTCTGATCAATTTCTGAACCAACTTGAATATCCAAGAAACCCCAGGGTTGTATCTTCTATGAAAAATGGGAGGGAAAATTTTGGAGTACAACAGCTGCCCCTGTTCAATCTTCTTAAACTTTAAAAGCGAGATCGACATGTTTGTCGTTCGTGGTTTGAAAGTAGAAGATGATTGAACACTAAAGTGCCCAGAAATGTGCACTTGATGACGCGCTGGTTTGATTGTGTATGGAAATGGGCTTAAAGATGCCATATGGAGAAACAGAGGAGAATTGTCGGAGATGGGCTTATAGATGCCATCCAAAGGTGATTGTTGACGGAAAGTTTGAACTAGATCTGAACAGAGAACGAACCAGAATAAATCATTGAGAGATTTATCTGAAACAAAAAATAATCTGGAGATGAATCAGAATAAACCATTGAGAGATTTATCTGATCCAGTGAAAAATTTGGAGATGGATCAGAATAAACCGTTGAGAGATTTATCTGAAACAGTAAAATCTGAAAATGAATCAGAATAAACCGTTGAGAGATTTATCTGAACCAGTAAAAATCTGGAGACGAATCAAAATAAATCATTGAGAGATTTATCTGAACTAGTAAAATCTGGAAATGAATCAAAATAAACTGTTGAGAGATTTATCTGAAACAGTAAAATCTGAAAATGAATCAGAATAAACCGTTGAGAGATTTATCTGAACCAGTAAAAATCTGGAGACGAATCAGAATAAATCATTGAGAGATTTATCTGAACCAGTAAAATCTGGAAATGAATCAGAATAAACCGTTGAGAGATTTATCTGAAACAGTAAAATCTGGAAATGAATCAGAATAAACCGTTGAGAGATTTATCTGAACCAGTAAAAATCTGGAGACGAATCAGAATAAACCGTTGAGAGATTTATCTGAACCAGTAAAATCTGGAGACAAATCAGAATAAATCGTTGAGAGATTTATCTGAACCAGTAAAATCTGGAAATGAATCAGAATAAACCATTGAGTGATTTATCTGAAATAATAAAATCTGGAAATGTATCAGAATAAACCGTTGAGAGATTTATCTGAAACAATAAAATATGGAAATGAATCAGAATAAACCGTTGAGAGATTTATCTGAACCAGTAAAATCTGGAAATGAATCAGAATAAACCGTTGAGAGATTTATCTGAACCAGTAAAATCTGGAAATGAATCAGAATAAACCGTTGAGAGATTTATCTGAAACAGTAAAATCTGAAAATGAATATGAATAAACCATTAAGAGATTTATCTGAACCAGTAAAAATCTGGAGACGAATCAGAATAAATCGTTGAGAGATTTATCTGAACCAGTAAAATCTGGAAATGAATCAGAATAAACCGTTGAGAGATTTATCTGAAAAAGTAAAATCTAGAAATGAATCAGAATAAACCGTTGAGAGATTTATCTGAACCAGTAAAAATCTGGAGACGAATCAGAATAAACTGTTGAGAGATTTATCTGAACCAGTAAAATCTGGAGACGAATCAGAATAAATTGTTGAGAGATTTATCTGAACCAGTAAAATCTGGAAATGAATCAGAATAAACCGTTGAGAGATTTATCTGAAACAGTAAAATCTGGAAATGAATCAGAATAAACCGTTGAGAGATTTATCTAAAACAGTAAAATTTGTAAATGAATCAGAATAAACCATTGAGAGATTTATCTAAACCAGTAAAATCTGGAAATGAATCAGAATAAACCGTTGAGAGATTTATCTGAACCAGTAAAAACCTGGAGACGAATCAGAATAAACTGTTGAGAGATTTATCTGAACCAGTAAAAATCTGGAGACGAATCAGAATAAACCGTTGAGAGATTTATCTAAACCAGTAAAAATCTGGAGACGAATCAGAATAAACCATTGAGAGATTTATCTGAACCAGTGAAATCTGGAGACGAATCAGAATAAATCATTGAGAGATTTATCTGAACCAGTAAAATAATCTGGAGACGAATCAAAATAAACCGTTGAGAGATTTATCTGATCTAGTAAAAAAACAGCCTTTTCTCGGAAACTAATCTGTATTTGACTTGTTGAAAATTTGTGTCTGTCGGAAGTTTGTTGATAATAACTGTCCAATGGCTCTTTCCTGTAAAAGGTGAAGAGTTAATTGTATGCAATTCTATGATGTATGCGATGCATGGTGTGATTTTTGCCTCTCAAAATAAATGATATTGCACTGCATGCACTGGAGTTGTCAATGTTATGACGTATGGATGCAAATATATGGAAATAAAAGATTATTTGTGCCGTAGCGTTGCTGGAAGCAGGGAGAATAAATCCCCTTTGAAGCACGGATGGGTGAATTTCTAAGTATAAACTCTGTCACAGAAGGGAAAAGCCAATCATTGCTTGTAGTCTTTGTGATATCCCGCTGGGGAAATTTGAGAAGTTGGGCAACTCAATGCGGACATTTTGGACTGGTGGTTGGAAATTTTTGCTCTGGCTGGAGAAAGTACCTGCGGGGGTGTTATGGAATGGCTTACATATATTATTCTATTTCTTAAAGTCATTAGTAATTGTCTTTCCGTTTTTTTTCATTTGTAACAGTAATCACATTCAAATGCATATGTTCAAAAATAAATCATTGGACGTTTTTGTAAATAAAACATAGAAATAAAGAAAAACATATGGTTTTGCACTTTCAAAAGGGATATCTTTGTATTAACTTGAACAAGTGTTTTTTTGTACAACGAGACAAAGCATTCTAGCAAGAGAATGTCGTCGTAAGAAAAATGAAAATTTGATACAAAGAAAAGATAGCTATGTGAAATAATCCCATGGGGTTCCCGTTCTACTATAGCCTTCATGTCTCTGAATGTCTTGTCCGCTGGTTGCCTCGGCGAAGTCGATTGGATTGATTTAGAGCCAATTGAGTTGATTGGTCGATGCTGAAGATTGTTGGCCAGATGATCCAATGGGACATAGTTATACGCTTTAATCCCTAACTTTTGCCTGGACCGCCCTCTCGGGTTTTCAGTCCACCGGGATACCCTTTTTTGCCCAAGCCGCCCTTTTGGGTTTTCGACTTTCCGGGTGTACAAATTTTTTTATTTTCATCCCTTATTTTTGCCCGAACCCTTTTGGTTCACCGGGAAGCCCTTATTTTTTCCTAGGCCAGTCAACCTAGCGGGTCTTTGATCATGCGTAGTATCTTTTAACTATGTCCGTATTTACAGGGTGCGGGAGGTTGTCGCCATCCATAGTAGTCAAGATCATCGCTCCACCAGAGAAAATGCTTTTGATTACAAACGGCCCTTCATATGTAGGGGTCCATTTGCCCCTGGGATCACCTTGTGGCAAAATGATACGCTTGATTACCAAATCCCCGACCCGATATACCTGACGTTTGACCTTTTTATTAAAAGCTTTAATCATGCATTTTTGGTACATATGACCATGACATATAGCTGTAAGCCTCTTCTCATCAATCAAATTTAGTTGGTCAAACCGAGTCTGAATCCAATCTTCTTCATTCAAACCAACATCCTTCATGATTCTTAGAGAGGGGATCTGGACCTCAATAGGCAAGACAGCTTCCATGCCGTATACGAGAGAATAAGGTGTTTCCCCAATTGATGTGCGAGTTGTGGTACGATACCCATGGAGAGCGAACGGTAGCATATCATGCCAGTCTTTGTATGTGACTGCCATTTTCTGTATGATCTTCTTAATGTTTTTGTTAACAGCTTCTACATCACCATTCATCTTTGGCCGGTAAGGGGAAGAATTGTGATGCTGAATCTTGAATTGCTCGCACAAAGCGATGATCATAGTGTTGTTCAGATTTGTACCATTATCAGTGAGGATTCTCTCTGGGATACCGTACCGACAGATTAGATTATGCTTGATGAACCGGGCGACCACATTCTTAGTAACGGAAGCAAAGGAAGCTGCCTCGACCCACTTTGTAAAATAGTCTATGGCCACTAAGATAAAGCGGTGTCCATTGGAGGTTGTTGGCTTGATTTCCCCAATCTTATCGAGTCCCACATAGCAAAGGGCCAAGGAGCCGTCAAGACGTTCAGAGGGACCGGAGGTACGTGTACTTTGTCAGCATAGATTTGACACTTATGGCAAGTCCAAGAGTGTTGGTAGCAATCTGCCTCCATGGTAGACCAATAATAGCCTGCCCGTAGGATTTTCTTTGCCATTGTATGCCCACTGGAATGAGTACCAAAAGTGCCTTCGTGTAGCTCACCCATGATCCTTTCAGCCTCAACCTTGTCTATGCAACGAAGCAATATAGAGTCATGACTGCGTTTGTACAAAATGTCGTTACTAAGGAAGATTTAGCCGAGAACCTTCTTAGGAATTTCTTGTCATTCACCAAAGCTCCTTCTGGATATTCCTGAGACTCGAGATACCTCTTGACTTCATGAAACCAAGGCTGGTCCACTACTTCTTTAGTATTAATCTCGTGACAGTAGGCTGGTTCATCCATCCGCTCAATGGTGATTCGAGGAGCCTCGTTATCCCAATTAAGTTTAAACATAGATGACATTGTAGCTAATGCGTCTGCTAGCTGATTTTCTTCTCGCGAGAAATGCTCGAAGGTAATCTTCTCGAAATGTGGCAACAATGTCAACACATGTTCTTTATAAGAGATAAGATTGGAGTGCTTGGTATCCCATTCCCCTTTGACTTGACTGATGACCAAGGTTGAATCTCCAAATACATCCAAGTGTTTGATCCCCAAGTCTATGGCAGCCTTGAGACCAAAGATGCACGCTTCGTATTCTGCCATGTTGTTTGTACAGTTGAAGCAAAGTCTGGCAGTAAAGGGAGTATGGCATCCTTCTAGAGATATGAGTACGGCGCTGATATCATTTCCAAGTGCGTTGGATGCCCCATCAAAGAACAGGGTCCATCGGGATCCTTGTTCAGTTCCGTCATATGGCTTGATTTCCTCACAGTTGTCTAATGTCATAATGTCTTCATCCGGGAATTCAAACTTCATGGACTGATAGTCTTCTACAGTTTGGTGAGCAAGATGATCAGCCAATACACTGCCCTTTATAGCTTTCTGGGTAGTATATTGTATGTCATATTCTGTCAGGATCATCTGCCATCTTGATATTCTCCCAGAAAGAGAGGGCTTCTCAAAGATGTACTTTATCAGATCCATTTTAGATATCAACAAAGTAGTGTGGGTCAGCATATACTGTCTCAGCCGACGAGCAACCCATGCCAGAGCGCAGCAAGTTTTCTCGAGCAGTGAATATCTTGTTTCACAGTCAGTAAACTTTTTGCTCAGGTAATAAATAGCATGCTCTTTTCGGCCAGACTCGTCATGCTGCCCCAGCACACACCCCATTGAGTTTTCTAAAATAGTTAGATATAAGATCAATGGCCTTCCCTTGACATGTGGCAACAACACAGGAGGTTCTTGCAAGTATTCTTTGATTTTGTCAAAAGCAACTTGGCATTCGTTGTTCCATCTGACTACTTGATATTTCTTCAGGAGTTTGAAGATTGGTTCACAAGTAGCTGTCAGGTGAGAAATAAACCTGGCTATGTAATTCAGACGTCCCAAGAATCCTCTGACTTCTTTCTCAGTATGAGGAGACGGCATTTCTTGTATCGCTTTAACCTTGACAGGATCAACTTTGATACCTTTGTTGCTGACGAAAAAACCCAGGAGTTTACCAGACCGTACTCCCAATGTACACTTGTTCGGATTCAATCTCAACTTGTACTTCTTTAGCCTTTCAAACAGCTTCTATAGGTGATCGAGGTGCTCTTCTTCTGTCTGCGATCTGGCTATCATATCGTCTACGTAGACCTCTATCTTACGATGTATCATGTCATGAAACAAAGCTACCATAGCACGTTGATAGGTTTCCCCAGCATTCTTCAGTCTGAATGGCATGACCTTATAACAGAAAGTGCCCCACTGTGTAACAAAAGTCGTTTTCTCCATATCCTCAGGCGCCATTTTGATTTGGTTGTAGCCCGAGAATCCATCCATGAAGGAAAACACTTTGTGTTGCACCGTATTGTCAACTAAGATGTCGATGTGGGGAAGTGGGAAATAATCTTTGGGGCTTGCCCTGTTCAAATCTCTGTACTCCACACACATCCGCACTTTATCGTCTTTCTTAGGTACAAGAACAACATTGGCCACCCATTGGGGATAAGAGGTGACAGCTAAAAATCCAGCATTGAATTGCTTCATAACTTCTGCTTTGATCTTTTCAGACATATCAGGCCTCATACAACGAACCTTTTGCTTTACTGGGGGGCAATCTTCCTTTGTAGGCAGACGATGTACCACAATGTCTGCATCCAGTCCTGGCATGTCTTCGTATGACCAGGCGAAGATCTCAACATAATCATGCAATAACTGGATCAGACGCTCCTTGATATTAGGTTCCAAGTTGGCACCCACCTTGACCTCTTTCTTATCTTTTTCAATTCCCAAGTTAATTATTTCGACCGGCTCTTCGTGCGGCTGAATGGTCCTGTCTTCTTATTGTAACAACCTGGCCAACTCTCATGGCACTTTATAATCTTCCTCACCTTCGTCGTCGGCTTGGTATATCGGATTTTCAAAGTCACAATTGGCCATATCAGAACTGTTACCCATGGGATCCTGAGTGTATGTAGATCTGCATTTTCAATATGTGAGTGTGTGTAAGAGCATAGCTACCTTTGAAAGAAATAAAAATGTAAGAAAGAAAAGACAAAGAAAACAAAATTTGATGCAAAAACGTACATGATTCATTAATGACATATAAGAATGAAGTGACAACCCTTACAGATGGACCATTGTGCCTCGGGTAAGACACAAGGTTTTAAAAAGTATGAATTGTTTAAATATTACAAGCCTGAAAATATTAAAAGACAATTACTCTTGAGTAAAAGTAATAGGAATGAAATCTTTCGCCTCCCAATTGTTGAGCCCTCTGCCGATGGTTGGAAAAATCCATTCATCCATGTCATAGCTGCCATCACTATCTTCTAATGCATTGACTCCTTGATTGCTGATACGCAGAGGTGGCCCCCCTGTGCGAGAATGTTGGACAGCTTTCTAAGCCTCTGAAGTGAACCCCAACCCAAATTTGTCGGACTTGTAGGGAATATCCGGAAGCTGACTCCAGATAGTACATCCTCCCTCTTCAACTACTGCTCGAGCGTCTTTCAATGAGGCCATCTTTAGCGGAGGTCTGATAATCTTCGGGACCTTTGGAGTAGACTTGGTTGCTGCAACCATTGCTGGAATCTCCTCAAAGTTCTGGCAGGGAGTCTCTATGAATTCACCATCCATTTCAACATACCTGAAAGAGTTCAAATGGCTAACCATGTATTCCTCTTCTCCGTGAACTATGACAATCTTCCCTCTGATCGAGTATTTTAGCATTTGGTGTAGGGTGGAAGTGACGGCACCAACACCATGGATCCAGGGTCGACCCAACAGACAAGAGTACGAAGGGCGGATGTCCATCACATAGAAAATTGAGTCAAAGGTCTGAGTCCCAATTTTTATAGGGATACTAACTTCTCCGTGCACTGTCCTCTTGGAACCACCAAAGGC
The DNA here is from genome assembly GCA_948472305.1 of Vicia faba. Taxonomy (NCBI): domain Eukaryota; kingdom Viridiplantae; phylum Streptophyta; class Magnoliopsida; order Fabales; family Fabaceae; genus Vicia; species Vicia faba. Next base: position 1,065,989,507 of record OX451741.1, on the reverse strand, counting down.
CCTCACTATGATGTTGCTAGGTTTCAAGATGAGTCCCTCGCAATCCAGCCGATCGAGGGCATTTTTGGGCAAGACATTCAATGATGAACCGGTATCCACCAAAACATGGGCAAGTGTGGTGCCCCTGCATTCAACGGAAATATGTAAGGCATCATTGTGCTTCCTTCCCTTAGAGGTCAAATCAGCATCGGAAAAGCCTAATCCGTTATCAGCAGTTAGACTGGCCACACAGTCTTCAAATTGGTCGATGGAGGTCTCCTGGGGCACGTGAGCGGTCTTAAGAAACTTTACCAAGGCTTTGGCGTGAGTTTCAGAGCACAAAAGTAAGGACAACAATGATATCTTTGAGGGGGTCTTCCCCAATTGTTCCACAATGTTGTAGTCACTCTTCTTGATTATCTTCAGGATTTCTTCTATTTCTTTTCTAAAAGCTTCAAGGATGACTTCAGGACGTTCTCTTGCTTGGGCAGGCTCAACCAAAGCCTCTTTGCCCCTGGTATCGGCAGTAGGGATAACAGCAGGAGTATCACTGGCGATGTCGGTAGGAGTGGCAATAGTGATGATCACAAGAGTAGCAACGGTCTTTGGAGAAATCTCAGGTGAGAAGACTCTTCCACTTCTTGTTATTTTACTGGTTCCAGTGATGTTGCCGATATCAGGATCAATATCTCTTGCAACTTCATTTGTGACAGCCAACTGATCTTGCTTGACACCGTAGTAATAAATGTCAGCCTCATAACTCCAGGGAACAACTTTATTTGAGGAGTATGGTATTAGTCTTGGCATAGTGATGATTAATGGTGCAGATCTGGGAGCAGATGTAATCCTGACGGGTCTTTTGGTGGAGACCCTGGGAGGATTGTCGAAAATAGTGATTATCGAAACATATTTATAAGAGCTTTTGATAAGAGGTATCTTTTCAAATAGGATTTCTTTACTAGTCATCAGGCGCTGGACGCCCATCTTTAGTAACAAACAACCGTTGGGAAGAGATTTACAAAGGTGGCAATTTTTATCGCAACCTGGGAACAAACCGGCTTGCAGCAGATTTTGTTTAATGGTCAACAGAGGAGTAACCAAGTCATTCACGGAGGAAACAAAACGATCATCATTAATGGCGTTGATACCTTGGCCATGTCTGGGCATTGGTTCCGTTATTACATTAGGCGTTTCTGGGGGCTCAAATTCAAGCTCCTTCGCATCGATAAGGTCTTTCACCTTATTCTTTAAGGCCCAACAGTCATTTGTATCGTGCCCTGGGCTTCCAGAATGATAGGCACATCGAGCGTTCGGGTTATAGCGAGGATAAGCAGTATTGGGGTTCTTGGGAGCTTCCTTTAAAGTTGCCAGATTAGTCCTTAGAAGGTGTGGCAAAACTTGAGACATGGTCATGTTAATCCGGGTGAATCGTCTCATGGGCGCTTCTAGTTTGCGCTGATAATTTCGCTACTGATTTGGTGCAGAATTGGAGATCATGACAGCCCCTACTACCAGCCGACAGTCAGTTTTGTTTTGATTCCTATGGTCATACGCAGCACTGACCTCCTTCTTTCCAATAAAAGGTTTCTTCACCATACTTGAGAATGCATCTCTTTGAATTTTGCCGCTTTTTATACCGGCTTCGACCCGCTCACCAGTCATGATTAATTCGGTAAACCCAGATGAAGAACTCCCAATCAGGTGATTGAAAAATGGTCCTGACAAGGTGCCAAGGAACATACCCACTAATTCTCTGTCGGATAAAGGGGGTTGGACTCTGCCTGCGAGATCCCTCCATTTTTGAGCATAGGTTTTGAAACCCTCATCTGTTCCCATAGACATACTTTGTAACTGTGTTCTAGTCGGGGCTAAATCAATATTATACTGATACTGTTTGTAGAAAGCGGCAGCCAACTCTTCCCAGTTACAGATATTGGACCCTTCTAATTTGTAGAACCAATCCAACTGAGTCCCTGATAAGCTCTCCTGGAAGAATGCACCCACAGATTCTTGTAAGCCGTGTGGGGTTGAATCTTTCTAACATATGACCTCAGATGTAGTTTTGGGCAAAAGATACCATCATACTTGGCGAAAGTTGGGACCTTGAATTTCTGTGGGATGACAACCCCTAAGATGATTCCTAATTCTTCAAAGTCCAAACCGGGTACCCTCTGAATCTCCATGGCATTCAAACGATCCTCTAGCTGTTTGTATTTATCATCAGCAGGAGGATATTGCTCTTAGAGTAATCAGGCTCTTCCTCTCCTTTGGATACTGGGTCGTCGTTCACTTCCTGGGTCTCGACTCTTTGATTATCTCCTTCACCCGATGATGTTGCAAAATCCAAGGTTCGTCTGGTCTGCCCTTTAAACCTTCTTCCCATGATCACAACTCTGGTTGGTTTCTTCGTTTTCTTCTTCTTCTCTTTGGATAGCAGAGTCATCAACTCCTCTTGCCCTTTTGTCAGAGCCATGAACATTTGTTGAAACTGGGCATTCTGTGCCTGAAGATCTTTCACAGTCTGTTCAACATCCATCTCACTGAAATAAACAGTAGAAGAATAAGGCGACCTGTTATGAGAAACCTGTATGATGTTATGATGAATGAAGATGCAATATGCAAATGATTTCAAGGAAATTTAGAAGATTTAAACTTGTCCAAAGCAAAAAAGAACACACGTCATATTAAATAAAACCGAGTTTGAATACATCATGCCTCCTTGGGCATACAAAGAAAGAAACAAAATACAGCAAAAATTCTTAAGACAAAAAGACCGAACGCATCCTCTTTGGAGCAATGTAGGTATTCAGATTTTTCTCTTCATGAAGTAGTTTGGTGAGCTCTAAAACCTTCTTCTCACTAGCGTAGTATTGGGTTTCAAAGGTGTCTCGCTCTTCCTTTAACTGAACCCAAGCTTTCTGCAGGTCTTCGAGAGAGGCAGGCATGTCAGGATGGAGAACAATGTATGGGACGTCTCATTCAATAACAGGCTCAATAATGACAGGTAGGATGGAAGGGTAAGGCATCAAGAGATTCTGAGCACGAGCCCGTACCCACTTAAGGTAGGGCTCGAGAGGGATAGAGTTTTTATGTCCCAAAGTCCTACTGTCCACCTTGTTCACCATTCCCTAAGCACGTGCAAACCTCTGGCGATAACCTTGATCTTCTTTGTCGTAGTCGAAGACCAAACCCTGGACGAGCATCTCATGAGGGTCGTCTCTTCGGGCATACCCAAACTTCCGAAGAGATAAACACGGGTTAGGTGATACCTCCCCTAATACCTAGCAGAGGTAGATTAGGGAACTCCCCACAGCGGTCAATGATAGAAATATCTTCCAAGGATCTCGAGCACCAACGGATATCAGCGTGGGAGAGAGACATCATCCTTTGAGACCAAGTCAATCTTTGCTCGTTCTTCAATTCTGACTGAGGCAGGTGTGAAGTGAACCACTTAGCGAGTAGGGTTATACAACACAAAAGGGTACCTCTTTTCTTCATGGTACGGGTATGAAGGCAATGCAAGATGTCTCCTAGCAAGGTGGGTATAGGATTGCGAGAGAGAAATACTTTGATGGCATTAACGTCTATGAATTGGTCTGAATTAGGAAACAGAACCAAACCATAAATGAGGAGAGCTAGCACGTCTTCAAAAGCTTGGAAATCCATTTCATCCCAGAATGAACGAGCTTTTTACAATAGAAACTTAGCTAAAAAACCTTTAACCCCACTTCTTGTCTCCCAATTGGCTATGACGTCGGCCCTCTTCACATGTAAAGCTTCGGCGATGACTTCAGGTTTTGGAATCCATTTTAGACCGGTGAACGGTATCTGATTAAGCACGGGCACTCCTAAGAGCAGAGAGAACTCTTCTAGTGTAGGTACCAACTGATAGTCCGGAAAAGTGAAACAATGATGTACGGGATCAAAGAATTGGAATAGTACACACATCATCTCTTCTTGGAAGTTGGATGTAGCTAAACTGAGGATTCGACCATACTTCTTGGTAAAAGGGGAATCCCCAGTCACTCTTGAAGCTAGCTCTTGAAGTTGAGGATGTGCTTTTACAAAGCTGATTCATATGGTGTTTCTTCAGAGAGAATTCATATCCTACAAAACAAAAACAAAGATAAATTTATAAATATTTGAAATGGTTAGTGAGCATGCATATGTTGATGATGTTTATGATGTTTATGTACAAGAAAACATATACACACACAACAAACAAATCCCTATGTTTTAGGCTTGCATGAGTTTGTAGGTAAGTACCCTCTTGAAGTTTAGTTGGCTCAACCTGTCCTAGAAATAATGATCGGGTTGTAAAGGATCTAAATATCACTGACCTTTCTCTTAGGCATTATCCCAGCATAAAAATCTTTTCTTGCGGCCGAGATATCCCAAAAGTCTAGCCTCAATGAGTGTAGTATCGAGTATCAACCAATTTTCAGCTTTACACCGAAACCGGATACCTCACTACGTCCTAATGGCCAAGTTTGTTCAATTAGGGTTCTAAGGTTAATTAGTGCTTCATGACGCCACTTAGAGGCCCCGTATTCTCCTCGATTCACCATGAGGGATACCGGTACCCACAAATGCGTCACACTAATATAGCCATTGTCTCAACCATATCGGTCTACGCCGTACATTCTCCACAATCTATTGCTATTTACCTAAAAAGGTTCCCCAAATTTGGGTAGAGGATCAAAGCAAGCCCAATACAAAGAACTAAATATAAAGCACACAAATCAAATAATGAAAGCGAGTAAAGGTGATCTATCCCTAAGGTAACCCCACTTTTTTTTATTTATCCCCAGCAGAGTCTCCAGTTCTGTGATACAGTGGGAGAACTGACTTGATATTTTGTGTTACGATCATATTTGTGCAGATAGCAAGAGTCGCCACCGACTTTTCTTTTATCCAAAGGAAAGGTAAAAAAGCACAGGAAAGACCTTTCGAGATTATTTCTCGGGTTCGGGGGGTAGATTATGAAAAGGGAAGGTATTAGCACCCTTTTCATCCATGGTTTTCCATGGGCTCTTAGTTACTCGTTTAGATCACTTGCTTTCATTTGACAGTGTGCTTGTGATGTGGGCTTTAAAAGTATTTTGAAAAATCTCTTTGTAATGGTTCTCGTTTCTATAAGAACGCGTACAAAGTTTTGTTTTGAAAAGTGGTTCAAAGATGTGTTTGTGAATTGTGTTTCGGAAAGTGTTTTGAAAGGATGTTTTGCAATGGTTCTCGTCTCTATAAGAACGTATACAAAATGTTTTGTCTTTTTGAAAATGTTTTGAAATGAAAGTGTAGGTGTAAAAATGTTTTTATCATGAGCAAGCAAGTAACTAGGAGCGAATCTATCTACTCAAAAGGTCTTAAATTTTTATTTTCTTCCTCCTCTTAATGTGGCTATCTTACCATTAATTTGGTAAGAAGCCCTATCGTTGGATGTGAAGGGACAGAAGCGGGTCAATTTTACAGTCATCAAAAGCAACTTATGATACGCTTTAGCAATTTTTGTAAGGGACGAGATCGTTTTATCGAAGGCAATGTCGAGGGTCATCGAGGGACTACGATCTTTTTTATCGAAGGGTCATTGCTAAAGCATCCCATATTCGAGGGACATGACTGTATTTCCGAGGCAACGTGCGAGGTTACCCTAGGGTGCGCGTGTGAAAAGTGTGTTGGTTTCAAGTTATTTTATTCTTTGATTAGATTATCTAGCGATTGATTTTTGAATCTTGCCATACACGCCTAATTACTATACAGTATAAGGAAAACAGTAAATTACGGGAATTGAAATTCTACACTATTACAAAGTGTTCGGGAATGGGGGTACAATTCTTATAAATGGGGATGAATCAAATGCGATAGAAAGGTCTAAATAGAAAAAAATACAACCAAATCAAATTTTGCGCGATTAATTAAGGCTACAATAATCTATGAAAATAAAATTAACCAATGAAATATGGAAATAAAATTTTATATATTCACATGTAAGGAAGAAAGGAAAAAAAATAAGATATTATTTAAAGAAAATGTTTAACTAAAGAAATTAAATCAAAGTGCATATATTTTTTTCTATCTTTTAATATTTTTCATGATGAAAAGAATTAATTAGTCCTAAGAAAGATTTATATTTTTATATTTTTTGAATATGAGAAAAAAAAAGATAATAGAAATATGTTCTATATTTTTTTGTAAAATTTGTATCATGAAAAAGAAACAAAGGGAAATTAATAGCAAAAGTTTTAATCAAGAAACAAATTAGGAACAAAAAAAAATAAATTATTCAAAATAAAATAATGCAAACAAACATTATGAATTAAAAAAATGAAGGGGTGTGTATGCAGTGAACAGAAAATGGGCTTATGGTGATGATTTTGGGCGGAGGCCCAAAGAAATTGATTAATTACTTGCTGTAACAAAAATCAAACAAAATGGGGGTGAGGCCAGTAAAACGGATTGGGCTTATGGAGAAAAGGTACAGGGTCACCTAACACAAATCAAACAAACCAAAACCCAAGTTTCTAAACCAAATGCCAATCACGGATTAAGGGATAACACAAAAATTATGGTTTGGAAATTTTGTGTTCATGCGGCGCTGTTCTTCTCTGTTCATCTTTTCCACTTGCTAAAACCTTCTACCCTTTCTCACTACCCCGTCTCTATCTTACTTCGCGAATGAATCGCTCTCTTCAGTAACCACCCACGCCTCTTTGTCTCACAGCGGCCAACATCCTTTTTGAAACCCCTTTTTCTGGTGAATTCGGATTTAGATCAGAGAGACCCAAAATTGTCTCATCCTTGACCTCCCTCAACCTCTTTGTTACCAGAATATAACTCTCTCGTCTCCCTAATCTAACCCTAGCGATTTTGAAAAGGTAAGATTTTTTTTATTTTCAAAGCTTACAGATATTCGTTGATTTTTCTTCTCTAACTACCCATCAATTCTTTACAAATGCATACATTATGCTATGGAAGTATGAGAATGGGGGAGAACTCATACCCGATGGAGCTTTACAACTTCTATCTTGCCTTGTTATTCTTGTGATTTTATGCGAAATAGGAAAGGAGAGGCGAGACTGAGGACGGTATTCAGTGGTGACAGAGGATTTACGAGGGAAAGAGATGAGGATGGGAGCGTGGCTTTTCTGGCTTGTTGGTAACTTTTCTGTCTCCTTTGTTGAATGATGATTGTGTTATTTTTGTGTTTTGGGTGATGGCTTTTTGGTTATGAGTTTTGATGATGGTTAACAGCTTTGGGATTTTGGTGATGGTTATTTTGTTCTTGCTCTTGATGCTGGTTAACAGTTTTGGGATTTTAGTGGTGGTTATTTTGTTCTTTCTCTTGATGATGGTTAACAGTTTTGGGATTTTGGTGATGGTTATTTTGTTCTGGCTCTTGATGATGGTTAACAGTTTTGGGATTTTGGTGGTGGTTATTTTGTTCTTGCTTTTGATGATGGTTAACAATTTTTGGATTTTGGTGGTGGTTATTTTGTTCTTGCTCTTGATGGTGGTTAACAGTTTTGGGATTTTGGTGGTGGTTATTTTGTTCTTGCTCTCTCTGTTAGCGTGTTTGAATAATAATAATTGTTCTCCTTTTTGCTTCCCTTTAATCCCTCGTGCCTCTCTGTTTTTATTGGCCTTTTCTTATGTTGTGGCCTCTTTGCCTTTGGTCTCTACAACAGGTATTTGTTTACAACAGGTTTTTTCTAGTTTTGTTTTTTAGCAGTTTTGATGATTCTCGGGTTTACAGCAGGTTTTGTTCTGATTTTGGGTTTACAACAGGTTTTGGTGATTTTGGGTTTACAACAGGTTTGGTTCTGAATTTGGATTTACAGCAGCTCTTCTTTTTTGCAATAGAGCTTTTGCAGGATGTGCTTTGGGCAATTCTGTAGCCTAGGTGACCTCTTTCCTCTCTTCTCCCTCAATGACAATAAAAAAGCAAATTTCTCTTTTGCTTATTTTACCATTCTGAAAGGTTTGCAGCACTTGGAAAATGATGACATTGTTTCTTGAGCAATTTGACTTGCTATTTTGTTTGATTTAGCATCTAGCTATTTATTTTATTTGCCACACTGCTGCCTCGTTTTAGCTTATGATGATGTTGTTTGTTTGGTTTGTGATGCTGTTGTTTGTCCAGTTTGTGATGCTGCTGTTTGTTCAGTTTGTGATGCTGCTGTTTGTTTGGACTGCTGTATCATTTTGTTATTGTGTGCAGCCTTGGGCTATCATGTTCACGAATTTCTCTTTTTCCTTCTTTTTGTGAACCAAGAAGGGAAACCTTCTTGTGATTTGCAATTGGGGGAAATAGGTTGTGATGAAATAAATAGCATTCTGATTCCATGTTGCGAACCTTAATCATGAATTTATGAAATATCTTTTGGAAAATTCCTTGTTCATGCCCATATAATCTTGTATTAAGCATGCTTTCTTTCTCTTGTTTTCATGTGAGAAAAATTGGAGATGACAAAGCAAAGAACGCAAGAAATCCGTGGCAAACATGGAAGTCTTGGAGATAAGCAAAGGAATCTGATATGACTTTAGTCTTCAAACAACTTCAACATAGATTAGTTCTCTTAGGCCAAACATTCACTTTGATTTTCTTTGTAACTTAGAAAGATCATTCTTGTATTTTGATGTACTGTATCCAATAGTTGTACCAATTTATCTTTAAATACAATAAGTTGTAACACATAAAGTATTAAAAGAATTCGAAGTTTTGTAACAATCTTGGACGGTGTGTTTGAAATTGGAGAAAATCTTGAATTGTAGCATAAAGTATTCTTGTGTCATTTTATAACTTGAAATCCTTTATCAACAACAATTTGTAATTTCTCTTCGCATCCTAATTGATTTTTTTTTGAAGTTCCCAATCAGGATATTTGAATTAAAATGCTCCAGTCTTGGTAACTTAAATTCCAAATAATCCCAATAACTTTGTAACTGCATTTCAAACAAACACACACTTTGTACTCCATTTCCTAAACAAAATAGATGTATTAAGGACGTAAATCATTTGGTCAACCTGGATCCTAAAATCATGATTGTCCTAAATAACAGTCTTAACCTCCATCTCTTGTCCCAAACAAATCATGCTCTGAGAGCAAACATTATCCTTTTAGTAAACTGTGTTTAAGAAAATTCAAAATCAATCAAATGTCTTGCGATGATTTGATAATTTTAAAGTCTTCCAAACTCAAATTTCTTCCCATTCTTTGAAGATTAACCCGTGAGCGACATCACATGTGACCATGAACAAACATAATCGTCTCAAAATCTTGTAGCTTGAAGAAATCATAAATACAACCTTGAGGAAGCATGAAGACCTATGAAGGCCAATTGGATCTTTGAAAACTCATTTTCTTTTGAGAATTGCAAAAAAAACCTAATTGCTGATTTACTGCCCCAGAAGAGAATCTGTCTGATCGATTTCTGAACCAACTTGAATATCCAAGAAACCCTAGGGTTGTATCTTCTATGAAAAATGGAAGGGAAAATTTTGGGGTACAACAGCATGTAACACGATTGAACGTGAAGGGATGCGCCATTGGACTTAGCGAAAGAGTACAAAAATGAAAGGTGTCGTCATCCCTATTGTCAAATAAGAGGTGGCATGGGTTGCAGTGTAGGCGCGGGCTAGGTGACAGCCTTAGAGAAGGCATCTCTGAATGTATGTAACACTATTGGACGTGATGGGAGGCGCCTAAGAGGTTGCAGTGTAGGTGCAGGCTAGGTGACAGCCTTGGAGAAGGCATCTCTGCATGCATGTAACACGATTAGACGTGAAGGGAGGCGCCATTGGACTTGGCAAAAGAGTACAAAAATGAAAGGTGTCGCCATCCCTGTTGGCGAATAAGAGGTGGCATGGGTTGTAATGTAGGCACAGGCTAGGTGACAGCCTTGGAGAAGGCGTCTCTGAATGCATGTAACACTATTGGACGTGATGGGAGGCGCCTTAGAGGTTGCAGTGTAGGTGTAGTGAAGGTGAACACTAGGTCACAGCCTTGGACAAGGCATCTCTGCATGCATGTAACACGATTGGACGTGAAGGGAGGCGCCATTGGACTTGGTGAAAGAGTACAAAAATGAAAGGTGTCGTCATCCCTGTTGGAGAATAAGAGGTGGCATGGGTTGCAGTATAGGTGCATGCTAAGTGACAGCCTTGGAGAAGGAATCTCTGAATGTATGTAACACTATTGGACATGATGGGAGGCGCCTAAGAGGTTGTAGTGTAGGTGCAGTATAGGTGCAGGCTAGGCGACAGCCTTGGAGAAGGCATCTCTGCATGCATGTAACACGATTGGACGTGAAGGGAGGCGCCATTGGACTTGGTGAAGGAGTACAAAAATGAAAGGTGTCACCATATCTGTTGGCGAATAAGAGGTGACATGGGTTGCAGTGTAGGCGCAGGCTAGGTGACAGCCTTGGAGAAGGAATCTCTGAATGCATGTAACACTATTGGACGTGATGGGAGGCGCCTTAGAGGTTACAGTGTAGGTGCAACGTAGGTGCAGGCTAGGTGACAGCCTTGGAGAAGGCATCTTTGAATGCATGTAACACTATTAGACGTGATGGGAGGCGCCTTAGAGGTTGCAGTGTAGGTGCAGTGTATGCGTAGGCTAGGTGACAACCTTGGAGAAGGCATCTCTGAATGCATGTAACACTATTGGACATGATGGGAGGCGCCTTAGAGATTGCAATGTAGGTGCAATGTAGGTGACAACCATGGAGAGTGCTTATTGTTGGTTTATTCAAATTTAGTACAACCTATTTAATCTTACATTTATCAAAACACTCATACACTTAATCTCTCAAACACTAGAACATTAAAAAATTCCAGCAATTAACTCATAAACTTCAAATCTTCAAACAGTCATACACAATGGCCTCTGCACCCCAATATGTCATCAGTGCACATTTCAACGGTGAGACATACATTTGTCCCACCTATGGGTTTTTGTTTAGAGACACTGAGAACATCCTTTTTTTTTTACACAGGAAAGCCAATTTCTTGTACTTTAAAAAATGATTGGAGGCCAAACTTGGTCGAGGCCCCGTGACACAAATATTTTATCAGAATTCGGTTTTTTTGGTAACAACCAAATAATATTTTATAAGGTTGAGGTTCAAAATGACGAGGACATTCAGAATATGTTTTCCAGTCATGAGTATTCTGGGTACGACTCTATTGAGTTGTACATTATGCTGCGAGAGCCTCAGCTGTCACAAGTGGTTGATCCTTTGGAGACCGAACAAGAAGAAGTAGATGTCGTTGATGAAGAAGAAGATGATGAGTTGGAGTTTGACAAAATGGTCAATGATTATTCTGAAGACGATGGGATACCTGTTATTCCTCCAAACGAGATCTACACACCACCTTCGCACGTGACAAACTTCAACATGGACGAAGATGAACTGACTTCTGATTTATTTTTCAATCCGTATATGCAGTCGAATGAAAACTTAAAAGAGAAAGACAAATTTCGTAACAGAGAAGAATGTATCAGAGCCATCAAAAAATTTCACATGCTCAACTCGGTCGATTTTAAGATGGACCGTGTAAATCTAGAAAGGTACAAGATCAAGTGTGTCCACCCTGATTGTATGTTCAAGCTCACTGCATCATACAAATTAAGAGGTGATTGTTGGGTCATAGGTTCCATGTCTACCCACACTTGTGTCAGTTCTACTCAATCACAGGATCATTGAAAACTAAATTCTGATCTCATTTGTCAAGAAATCCTACCACTCGTCAGCAACGATCCATCATTAAAGGTGAAAACCATAATCTCCCACATCACTATGGTATTTAACTATACTCCGTCTTACCGAAAGGCGTGGTTAGCAAAGACCAAGGCGATTGAAAAGGTATATGGAAACTGGGACGATTCATACCAAGAACTTCCTCGCTACCTGAATGCACTCCAGACTTATTCTCCGGGTATTGTTTACATTCTAGAAACAGTGCCAGCATACGCCCCGAATGGTATTCAACTCAACGGAAATGGAATGTTCAGTCGAGTGTTTTTGGCTTTTCAACCTTGCATCACAGGGTTTGCGTCATGCAAACCAATTATACAAATTGATGGGACTTGGTTGTATGGAAAATACAAAGGCACGCTACTGATGGGAGTTGCACAAGATGGCAACAACAACATTTTCCCAATTGCCTTTGCCCTAGTCGAGGGGGAGACTGGTGGTGCTTGGAGTTTTTTTCTCAAAAATCTCCAAACACACGTGGCTCCTTAACCAGAGCTCTGTTTGATCTCTGATAAACATGCATCCATTGAAAATGCATACAATAATCCTGCAAACGGTTGGCATGACCCTCCTTCTACGCATGTCTATTGCATTAGACATATCGTCCAAAATTTTACAAGGGAGATCAAAGACAAAACTCTTAGGAAAGCGGTTATGAATGCGGGATATGCATTGACATAACCTATGTTCAAATGTTATCGCAACAAGATCCGTTTGTCAAATCCGGAAGCCGGTAGGTGGATTGATAATAATCCCGTAGAAAAATGGATTAGGTCATACGACAATGGACAAAGATGGGGCCACATGACAACAAATTTAATTGAATCGATGAATGGGGTATTCAAAGGCATACGAAACCTCCCGGTCACTGCTTTAGTTAAATCAACATATTTTAGGATGGCTTCGTTGTTTGCCAAAAGAGGTGAAATATGGAATGATGTGTTCCAATCTGGATAACTATGGAGTGAAAGCTGCATGAAGTACATTAAGGCAGAAAGTGCCAAAGTCAAACCCATCCGGTTATACGGTTTGACCGACACAACCACAACTTCATTGTCAAAGAGACAATCGACCACAACGAGGGTCTGCCAAGACAAGAATATAAGGTTATACTACCTTCTCGTTGGTGCGATTGTGGTAAGTTTCAAGCCTTTCGTATGCATTGCTCTCATGTCATTGCCGCATGTGCCTATACTCATCAAGACGCGCTACAACTTCTGTCTCCCATTTACAAATCTGAAATGTTGCTCAACGTTTACAACAACAACTTCCCTTTGGTAGAAAACCAGATTATTGGCCTGCATATGACAGCGAAATAGTATGGCACAATGACCAAATGCGAAGGAATAAAAAGGGTCGTCCCAAAAGTAAGTGCATCACAACCGAAATGCACTCCCTCGACAAGCTAGAAAGAAAGTGTGGTTTATGTCGTCAGGTTGGACACAATCGCAAAAATTGTCCAAATCGGGCTACTGCCTCAACCACATAAAAATTGTATTACAAAAAATCTTTCCTTTATTATGTTGTAAACATTAGGGTTTTTTGTTAACAGTATTTGTTACAATAAACATTACGCGAACAAGAAATAAAACACGATACACCATCCACGAAATTAAAACCGTTAAAACAATTTCATCTGACCCATGCATCATCAACATTACGTCGCTGTCTGTTTTGAATTCCTCCAACCAAAAATTAGGTCTTCCTATCGCAAGTGAGGATGCTGTTCGCCTTCGCTGGATCCTTCTAATTTATTCCTCCTCCACGATTTCTCCCTCTAGCCATCACATCAACTCCCTCTTCAGACGCTCCATGGAGTGAATGTGCCAGAATTTCATTTTCATCGGAGGTTTTGTGGCGGAGAAAATAACGTAACCATCTCTGGTAAAAATCATGGGCGATGTCATGACGCAAATAATAAAGTAAAAAATAAGAGAACAATGCGAGAAAGTGTGAGGAATGACGGAGAAATGGACGAATTATTTATAAAAATAGCATTTTGCTCTAGGAGCCAAGTGATGGCGCCTCCTCTCACTTTTAAAGTGCATGCGCCATCTCACTTGGCTAAAAGATAGAGGGGGCGCCAAGTGGGATGGCGCCTAGGGCAAGAATGGGAGTGGATGCGCCAACTGAGTTGGCTCCACCCTTGTGGGATTTTCTAAAACATGGTTATTTGCGTAATTTTCTCTGAAATATAGTTATTTGCGATTTTTTTAATATATAGTTATTTCAAAAAAAAATTATTTTTTGTATGCGGCCCATTAAAAACAATCTCTCTATCTCTATATACAAGAGAAATATAAAAAAAGACATGCATAGAGCATGATAATATGCTTTAAACATATATAACTAAGATATAACTAATGAATCCCATTATGATTTTGGGACAATGGTACACCCTAAATATCTCTCATGAGCTTTAGAAAATAAAATACATTGTATCATAAACACAAATTTGACATGATTATATATAAGAAATACAAATAGATAAAAGGCACGTAGAGATTATTTTTTGTGACACTTCCATGTACGTAGGTGATCGGTGTTAGAGGAAGGCTTGTATATAACAAGTAGAAAAATACGAAGAAAAAAAATAATTTTGTTAATTATAAGTGAAATAAGAATAATGAGCATAAAAAATTAACATCTCCTTTACTAAGCACTACATTTATCACAACTATTCTCCCTTCCATTAACATCTTCTCTTAGATGTAATTTATTATTTTAGTATGAAAGTTGTATTTGACATAATTGTATTCAGTCTAGTCAAAGTAGTTGTAGACAACATAGTTGAAGTAAGCTAAGTAGAAGTTAGTTATATTCGACGAAGTTAAATACAATATGTAGTCGTGGAAGTGTACATATATATTTGACAAAGTCGAATACTGTAGTTTGTAAATTGTATGGTTTTTTTTGCCTATATATATAGGTAAGGATGTACATCAAAGTGAACAACAATTTCATTTTATTAAAATCCATTTTCATAATATTCTCTCTCTCTCTCTCTCTCTCTCTCTCTCTCTCTCTCTCTCTCTCTCTCTCTCTCTCTCTCTCTCTCTCTCTCTCTCTCTCTCTCTCTTCTTCTTCTTCTTCTTCTTCAATTTCTTGAAAACCCTAATTGTTTCGGCAAATTGGTACCAACGAGCTAGATTTCGATTCAAAGTGAATATGTAATGGCAAATAGAATCACAATATCAATGTAATTTTCAACAAATCTATATTTTCCAAAGGTGAGAAGTACAAAAGGTGGATTGCACAGATGAAGGTCATCTTCAGATTTTAATATGATGCTGAAATCATGTGTGATGGAGTACCTTCATTGGGAGAAAATCCAAATGATGTTTAGAAAGTTGAGCACAAGGAACAAAGGAAGAAATGGAAAAGCTACTTTCTTGATGCACCAATGTATGGATCCAAATGTGTTAGAGAAGATCATTAAAGAAGAAACGTCTAAAGAAACGTGGAATAAGTTGAAGAACTTGTACGATGGAGATTAAAAACTGAATAAGGTAAAGTTGCAAACACTGAGAAAGCAATTTAAGATAGTATAAATGAAAGAAGATGAATAGGTTGTTGATTTCTTCTCAAGATTAGTGTTACTCGTCAATCAGATGAAGGTGTATGGTGAATTGATCAATAGTCTCCAGATGATTGAGAAAGTGTTAAGATCTCTGACCGCAAATTTTGATTACATTGTAGTGTCTATAAAAGAGTCCAAGAACCTAGCTGAGATAAAGTTAGATGAACTTCAAGATTCCTTAGAGGTTCGTGAGATAAGGCTGAAATAAAGGAAATCATAAAAGGAGAAGGTGGATGGACATGAATTTCAAGCAAGATTCATCAAGAAGTATAGAAAAGAAAAGGTGAAGCAAAGAAACAATTTTGATAATGATGAGAATTCAAGAAAGAATTCAAAGAATCACAGTGAAACCACCAATAAAGACAAGATCAACAAGTATGTGAAGAAGAAAGTTGACATGAATGAGGTGCAGTGCTACAACTGACAAGGATTTGGTTATTATGCTTGAAACCACTGAAGGAAGAAGGAATCAAGTGAAAAAGATAATGAAGAAGTGCAATATGCACATGCTGGAGAAAGTGACTCTGGTGATGTGCTGGTCATGATCAATACTCAGTCAAAAAATGAATAAGCCAATATTTGGTACCTAGATTCAGGATGCAGTAACCACATGACTGATAATAGAAACTGGTTCACCAAGTTAGATGAATCGGTTAAGAAAGTGATAAATTTTGCAAATGGTGGGTATGTCACATCATGTGGAAAAATAAACATATATGTGATTAGAAAGGATGGTCAAAAATCTAATATCATTAATGTGTTGTATGTACCTTCGAAGACAAGTAGTTTGATAAGCATAAGTTAATTGCAAAAGGGTACAACATGAAGTTTAAAAAGAATAAGATGAAGGTGTATGATGGTGAAAGAAGAATGATTCGGAAAGAAACATTGGCTAACAACAATACCTTCAAAGTAGAGATCAAGACAATTTATCATCAATGTCGGAATTAATTATGAATGGAGATAAATATTGGTCGTGGCATCACAAGTATGTACATCTAAACATAAATTCTAGGTATGCTTAACCTAAAGAAGATAATGTATGGCTTACATCAGATGAAGGAACCAAGTCAGGTGTGTGAGGAGTGTTGCAAAGAAAAGCTTGATAGGAAAGCATTCAAGCATGACTTTCCCATGAGATTAAAGGAAAAGCCAGAGCTTGTTCAATATGACGTGTATGAACCTTTTGAAGTAAGAACAAATTGAGGTAATTGTTATTTCCTAACTTTCATAAACAAATCCACCAGATATATGTGGATTTATCTAATTGAAAGGAAGACTGAAGTATTCACACAATTCAAGACGTTTAAATTGCATGTTGAGAAACAAAGTGAATACAAGTTAAAGAAACTAAGAACCGATGGTGGAGTTGAATACACATCTATGAAGTTTGCAAGATTGCAATGAGAAAGGTATAAAGCATAAGGTCATTGTATCCTATAAACCTCAATATAATGGTATAGTTGATAGGAAAAATATAAGTATACTAAACATGGCCAGGAGTATGTTAAAAGCTAAAGAAATGCCGAAGAGATTTTGGGGAGAAGCAGTTTTAATGCTTACCCAACTTTGTGACAGTGATAGCGGATAAAGGAAATATAAGAGTTCCACCGCCCTTACTTAAGGGTTGGGCATAAGAGCAACCTTTAGGCAGACTCTAATAGACCACCAGATGGAATAGCTATGACAAATAAGAGTAAAAGCCGTCACACCATTAGATTCGCTACCTCTATCTCATTGGCGATAGGGGTTGTCAACCAACAAAGCAATGAGAGTGAGAGGAGCAGAAGTAGAGGATCAACTGATTGTAATAACCCTTAACTACTCATGCAATACGCACTCTAATGATTCATTATATTTCTCTCAATTTATTTTAAAATTTAATATTACTACATATTTTTGTTATTTTTTTATAATAATTAATTTAAATAAATTCTCATAAAAGTATTTTAAATATTATTCAAATTCTGGCACAACAAGACATATGTTGAATATAATGTCCCAACACCAGGATAACTCACCACGATGTTAAAAGCAATGTTAAGACATCATATTACTGACATAATAAATAACAATTAACAATTTAAAACAGATGCAGGAAGTAAAAACATAGGTAAATTATTAATCTAGTTCGGTGCAATGATCAGTGGTTTTTGCACCTTTATTTACTGATAATTTTAGTTAATCTTCTCGTTATTTTCAAGTACTTTATTTCCCTTTTCTGCATTTTAAGATTTGGTCATGTCTCTTTAATATGTATTCATGTTCAAATAGATATTCAAGAAGGATCAAAGCGAAAACCGTGAAAAATTACGAGAATTCGGAAAAGTTTTCCGCACGCTTCAAGGGGCCTGCTACGACCGCCCGTAGCAGTCTTCTACGGTCGCCCGTAGCAGCTGACAATGGCCATAGCAGATTGACAACATCTTGAAACTTTCAACACAAAAATCAGAGGCCTGCTACAGGCGCCCGTAGCAGGAGGCCTGGGAAAAAAACACAAATTGGAAAATGCAGAAGAGCGCTACGGGAACCCGTAGCACCTGCTAAGGCCCGTAGCGGTTGGTGACGCTGAGTTTAGTATTTTCTCTTATTTTTCTCAAATTTTGGTCTGTAAGGGTGTTTTAGGTATTTCCAATTGGTGTCAGTGGATCTTTTCTATTTAAGTGAGTTTTAAAGAAGAATTAGGGGACTTTTTGGCAAGCAGAGAATTACACGATTCAAGATTAGAGAAGACAAGGTTTTTGAAGAGCGGTGAAACAACCGGCTGAAAATCATCAAACAATGAAGTCGCCATCGAACGTCTTTTATCCCACATGTAGGGAAAGGTAAACATCGAGAAAACCTGAGAAGGGAGAAGTCACGGTCTTGCGACCGAGAGATCGGGTAAGGGAGTATGTTACGCGAGGAGAAGGTATTAGCACCCCACACGCCCGTAGTACTCCATGGTATCCACTCTTGTTATCTATCTTATGGGTGTGTTTAATCTATGCTTACTGTTTACTATACTACTGGAGGGGAGAATGCATGCAAACGAAAGGAAAAAATAATGTAGGGAAAATGAAATTGTGCTCGCTTGGGCCCTACCCCAATGCATACGTATCCTTTTTGAGGAATCAGAGCTACCGTAGTTCGGCTCGTATGTTTTTGTTTGTTTGTGTTTTTTGTGGACGAAGTTAATTCCGCCTTCTGCCGCAGCTCGACCTTTGGAGACTTATGCGTTGGCACAAAAGTAAATTAATCGTGTCCTTACCTGAAAAGGTTTTTTAAATAAATGGTGCTCGAGCGCACAAAATGGTTAGAATTTGTTTTGTTTTTTTGTTGCAGATAATGACTAGTCGACCTCAAGAGAGAGATATTAGCCATTTTTCTACTTAGTCATGAAAGGAGTCTTTGAGAATTGAACCACACCTATGCTTGAGATGAAGAACAATAAGATCGAGAAGAGACCTGCTTATCATTTCCCATACTAAGCAAAGACATGATTCTCATCAGTAGTTTTAAAGTATTTTGAATTTTGAAATGAAAAAGAAGTTTTTGTTTTAGTGCGAATGCAGAAAAGGGAAAGAAAAGTTAAAGGGGACTAGCCTATTTCTAAACCTAATGTTATCATGCGTTGTTAGACCTAAAGTTATAATTTTGAGGGATTCTACCTAATGTTAGCATGCATATGGTTTGCGATAAAGCCCTGTTTCTCATGATTTCTATAAAGTGATAGCGAAATGCAATAAAATGAAGAGAAGTGTAAGAGTAGTAGCGGAGGCTACCAAAGTTAGCAAATCGTCAAGAGCGAACGAAAGCACTGGAAAAGCAAGGAGTACACATCGAGCAAGTTGATGGCGTTTCGAATGCGAAAACCAGAAATCAAGAAGACTTCAGTAGCACGAAGGTAATACTATGCTCCTTGAATATCTTCTTCTTCTTCTCTTTGTTAATTTCTTTTCTCTGCGTTATTGAGTGATTCTGTATTTGTGTTGGTGTTGTTTTCTGTGATTATGCAATTTACCAGTGTTGTTGTTGTTGAACTGATACCAAGTGTTGCAGATTTGAAGCTGTTTCAAGATGAATTATTGATACCATTGATGAAGGCTGAAGTTGCGAATTGCTGATGAATATTTGATTGTTGGAAGTTGCAGATTAGTGTAGATGCAACTAAGATTCCCTCCAAGGTTGATGCTAATACAAAGAATAGTTGGGGATTAGAGAGAGTGAAGCATGTGAAGATCGTTGAAGCTTTCAAAGATGGTGAATGAATAGATTTCTTGTTTCAGATTTTCTGTTTTGGTGATTCTTCTCAAGTGTGTCAAGAATGAACATGATGGTGATGTAGCTTTTTTCGCAAACTGACTCAGAGATTTGAAGTAGTGAAAAAAATGGAGTTGCAGAGAGAAAAATGAGAGTTTTTTATGATTCTGCAGAATATTCCCTTATGGATCAAGGTGAGCAATTCTATTTTATATCTATGTTAGTCTGTTAGAGCTGAATTAATCCTGAACCACTGGATTTCAATTTTTGTTAGCCAATTGAAGGGTACAAAATTAGGCAGTTAGAGTTTGTTGGATTCCGTTTATAAAACAATTAGGAGGCTGTTTGGGTCTGTTAGTTGGTTTGGTTATAGTTAGTTATGAATCTGTTAAGAAGTTTGAGAGTTTGTTATAGAATTGGTTAGGTTAGTGAATTCTGCTATAAACTCCCTTTTTTATGTGCAGGGCTGTTATGGACAGTTGGGATTAAGTTTTGAAAACAGTTAGAGGTTGGTTAAAGGTTTGGGTCCGTTTTTGGTTTTTGACAATTTGCAGGGCTGCTCCTCTATTAAACGTGATCTATTGGTTTCATGTGCAGATATGGCTATAAAATCATGGTTGAAGTGTGTAAGAGGTTCAAGACATAAAATGGAGCGGCATTAGGCTCGGCAACACGAGACATGGATGAAGTTGAAGATTGGAATAAATATTTCCTTGTAATTTATTTTTGTGTAGTTTTTCTTTGTGATGTAATTGAAAGGATGTACTGAATTATTTTGTAATTAACCACTTAAATGGAGGAATGCGTCGGACTTGAATAAACTTTGAATTGCCTTTCTTCCACCATTTCTTTTGAATATATGAATGTAAATACCAATATTATGCATCAAGTAACCATTAAGAAGCATGGTTAGGATTGATTAAGAAAGATCCACCTGATTTAGTTATCTTTTTAAGCTTACATCTTTGAATTCCCTTCTTTTTTCAAATGTATCACAATATAGCCATGGAGGTTGTTTGGAGTTTGTCGAGATACTGAATAAGGTTCGTTTAATATCTTTTGGAGGATTTTATGGATGTGGTTTGATGTGACTTGGAAAAATTGATTTGAAAACTTTGACTCCATTTGATTCCCTTAGACAATCTGAACTCACAATATCACTTAATCGCTCGAACGAACGCTTCACCAAAATCTTCAATCCCTTGATCCCAATGAAGCCCCTAATGCATCTCTTATGCCATGCTTTCACCTTGCAATGTAATTCCCCTGATATATTGATCTCAAAACAAAAGCAATGCCTTTGAGTAAGCTTTAAACACAAATATGAACTATGGCCGGAAGTATGCCCAAGAAAACCTTTATAATGAATGGTTATCTCTCCTGATCTTCAAATATTGAACATTATCAAACATAAACACCATGGATAAGAAAACCATAATCCCTATGTTTTGAACACACCTTGAGATGACCTTGCAGCTTGAATAGAGATGATAAAAAAAAGTTCCCAAAGAACATGAATATGAAACCCTAGCTTTACAAACCATGACTGATGAAGAACTACTTAAAACACCCTTGGGTTAAGATGAGAGCCTTAAAGCCATGGAAACCCTAATTCCATCCTATCACTGATTCCATGCCAAATTATGTTGTTAGCGAATGTATGCAATGTTAAATTACCTAATGGAGATATGTACATGAGAAAAGCGCGACAATGCATAAACTAGATAAAAGTAGAAGGGTAGGACAAATTTGGGGTATTACAGCTGCCCCTATTTAATCGTCTTAAACCTGAAAGTACGATTGGCGCGTGCCTTTCGGGAGTTCAAGGTTGAAGATGATTAAATATCAATGCAAAAAATTTGTCCTGAGAGAGAGTAAGTGTTTTCTTTATTATTTTTGTGTTATCTGCTGGGGAAAAGAAATTTGTTTTTTCAATGAAGAGACAGAGATTGGACTTGTAACGTGGAGCGACGCCAATACAAGACAAATGGTTGGTACGAAAAGACAGCGGATGAGGTCTACGGGAGACCTGCGATCCTAAGGTGACACATGAGAGTGATTTGACAGAGAACCTAGACAAAGGGCGATCTCAGGTTCTAGGACAAAGTATATGGAAAGAACCTAGCCAAGAGGCGATCTCAGGTTCGACGATGATTTGAGAGAAGAACCTAGCCAAGAGGCGATCTCAGGTTCGACGGTGACGGTATGGGAAGAACCTAGCCTACGAGCGATCTCAGGTTCTAAGATGATCTAGGGAAGAACCTAGCCTACGGGCGATCTCGGGTTCTAAGAACTTAGCTGAGAGAACATCTCTGCTGAGTTTTAAGAACTCGTCCATAATTCAACTGAGGGAAATCTGTCGAGATTTAGAACCTTATCTGTAATTCAACCGAGACTAATTCAATTGAGATTTAAGAACCGGTCAGTACTTCGACTGAGGAGAATTGCCAAGATTTAGAACCTTATCTGTAATTCAACCGAGACTAATTCAGTTGAGATTTAAGAACCGGTCAGTACTTCGACTGAGGGAAACATCTTTATCAAGATCTAGGAACTGTCTGTTACTTCAACGAAGGATAATTCTGTTGAGATTTAAGAACTCGCTCACACTTCGACGGAGGAAAATTGTCGATATTTAGAACCTTATCTATAATTCAACCGAGACTAATTCACTTGAGATTTAAGAACCGGTCAGTACTTCGACTGAGGGAAACATTTTCATCAAGATCTAGGATTGTCTGTTACTTCAACGAAGAATAATTCTGTTGAGATTTAAGAACTCGTCCACACTTCGACGGAGGAAAATTGTCGAGATTTAGAACCTTATTTGTAATTCGACCGAGACTAATTCAGTTGAGATTTAAGAACCGGTCAGTTCTTCGACTGAGGGAAACATCTTCATCAAGATCTAGGACTGTCTGTTACTTCAATGAAGAATAATTTTGTTGAGATTTAAGAACTCGTCCACACTTCGACGGAGGAAAATTGTCGAGATTTAGAACCTTATCTGTAATTCAACCGAGACTAATTCAGTTGAGATTTAAGAACCGGTCAGTACTTCGACTGAGGGAAACATCTTCATCAAGATCTAGGACTGTCTGTTACTTCAACGAAGGATAATTCTGTTGAGATTTAAGAACTCGTCCACACTTCGACAGAGGAGAATTGTCGAGATTTAGAACCTTATCTGTAGTTCAACCGAGAATAGTTTAGTTGAGATTTAAGAACCGGTCAGTAGTTCGACATAGCTGAGAACTTAACTGCATCCTTCCTGAAAGGTAAAGGTCTGTCATATGCAATGCATGATATATATATCAAGCAATGATGTTTCTCAAAATAAATGAGACTGTGTTGTATGATGCGTATATGCATGTATCATGATGTATGGAAATGTAATGTTTTAGCTGGGGAAAATAAATCCCAGATAGCTGCTGGAGAATAAAATTAGATTCTTCGTTTCCGCTGGGGATAGTGAACAAAGATGATTGCGAGAATAAACCTGCAGGAGAGGATAACTCCGTTGGGGAATAAACTGGTGAGGAGATTACTCTGTAGGGAAGAAATGCTCTGCTGAGGATTCCACCGATAAATTTCGCTGGGGATGAATTACCGTTGCTGGTGATACCGAATTCTGTTGGGGATTAAATTTCTTTTTTGTGAAAGGAAAGAACTCCGCTGGGGATGATCTTTCAGTTGCGACTTCACTGGGGATAACCTTTTTAGACTCTTATGGGGATAATCCTTTGAACTTACTGGGGATAATCTTCCAAAGTCTACTAGGGATGACTCTCCAAACTCCACTGGGGAAGCTTTTTCCGACTGCGTTGGGAAAAATTTTAAACTCCATTGGGGATATTTTGTACTCTGCCGGGGAATATTCTTATACTCTGCTGGGGAATATTAAGACTGTCGGGGATATTAAGCCTTTTTAGTGTTGATGGTAGATAAACTCTTCTTGGGGAGAATATTACCGATTTATTCACAGTTGCAAGTCTCAGCTGGGGAGAGCTATCATTATTGTCTTTTCTTACTCTGCGGGGAGTGAATGCACCTTGGCCATATTCTTCAGCTGAATTTACCTTGTACCTGGTGGACAGAGCAACTGTATAGTTTGGATAATTCTTATTTTCCCCTGTTTCTGATATTACAAGTAATGGTCTTTTGTTTCGTATGTAAATATTCATGAGCAACAATTAATGTCAAATGCATATATCAAAAATGAACATTGGACGTTCTTTGTAAAACAAAACAGATAAAGGAAAAACAGTTTGAAATTTCTCTGAAAATGACTTGTATTGACTTTGAAGTTTGGCCTGTAAATAGGCATTTTTGTACAAGAGGCTGACGTCCTAGTGAGAGAACGCCGCCGAATAATAGAATTTACACAATTTATGAAAAACTAAACAAAACAGCTATGTGAATGATCCCACTGGGTTCCAACTCTGCTATTGTCTTTATGTCCTCGAGCGTCTCATCACTTTGCTACTCGGCTGAAGGTAGATCAGATTGATTAGTGCCGTCCGAGCTTGATAGTCGATATCGAAGTCTGGTTGCAAGGTGATCCAATTAGATATAGTGTTACGCTTTAATCCCTAATTTTTGCCCGGACCGCCCTTTCGGGTTTTCAGTCCGTCGGGATACCCCTTTTTTCCCAAGCCGCCTTTTCAGGTTTTCGACTTACCGGGTGTACAGTTTTTTTCATTTTCATCCCTTATTTTTTCCCGAACCCTTTTGGTTCACCGGGAAGCCCTTATTTTTTCCTAGGCCAGTCGACCTAGAGGGTCTTTGATTATGCGTAGTATCTTTTCACTATGTCTGCATTGACGGGGTGAGGGAGGTCGTCACCATCCATGGTGGTTAGAATCATAGCTCCTCCTGAGAAAATGTTCTTAACCACAAATGGCCCTTCGTAAGTAGGGGTCCATTTGCCCCTGGGATCACCTTGAGGTAAAATGATGCGCTTGATCACCAGATCCCCAACTTGATACTCTTGTCGTCTAACTTTCTTGTTAAATTCCTTGATCATCCGTTTTTGGTATGTTTGACCATGACATATAGCAGTAAGTCTCTTTTTTTCAATTAGGTTCAGCTGATCAAGTCGGGTCTAAATCCAGTCATCTTCACTCAAACCTGCATCCTTCATAATTCGAAGAGAGGGTATCTGAACTTCAATGGGAAAGACTGCCTCCATGCCATATACCAAGGAATAGGGTGTTGCCCCTGTTGACGTCCGCGCTGAGGTGCGATATCCATGAAGAGCAAATGGTAACATCTCGTGCCAGTCTTTGTATGTCACCGTCATCTTCTGCACAATCTTCTTAATGTTCTTATTAGCCGCTTCTACAGCCCCATTCATCTTCAGCCGGTAGGGAGACGAGTTGTGATGCTGTATCTTGAATTGCTTGCAGAGCTCAGTGATTATCTTATTGTTGAGATTGGTACCATTGTCTGTGATGATCCTCTCTGGTACACCATATCGATAGATCACATTGTGCCGAATAAACCGTGCCACGACGTTCTTGGTTACCGTTGCAAAGGAAGCTGCCTCAACCCACTTCGTAAAGTAATCAATAGCCACCAGGATGAAACGATGCCCGTTGGATGTTGTAGGTCTGATCTCGCCGATCATATCAATGCCCCACATTGCAAAAGGCCACGGAGCTGTCAAGACGTTCAGAGGAACTGGAGGTATGTGCACCTTATCAGCATAAACTTGGCACTTGTGACATGTCCAAGAATGCTGATAACAGTCGGCTTCCATAGTGGACCAATAATATCCTGCCCGAAGGATTTTCTTTGCCATAGTGTGCCCACTGGAATGAGTTCCGAAAGCACCTTCATGTAGATCTACCATGATTCTTTCTTCCTCATTCTTATCTACACATCACAGTAAGGTCGAATCATGGTTACGCTTGTAAAGAATGCCATTGCTGATGAAGAACTTTGCCGCGAACCTCCTCAGAAACTTATTGTCATTAACAGATGCACCCTCGGGGTACTCCTGAGCTTCAAGATACCTCTTCACCTCATGAAACCAGGGTTTATCCGCTACCTCTTCAGTCTCAATGTCACAACAATGTGCAGGTTCATCCAACCTTTTAATGATAATCCAGGGTGCCTCGTTGTCCTAATTGACCTTGAACATAAAAGACATCGTAGCCAGCGCGTCCACCAACTAATTCTCCTCTCTAGGGAAGTGTTCAAAGGTTATCTCCTCAAAATGTGGAAGCAACATCAATACATACTCCTTGTAAGGAATAAGATTTTGGTGTTTCATATCCCACTCGCCTTTTATCTGACTGATCACGAGAGCGGAATCTCCGAAGACACTCAGAAACTTAATCCTTAGGTCAATTGTTGCTCGAAGACCCATGATGCACACTTCATACTCCTCCATATTGTTGGTGTAGTTGAAACATAATCGGGCGGTAAACGGAGTATGAGAGCCTTTAGGAGATATCATCACGGTGCCAATGCCATTGCCCAAAGCGTTCGAAGCTCCATCAAAGTACATAGACCATCGGGATCCTTCCTCAGGTCCTTCATCCGGTCCAGGTGTCTCACAATCAGTTACCAACATGATATTCTCGTCCGGGAATTCAAAGTTTATAGACTGGTAATCATCCATTGCCTGATGTGCCAAATGGTCTTCTAACACGCTTCCCTTGATTGCTTTTTGAGTCGTGTATTAGATGTCATACTCAGTCAATATCATTTGCCACCTCGCTATTCTTTCGGACAAGGCGGGCTTCTCGAAGATATACTTGATTGGATCCATCTTTGATATCAACAGAGTAGTGTGAGTCAACATATACTGTCTCAGCCGGCGAGCAGCCCATGCCAAAGCGCAGCAAGTTTTCTCGAGCAGTGAGTATCGGGTCTCACATTCGGTAAACTTTTTGCTAAGGTAATAAATAGCATGCTCTTTTCGACCAGACTCGTCATGCTGACCCAACACACACCCCATTGAATTGTCGAGTACTGTCAAGTATAAGATCAGAGGTCTCCCTTCAACTGGAGGCATCAGAATGGGTGGCTCTTGGAGATACTCTTTGATTCTTTCGAAAGCGGCCTGGCATTCATCGTTCCATCTTACCACTTGATCTTTCTTCAGTAACTTGAAGATTGGCTCACAAGTAGCAGTCAGGTGCGAGATGAATCGGGCAATGTAGTTCAGACGTCCCAGAAATCCTCTGACTTCTTTTTCTATTCTGGGAGCTGGCATTTCCTGTATAGCCTTCACTTTGGCAGGATCCACTTGAATACCTTTATCACTTACGACGAAACCCAACAGCTTACCAGATCTCACCCCGAAGGTGCACTTGTTCGGGTTTAACCTTAGCTTGTACAACTTTAATCTGTCAAATAATTTCTGAAGGTGGTCCAGATGTTCTTCTTCAGTTTGGGATCTCGCGATCATGTCGTCGACGTATACCTCAATCTCATGATGGATCATGTCATGGAACATAGCAATCATGGCATGCTGATACGTTGCCCCGACATTCTTCAATCCGAAAGGCATGACCTTGTAGCAAAAGGTACCCCACTGAGTAACAAAAGTTATCTTCTCCATGTCTTCGGGAGCCATCTTAATCTGATTATAACCGGAGAAACCATCCATAAAGGAGAATACCTTGTGCTGAGCGGTGTTGTCAACCAGAACGTCGATATGAGGTAGAGGAAAATCATCCTTGGGACTCGCCCTGTTCAGATCCCTATAGTCAACACACATTCGAACCTTACCATCCTTCTTCGGTACAGGAACCGCGTTGTCCACCCACTGTGGGTAAGAAGTAACTGCTAGAAAACAGGCGTCAAACTGTTTCATAACTTCAGCCTTGATTTTCTCAGACATCTCTGGGCGCATTCAGCGGACCTTCTGTTTCACTGGAGGACAGTCTACCTTGGTAGGCAGGCGGTGAACCACAATATCGGTATCCAACCCAGGCATATCTTCATAAGACCAAGCGAAGATCTCAACATAGTCACGCAGCATCTGAATCAATCGTTGCTTCACATTAAGCTCCAGATTTGCACCGATCCTAACCTCTTTCTTGTCTATCTATGTACCCAGATTCACTGATTCCACCGGCTCTTCGTGCGGCTGAATAACCCTCTCTTCCTGGAGTAGCAGTCTTGCAAGTTCACCAAGAACTTCGCAATCATCTTCACCTTCGTCTTCGGCTAAGTTGATCAGACTTTCGAAATCATAACTGGCAGTAGCAGAGTCGTTACTAGTGAGATCCAGAGTGGATGTAGACCTGTATATGTGAGTGTGTGTAAAATAGTTGTTTTGCAATATATAATAGAAAAACAAGGAGCGCAAAATTACAAATGCAAGAAACGTCCAATGCTTTTATTAATGATATATGTAAATGACACACATAAAGCCCTCATAAATGAAGCCACGATGCCCCGGGTAAGACACTGGGCCGTAAGGTTTAAAACATCGGCTGTTACAAATTCAAAACAAAATTTTCATTACTGGGTAACAAAAGAAATTGGGATGAAGTCCTTTGTTGTCCAGTTGCTTAGTCCACCATCAGTAGTAGGATAGATCCAACTGTCGAACTCAGCCTCTTCAACATCGTCTTCAATGGCATTCACTCCTGAATTACTGATAAACAGGGGAGGTCTTCCGATCTGTGCATTCCGAACAGCCTTTTGAGCTTCTGCAGTGAAACCCAAACCAAACTTGTTAATCTTCTGTGCAAAATCAGGGAGTTGTCCCCAATTTGCACACCCACCTTTCTCGACAACAGCCCGGGCATCCTTAAAGGAAGCCATCTTCATAGGAGAATCTTCAACAACAGTCTCAGTTGATGCCAACGTCTGGGGAACCTCTTCAAAATGCTTAAATGGGGTCTCAATGAACTCCCCATCCATCTCTACATATCAGAAAGAGTTGAGGTGGCTCACCATGTACTCCTCCTCTCCTTGTACTGTCACAACCTTCCCTTTCACTGGGTACTTCAGCTTCTGGTGGAGTGTAGACGTTACTGCCCCAACTTTGTGGATCCATGGACGACCCAACAAACAAGAATAAGATGGCCGAATGTCCATCACATAGAATGTAGAGGCGAAAACCTGAGAACCTACCTTAATCGGAATATCCACTTCTCCATGCACCATTCTTTTAGACCCATCGAAGGCCCTGACGACAATGTTGCTTGGTTTCTGTAGTTGTTTAGTTATTGGCTTGCATTTTTGGTAAAACCCAAGTGTATGTGTGAATGTCATGACTGATGTCATAACATTCTAGTTTAGTCTGTACTGATTCATTAGGTACCTTTGCAGAAAAATATTGTCATACAGGTACTGATGTTTATAAGTGTGTATCTGAGCATTTTGCAAAATGATCACATTTTTCCTAAATCAGTAGACAGGTTTTTCAGATGTCATAACAGATGTTAAGACATCCTGTTCTGAACTAACAGGTTTGCAGTTTGGTTAATTCTGAGTTTTTTCAGGAAAATGACTCAGTCTTCCCAGAACAGAATCCTGCGTTTTCTTTGGGTTAACCTAGCTCAACCCTAACCTGGTTGATAAAGTCCTGTGACCTAGTCTTAAGGTCAAATGGAATTAACCCTAGCTTTTTGTGGAAACCCTAACTGAAGATGCAGCTGCTATATATTCAACAGAGCTGCTGTTTTGAAAGTAATCCCTTTTTGATAGAAGATCAATTAGAAGTTGTATAGTTTTTACTATTGTAATCCAAGCAATTATCATTGTGATGAGTGACTTGGAATAGGTTTTAATTGTAAGGGTTGTGTAGCACTCAAAGCTTTGAAGCAAGAGTGTTTGTATGTCTCTTGACTAAAGCTGTGAAGCAGAGTCAAGTTAGTGTGTGTATCACTCAAAGCTGTGATGCAAGAGTGGTTGTGTTGCTTGATTAAAAAGCTGTGAAGCTTAATCAAGTGTATGTTTTTGAAGAGTGTCTTCATCAATTCATTAGTCAAATTGTTTTATGTATCATTGTTGTGATTGAGGGGGAGTGAGTAGGAACTCATGTTTAAGTTGTACTTAGATTGAAGTTGCATTGGGTAGGTCTTAAGTGAAGGAGATAAACTGGTTGGTTTATTCCTGAATTAACATCTCTTATAGTGGATTTCCTCCCTGGCTTGGTAGCCCCCAGAGTAGGTGTTGTTGCACACTGAACTGGGTAAACAATTGACTGTGTTCTTTACTGTTTTTGTATTTACTATCTTATAGAAAGTCAGATACGGTGTCATAACATTGAACGTGACATTGAGTATCTGCAGCCAGAATTTCAATTGGCATCAGAGCAGGCACCCTGCCTGTATTACTGGGTGAGATCTAGGGATATCACTTTCTGGCACTATGGACAAAGAAGGAGTTTTTGGAAATAGACCACCCATTCTGGATGGAACTAATTATGACTACTGGAAACCTTATATGATTGCCTTCTTAAAATCTCTGGACAAAAAGGCTTGGAGAGCTGCTGAAAAAGGATGGATCCATCCCACCATAACTGAGAAAGATGGGACAATCAGTTTGAAGCCTGAGGAAGATTGGAGTAAAGAAGAAGATAAGCTAGCCCTGGGAAATTCCAAAGCTTTAAATGCCTTGTTCAATGGAATTGATAGAAACATTTTCAGACTAGTACATCAATATGAACTGGCCAAGGAAGTTTGGGACACTCTCAAAACTACTCATGAGGGCACTTCCAAAGTGAAAATGTCAAGGCTTCAGATGTTGACTACCAAGTTTGAGAATCTAAAAATGATGGAAGATGAAACCATTCATGACTTTCACATGAACATCTTGGAGATTGCCAACACCTCAGGAGCACTGGGAGAAAAAATGGCAGAAGAAAAATTGGTGAGAAAGATTCTCAGATCCTTGCCTAAAAGATTTGCAATGAAGGTAACTGCCATAGAAGAAGCCCAGGACATCAGCAAGTTGAAAGTGGATGAACTTATTGGGTCTCTTCAGACCTTTGAGATGGGGATCACTGAAAATGGTGACAAGAAGAACAAGAGCATAGCACTTGTTTCCAACACTGATGTTGAAGAAAATGTTTCAGAAGCTATAGCCATGCTTGGAAGACAGTTCAACAAACTCATCAAAAGAATAGATCCAAAGTCAAGGTCTAATGTTCATAACATTCCCTCTGACATTGACAGTTCCAGCAGAAGACCAAGGTCAGAAGAGAAGGGAAATCAAGGCAGAGGAATTCAATGCCATGGTTGTGAAGGATATGGGCATATTCGAGCTGAATGTCCTACCTTTCTTAAGAAACAAAAGAAAGGAATGATTGTTACTTGGTCTGACTGTGATTCAGAAAGTAATTCTGAAGAAGAATCTGCCAAACTAGTTACTGCTCTAACTGGTGTTTGTACCTCTGAAAGTGACATTAGTGATGAAGAGGTGACTTTTGAAGAACTGGCTGATACTTACAAGAAATTGTGTATCTGAAGTACTGAAGTCTGTGTGCAGAATGAGAAACAATCAAAACTCATCATAAAGCTAGAGGCTGAAAAAAGGGCAAACCTTGAAACTATAAGTCATCTAGAAGGGGAAGTTCAATTGCTGAACTCACAACTGAATCAAATGACCAAATCTGTCAAGATGCTGACTAATGGAACACACAAATTGGAAGAGATCCTTCAGGTTGGACAAAATGTGGGAAATAAATCTGGACTAGGATTTATGCAAAAATCTGGTACAGATAAGAAGATCAGGCCTAATAAGCAAATGTCAAAACAGATGTCTCAACACATCTCTCAACATCAGGAACAGAGACATATGAAGAAAAGGTACCAAAGATGGAGATGTCATCATTGTGGGAGATATGGCCATATAAAGCCCTTCTGCTTCAGATTGCATGGATACCCTAATCAGAACTCAGGTGTCAAACCTAAGTCTAAAAAGGTACCACATGCTCCTAAATGGAAGAAAAAGGCTACTTCCCTGATAGCCCACACTTCCCTGAGGGTCTCTGCAAAGGAAGACTGGTACTTTGACAGTGGATGTTCCAGACACATGACTGGAATCAAGAACCTCCTCAATAATGTTAAACCTCACACCACCAGTTTTGTGACCTTTGGAGATGGTGCTAAAGGTGAAATCAAAGGAGTTGGTGATTTGGACTGCCCTGGAGTTCCAAGTCTGAATGAAGTACTGCTGGTAAAACGGCTGACTGCTAATCTCATTAGTATCAGTCAATTGTGTGATCTAGGATTCAAGGTAAATTTCTCAAAATCTGAATGCCTTGTAATCAATGACAAACAAGAAATTGTAATGAAAGGAGTCAGATCTAAAGACAACTGTTACTTGTGGGTGCCTGAGAACACTAATTTCTCCTCTGTGTGTTCCATTGCAAAAGAAGAAAAAGAGGTGAAACTGTGGCACCAAAAACTTGGCCATCTTCATCTAAGAGGAATGAAAAGGATTATCTCCATGGAGGCAGTCAGAGGGATTCCAAGACTGCAAATTGATGAAGAAAGAGTTTGTGGTGAATGTCAGGTTGGTAAGCAGACTAGGATGTCTCATCCAAAGTCAAGACATCTGACCACCTCTAAGGTTCTGGAACTTCTTCATATGGATCTGATGGGACCAATGCAAGTAGAGAGTCTTGGTGGAAAAAGATATGCCTATGTGGTTGTGGATGATTTTTCCAGATTCACCTGGATTAATTTCATTAGGGAAAAATCTGATGTATTTGAAGTTTTTAAAGAATTGTGCAAAAGAATTCAAAGAGAAAAGGAAGGGTGTATTGTCAGAATCAGAAGTGATCATGGCAAGGAATTTGAAAGCAGCAAGTTTGATGATTTCTGTTCCTCAGAAGGAATTAGTCATGAATTTTCTTCTCCTATAACTCCTCAGCAAAATGGAGTTGTGGAAAGAAAAAACAGGACCATACAGGAATCTGCCAGAGCAATGTTACATGCCAAAAGACTTCCTATGTATTTTTGGGCTGAAGCTATGAATACAGCCTGCTATGTTCATAACAGGGTCACCTTGAGAAAGGGAACCTCATCCACCATATATGAACTCTGGAAAGGAAGAAAACCAACTGTGAAGTACTTCCATGTGTTTGGCAGCAAATGCTATATTCTGGCTGATCGTGAACAAAGAAGAAAACTGGACCCTAAAAGTGATGAAGGCATATTTCTAGGATACTCCTCAAACAGCAGAGTTTATAGAGTATTCAATTCCAGAACCAAATCCATGATGGAATCAATAAATGTTATAATTGATGATTATCATGAAGAAATAGATGTTCCTTGTACTGTTGAGACATTCTTTGAGACTTCAACCCAACAGAATGATCTACCCAACTCCACCACAACAGAATCTGAATCAAAGGAAGCTAGCAAGATCCCTTCCATCAGAATTCAGAAGGATCATCCAAAAGAGCTCATCATAGAAGATCCCAACAGTGGAGTCATTACAAGATCTAGTGAAATCATCTCAAACTCTTGTTTTGTGTCCAAAATGGAACCAAGAAATGTCAAGGAAGCTTTAACTGATGAATACTAGATTGGTGCAATGCAAGATGAACTGAACCAATTCAAGCAACATGAAGTTTGGGAACTGGTTCCTAGACCTGAAGGAACTAACATCATTGGGACAAAATGGATTTTCAAGAACAAGTCAGATGCTGAAGGAGTTGTCACCAGAAATAAGGAAAGACTTGTTGCTCAAGGATACACCCAGGTTGAAGGGGTTGATTTTGATGAAACCTTTGCACCTGTAGCCAGGCTGGAATCAATCAGACTCCTATTGTCAATTGCTTGTCTTCTGAAGTTCAAGTTATTTCAGATGGATGTGAAAAGTGCCTTTCTAAATGGGTACTTAAATGAGGAAGCTTATGTGGAACAACCTAAAGGGTTTGTGGATCCAACCCACCCTGATCATGTCTACAAATTGAGAAAAGCTCTATATGGC
The DNA here is from genome assembly GCA_948472305.1 of Vicia faba. Taxonomy (NCBI): domain Eukaryota; kingdom Viridiplantae; phylum Streptophyta; class Magnoliopsida; order Fabales; family Fabaceae; genus Vicia; species Vicia faba. Next base: position 1,065,956,032 of record OX451741.1, on the reverse strand, counting down.
CTGAAACAAGCTCCTAGAGCATGGTATGACAGGTTAACAAAGTTTCTCTCAGACAAAGGCTACAGAAAAGGAGGCTTGGACAAAACTCTCTTTGTCAAAACTGAAGGAGGGAAGTTGATGGTTGCCCAAATATATGTTGATGACATAGTGTTTGGAGGAATGTCAGAACATATGGTTAAACACTTTGCTGACCAGATGCAGGATGAATTTGAAATGAGTCTCATGGGAGAACTAACTTATTTTCTTGGACTACAAGTCTCACAGATGGAGGACTCAATCTTCCTATCTCAAAGCAAGTATGCTAAGAACATTGTAAAGAAGTTTGGTATGGAGAATGCCAGTCACAAAAGGACTCCTGCTCCTACTCATTTAAAGCTTTCCAAAGACTCAAGTGGGGTTAAGGTGGATCAAAGTCTATACAGAAGCATGATAGGAAGCTTGTTGTACTTAACAGCCAGCAGACCTGATATTGCTTTTGCAGTTAGAGTCTGTGCAAGATACCAAGCTGATCCTAAAGTCAGTCATATCAATCAAGTGAAGAGAATTTTGAAGTATGTGAGTGGAACTCACAACTATGGGTTGATGTATTCTCATGGCTGTGAACCAGCTCTGACTGGCTACTGTGATGCTGATTGGGCTGGTAGTGCTGATGATAGAAAAAGCACCTCTGGTGGATGTTTCTTCTTGGGAAATAATCTGGTTTCCTGGTTCAGCAAGAAACAGAATTGTGTGTCTCTTTCTACTGCTGAAGCTGAATACATTGCAGCTGGTAGTAGCTGCTCTCAAATGATCTGGATGAAACAGATGCTTACTGAGTATAATGTCACACAAGATGTTATGACATTGTACTGTGACAATCTGAGTACAATCAACATTTCCAAGAATCCCATTCAGCATAGTAGGACCAAACATATTGACATACGACATCACTTTATCAGAGACCTTGTAGAAGAGAAGACAATCAAATTGGAACATGTTGCCACTGAGCTACAGCTGGCTGACATTTTTACCAAGGCTCTTGATGCAAATCAATTTGAAAACTTGAGGGGTAAGTTGGGTATTTGCCAACATGAGGAATTGTAGCAATTAATTTTGCTTAAAACAAGGGTTAAAGGAGTTATGCTTGTTCTGATTGGGTTAAAATTATATTTTCCCATTTCCTTCAATTCTTTTAAGAAGTTGAATAGACACTCCTTTTCTTCCTTCCCCTCTCGTCTCCTCATCAAAACCCAGTCTCTCAATCAGAATTTTCTCTTCAGTTGTTGTTGGTCCTCTAAGACTGTCAAAATGTCTCAAACACCATCATTATCCAATACGACTATTTCAACCTCTTCCTCTGATCAAGATTCTAGGACAATCTCTTCTTGTCTGGACTCTGAAGTCCTGGAGATCTCTTCTCGTAGAAAAGTGGGAACTAACCCCACCAAGGTCAAAGAGTTGAGAACAAGACATGCAGGAAAGTCCCAAGCTTCTGCCTCTGGTAATCCATCTCATCCTTCTTCTTCAGTTCCCCCTGAAATTGAAAATAGGGAAGGGTCAGCCTATGTTAGTCAAGCAATAGCTAAAATTGTTTCAAGAATTCTGAACGAGAACCACTCAGTTCCTGGCATTTCTGTTCCGTTGAATCAAGAAAGTTCAAATGCTGAAACAAATCCAGATGTCTCTAAGGATGTTGAGACATCAGACAAAGAGAAGAATGCTGACATTGCTCACAAGAAAAGGAAGAAGCCTGAATCCTCTGAGTCTGATGACAGTGCTTAAAGGTTGGTGGAGTTGCTGTTTGGTGGAGTTGATGCTGGTCCCTGGTGGAGTTTGGAAGTGCGTTCAGTTTTTAGCTGCTGCTCTTATTATTCTGGATGCCTGTATAATTTGTTTGAACATGTATCTTTGGCCCATTTGTGGCTAAAGAGGGGGAGAATATTTTGGTACTTACTTTAATTGACATTCCATTTTTCTGCAGTCATATTTATTCTGCTGTTATCTATCTCTGATTGCTTAGGGTCTTTAGCCAAAAATCTGCCAAAGGGGGAGTTTGTAGTTGTTTAGTTATTGGCTTGCATTTTTGGTAAAACCCAAGTGTATGTGTGAATGTCATGACTGATGTCATAACATTCTAGTTTAGTATGTACTGATTCATTAGGTACCTTTGCAGAAAAATATTGTCATACAGGTACTGATGTTTATAAGTGTGTATCTGAGCATTTTGCAAAATGATCACATTTTTCCTAAATCAGTAGACAGGTTTTTCAGATGTCATAACAGATGTTAAGACATCCTGTTCTGAACTAACAGGTTTGCAGTTTGGTTAATTCTGAGTTTTTTCAGGAAAATGACTCAGTCTTCCCAGAACAGAATCCTGCGTTTTCTTTGGGTTAACCTAGCTCAACCCTAACCTGGTTGATAAATTCCTGTGACCTAGTCTTAAGGTCAAATGGAATTAACCCTAGCTTTTTGTGGAAACCCTAACTGAAGATGTAGCTGCTATATATTCAACAGAGCTGCTGTTTTGAAAGTAATCCCTTTTTGATAGAAGATCAATTAGAAGTTGTATAGTTTTTACTATTGTAATCCAAGCAATTATCATTGTGATGAGTGACTTGGAATAGGTTTTAATTGTAAGGGTTGTGTAGCACTCAAAGCTTTGAAGCAAGAGTGTTTGTATGTCTCTTGACTAAAGCTGTGAAGCAGAGTCAAGTTAGTGTGTGTATCACTCAAAGTTGTGATGCAAGAGTGGTTGTGTTGCTTGATTAAAAAGCTGTGAAGCTTAATCAAGTGTATGTTTTTGAAGAGTGTCTTCATCAATTGATTAGTCAAATTGTTTTATGTATCACTGCTGTGATTGAGGGGGAGTGAGTAGGAACTCAGGTTTAAGTTGTACTTAGATCGAAGTTGCATTGGGTAGGTCTTAAGTGAAGGAGATAAACTGGTTGGTTTATTCCTGAATTAACATCTCTTATAGTGGATTTCCTCCCTGGCTTGGTAGCCCCCAGAGTAGGTGTTGTTGCACACTGAACTGGGTAAACAATTGACTGTGTTCTTTACTGTTTTTGTATTTACTGTCTTATAGAAAGTCAGATACGGTGTTATAACATTGAACGTCACATTGAGTATCTGCAGCCAGAATTTCAGTTTCAACTCCAACCCTTCACAGTCCAACTGGTCTAGAGCTTTCTTAGGCAAGACGTTCAATGAGGAACTAGTATCCACCAATACATGAGCAAGAGTGGTTCCCCTGCATTCAATGGAGACATACAGGGCATCGTTGTGATTCTCCCCTTTAACAGTCAAGTCGGCGTCAGAGAAACCCAACCCATTATCAGCAGTCAGACTAGCCACGCAATCTTTAAACTGATCAGCCGATGTTTCTTGAGCTACGTGTGCGGTCTTCAGAAAGGCAATCAGAGCCTTGGCATGGGCTTCCAAGCATAGCTACAGAGATAACATAGAAATCTTGGACGGGGTTTTCCCCAGCTGTTCAACTACATTGTAGTCACTCTTTTTGATGATCTTTAAAATCTCTTCCATCTCTTGTCTAGAAGCTTCAACAGTAATCGTATTTGGTGCCTCCGTCCGGGCAGGCTCACCAGTGGTCTCTTGGTCTCGAGTGTCTGACGAATCAGCAACAAGGGTAAGAATAGGAACTTGAACAGGAATAGTAGCAGGTACACTGGTAGGTGTAATAACAATAGGTTTCTGGGCAGTTGGTGGAGAGATATTAGGGGAGAAAAGTCTTCCGCTGCAGGTGACTTTATCAGGTCCAACAATATTGCTGACATCAGTATCAGCATCCAAATCTTGTTTAACTCCATGAAAATAAACATCAGCCCCGTAGTTCTAAGGGACAGCTTTATCAGATCTATAGGGGATATGCCCAGGAACAGTGATGATCAATGGTGTGATTCTTGGAACAGATGTAATTCTAACAGGCTTTCTCGAGGAAGCCTTGGAAGAATTGTCGAAAATGGTGATTATAGCAACTTCTTCAGTATGAACTAAAGGAACAACAGTCTTCTCAAACAGAATTTCTTTACTATCCATCAGGCGTTGGACACCTGATTTCAAAAGATGGCAACCAGTTGGTAGGGCAGAACACATACGACAACCTTCGTCATAACCCAGAAATAAACCGGCTAACAAAAGATTCTTCTTCACAATCATCAAGGGAGTGGCAATATCTTTCACAGAAACCACAAACGAGTCTTCCTCTACAGCATTCACTCCATGCTTGGGCATAGGAGCAGTCACAACATTAGGTCTTTCGGGCGCCTCGAACTCAATCTCCTTAGCATCAATTAAGTCATGTATTTTGTTCTTCAAAGCCCAACAATCATCTGTATCATGTCCCGGGCTATCAGAGTGAAAAGCACAGCGGGCATTAGGGTTGTACTTAGGCGATGCAGTGTTGGGATTCTGCGGAGCCTCCCTTGGAGTTACTAGATTGGTTTTCAATAACTGTGGCCGAATCTGAGATAAAGTCATGTTGAGCTGAGTGAACTGTCTTCGTGGTCTCTCGGCATTTGGCTGATTGTTGCGCTGAGGAGCCCCAACAGGTCTTGAAATAACAACCGCATTAACAACTTGGCAGCGTTCAGGTCTTTTCTGGCTTTTCGAACTGTAAACATCATTGGACTCCTTCTTAAAAGGCTTCTTCTCGGTGCCTGATGAAGCACCCTTCTGTATTTTACCAGACTTAATACCAGCCTCAATCCTTTCACCGGTCATAATTAGCTCTGTAAACCCAGATGAAGAACTTCCGATCAGATGGTTGAAAAACGGACCAGACAAGGTCCCCAGTAACATATCAACTAGCTCCCTATCAGCCAAGGGTGGTTGCACTCTTCCAGCAAGATCCCTCTATTTCTGAGCATAATCTTTGAAACCTTCGCCCATTCCCATAGACATATACTGGAGTTGAGTACGCGTAGGAGCGAGGTCGGCATTGTATTGGTATTGCCTGTAGAAAGCAGCAGCCAAATCTTCCCAACTGCGGATACTGGCTCCTTCCAACTGGTAAAACCATTCAAGCTGAGTCCCTGAGATACTTTCTTGAAAGAAGTGGATCCATAGGTTCTTATCAGCGGTGTACGGCTGAATCTTCCTTACATACGACGGAGGTGCAGTTTCGGACAAGAAACTCCGTCGTACTTAGCAAAAGCTGGGGCTTAGAACTTGTGGGGAATCACCACCCCAGACGACAGTCCCAGATCACCAAAGTCTATACCAGGAACTTTCTGAACTTCCATCGCACTCAAACGGTCTTCCAGTTGCTTGTATCTATCCTCAGCCGGAGGATAATGGTCTTCGTTGAAGTCCGTCTCGTTGTCTGAAACCACGGGGCTAGGAGCCCTCCTTTCTTCCTGGCTATCTTTCCCTCCAGATGAGGTGGTCAAATCAACTTCATCTCGCAAATTGTTTCTAAATATGCGACCCATGTTGAACAGGACCGTCTTCTTCTTCTTCTTCTTCTTCTTCTTCTCTTTCAGAATAAGGGTCTTCAGATCTTGCTGACCCTTAGCTAGATTCATGAACAATTCTTGGAACTGGGCATTTTGAGCCTGTAGAGCCTTGATTTCTTGCTCAGTTGATGGTTCGGAAGACATGATGCTGAAATAAACAGCGAAGAAGATAAGAGACCTGTAAGGGTACCTGTTATGAAGTGCATGGGATAAAATGCGTATGATATGATTTCAAATACATCGAGAGATTCAAATTCGTAAACAAGAAATGAAACACACTTTTATTAGATAAACTTGAAATTCAAATTGTTCAACAGATGCCCTTAAGGCGTTACAAGAAAGGAAATACTGAAAAGTAAATAAAAACTGGAAAGGAAATAATCAAAGGACAATCAGTGCTCCCATGGTCGCTTCTTGTCGGTGCAGACATAGTCATTGAGGATCCGCTCGTTCTCCAGCTTCCTAGTCAACTTCTGAATCTTCTGCTCTTGCTCGTGATACTTTTCTCGGTAAGTATCCCGTTCTTCTCTCAGCTGCATCTAGGACCTCTTCAGTGCCCCAACATCAGTGGGCATGTAAGGATGGAGGATGGTAGGAAGAACCCCATCTTCATTAGCAACTTCAACAATGATAGGCAAGACGGCTTCATACAGAATTCCCAGATTTTGGGCACGGATACAAACCCATCTGAGATATGGCTCCATCGGAAGTGAAGTCTATGTGCCTAGCTCATGGGGATCAGATCTGTGAACTCTATCCCAAGCCCTTATGAATCTGCGGCGTTGCTCGTCGCTTTCCCCTTGAAAATCAAAGATGATACTAGGCATCATCAATTCATGAGGACCTTCCCTCCTAGCACTCCCAAACTGACGTAAGGCCAAGCACGGATTATAAGTGATCCCTCCATTGGTTCCTATCAGTGTAACATTGGGGTACTCCCCACAACGATCAATAATAGCCACCTCGTCCATACCCTTGATAGTCCAGATGATGTCATTATGAGAATGAGACATAACCCTATAGGCCCAACCCATGCCTTCTTTGTTCTTTAAAACTGACTTGGGAAGGTGAGAAATAAACCACCTTGCCAACAATGGAGCACAGTACATCAAAGTTCCCTGTTTCCGAGCAGTACGAGCATAAAGCTGATGAAGAATGTCACCCAAGAGAGTGGGTACAGGGTTACCAGAGATGAAGATTTTTACCGCATTCACATCAACAAAGGAGTCGGAGTTAGGAAACAGTACCAAACCATATATCAAAAGAGCCAAAATATCTTCGAATGCCTGGAAGTCTAGACTATCCCAGAAGTGATTAGCCTTACCAACCAAGAACTTAGTCAGAAATCCCTTTGCTCCACTACGAGTTTCCCAATTAGCCATTACCTCATCCTTTGTCATATGAAGGGCCGAAGTAATCTCTTCTGGCCTAAGGATCTTCTCCCAACCTGTGAACGGGGTCTGCTCCAGGATAGGGATACCAAGCAGATCAGAGAACTCTTCTAAGGTGGGGACCAACTGGTAGTCCTGAAAAGTAAAGCAATGGTACAATGGATCATAGAATTGGACCAAGACACTCATCATCTGCTCGTCCAATTTGGAAGTGACCAAGCCCGAGAGGTGACCATGTCTCCTGATAAAGGAGGTAGTATTTGACATCTTTGCAACCAACTCCTTGAGCTAAGTGGGAACTTGGACAAAGTTGATCCGGATGGTGTTCCTACGCATGGGTATCATGACCTACAAAATAGAACAAAGATGAATCCCTCCTGTCTTTGAAATAGGTTAGTCCAATGCAAGATGCATGCAATGTTATGATGTCATGATGTCATAATAGAAAGCACATCACAAGTATCCACAAATAGCAAACATGGTAAAGGCACACAAGTCACACAGAGAGCCCTTAAATTTCAGGTTGGCAAGGAGCTTAGGTACTACCCTCTTTCAGTTCAGTTGGTTCAAACCTGTCCTAAAAATAGTAACCGGGTTCTAGAGGATCTCAATATCACTGACTACCCTTGATCGGTCATAATTCCAGTTTAGCAACCTTTTCTTGCGGCCGGAATCATCGCGAAAGTTTAGTCTCAATGAGTGTAGCATACTGCTACTATTCTATGGCCAAGTTGGTCAATTTAAAGGTTCTAAGGTCGGTTGGTGCTTAAGGACCCCTTAGAAGACCCATATTCTCCTTGTTCCAACACAAGGGATATTGGTACAAACTAAAGTGCCACACCAACGTAGCTACTGCTTCAACCGTATCGGTCTACGTCGTACAGTTCCCTCACAGTTTATTGCTACTTACCTAAAGGGTATCCCTAAGATCCGGGTTAGGATCCATAGTAACTCCGATACAAGCCCACAAATATAAAGCATACAAAGCAAAAAATTGAAAACACAATGATCTAATCCTAAGGTACACCCCACTTATTAAGCTTCCCCAACAGAGTTGCCAGTTCTGTGATACGGTGGGAAGAACTGACTGTTTTTTGGAATGTTGGTTCACGTTTTGCGTTTGTTTTTGCAAAATTCCGCGGAAAGCAAGAGTCGTCACCGAATTTTATTTTATCCAACAAGGAAAGGAAAAAAGCACAGAAAAATTCCTTTTTCGAGATATTTCTCGGGTTCGGGGGGTAGATTATAGAAAGGGAAGGTATTAGCACCCTTTCTATCCGTGGTTATCCACGGGCTCTTAGGTACTTGCTCAATTGTTTTCAAAATTTCTTTCTTTGTGTTCGTGTGTTTGAGAAAAGTTTTTGTTTGAAAACTTCAATTTAACTCTTGCTTCTGTCCTCAAGAGCGTATGAAGTATTTTTGAAAACTTTTGTTCGAAAAGTGTAATTGTGAAAAGTTTTTGTTTTTTTGAAAGAGCAAGTATTTAAGAACCATCTACATACTTGAAAAAGGAATCAATTTGTGCTAATGTCCTTTAGACAATGCTATCCCACTATTGATGAGTAGGTAGCATCGTCGTTGGAGTTTAAGGGTCAATTCGAATGAGGGACATGCGGTCACTAGAGCAACGTTAGGACGCCTTAGCGGTAACCCTAATGTCTTAGATCATTTTATCCGAGGCAACTGTTTCGAGGCAACTATGATCTTTAGACAAGAGGGCGACCTCTAAAACTTCCTATGCTCAATGACCGCGTACGAAGGCAACCAAGTGGGGTGTACCCTAAGAGTGCGCATGTGCGAGTGTGTCGTTTACAGTTAATTTTGTCTTTGTACATGTTATGGGTGATCTATGTCGATTTTAGGTTAAATATTCATTCTTGTCATGCATTCCTATTATCAAACATCTAACAGTTATAATTTGCGGAAAGTAAATTGCGGAAATTAAATTACAAGGCGTCGGGTATTTACATCGCCAAAAGCAACCCTTTGAAATTTAAATGCGGAAAATAAATAAAGCGATAAAAATATTCAAAGTCATATTAAGCTATTACATTCCGGGAACAAATACAATATGATATAAAATGGATCGCGTGCGAGAAATTAAATCGAATGCGAGTTCTAAGGTTTTGACCCTTTATTAAAGAAAAAAGATTTTTTGCTATTTTGAATTAAGAAATAAACTATCCTAAATTATTAAATTAAATTAATTAAACTAATTAATAAAAACAAATATTTTTGGGTTTTTGGTATTTAAAGAAATAAAATAAAATAAATTAATGTTAGTAAAAACCTAATTAAGTCTAATTGATTTTAATTTTTTATAAAAATAGATTAAAAGTTATTCCTAATTAAAGCCTAAATTAATTAAATTAGTATTTATTAATAAAAATTAAAACTTGATTTTATGAAGAAAAATATTTTTGGTTTTAATTTTATAAAGAAAAAATTTGATTGGTTAATTGATTAAAATTAATAACAAAAAAACAATTAAATAAATTAAATGAAAATAGAGAGAGATAGAGGTATATGGGCCTGGTTTTTGGAGGTCTGAATAGCAATTCCAGGGTGCAATTACGTTGGCCTAGCTTGACTGTTTGAGATCCCCTGTGCGCAGGTTGACTGGATCCTATAGTGGACGTTCATCCTGGATCACCAGATCTGGCCTTTGGGCCATCTGGCGCTTTGATTTGTGAAGGCATATGGTAAGAGAAAGCATTGATTTGTACCTGATTACATGACAAAATAAAGGAAAATACAAAGCGCTGGAGGCAGGGATCGAACCCCTGACCTCCAGCCAACAACGCCTTCGGAGCACTCACACTAACCACTGGACCATTTCGCTTGAATTGTTAATAAAACACAAACAAAATATAATATATTAAAACGCGTTAATATGCCAGAAAAATAAAATAAAAAGCGTGCGTGTTTGAATCAGCCACAGGGGGATTGACGCGTCATCATCTTCTTCCTCGTGTCTGTGGCTAAAACTCTGGAACACCTATAGCCACGAAAACTACCAGTCACTAAAGGTCACGTACCCCTATTATCCACTGTGAGCCATGGAAATGAAATCTAAGGGCATGGTTGTGCTCGTCTCGTCGTCCCGGTCACAACCATGCCCTTCTCATCAGCCAATTTTCCCTGAAAAAGAAATGCCCAAAAACAAACCACGAAACCCTAGATATGGTTCTTGGCTTTACAGGTCAGATAAATAAAATTGGATAATGCAGAAAGCTTGGAAATTTGATGAGGATTATGAATATGCCAATATTTCGTACAAAAGATGCAAGAATAAAGATTTGCGAATTCAAAGAAGGAGCGGATTTTTGTGATACTTACAGAGCTCTGGGATGCGCGTGGAGGCTTGCTTGGGATCCAGGAGGGTTATGTGATCACCCAGGAATTGATTGGAAACGTTCTTGGCTTCTGAATTTGCCTCTAAGTGTGAATTCAAACTCAAGCTTTTTCACACTTTTCCAAGTTTTGTTTGGTTTGTTCTTGCAGCCTCTAGCCCTCAATTTCGTGCCTTTGCCTTCTATATGTATCATGGAATGTATTAGGTTAACAAATATGCCTTGAATCTTTCCATATCAATGCCATGAGATTGGATTTGATTCACCATTGAAAACTTGCCAAATTTGTCAAAAACTCAATCTTTTTGCACATGGATTGCTTGATACGAGTTTGATACCCTTGATGATGATGATTCAGTCCTGAAATAGCCAAAAAGATATCAAGCAATCAATATTTGGATTTTATTTGATTTAATTTGATTAAAAATGAAATAATTCAATAAAAAATCAAATAAAATAATAAAATTGATAAATGGACACAAGGTTGAAACTAGGACACGTGTGCAATGTGGCAAGTTCAAATCAAGTGGAAAAGAATGGGGCCATTTGACAAAATTTGATGTTTTGGGGATAATTGACTTTTGGCAATTTTGTAAAAATGCCCAACTTCAACAATGCATAACTTCTTCAATTTTGAACTTTTGGAGGTGCTCTTGGACTTTTTAGAACGCTTGAGATGTCCTCTAACCAACCCTTTTGGTATCATCGCATTTTGATATTCCATGCTAAAGTTATAAGCTTTGGAAAAAAAGGTGTTTTTGTTGACTTTCAAAAATGACCTATAATGTCCAAATTTATAACTTCTTGTGAGTGCATTTTATGATTTTGGGGTATGAAGATGGATTGTATGAAATTTCATCCTATTCAAAATGAGCTTTAGATGGGTCATTTATCATAAAGTATGAGAAAGTTATGCTTGGTCAAAGTTGAGTTGACTTTTCCTCTAAAACCCTAATTTAGCAACTTTTGAGTCTTGATGAATTTTGAGAAATCCTTGATGAATCATGATCAACCCTTGATCAAATGATGAAATATCCTTAAAAATGAGAATATTGACAAAAAATCTTGAGGTTTGATTGTATTTGGGTCACAGTTGACTTTTGCCCTAGCACAGTCGATTTTTGGATCCTTTGAGCAATTGACTGAGCAAACTTCCTCTGCAAGGCTTGAAATTTGACATGGATGATCTTGAGAGCATATTAGGACATTAGGGATAATTTGAGGTCATTTGGACTCAAGGAACTTGATGCAACACAAAACCCTAGTTTGGGGTTGACTGCCTTAGGAAATGATTTGACTGTCCAACTCTTGAGCAATTCTGAGCCACTTGGAGATTTTTCTTACAATGTTGGGAGAAATATGAGAGGGAAAATTTTGGGGCACAACACCCTTATTCATCAGCAACCTCAACAATTATAGGCAAGACGGCTTCATACGGCATTCCCAGCTTTTGGGCACAGATACGAACCCATCGGAGATATGGCTCCATCGGAAGAGAAGTCTTTGCACCCAGCTCGTGCGAATCAGACCTGTGAACTCTATCCCACACTCTTATGAATCTGCGGCGTTTCTCGTCACTATCCCCTTTGAAATCAAAGACAATACTGGGCATCAGAAACTCATGAGGTCCTTCCCTCCTTGCTCACCCAAACCGACGTAAGGCTAAACACAGATTATAAGTGATCCCTCCATTGGTTCCTATAAGTGGGACATTGGGGTATTCCCAACAACGATCAATAATAGCCACATCTTCCATGCCCTTGATAGTCCAAATGATGTCATAATGAGAGAGAGACATAATCCTGTAGGCCCAACCCATGCCTTCCTTGTTCTTCAAGACTGATTTGGGGAGGTGAGAAATAAACCACCTCGCTAACAATGGAGCACATCACATAAGGGTTCCCCGCTTCCGGGCAGTACGGGCATATAGAGAGTGAAGAATATCACCCAAGAGAGTGGGTACAGGATTACCGGACATAAAAATCTTCACTGCATTCACGTCGACGAAAGCATCTGACTTAGGAAACAACACCAAACCATATATAAGAAGAGCCAGAATGTCTTCAAATGCCTGGAAGTCTAGGCTGTCCCAGAACTGATTAGCTTTACCAACCAAGAATTTAGTCAAGAAACCCTCTACTCCACTTCTAGTCTCCCAATTAGACATTACCTCCGCCTTTATCAGATGGAGGGCTGAAGCAATCTCTTCCGGCCTAAGGATCTTCTCCCAACCTGTGAACGAGGTCTGCTCCAGAATAGAGATACCAAGAAGATCAGAGAACTCTTCCAAGGTAGGGACCAACTGGTAGTCCGGAAAAGTGAAGCAATGGTACAATGGATCAAAGAACTGGACTAAGACACTCATCATCTGCTCGTCCAATTTGGAAGTGACTAAACCAAGGAGGTTCCCATGCCTTCTGATGAAGGAGGTAGTATCTGAAACCTTTGCAACCAATTCCTTAAGCTGAGTGGGAACCTGGACAAAGTTGATCCGAATGGTGTTTCTACGCATGGGTGCCATGACCTACAAAACAAAACAAAGATGAATCCCTCCTGTCTTTGAAATAGGTTAGCCAATGCAAGATGCATGCAATGTCATGATGTCATGATAGGAAACACACCACGAGTATCCACAAATAGCAAACATGGTAAAGGCACACAAGTCACACAAATAGCCCTTAGATTTCAGGCTGGCAAGGAGCTTAGGTACTACCCTCTTTCAGTTCAGTTGGTTCAAACCTGTCCTAGAAATAGTAATCGGGTTCTAGAGGATCTCAATATCACTGACCCCCCTCGATCGGTCATAATTCCAGTTTAGCAACCTTTTCTTGCGGTCGGAATTATCGTGAGAGTTTGGTCTCAATGAGTGTAGCATACTGCTACTGTTCTATGGCCAAGTTGGTCAATTTAAAGGTTCTAAGTTTAGTTGGTTCTTAATGACCCCTTAGCAAACCCATATTCTCCTCGTTGCGCCACAAGGGATATCGGTACATACTAAAGTGCCACACCAACGTAGCTACTGCTTCAACCTATCGGTCTATGCCGTACAGTTCCCTCACAGTTTATTGCTACTTACCTATATGGTATTCCCCAGATCCGGGTTAGGATCTATAGTAACTCCAATTCAAGCCCACAAAGATAAATCATACAAGTCAAGCAATTGAAAACATTATGAACTATTATTAAGGTACACCCCACTTATAAATGACTCCCCAGCAGAGTCGCTAGTTCTGTGATACGGTGGGAAGAACTGACTGTTTTTTGGAATGCTGGTTTGCGTTTTACGTTTGTTTTCGCAAAATGTCGCGGTAAGCAAGAGTTTCCACCAACTTTTATTTTATCCAACAAGGAAAGGAAAAAATCACACAAAAATTCCTTTTTCGAGATATTTCTCGGGTTCGGGGGGTAGATTATAGAAAGGGAAGGTGTTAGCACCCTTTCTATCAGTGGTTATCCACAGGCTCTTAGGTACTTCCTCAATTGTTTTTTCAAAATTGCTTTCTTTGTGCTTGTGGGTTTAAAAAAGTTTTTGTTTTAAAACTTCGATTTAACTCTTGCTTCTGTCCTCAAGAGCGTATGAAGTGTTTTTGAAAACTTTGTTCAAAAAGTGTAAGTGTGAAAAAGATTTTGTTTTTTGAAAGAGCAAGTATCTAAGAAACATCTACCTACTCGAAAAAGGAATCGTTCTATGCTAATTTCCTTTAGACAATGTTATCCTACTATTGATGAGTAGGTAGCACCGTCGTTGGAATTTAAGGGTCAACTCGAATGAGGGACTTACGGTCACTAAAGCAATGTTAAGACGCCTTAGCGGTAACCCTAATGTCTTAGATCATTTGTTTTAGGCAACAATATCTGAGGCAACCGTTTCGAGGCAACTATGATCTTTTAGACAAGAGGGCGACCTCTAAAGTGACCTATACTTAATGACCGCGTACGAAGGCAACCAAGTGGGGTGTACCCTAAGAGTGCGCATGTGCGAGTGTGTCGTTTTCGGTTATTTTTTTATCTTTGTACATGTTAATGGTGATCTAAGTTGATTTTAGGTTAAAACATTCGGTATTGTCATGCATCCCCTATTATAAAACATCTAACAGTTATAACTTGCGGAAATAAAAATGCGGAATTTAAATTACAAGGCGTCGGGTATTTACATCGCCAAAGACAAACCCTTTAAAAATAAATAAAGCCATAAAAAAATAAATAAAGGTCCTATTAACTACTACAAACCGGGAGCAGGTACATTATTGGATAAAAGAAAATAAATTGCGGCGCAAAATTAGATCGAGTGCGGGATTAGGGTTTTGACCCTTTAAAGAAGACATCTTTTTGTGATTTTTTAGTTTAAGAAAGAAATTAATCTAAATTAATTACTAAATTAAATTAATTAAATTAATTAATAAAAATAAATTATTTTTGGTTTTTTTTGTTATTTTAAGAAAGAACAATAAAAATAATTAAGTTAGTGATGATCCTAATTAAATCTAATTTAATTTTAATTATTTACAAAAAATAGGTTAAAGTTATTCTAATTAAAATCTAAATTAATTAATTAGTATTTATTAATAAAAAAAAGTTAAAATTAATTGAATAAAAATATTTTTGGTGATTTTATTTTATAAAAAGACTGAATTTTAATTGGTTAGAAATTAAATAGAAATAATAAAACAATTAAAATAAATAAACAAAAAGAATTATGAGAGAGGAGTATGGGAATGTTTTCATGGTGTGGATAGCAATCTAAAGGCCCATTAGAGCTGGCCTTGTTGACTTTTTTGGATTTGGTGTGCGTGCATTGACTGATGCCTTGGTGGACCATCAGCTCCTGACCACCAGATCTGGCCAATGGCCATCTGGCTACTGAATGAATGAGGGTGCATGGTATGCTGCATGCTTGGATATGCACTTGATCACCTGAAGGACAAAATCAAATAGAAATTGGGGGACCTGGGATTCGAACCCAGGTCCTGATGGATATTTGCATGCCTGCCTTGCCAACGCACCAAATTGTTTCAATTGTTATTACAATGCAAATAATACATAATATAAGAAAAATGAATTATATGCCAGCTAAACAAAAAAAAGGCGCGCTTGGTTTTGAATGGGCCATTGGGATAACGACACCTCCTCGTCTCCTACCTCCAAAACCTGCAAATATTACCCGCGGATTTGGATCCGCAGCTAAATGCGCAAGCCTGTTCTAAAATCTTCCCTAGGTCACATAAATCAATTCCAAGAACATGGTTGGGTTCGTCTTGGCTTCCTGATCAACACCATGCCCTTCTTTAGTCCCAATTTTTCCTGAAAAAGAAAACCCTAAAAAACAAACGAAGAACCCTAGCTATGGAGGTTCTTCATTTAGGCCAGAAAAACGCAATTGGATAATGCCAAATGTTTGCAAATGTCATGAGGGTTATGAATATGCAATTATTTCATGCAAATGATGCCAGAATAGACCAAATCGAATCCAAGAATAGAGCTAGGTAACGAGGGACTTACAACGTGTTATATGGTCTAAAGAAGCTTGCTTTGGATTGGTTTAGCTTCAGTGAACGTCCAGGAAACGATTGGGATAGGTCTTGGCTTCTGAAAACACCTCTAAGCACGATTTCAATCTCAAGCTTTTTATGACTTTTTTCAAACTTTGTTCAGCCTCTTTCTGCAGCCTCCAACCTTTTTTTCGTTCCTTGTGGCTTGCTTATGTATTGTATAGTGTGTTAGGGTAACAAACTTGGCTCAAATCTTCTCCCATCAATGCTTGCCAATTTGATTTGATTCACTCTTTACAACTTGCCAAAATTTCCAAATCTCAATATTTTTGCACATGATATTGTATGATTCGAGTTTGATGATGATAATGATGATAATTACAACCTGAAACAGCAAAAAAATCTTAGGTAATCAAAGTTTTGGATTTTATATGATTTAATTTGATTTAAAATGAATAAATTCAATAAAAAATCAAATAAAATAATAAAAATAAAATATGGGCTCATGGATGAAGCTAGGACACGTGGGAAATGATGCAAGCTCAAATTAAGTGGAAAAGAATGGGCCCATTTGACAAAATTTGAAGTTTTGGGGATAATTGACGTTTGGCAATTTTGCAAAAATGTCCAACTTCAACAATGACTAACTTCTTCAATTTTGAACTTTTTGAGGTGTTCTTGGACTTTTTAGAAAGATTGAGATGTCCTATAAGCCACCCTTTTGGTCTCATCTCATTTTGATGTTCCGTGCTAGAGTTATAAGCTTTGGAAAAAAGATGTTTTTGTTGACTTTCAAAAATGACCTATAATGTCCAAATTCCTAACTTCTTGTGAGTGCATTTTTTGAACTTGGGGTATGAAGATGGATTGTAAGAAATTGCATCCTATTAAAAATTAGCTTTGGATGGGTCATTTATCATAAATTATGAGAAAGTTATGCTTGGTCAAAGTTGAGTTGACTTTTCCTACAAAACTCTAATTTAGCAACTTTTGAGTCTTGATGAATTTTGAGCAATCCTTGATGAATCATGATCAACCCTTGATCAAATAATGAAATATCCTTCAAAATGAGAATGTTGACAAAAAATCTTGAAGTTTGACTGTATTTGGGTCACAGTTGACTTTTGCCCTAGCACAGTCGATTTTTGGGCCCTTTGAGCAATTGACTGAGAAAACTTTCTCTGTAAGGCTTGAAATTTGACATGTATGACCTTGAGAACATATTAGGACATTTGGGATAACTTGAGGTCATTTGGATTCAAATATCTTGATGCAACATAAAACCCTAATTTGGGGTTGACTGCCTTATGAGATAGCTTGTCTGTCAAACTCTTGAGTAAGCTTGAGCCACTTGGAGATTTTTCTTGCAATATTTTGAGGAATATGAGAGGGAAAATTTTGGGGTACAACATAATGCAATTGTAGATAAAAGTTCATCTCAATCCTTGTAATGTATAAATTTTATCTTGTATTTTATTTGAATACTATGAGTAGTTAAACCCCCCAATGCTGGGGGATGTGCCTGATTTGAATCTGTAATGACTTTGATATTATATTTGTAACAAAATTATTGTTTTTCATTATTCATTTAATCTTATAATGCTTCTAGTGCCTTCTCTATCGGATAAACATGGATTGATTTATGATTAACAATTAGGCTGGACCACTACTATTAGTGCTTTTATAAGATTATGTTACAGTAGATATCACTTAGGACTACGAATACCCTATAACAACCAGATATTCTTGACAATACAAATGCTTAATTTAATCGGTAAGTTTCTTTGGACTTAGAGCTTAGGATGAATGATTGAAGGTTTCCTCTCTAAGGACTTAGGAGAAAATACCCTTAAGAACCGATAATTGATTATTTAAAATAAGTTGTTGCAATATTAATTCATAGTTGTTGCGGGAATAATTCACACACCTACCCTAGCATGTTACTCATATTTGTTAAAACCACTTAGTCAATTTTCTTACTTTATTCACAGTTATTATTATCTACTCGTAATTCAAACCAAAACGCTATTTTTTGTTTAATTGAATATAATTTAAACTCGATATTTTCACGCAAATCTTAAGATCGATATTCAGAGAACTTTCCTCATTATTACTATAGAGGAAAAATAGTACACTTGCTATTTTTTCGATCAAGTTTTTGGAGTTGTTGTCGGGGACTGCAAAAATATAGAGTTCTAGTTTTAGTTCAATTAAAATTTTGTTGCTCGTCAACTAAAATTTTCTTTGCAGTTTTATTGTTATTATTTGTGTTCTGTCACTACTAATCCGCGTCTGATATTTTTATGAGAGGAGAACCCTCAGCTAATTTTCCTTTTGATGCCGAAATCAAAAGAACTTTGCGCGCGAGACTCAGACCAGCTAGATTAGCAAGACTAGACTCCAAAGAAGAGAAAATCTCAGTTCATTCAGATTCAGAGTCAAAATAAGAAGAAGAAACTATTGCTAAAGATCCCCAGAGAGGCTCCTTGGTGAATATGGTATGACAAATGCATTGGGTGATAAGTTAACAATTGTGAACCAACCGGTGAATGTGCCAAATTTTCAACTGCATCCAAGAAAAATCACTCAACTTAAGAGAAGATATTTCACTGGTAAGGTCAATGAAGATTCTAATAAATACTTGCAGAGGTTCCTAACCATGAGTACCACTTTGAAGATAAACGAGTATACATATGAAGCAAAGAAATTAAAAATGTTTCCGTTTACCTTATTTGAAGATGTCGAAGAGTGGTTTTATTCTCTTCTTGCTGGAAGTATTACTTTCTGGGAAGAGATGGGAAAATATTTCTTGAATGAGTACTTTCTGGCATCAGTGTTCTTGATAAAGATATATGACATCCTCAACTTCAAGCAGAAAGAGGGTGAGTCATTGGGAGATGCTTACAAAAGATTTAAAAGACTCCTATTGGCTTGTCCTACTTATAATATGGATCAAACTAAACAAATTTATATGTTTGTGAATGGTCTAAGAATTAAGACTAAACAGCCGATGGCTCAACTAATTTTTCAACAGCCACCGGTATCAAAAAGATAATTGAAGCAATAACGACTAATGAACATTTAGAGTTGTATGATAGTTGTGCAAGCAAGTCTGAAGGAGTTATTGATATGAAGTTGGAAACAAAAAAAATAAGGATAGAAGACACATTTGTTGATGAAGTAGAAAATAAATTGAACATAATGAATATAGGCATACAACAGGTTGCCCAAGTTCAACTTGTTCAAAATGTGAGTTGTGAAATTTATAGTGGACTGATGACACCAAAACATATCATATATTTAGATCGATTTAGGTAGGTTTTATTATCACTTTATTTCCATTTCTAGTATTATGTTGGTATTTTTCCTTTGTTTCCGGAAATTAATTAATCATGAGCTGTGTGCGAAGAAACGAAGCAAAATGGACGAAAAACGAAGATCTGAAGCAAGTTTGCACCTATGGATAACCCCATGGCGTTCGTCCTAGGGCTGCCATGGCTAGTCCACACACTCACAAGTGGGATGACCAAGTCACGCCCACATTGTGATCATGGAGGGTTCCAAGAGGGTGTGGCGGTGGCCACCCTTGCAAAGCCTAAACGGTTGGAAACAAGCGATGCTTAGTCCCCAAGTCTCCCTAAGTCGCCCCTACAGTTTCTACATGATGTGGAACTTCTTCTTGATGGTTTTACGGGTTTCGGAATCCTATAAATACCCCATTCACTGCACCATTTCATTACATCCAAGCTTATGCATGCTTAAGCCATATACTGTCAATTTATAAAGCAATAATCTCTTCACATCGGAGGATTATTGCACTGTCGATTGAGTTTGTAGCAAGTTTGGAGAACTCTTTTACAAGTTTTATTTCAAGCCCTTTATTTTTTCCGTTTACATTCTGTCAAGATTTACTTCCAGTTATTGCAGTGTATCAGATTCAAGACTCTATTTGGAGCAGGTTTTTAATTCATTCAACATTTTACTATATTCGTCTTGCCTTTACTTTCCTGCCTTATTTACTTGCATTTATTATCTTCATCTATTTACTCGTCACTATGTTTACCTTTGCACTTAAAACCGTTTATATTTTGTTTTCTCTAAACATGTCCGGCTAATTTATTAAGTGTTGAGATATGAGGATTGTTGATCGGGACTTTATAAGTCTGTCGGGATACTAACTGCAAGTATACAGTTCAGTCATTCTAGTTTTAAAAGATTATCGAACCCACAGAGACTGAGGATCAATCGCATACAATCTAATGCTACAGTTTGTCTAACTAAGCGATGAATATTCGATTTTTGGGGGAAACAGTTTAATTAAAATTAATAGTACTAATTATACCGGTATGTGATAATCGGACTTAGGGAATTCGGTGAATCTCTTGGCCTATAAAGTATTTCGGTAAAAGCTAATTGTTTAAAAACCTGAGACATACACTCTCGTGTTTATGAAATAAGTCCTGCTACTAAACCTAGTGGATGCACTTTAAATTTAATAACACTTTTTGAAAACAATTTGAATTTAATTAATTTATTAAAACACTCTCGCGTATTTAAAAATCAATGCTTTGTTACCACTATCTGGGATGAACCCCAGCTCTCGCATGCAGGTTCTTGCCTTAATTAATTTCCCACTCTCGTGGCAAAATCGTGTTAATTAACCTCTCACTCTCGTGACAAGGATAGTTAAATTAATCTTGGAAATTGGAAACCAGAAATTGTTTTATAAATATTTTTGGCCAAGGTATCATTGAATTCTTTCAGTTCTTACGGTCACATACCGGTATTAATAATTTAGCCGGACATAATTAACTTAACAGTGATACAGTTCAAAATATAATTCATGGCAATAATTGGCATATTATAAAAACTGAATGAATAATAATTGCAATATAAAAAACCTGGAATCAAAGTTGCTATGGTAATCTTGAGGTATTACAGTATCCAATCTTCGAGCTTGACTTGCAGTAAATGATTTGTGTTAATTCTTGAAAGAAGAATTAACACTTAAAACTAGAAACTAAGGCTTTGAATGAAAATTACAAGAAAATGAAAACAGAATTCCAAAACAAGCAAATTGGAAAATAACTGTAAAATAAAATAATATTTGCTCTGAGTAAATTTCTTCGACCCTTGAACTGTGTACTGGTACACATATATATAGCATAGGAAAAATCAGCAGTTTTTGAATTCTTGATGAAGTCTTCCGTGGAGAAAATACAGGAGCACTAATAGTGGTGGCAAGAAAATAGGGGACTCAGTAGAAAAAGGGAGAACGAGTCTGCCCTTCACGCCCACGTCTCAATCCATGCATAACGTCCACCTTCACGCGCATGACGGTCGTCACAGGTGGGTGACGGTCGTTACGCGCTGAAGTAGTGCCTTATGCTCGTCAGTGGTGTGTGACGAGCGTTTCCTTATGTTAGGGGGTGTTACGCCCGTCACAGGGACGTAACGACCGTCACTGTTCCAGAAGTCCAAACTTTGTATTTTTTTATTCTTTTTCTCTTTGTTTATCGTCTAGCCTTCTTCATGTTGTCCTTTTCCATCGGTTTGAGTCGACAAGTGTTATACCTGCAAAAAGACAAATAATCTCGGAATAATCGGGGGTTAGACGACTTAATGAAATATAAAATCGGTAAAAAGCATGGTAATTATACGATATGTTTTCTCGTTATCAAATTCCCCCATACTTAAACCTTTGCTTGTCCTTAAGGAAATAGTCATTCGAAAGGTCGGACAAGTTTTCGTCAAGCGCATAAGCATAACATACCTTGGATTTTTAAAGTGGTTTCGGGAAATCCTCGTTGGTTCGGCCAATACTTGAGTAAAACACTAAAGATACGCTAATGACGCAAGCAATAAGCTTACCCGTAGACTTCCATTTTAAACGAGCTATCCAACAGTTTCGTTATAACTCTGCCCGGAGTTCCTCGTATGTATTTCACCCGGTTTCGTTCTGGCGCAATCACATTAAGCCCTTTGCCTTAGCACGCACGTAGTGGAGTAACCGGTTAGTGACTTTGATCCTTTAGCACGAGGTCTGGTACATGAATGTGGAAACCCTACATATGTTATCCAAATTGGAGGTTGTGGGGGATCGGGTCGTAGCACGCCCTACCGAGTTCAGAACCAGATACCTCTGAACCAACCAACACTGGATTCCTTCATTATTTGCTCAGCTCTTATATGTGCCCGTATATTTTGGTACACAAATTTTCTTTTCTTTTAGCAGCGAGATAGGAAGGATATTTTTAGAATCAGGCATCAAACACTTATATTCATCGATTCTCCATGTGGTTTGTGTCAAGACGGTGCTGACTGCTAGCATAAACTACTAAGGGTTACTTCTAGAACTTGAAACTCCAGATATCGGTATAAGGGTTATTGAAACGGATAGCGTAAGTAGGAAGTCTACGGTGTCAGAACCGTATCGATCTTGTCATGTCGTTTTCGGCTTCCTCAACTGGGATTTCGTTAAAATAGGTATGTCGGGCTAATGCGAAAATGGAAATTTTTCGGTATGGCAAAATAAAGCGAAGAATTTGAATCGAGACATATCGTAAGAATTTACTAGTTTTATAAAAGATTGAAAGGTACCTCTCCCACACAAAATCCGACATTGTCCTCAATGTTGCGGTATATATGCGGGGAAGTACAATTACAAAAACAAAAGGAAAAGAAAAGAAACAGAAAAATAACAAATTACATAGAAATTAAATAAAAACAAACTACTGGTGACCACGTCCTCTGCTCCTGGTGCGAGAGCGTCTGGTAGGAGTGGCTTCAGTGTCGGTGTCTTGGAAGCCAAAGGTGTTCATATCTATCCTCAAGGCGTTAAGCTCTGACAGGGCCTCATCTAACCTCTCATTCATGTTATGCTGCCCAGTCAAGATCTGAGCGTTTTGGGCGTACAGAGACTCAAATTGCTCAGCTTGCCTCCTTTCAAGCGCCGCATTCATTTGGTTTTGCATGTGGAGGGCGCGGAGGATGTCTTCAAGATTGATAGGAGGGGGTGCAGATGAGGATCCTGGAATGTCGTGGACAGGAGGAGCACTATCCAACTCTTCTTGTATATCGTCTGCGGCGGCTGCAGGTTGGTCTTCGTGGGCAGGTGCAGGCTCTGCGGGAACTTCAGGGTCGAACAACCAGTTTTCTCGGTTACTTGGGTCGATTCGGTCCCTGTTCGGCAAAATGATATTCTGATAGACAGTATTCCTGATTACGGGGTGGAATCTGCCGTCTTCCCGCTCGTAGATGAGGTGTGCGGCTTTGCAGTGATCCAAGGTTAGCAGAGCCGGTGCCATAGAAGGCAAGGTTGCGAGAGCAGCACCGTAATTTAGACCAATGGCAATTGAAGTAACCAGCCCTCTGAAATAGAAAGGTTTTCCACCTCTAGCACAAATAGAGTGGATGTGAGCAAGTAGGAACGGGGCGGCATTTATCTTTTGCCCAGTGAACACGCAATGTAAAAAGAAGAGCTCTTTGGAGTTGAGCTTATGGTTGCTGTCGCGGGCGAAGATCGTGTTACTAAGGATGCGATGGAAGTAGCAGATGGCCGGATTGTGAATGTGGGTGGCTTTGAGGTGGTCGTAGGATCTGGCACGGATGTTCGTTAAACTGTGCCATAAGTTGAAAGCCTCCTCACTGAAACTATCCGGTACCCAAAAATGAGCACCTTTGTCTGAACAAAATCCTAGAAGCCTCGCGATGTCGGATTGAGGCAACTCGTGCTCAACGCCAAACATGCGAAATTTTTCCAGGCCTGACAGTTGGTTTGTGACACTCGGCGGAGTGAGGTAAACAAACGAACTCAAGAACTCAAGAGTAAGAGTTTCATAGATTGGTCTTGGTTCGCGGCAGAGGTTCCACAAATCCACGCTTTGCAATAATCGGCGGACACTGTCGAGTAGTCCCAAACTCCTTAGGCAGTCGATGTCAACGTACCTTGTGGGTTGGAGACCTCGACGTTGAAATTTCTGAAACTTTGCTCGTTGATTCTCCCCTGGTTCGCCGATTCTAAAATTGATGGCTTGAGCGTGTGGGTTGTTTGCCATGGTGGAGGTAGGATTTGATTTGGGAATGTGAGAATGGGAGATTGTAAGGATGGTAATTTGGTGTTGGGAGTTTAGAAATTAGAAGAAAAAATGGAGTGAATGGGTGGTTTTTTCGTGTTATGTGGTGACAATGGAGGAAGGAAGTGGGTTTATGAAGGGGAAAGTTGGGACGGTTCCCTGCAATAGCCGTTGTGGTCTCTGTTTGCGTGACGGTCTTCACAAGGGTGTGATGCTCGTCATGAGGTAAAGAGGCGCGTTACGCTCGTCACAAGGGTGTGACGGTCGTAACGCAGGCAGCGTCATAAATAAGATGAACGTTACAGGACCGTTGGGGAGTTGATGTGATTATTATTTTCTTGGTAATTGGTTTTTGAAGAATTTATATATATATATATATATATATATATATATATTTTTTTTTTTGGTTTGTTTGAAATATTTTAATTAATTATTTTAATTAATTAGAGTTTTAAATATAAAGGTGATATAATAATTAAATTTTTGTAATACTAGTTACCAGTATATAACGAAATAGAAACATTGCGTATAAACATAGACAGTAAATAAAACAGTAAACTGGGAATGAAAAGAAATGAAAATTAAAATAAACTTTAATTGAATAAATTCATGACAAATTGTTTCAAAGTAACTAAAAATAAAAAAAATGATAATGTTGAAATAATAACTAAAAATCCCTCCCACACTGAAACTTAACAGTGTTCTCACTGTACGTAAAAATGCAAGAGAGAAGGAAATGAATAACAATGGCAACTCTAGCCACGGGGAGGCGGAAACATATGCTGATGCATGTAGTCCAACTGATCAGTCACCAAGTCCATGAAGGTTATGAAGTCCACCCTGAGAGAAGTCAGCTCGCCCCGCATGTCCGTAATTGCCTCATGTAGGGAGTCCAGGGTAACAACAAGTGGAGGTGGAGTAGTCTCAGGAGCCTGGGTCGCGGTCTCAGCGGAAGTAGCCTGCTGTTCCCAAGGATCAGGGAACTCATGGTATCCTGGCGGTGTAGCAGGATCTTCTTCAGCATTAGTAGTGTTTGGAACCTCATAAATGTCAATTGTAGATGGTGAGGAGGGTGGTGAAGCAGGATGGTGAAGGTCAAACAGCCAGTTATCTCGGTTGTGCACACTGGTGATTGGGTCTGGAAGCTTAAAATGGTGGACGATCTGATGATTAACTAGCAGGTCAAATTGATCTGGTCCAAGGTTTCCGATCATGCTAGTGTTGAAACAAAATGCAATGTCCATCGGCTTTATTCCATAAAGCGGAGCAGAACCGAGCATAGGCTGGCGGAGTCCAATTGCATTAGACAGCATGGTAACTAACCCACCCAACAAGATCGGTGCATTTGGAGGCTGGATGATCCGCTCCATATTAGCGAGCATATAAGCTGCACCGTTCACCGGACGGTTCTGGGATGCACAATACATAATAAACAGCTCATCGCGGGATACAGACGTGACATTTTGCTGTTTTCCAAAGATAGTGTGGGCTATGATCTTGTGGAAATACCTGATAGCCGGGTTATGAATGCATTCAGAGTACAGATCTGACGGCTCAGGATGGTTAATACCAGCAATGCTTCCCCATAAATAGTCAAGCTCAGATTCAGGCAAAAGTTTCTCCTGTGTCATACTGATAACATCGGGTCCAAAAGGGAACCCAAGAAGCTGGCTAAACTCTCGCAGGTTATAAGTGTAATCCATGTTAAACATTCTGAGTGTGATCAACCCACGGTTGAATCCCATCCCATGATTTGGAATGAAACTCAGGGTGCTTAGGAACTCAAGAGCCAGCCTTTTGTATGTACAGAACCGTCTACGGATAGGAGAAGTGTCCCAACCAATCTGATGCAGCAAGTACATGACACTCTCACGAATGCCAAGGGCAGCCATATCATGATCATCTGCGTAGATAGTAGGATACATCTCCCGTTCACCCAGGTCTGCAAACCGTCTTCTCTGGTGTCGGCTTCGCAATTTAACATTCATGAAGTTTGCACAATCCATAGCGTGAGATATGAAAGTAAAAGAAATACCCCCCTGAAAATATTTGATAAATGTTTGAAAGAAAAGGAAATTAAGTAAGTATTTTCGGGTTAGGAAATTGCCAAAGTTAAATTAAAAAGAAAAAGAAATATGAAAGGGAGAAATAAAAACAGAAGAAAAATAGAAAGGAGTAAGAGATGCATTCATGAAAATGTTTTAAAGGTTAAGAAAAAGAAAAGAAAAATAAAAGCATGTTAAAGCAGAAAAAATAATTAAAGTAAAAGCATGGGTTGCCTCCCACGAAGCGCCTTTATTTTATGTCGACGGCTCGACAGTAAATACCTATTCAGTTAGGTAGCGGGGTAGACGGCTCACTTAACTGAAGATAAGCCGAGAAGTCGATATTTCCGACGTTAAAATAGTGCTTTAAGCGCTGGCCATTAACTATGAATGGTTCGATAGAACTACCTTTAATTTCTATCGCGCCACTTGGGAAAACTTTGTTAATTTCAAACGGTCCGGACCATCTGGAACGTAATTTTCCTGGGAAAAGTTTCAGTCTAGAGTTGAATAGGAGTACGATGTCTCCTTCCTTAAAGTCTTTCCGCGAGATACGCTTATCGTGCCATTTTTTTGTTCGTTCTTTATAGATTTTAGCATTTTCATAAGCGTCTAAACGCAATTCTTCTAGTTCATGGATATCTAACACTCGTTTCTCGCCAGCACTCTTATAGTTTAAGTTAAGGGTTTTTATGGCCCAATAAGCTTTATGTTCTAATTCTACTGGCAAATGACAAGATTTTCCATAAACTAACTTGAACGGTGTTGTTCCGATAGGAGTTTTGAAAGCTGTTCGATATGCCCAAAGAGCATCGTTCAGCTTGGAGGACCAGTCTTTTCTGGATGTGGCTACGGTTTTCTCAAGTATTTGTTTGATCTCCCTATTTGACACTTCCACTTGTCCACTTGTTTGAGGATGGTATGGTGTGGCTATGCGATGTTTAACGCCATATTTGGAAAGTAACCTTTCGAAGATTCTATAGATAAAATGGGAGCCACCATCGCTGATCACTAGTCTTGGTACACCGAATCGTGGGAAGATAATATTCTTGAATAGTTTTAGTACCACACGTGTATCGTTTGTGGGTACGGCGATGGCTTCAATCCATTTTGATACATAGTCGACGGCTACCAAAATATATTTATTTCCAAAAGATGCGGGGAAAGGTCCCATGAAATCAATTCCCCACACATCGAAAACTTCTACTTCGAGGATTCCTTTTTGCGGCATTTCGTCACGTCTAGATATATTTCCTGTGCGTTGACATCTATCGCAGTTCATAATTGCTACGTGGACGTCTTTCCATATGGTAGGCCAAAAGAAGCCAGCTTGAAGTATTTTTGCACAGGTTTTCGATGTACTAGCGTGTCCACCATAAGGGGCGGAATGGCAATGGGAAATGACGTCGTTTATTTCATCATTGGGAACGCAGCGACGGTAGATACCATCGGCGCCTATTTTAAAGAGTAATGGTTCATCCCAAAAGTAGTGTTTAAGGTCATGGAAAAATTTCTTCCGCTGTTGGTACGTCATATCAGGTGGTAAAACACCGGCAGCTAAATAGTTGACGAAGTCAGCGTACCATGGTAATGTGGTATTAGTACAAATTGATTTTACTACCGCAGTTGTGAAAGTTTCATTGTGTGGATCTAAAATGTCGGTAGGGTTTGTCGCTAGCTTGGAAATGAGGCGTTCATAAGGGTAATCTTCGTTTATGGGAACACTCTCGGTTTGGATTCCATCTAATCTCGATAAATGGTCAGCTACCACGTTTTCAGTTCCTCTTTTATCTTTTATTTCTAAGTCAAACTCTTGTAGGAGTAAGATCCATCTGAGTAATCGCGGTTTGGCGTCCTTCTTGCTTAGTAAGTATCAGGTCGCAGCATGATCCGTATAAATAATGATTTTAGCGCCTACTAAGTAGGAACGAAATTTTTCCAATGCGAATACCACAGCTAAGAGTTCTTTCTCTGTAGTGGTGTAATTCATTTGTGCGGGGTCGAGTGTTCTGCTTGCATAGTAGATAGCGTGAAGCTTCTTTTCTTTGCATTGTCCTAGGACTGCGCCTACAGCATAATCGCTTGCATCGCACATTATTTCAAATGGTAGGTTCCAATCAGGAGGTTGCGTAATAGGTGTCGATATTAAGGCCTCTTTTAGTGTCTCGAATGCGTTCAAGCACTTATCGTCGAAAATAAACTCAGCCTCTTTCATTAATAATTCAGTTAGTGGCTTGGTGATTTTAGAGAAATCTTTTATAAAACGTCGGTAAAAACCCGCGTGTCCTAGAAAACTTCGTATTTCTCTAACTATTTTGGGTGGTTGAAGGTTTTTGATAATTTCGATCTTTGCTTTGTCGACTTCAATCCCTCTGTTTGATACAATGTGACCCAACACAATTCCTTGTCTTACCATGAAGTGACATTTTTCCCAATTGAGCACTAGGTTGACATTAACACAGCGTTTCAGTACTAATTCAAGATTTGTTAAACATCCGTCGAAACTCTCTCCACAGACAGAGAAATCGTCCATGAATACTTCCATGATTACGTCTAAGAAATCTGCGAAGATCGCCATCATGCATCGTTGGAAAGTTGCAGGTGCATTACATAGTCCAAATGGCATTCTCCGGTATACAAAGGTACCATAGGGACATGTGAACGTAGTTTTCTCTTGATCGTCAGGATGAATGGGAATTTGAAAGAATCCTGAGTATCCATCAAGATAGCAGAAATGGGAATGTTTGGCTAAACGCTCGAGCATTTGATCAATGAATGGTAATAGGAAATGGTCTTTGCGCGTAGCTTTGTTTAGTTTTCTATAATCGATACACATTCTCCATCCTGTTTGCGTACGTTGTGCTACCGATTTGCCTTTTGTATTCGTTATAACTGTAACACCTCCTTTCTTAGGCACCACGTGAACTGGACTGACCCAGTTGCTATCTGATATTGGGTAGATGATTCCTGCCTCTAGAAGTTTTTGCACTTCTTTCTTAACAACTTCACTTAGGATAGGATTTATTCGTCTTTGATATTCTCTAGAAGTCTTGCAGTCCTCCTCCAGCATAATGCGGTGCATACAGAGAGAAGGGCTTATTCCTTTGAGGTCTGAGATATTATAGCCTAACGCGGTTGGATATTTCCTTAACACACTAAGAAGTTTTTCGGTTTCGATCTCTCCTAATTTGGCATTGACTATAACTGGTCGTTCGAGTTCTTTATCTAAGAATTCGTACCTAAGATCCTCAGGTAATGTTTTAAGTTCTATATCGGGTTTCTTATTAGTTGAGTCAGGATCGGGTGTTAAGGCTAAACATTTGCTTAGGTTGGCATCTAAGTGTTCCTGTTTCCAGTCTTCGTTCTTTAGGATAGTCGGTGTCTGAATTTTCAGCATCTCAGAGTAGGTGTCCTCTTGGCATTCAAGTTCTTTGACACATTCATCGATAATGTCTAGGAGACAACATGAGTCATCTATAGCAGGGGCTTTAAAGAACTGGGAAAGAATGAATTCTACTTTTTCTTCTCCTACCTCGAAGGTAAGTTTCCCTTTCTTAACGTCAATGATGGCTCCTGCAGTAGCTAAAAATGGTCTTCCTAGTATGATGGGAATGTTTGAATCTTCCTTGATGTCCATTATTATAAAGTCAGTCGGTATGTAAAATTGTCCTATTCGGACAGGAATGTTCTCTAGCATACCAACAGGAAATTTAACTGATCTGTCTGCTAGTTGTAGGGACATCTTGGTAGGTCTCATGTCGCCTAATTTGAGCTTCTCGCAAATAGATAAGGGCATTAGACTGACACTGGCTCCTAAATTGCATAGAGCTTTGTCTATGACAGATTTTCCAATTACACATGGTATGGAGAAACTACCAGGATCTTTTAGCTTTGGAGGCATGTTATTTTGAACTATGGCGCTACATTCGGCAGTTAGCATAACGGTTTTGTTTTTAACTATTTTTTTCTTATTAGCCAATATTTCTTTTAGGAATTTAGCATATGACGGCATTTGGGTTATAGCTTCTGTAAACGGAATAGTGACGTTTAGTTGTTTCAGAAGTTCTACAAATTTCTTGAATTGTCCCTCGTTCTTGGATTTTGCAAGTCTTTGAGGGTATGGAATTGGTGGTTTGTATGGTGGTTGAGGCACATAAGGTTTTTCTGAGGCCTCTCTGTTCTCATTCGCGACTTCCTCTACATTTTCAGATTGATCTTTCGACTTCTCTATTTCTTTTTCGGGCTTTTGATACATGGTCGGGTTTTGGAGTCTAGGATCTACCGGTCCGTCAAGGGTTATCCCACTTCGTAATGTAATAGCATTTGCATGTCCTTTAGGATTGGGCTGTGGCTGTCCAGGAAATGTACCAGCAGGTGTGGCAGAACTAGCTTGGTGTTGTGCTACTTGGGAGATTTGGGTTTCCAACATTTTGTTGTGAGTAGCTAGGGCATCTACCTTGTTTGCTAATAGCTTCAATTGTTCACCGGTGTGAACGTTTTGATTGAGGAATTCTTTTTTTTGTTGGGCTTGATTAGCGATAAAATTTTCCATTAGGATTTCAAGGTTAGATTTCTTAGGAATGTTAGGAACATTACCAGCGGGTTTTTGATAACCTGGAGGTACAGCAGGTGCTTGGCCAGGTGCATATAAAGCGTTATTGCTCTTGTACGAGAAGTTAGGATGGTTCTTCCAACCAGGATTATAGGTATTGGCATAAGGATTTCCTTGAGCGTAATTTACCTGATCAGCTGTTATTCCTGCTAAGATTTGACATTCGGTTCCAACATGACCAGGTACTCCATAAACTTCGCAGCTTGGGGTAACTGCAGCTACGGTAGCTGCAGGAGGTAAGGTCAAGCTTTCTATTTTTTGGGTAAGAGCATCTACCTTAGCATTAACTTTATCTAGGCTACTAATCTCGTACATCCCGCCTTTGGTTTGAGTCTTCTCCATAGATGTTCTTTCTCCTCCCCACTGATAGTGGTTTTGAGCCATGTTTTCAATGAGTTGGTTAGCTTCATCATAAGGCTTATCCATCAGTGTACCACCTGCGGCGGCATCTATAGATAGTCTTGTGTTGTACAAGAGTCCATTATAAAACATGTGGATTATCAGCCATTTTTCTAGTCCGTGATGTGGGCACATTCGCATCATATCTTTGTAGCGCTCCCATGCATTGAATAGTGATTCAGTATCCTTCTGCCTAAATCCGTTGATTTGGGCTCTTAGTGCAGCGGTCTTGCTTGGGGGAAAGTATCGTGCTAAGAATACGATCTTCAGTCCTTCCCACCTAGTGACAGAATTTGATGGAAAGGATTGCAACCAAGCCCAAGCTCTATCTCTTAGTGAGAAAGGGAAAAGACGCAATCTTATCGCATCTTTACTAACACCATTTGCTATAACTGTGTCGGCAAATTGAACGAATTTTGTAAGATGTTCATTCGGATCCTCAGAAGGATCTCCAGAGAATTGGCGTTGTTGGATAGCTGATATCAATGAAGGCTTTAACTCGAAATCGTTTCGGTTTATTGCTGGAGCAACAATGCTGTTATGGGGCTCTTGTTGTGATGGAGCTGCGTACTCCTTCAGTGGACGGGTCCTTTGTTCTTCGGCCATGTCTAATTCTGGATTGGTTTCGGTTTCAGAGGAAGAATTAGAATCAGTTTCAGAATCAATCTTGATTTCTGGTTTGGGTAAAGGAATAGCGTGATTTAAACAGTAATCCCTGACTGCACGTCTTACGGAAAGAATGCGTTCAGGTTTGTCTGTCGATTTGTCAAGTGGTTCGCCTTGTGAGCGAGTCCTTGGCATACAAATCGAAAAAGGTATTTGTTGCTTAGTCTAAACGCGCAACAGAAGAATCGTAATTAATTGACTACCAGTCCCCGGCAACGGCGCCAAAAACTTGATCGGGACTTTATAAGTCTGTCGGGATACTAACTGCAAGTATACAGTTCAGTCATTCTAGTTTTAAAAGATTATCGAACCCACAGAGACTGAGGATCAATCGCATACGATCTAATGCTACAGTTTGTCTAACTAAGCGATGAATATTCGATTTTTGGGGGAAACAGTTTAATTAAAAGTAATAGTACTAATTATACCGGTATGTGATAATCGGACTTAGGGAATTCGATGAATCGCTTGGCCTATAAAGTATTTTGGTAAAAGCTAATTGTTTAAAAACCTGAGACATACACTCTCATGTTTATGAAATAAGTCATGCTACTAAACCTAGTGGATGCACTTTAAATTTAATAACACTTTTTGAAAACAATTTGAATTTAATTAATTTATTAAAACACTCTCGTGTATTTAAAAATCAATGCTTCGTTACCACTATCTGGGTTGAACCCCAACTCTCGCATGAAGGTTCTTGCCTTAATTAATTTCCCACTCTCGTGGCAAAATCGTGTTAATTAACCTCTCACTCTCGTGACAAGGATAGTTAAATTAATCTTGGAAATTGGAAACCAGAAATTGTTTTATAAATATTTTTGGCCAACGTATCATTGAATTCTTCCAGTTCTTACGGTCACATACCGGTATTAATAATTTATCCGTACATAATTAACTTAACAGTGATACAGTTCAAAATATAATTCATGGCAATAATTGGCATATTATAAA
This sequence comes from Vicia faba, assembly GCA_948472305.1. Lineage (NCBI taxonomy): Eukaryota > Viridiplantae > Streptophyta > Magnoliopsida > Fabales > Fabaceae > Vicia > Vicia faba. Next base: position 1,065,923,592 of record OX451741.1, on the reverse strand, counting down.
AACTGAATGAATAATAATTGCAATATAAAAAACCTGGAATCAAAGTTGCTATGGTAATCTTGAGGTATTACAGTATCCAATCTTCGAGCTTGACTTGCAGTAAATGATTCGTGTTAATTCTTGAAAGAAGAATTAACACTTAAAACTAGAAACTAAGGCTTTGAATGAAAATTACAAGAAAATGAATACAGAATTCCAAAACAAGCAAATTGGAAAATAACTGTAAAATAAAATAATATTTGCTCTGAGTAAATTTCTTCGACCCTTGAACTGTGTACTGGTACACATATATATAGCATAGGAAAAATCAGAAGTTTTTGAATTCTTAATGAAGTCTTCCGTGGAGAAAATACAGGAGCACTAATAGTGGTGGCAAGAAAATAGGGGACTCAGTAGAAAAAGGGAGAACGAGTCTGCCCTTCATGCCCACGTCTCAATCCATGCATAACGTCCACCTTCATGCGCGTGACGGTCGTCACAGGTGGGTGACGGTCGTCACGCGCTGAAGTAGTGCCTTACGCTCGTCAGTGGTGTGTGACGAGCGTTTCCTTATGTTGGGGGGTGTTACACCCGTCACAGGGACGTGACGACCATCACTGTTCCAGAAGTCCAAACTTTGTATTTTTTTATTCTTTTTCTCTTTGTTTATCGTATAGCCTTCTTCATGTTGTCCTTTTCCATCGGTTTGAGTCGACAAGTGTTATACCTGCAAAAAGACAAATAATCTCGGAATAATCGGGGGTTAGACGACTTAATGAAATATAAAATCGGTAAAAAGCATGGTAATTATACGATATGTTTTCTCGTTATCAATTGTCAATAGGCGATGCTCTACATGTTGCCTCTTTATGATCACTTTTGTGGGCTGTTTTTAATTTAAACACAATTTTTTTAAACTTATTTTGAATGTGCTTACACAGAAGTGAAGCAGTGAAAATGTTGGGTAAGATCAAAAGTCATCCGACACTAAAGACTAAAATTGGTTTGTTTTTTCTTAACGAATACCGTAAAAGCACTTTGTTAGTTAATTAGGAAGATTTTATATTTCTAGAAGAAGGTTTTAAAACTATTTGCAGACGCGTTTGCAAGTTTAGGATCTAGTTTCCTGAGTGAAAGCCATGAGCTCTTTTAAGTCAAAATTTCCAATCAAAATTACTTTTCGACTTAGTTAAGAGTTTAATTTCTTAAAAATAGGTTTACTACTTTAACACGATAAGCACCTTTCATAAGTGACAGTGGCAAACATAAATTAGGGAGTAAACTTGGTTCTGACTATGCGACATCGACAATTCCCGTTAAATTGATTCTTTTCAAAGTAGGAAATATTGCCCCGTAAGTAATATTAGTAGAGACAGTCAAAGTATTGTTGATTGATGTGAATTACATTTCAACACTATTATTCATCTGTTTTTATCAAAAGTTTATTTATTTTGTTCCTTTTCCATTATTATTATTAATCGCCTTAGATAAATAACGTAACAACTAGAAACAATAGACTTGACTATTGGTCTCTGTGGATCGACATATTTTTAAAACTACAAGATAGGTTGTACACTTGCAATTATATTTTACACTCACATAAATACCCAATCAAGTTTTTGGCGCCATTGCCGGGGACCAATTTCGTCAAAATATTGTTACCTCGTTGTTACATCGTCTAGACTAAGGCACTCTTTTCGGTAGATGCGAAGAACTTGCAGTACCGGAACTTTGGTAGAGCCAATTGTTGAACCTGAAAGATACGCAAGAGAAAGACTTAAACATTTGCTCTAACGAATTCATGGAAGAATGGATGAAGAACAAGACATTAAGCCTCTTAAGGATTTTGCTTTACCCTCTAACGAAGAACCTCATTCGAGTATTCTTAATTCTGCAATTGCGACTCATAGTTTTAAATTGAAACACGTTTTGTTGCAAATCGTGCAACAAAACTAATTTGTCGGCCTCCCGATGGAGAAACTTAACCAACATTTGGAAATACTCATCCAACTAGCCGACACATTTAAAACTAATGGTGTCACCCCTGAGACTATAAGTTTACATTTATTCCCTTTCTCTCTCAGAGATAGAGCAAAATCATGGCTAGATTAATTCCCAGCAAATTCTATCACCACTTGGAAACCTCAAGAAAGTTTCCCTTGCTAGATACTTTCCACCAAGTAAAATTGTTGTCTTAAGAAACCAAATAATTAGATTTAATCAACAAGACGGTGAATCTCTTTTCGACACTTGGGAGAGATACAAAGATCTATTAAGAGCATGTTCACACAATGTATTAGAACAATGGTTGATCATTCATACCTTCTATAACGGTCTTCTCTATAACACAATAATGACCATCGATGTTGTCGTCGGTGGTGCATTGATGATAAAACCATACCCTGAAGCCTATGCTCTCATAGAATATATGGACTAAATCCATTATTAATGGGGAACTGAAAGGATACCTATAGAGAAGAAAGAAACAAAATGAGGTATATACAAAGTTAATAGCCCCAACCATATGAATGCCAAAATAGATGCTTTAGCATAAAAGGTCAAAAACTTTGTTGTCAACCTTACAGCTACCATAGCTATAATCCAGTCCGGATGTGAAATATTTGGAACTCAAGGCCATATAACTGCTGAATGCAACCTTATAGCTGAATCTTTCCCCAACCAGGTAAACTATGCCCAAGGAAATCCTTATTCAAACACATATAACCCTGGATGGAGGAATCACCCAAATTTCTCTTACAAAAACAATAACACCATATGGAACCCCTTACCTCAGAGATCTCAAGGTTTCCAAACGTAAAAACCTTCACAGCCAATGCAAATGCTCCCTCAGAAATCAAACCTATAGAAAATGATGGAAAGTTTCATCTCAACTCAAACTCAGTAGAACAAATAATTTATGAATCAAAACATTCATATAAATGAGTTGATTACACAATTAGATAACAAAGTTGATTTTATACTCACGCACAACAAGATGCTGGAAACCCAAATCTCTCAAGTAGAACAACAACAAGCTTCCCAGGCTATGCCAAGAGGATCATTCCATGGACAACCCCAACCTAACCCAAAAGGCCATGTTAATCTTATTTCACTGTGAAGCAGAACTACATATGATGGACCCGTAAACCCTAGGTTGAATGACAATCTAACAAAGATGCCTGAACCAAAAAAAGAAAATGTTGTGACTACACCTGAAAAGCCATCAGTAGAAGAATCGGTTGAACCTGAGAAGCAAGGAGAAGGAGAGGATAAGGAAAAAGAAACTAAGAAAGATAGTCAACCTTACATACGACCCTCCTTATAAACCATCAATTTTATACCTACAAAGGCTTAAACAAACCAAAATGGACAACCAATAAAAGAAGTTTATAAAGCTTATTGAAAAACTTCACGTTAAAATACCTTTCATCGAAGCTATCACCCAGATACCATCACATGCCAAATTCTTAAAAAAAATCTTGACAAACAAGAGTAGGCTTGATAACCCTAAACCTATGTTTTATACCCCAATTTTTACCCCTAAGATCTCTTATAATCTCATATCATCATAATACATCAAGATCACATATTAGGGTTGGTTCTCTCTTCTACTTCATCCTATCTTTAAGTTTGATCTTGAGGGATCACCAAGAACCTTGAATTGTGTATCTTGTACATATGCATCTTATGTTGTTTAACTATTAACCAACATTAAAATATGTATATATGTTTCTTTGGATGTTTATATTGTAGGTGATGACACAATTGCATCCATCTCACCATCTAACCTAGGGTTTTGAGGGATAGTCCTAAGTCAAATGGTTGTTTAATGAAGTCCAATAGTTTGAGCTTCAAGGATATTTTAATGACATCACAATTATTTGGTTTAAATAACTCTCTCAATTTCATTTAGGCCAAGCTTGTTTCAAAGATAATGGCATTCATCAAGAAGATTCATAGGTTCATATGTTTATTTCCATGCCTTCTTCAACAAGTTTCATTGAGACTTAAGCTCCATCTTTGAGTGTGCTTCAAGATAACATAATTTCAAAGTCTAATGTGATCCATCATGCTTTATTTTGCAAAGAAAGTTCAAAAGATTCAAGGTTGATTCAACAAGTTTGACCTAATTGAACAAGTACTTGATTCAGTGATCAGAAGTGCATAACTCTCTCAATTTTCAACATTTTGAGTTGGTTACTTTTTCTATGGTTTGTTATCATCATCTATAATAACTTCTTTTTACATGTAAAGATCCATTTATGCATTGAAAGTCATCAAAAATTAAAAGGGGTTACAAGTCATTTTGGCACCCTCGAAGTAAGGGGTTGGTTGACTTACAAAGACCATATCTTGCTCATTTTTTGAGATTTTAGGTTGATTCCAAAGCCATTATTCTATTTTAAGAGTCCTTAATAAATTCTCTTCAAGGATCTAAGACTAATTTTGAATGGAATATCACTAATGGTTGAAGAAGATTACAAGTCCTTTGAAAAGGCTATCAAACTCTCTTATGTGACTTCAAAGGATCATAACTTGGTCATATTTTATATCCTTGGGCTCATTCTTTTTTGACAATAAACTTGAGGATGTCTACTACAGTTTTGTTTCAAGGTGCAAGGCTTGAAAATATATGGAAAGTCTTTAAAGAATTGAAAAGATTATAGGTCATTTATAGATTTCTCCAAATTTGTTCATCATCTTCCAAAGCCCATAAATCTTTCAATTTTTATGATTTTTGAATGATATCAATTTCACAATTCAATTTGAAGAGTCTAATTCATTCCCTTTTCAAGGATCAAGATCAAATTTTGAATGCAAAGGCTTGTAAGTTTGCAATACATTATAGGTCATTTTGAAGCTCAACACTTAAAAATATTTCGAAGTACAAAAGTCAGATTATTTTTTACGATTTCAAATGGACATAACTTCCAGCTCAATCATCCAAATGATGTCTTTCTTGGCAGATTATGAAGAGGGTGATATGATCTTTCAAATGATTCAAGAATTATCCTATAATTCTTCCTGAATTGAGTGAACCACGGATTCAAAGTGGATACCTTAGAACTGGAGTTTCTGATGGAAGTCATAATGTAATTTCCATAATGTGCTTTCTTGTCACCAAATTTGTGCGCATTTTTTATTTAAACAGATTAACAAACTTGCTCAGACTTGTTTAAGCCTCAAAATGCAATAATTGGATGAGTTTTAGGTGGATTAGAGTCACAATTTTCTCACTTTTGGGCTCCATGTGATTTCCCTCCAAAGCTCACTATTTCTTCCAATTCTCATCACCATTCACTCTCCTATAAATAGAAGACCACTCTCCATTCATTTTGCAAGCTTTAGAGAGCCACAATCACTCTTCCAAGACCACTCTCATTTAATAATTTCAAGCCTTCTCACCTCAAATTCTTTTCTGATTCATCATTCTCCACAATTATACAAACTCTCCATCACTTAAACCAAGCAAATCGAGCCATATTTAGAGCTACAAAAGTTCAGTTTCATAGCCATTTTCTTGAGCTTCATTCAGGTAGAATTCTTAACAAATAGATCCAAACAAGTTACTAACCTGTAGTCCTTCTTCATCTGATCTCATACTTCTTTTAGTTTTTATTTTCGTTGAGATTTGATCATTTATTTATAAAATTAGTTTTGCAATTTTGCTCTGGTAATCTTCAAATCGAGTACGCCGTGTTTTACATAAATTTTTTGCGTGTGTAGGGTTAGAATCGTCTGGAAGAGACGAATCTAATGATACCACTATGAGTTTCTAATTTTTCCATTTGAAGAAACTCGTAGAAATCCTACACGCATGTGTCCGGAGGTTGAAGACAACCTACATGACGTTCTTCAACCAATGATCCTTGGACAATTGTTTTAATTCTATTGGCCTAATTTTAATTGATTTCGTGTGTTTCTCAGTAAGATCCATATCATGCACATCGCGTCGGGTCCTTTGGATCTTCTTACTAACACGTTTTGACATTGATCCAGTGGTCCACATTTTTTGGTTTTATTTTTATATTTTCTGATTTTATAAGGATCGAGTGTGTTATTCAATAAAGACCATAACATGCACAGCGCGTCAGATCTGTTGGATCTGCTTACTAACGCGTTTTGACATTGATCAAATGGTCCAGATCTTTTTGGTTTATTATTTTATTTTCTGATTTTTATTTTATTTGTTTTTAACTTAAAAAATTCATTAAAAAATCATTTCTACTTGAAAATTATGAAAAAATTACTAAAAATATTTCTAAATATTATTTTTCTGATTCTTTTTTTTCTTCATATTTTTATTTTATAATTTGCTATTTTTTTATGATTTTACTCTTTATTTGATTTGTTTTAATTGTTTAAAAATACTTTTTGACCTTTTAAAATTCTGAGAAAATTATGGAAGGATCCAGTAATAGTTTGACAAATATTGGTGACCTAATTTGTTATTCATTTTTGTTTTTACTATTTTTTTATGATTTTTGTTTCATTTTTATTATTTTTAATATTTTTTAAAAATAGTTTCTGACTTTTAAAAATTCTGAAATTTTTTGTCAACACTTTTTGACTCATGTTTGAACTCTGGTAATTTTTTGAGATTTTTATTTGATGTTTTGGTACACTTTGTTTTTTTTCATCATTTTTTTCATTTAATTAACCATTTAATTATTTTTTCTAGATTAATTTTAAATTATATTTTACTATTTTGTTATTGGTTCTTACATGGAGACACTTGAGTGGAACTTTGGGACAAGTTCATCAACCTCATTGGATCTTTGGTGTTGATAGAATAAAAACTAAATCAACCAAAATGGATGAATGATGTTGATGATATTTGAAACCCTAAATTCATCCAAGGCATTGGTTACACTGTGACTTCACTTTTTTTCTCTTCATCTCATCCCCTTACTTCTTTCCTATTTATTGGTTCTTAGTGGCCCAAACATGATGTTTGCAAGCCCAAGTACGATTAAGTGTTGAGCTGTGACCAATAATCTTGATGGCTCATTGTGCAGAGACTTTGATTCTATCAATTATCTAATGAGTCTTCATTAACTTTGACCTATGCTCAAGGCTCAAACCATCATGGATCATATCACTTTGAATCCTCCATTTTTCATCTTTTATTTGATTGATTCTTAGTGGTTCAAACCTTGTGTTTGTAAGCCCAAAGATGATTAAATATTGAGCTATGACCAATAACCTTGAAAGTTCATTATTAGGATGCTTTGATTCTATTAATCCTATAATGAGTCTTCATCAACTTTGACCTAGGCTCAATGTTCAAATCATCACGGATCACTCTTCTAAAACATTCAACTCTAAACTATTAATCACTAACTTCTAACCATTGACTATTAACCATCGACTTTACTTTATGATTTTACTTTATGCATTTATTTCATGTCTTTACTTTATGTCATTTAGCTTTATCATTTACATCTCATGCTATTTGCCTTTTGCTCACTTGAGCATTTACTTTCTGTCATTTTTATCTTTGCTCACTTGAGCTTTATTTTCTTTATTAAATACACTTAATAATCAACTTTAACATTAAAAGCTTTACAGCTACTTGAACTATTTGGTTACTATCCTTATCCTTGTGGAGTTGTGGATTCTTGAGATGTAGGATTGGAACCTTGAGAAGTTGACACTCTGTGATCTTTACTGTGATATTTTGTGAAGTTGTTCTGAAGTTCTTGGGGTTTACTCCAAGCATTGGCTTGAATTTTTTCAGTGTGCAGGTTATTATGATTTCCATGCTTTGTGTAACATGGTGGGAGAACTGACTTGGGATGTTTTTACATTTGATCGCAATTGTTGCGGTTTAGAAAGAGTCACCATCGACTTTTCTTTTATCCAACAAGGAAAGGATGAAAAGAACAGGAAAGACCTTTCAAGATTATTTCTTGAGTTCGTGGGGTAGGTTATGAAAATGGAAGGTACTAGCACCCTTTCCATCTGTAGTTATCTACGGGCTCTTAGTTTCTTGCTAGATCACTTGCTTTTTGTTTGGAAATGTGCTTGTGGTGTGGGTTTTGAAAGTATTTTGAAAGCGTCTTTGTAATGGTTCTCGTTTCTATAAGAACGCGTACAAAGTGTTATTTGGAAAATAGTTCAAAGAAGTGTTTGTGGAATGTGTTTTTGAAAGCGATTTTGAAAAGGTGTCTTTATAATGGTTCTCAATTCTATAAGAACGCGTACAAAGTGTTTGTCTTTTGAAAATGTTCCAAATTGAAAGTATTGGTGTATAAAAATGTTTTTGTTGTGAGCAAGCGAGCAACTAGAAGCAACCTACCTACTCAAAAGGTCTTAAATGTTATTTCCATCCTCCTTTAGATGTTGTTATCTTACCATTGTTTTGGTAAGAAACCCCATTGTTGGATGTGAAGGGACAGGCGCAGGACGTTTTTGTATAGTCATAGAAGGCAACCTATGGGACGTTTTAGTAATATCGTTTAGGGACTAGATCGTTTACCGAAGGCAACATTGTGGATCATCGAGCGACTACGATCTTTTATCGAGGGTCTTTGCTAAAACGCCCATATTCGAGGGACATGACTATTTTCTGATAGGCAACAAAATGGGATTACCCTAAGGGTGCAAGTGTGAACGGTGCGTTTGATTTACATGCATTCAGTCTTGATTAGGGTTATCTATTTGTTGATTTTTATGTCTTACCATACAAACCCTAATTACTAGCATTTATATTTAAAAGCGATAAATTGCGGAAATGTAAATTCCTATGCTATTACATTATTTCAGGGACGGGGGTACATAATTACAGATGGGAATTTGCAAGAATTTAAATCCTAATTATCTATTACAACCATATTGAATTGTACAATATAAGAAAAGGAAAAGCTTATTTTGAAAATGGTTTTTTGTCTTAACTAATTAGAAGAAAAAAGGAAATAATTATTTAATAAAAAGAAAATGTTTTTATGTCTTTTTTATATTAATAAAAATAGTACTAATAAAAAAATAAAAGAGAAAAAAGGAAAAATAAAGAGAAATAGGATCAGCATGTTGCTGAAATCAAAATAAAGAGGACCATAAGTTCTGATGCCAGGCGCGCTGTGGTTCAGTAAGAAACATCAGAGGTAATTAGAAGTTATGAGTTGATACACGTTGAGGTCCTGAAAGAAACATTAGGGGGAAAAACAGAAGTTCCGAGTCGTTACGTGCTGAAGTTCTGAGTGTTAGAACAGTAAGAAAATCTTAGAAGCTCTGTATGTGTTTGTTGTACCCCAAAATTTTCCCTCTCATTTATCAAGATTTTTATCACAAGACTTCTTGGACTCAAGACAAGATTAGGGTTTGATCAACTCAAGACAAGATTAGGGTTTGGTCAGCTCAAGACACCTCATCTTGCACTGATAACCCAAAATTAGGGTTTGAGTTTTCACAAGTATTTTTGAACCACCAATGCTTCATGTGACTTTCATACACCATTTTGGATCCCTAAGATTGCTCATGATAAGTTTCAAGCCTTGAACCACATTTTTGATTAGTCAATTGGACAGTTGACCTAAAAATCAACTGTATTGGGGGAAAAGTCAACCATGGCCAATTTACAGTCAAACTTCATAATTTTTTATGCAAAACAACATTTTAGACTCATATATATCATTTGATCAAGTTTGGATCACAACTCCTCAAGAAGTTTGATCAAATCATCAAAAGGGCAAAATGGTCAAAATTAGGGTTTTGACTGAGAAAGGGCAATTTCTGATTTTTAACCTAGCCAATGACCAATTGAGTTCAATCATGTTTTCAAGGATTCAATGGCATCATCTTGACCTAATTACATGGTTCAAAAGATCTCAAGTTCATTGGATTGACAGATGAATTTTGCAGTCAATTGATCAAAAATCAACTGTACACTGAAAAGTCAAACTTTGACTTTTTGGTCAAAATCAAGTACCAAGGGTCATAATTCATCAAGATATGTCAAAATGTGAAAATTTTTGACCAAGAAAACTAAATTTGCAAATTAGGGTTTTAATTTGAAAATTTTCATAACTTAGAATTTTTCTAAGTATAATTTTTTTTATTTTTTCTCAACTTTACACCACTTTTTCACCATGATGCATTTTGATTCAAAGAAAACTTCCAACATGAAAGTTAAAGTCCTCCATGAAATATCCAACTTTGCTTCACAAACATTTCCCTAAAGATGCTTGGATCTCAAGTTATGAATTTGTGAATATAGGTCCATAAACTTCTTAACTTAGTGAAATTTTGCCCTAATTTAGGCAGGTTTTTGACCCAACTTCATGGAAATTTTTCACCTAGTTCCAAGAGGTATCTCAAATTTCATTTCAAAGATGGATTATAGAGAATATTGCAAGATTTACAAAATGTCCAAGAAATCTCCAAGATCATTTTTGAGTAGGGAGAATCAAAGAAGGGAAGTTGGCATTTTCTCACTTTTGTTCAAGCCATTTTTCACATAGCATCAAGTTGCAAATCAAACCCATGCTAGTTGTATCTTGCTTTACAGGTCCTAAGCTTGCTTTACACTCCATAATTAAATTCAAACTCAGTTTCCAAAGGCTTTATCTTTGCTTTTGAAGCTTTGTACAAAAGATATTTCCGTTTTTGGCCAAAAGGTTACAATGCCATTTTCATAAAGGACAACTTTTGCAACTTTGTCAATCTTGAGCATTGAACCTGTCCCTTTGGTGCAAGAAATTTCTACAGGTCTCAAGCAATGTGTACCAACCCTTATCAACCCTCAAGCAAGCAAGTACAAGCATGTAGCATTGGTCTTGTCACTTTACTTCAAATGCAAGAAAAGTTGCAAAAGGTGCTAGAGCTTGCACAACTAGTAAGGACTAACTTTGTATCACTTCTCTACATATTTGCAATCTTTGTACAAACCATAACACGATTGCTTTGAAGCTGAAACTCTCAAAAACAAAAACTCCACAAAACTGCCAAAACTCAGAACTTCTGCAAAATCATAGCCAACCAATTTTTGGCTTGTGCGTTTTGTGTTTAAACACTTAAAACATCTCATACACATCATACCAAAGCAATCCAAGCCATCACCCTGGTTCTGTAACCCCTGTTTCAGCATCCACCATTTTCACTTTGGAAGCTTGCAGCTTGACTTGTCCAGAGAGTTCCAGCCATCCTCAGAGCAAGCTAGGCATTGGAATAGGTTCAGGAAAGTTCAAGGAAGCTTAAACAATCACCAGGCCTCCATTAAAGTCCCTACATTGTCCTACACAAATCCAGCTGAAGGAGGTAATTTCTTAAACTCTATCTCTCTGAATAGGCAACTTCAAACCACGATTTGTGAAGAAAAAATGTAGCCCTTATCATGACAAAACTGTACATATCCATACTTTTCATTTATATTAACTGTGCTGAGAGAATTTGAAGCTTGAAGTTCCTGAATTTTTTAGGTCACGGATATTGGGTTCCAAAATTCTCCTTGATCTTTTAGAGTTAGGTTACATAATTTATATGGTTGGAATCGTGAGCTAAAATGCCACATGTTTCATGTTATGAGTTTTTGTTTTTATGCAAGCATGTGAGAGTTACAGTTTGAACTGAAACGCGCACGAAGAAGATGACCAAGGACATGGATGAAGCGCTGTTGGGCTTTTTGTGCTTTGGGCCTTTTTGTTTTTGCCATTTGCACCCCTGACTTGTTATTTGCACCCCTCTGACTAGCTTTTATATTTTTGTATTTTCTTTCATATTTTCATATTTAATAATTTTGTTTATTTTTTCTAAATGATAAAAAATATTAAAAATGATTTATTTATTTTCACACTTTTATTTTATTTTTTTTAATTATTTTTTCACATGAAAAATAGTTTATTTTGATAAATAGATTTTATTTACTTAAATAATTTGTAAATATAATAAAAAAATACTTAATATTTTTATTATACTATTTATACTCATAAATACTTATTTTTATACATATTTAATTTTTAATATTTACATATAATATTATTTATTATTTTTCTTATACAAAAAATGTACAAATAATAATATGAAACATTATTTTCTTTTGATTAAAAAAAACTAGGGTTTCATCCCTTCCAAAAATAAATAATATTTTTTCTCCTTTTTCTAGGGTTTAAATTAAATTATTTTCACACAAAAACATTTTTAACATACACATTTTGCATTGCATTTTAAATATTTGTCTTATTTATTTAATTCGCGCAATATTTGATTTGGTTGTAATAATATATTTAGGTTTATATTTGTGCAAAATACCCATTCAAAACTTGTATCCCCCCTCCCATAATAATTGTTGTAATAGCTTAGTTTATTTTATGCAATTTATCGCTTTATATACTATGCTTAGTAATTAGGGTTTTGCATGACAAGAACAAAAAACCAAACAAATAGAAAAAAAAACCTAAATGCAAGACAAAAGCATGAAAATGACACACTTTGCACACAAGCACCTCTAGGGTTTCTCCCACTTGGTTGCCTAAAATAAAATGGCCATGTTACGCATGTGAAGTATCTTGGCAAAACAAAACAGGTATAAGATCATAGTCCCTCGATGACACTGTTCAAAGGTTGCCTAAACAAAATGATCTTGGTCCCTCAAAATGATAAGATACTTGGCAACATCGCTATCATGGTCATACGATGACCCACGCCCGTCCCGTTTACATTCAAAGATAGGGTTGCTTACCAAATCAATGGTAAGTCAATAATGTCAAAGGAATAGAAATGCATAAGAAAGACATTTGAGTAGGTAGATAACTTCTAAGTTACTTGCTCCTTTTCAAACAATCCTTGCTATTTCAAAAAACAAACACACACACATTTCAAAACATCTTGCAAAACATTGAAAACATTTTCAAAATACAAACATCTTTGTATACATTCTTACGAACGAGAGTCATTACAAAGATTTCCTAAACGAATGGCCTCTTTTCAAAATACTTTCAAAATCACACCAAATACCATTTCAAACAAAGCAAAGCAAGTGATCTAAGCAAGTAACTAAGAGCCCATGGAAAACCATGGATGAAAAGGGTGCTAGCACCTTCCCTTTTCATAATCTACCCCCCGAACTCAAGAAAACATCTCAAAGGTCTTTCCTGTTCTTTTTTACCTTTCCTTTTGGATAAAAGAAAAGTCGGTGGCGACTCTTGCTAACCGCGACATTTGCGACAAAACGCAAAACCTCAAGTCAGTTCTCCCACCGTACCACGAAACTGGAGACTCTGCTGGGGAAAATTATAAAAGTGGGGTTACCTTAGGGTTTAGATCACCTTTATTTTCTTACAATTGTTTGAATTGTTTGCTTTACATTTTGGTTCTATTGTTTGGGTTTGAATCCTCCACCCGGATTTAGGAAACATTATAGGTAAATAGCAATACGTTGTGGAAACTGTGCGGGGTATACCGACATGGTCTAAGAAATAGCTATGTTAGTGTGACATATTTGTGGGTACCAGTAGCCTTTGACTCAATCAAAGAGAATACGGGGCCGCTGAGTAATGTCATGAAGCACTAACGAACTTCTAGAACCTTTACTTGACCAACTTGGCCTTTTAGGATGTAGTGAGATGACCGACTTTGGTGCAGTCCAAAGTTGGTAGATACTCGATACTACACTCATTGAGGATTGGTTTCTTGGAATATTTCGGTCGCCAGTCAAGAGGCTTGAATTGACACAATGAATAAGGAAACAATCCAGTGATATTGAGCTCCTTAGAACCCGATTACTATTTCTAGGACAGGTTGAGCCAACTAAACTTCAAGAGGGTACTTACCTATGAAACCCCATGCAAGCCTAAACTAGGAACTTGTTTGATTTGCTTGTATATATATACTTGTGCATAACATCATGGACATCATGAGCATCATATGCATTCACTAACCATTTCAAGGATTTTGGAAATTCATCTTTGTTCTTGTTTTGTAGGATATGGACTCACTTCGCAGGAAAACTATCCAAGTCAACCTTGTAAGAATTCCTCCACAACTCAAGGAGCTAGCTTCAAGGATTCTTGAGAATTCTCCATTCACCGAGAGACATGGTCGCGTACTCAACTTAGTCACTTCCAACACAGAGGAAGACATGATGAAGGTTCTCTTCCAGTTCTTTGACCCCTTGCATCACCGCTTCACATTTCCTGACTACCAGCTTGTGCCCACTTTGGAAGAATTCTCTCAACTCTTAAGGATTCACATTCTCAATCAACTACCTCTCAATGGTAAGGAGAGAGATCCAAAGCCAAAAGAGATTGCTCAAGCCCTGCACTTGCACTCATTTGATGTCACAACCCATTGGGAAACTAAAGGTGGTGTCAAAGGCTTCTTGGCAAAGTTCTTATTTGAGAAAGCCCAAACTGTTGGAACTCCTTGGACTTGCAAGCTTTTGAGGAGATTGTGGCTCTTCTCATCTATGGGATGGTCTTGTTCCCTAATCCTGACCAACTCATAGATGCGAGTGCTGTCAAAATCTTCATGTAACGCAATCTGGTGCCTACATTACTTGGGGATATCTTACACTCTTTTCACACTCATACAATGAGGAAAATAGGTGTTCTTATGTGTTGCACTCCTCTCCTGGCAAGATGGTTTATTTCTCATCTTCCCCAATCAGTCTTGAAGAATGAGAAAGGTTTGAGGTGGTCACAAAGGTTGATGACACTTAAACATTCAGATATTCATTGGTGTTCTCGATCCAAAGAGAATGTTATCATTGTCGACCGTTATGGGGAATTCCCTAATGTACCTCTACTTGGCATTAGGGGAGGCATCACCTACAACCCGTGCTTGGCTCTAAGACAGTTTGGTTATGCCCGAAGGGATGGCCCACATGATATGCTTATTCAAGGCTTGGTTTATAACTTCGACAACGAAAATCAAGGACTTCGTCAAAGATTCATCCGAGCTTGGAGGATGCCAAACAAGGTAGATAGTAAGACCTTGGGACACAAGAATTCCATGCCTCTTGAGCCTTACCTCAAGTGGGTACGAACCCGCGCCCAAAGTCTTATGATGCCTTACCCATTCATTCTCCCAGTGATTATAGAGCCTGTTAAGGAAGGAGAGGTTCCATACACCATCCTACATCCTGACATGCCAACATCACTTGAAGATCTACAAAGGGGTTGGATACAACTCGAAGAAGAATGCGATACTTTCGAAGCTCAATTCTACGCAAGCGAGAAGAAGGTTTTGGAACTCACTCGGTTACTTCATAAAGAGCAGACTCTCAAAACCTACATTACACCAAAGAGGATGCGCAACGTCTTTTTATCTTAGAATTTTATATTATTTTGCCCTAGGGGCATTGATGTACTCAAATTCTATTTTATTAATATAACGTGTGTTTCTTTTTATTTGAAACAAATTTGAATTTTCAAATCCTTGAAAGCATTGCATGAATACATATCATTAATCATAAGCATAAACAGGTCTTTGCAACAAGTTTCCTCATCCTTCTACTGTTTATTTCAGCAGAGATGGATCTCGAATAAACGGTTAAAGACCTGCAAGCTCAAAATACACAATTTCAATAGTTACTCTTGACCTTAGCCAAGGGGCAGAAGCAGCTAAAGACTTTGCTAGAAAAAGAGAAAGAGAAAAAGAAGAAGAAGCCAGCTGGTGTGGTTATCATGGGTAGAAGGTTTAAGGGACAAGCCAGAAGGACCTTAGAATTTCCAACAACCTCTGACGAAGGGGAAAGAAAAGGAAAAGAGACGGCAGTACCATCAGATTCTGAAGGAGAAGAAGAGGAAGAAGAGGACTACTCTAAACAACAATACCCTCCGGCTGATGACAAATAAAAACACTTGGAAGAGCGTGTGATACGGTGGGATAACTGACTTGAGGTTTTGCGTTTGTGTTCGTAAATGTTTCGGTTTAGCAAGAGTCGCCACTGACATTTTATTTTATCTCAAGGAAAGTTCAAAAAGCACAGGTAAGACCTTTGAGATGTTTTATTGGGTTCGGGGAGTAGATTATGAAAAGGGAAGGTGCAAGCACCCTTTCATCCATGGTTATCCATGGGCTCTTAGTTACTTGTTTAGATCACTTGCTTTTGTTTTTCAAATATTTGAAATGGTGCTTTGTGTGTGTGGTTTTTGAAAATGCTTTGAAAAGAGGCCATCGTTGTGGCAACCTTTGTAATGATTCTTGTTTGAATATATACAAAGGTGTATTGTCTTTTGAAAAGATATTTCAATGTTTGAAAGTTTGTTTTTGGGAAATGTTTTTGAAATTGTGTTGTGAGGTGTGTTTGAAAATAGCAAGGATGTTTTGCAAGTTTTTGATCAAGTAACTAAGAGTTATCTACCCTATTTTTCTCAAAGATCTTTCCTATATGTTTTTAACCCTTTTTACAGCGTTGTTTTACTGTTGCATTTGGTAAACAACCTTGTATTAGGATGTTAAACAGGACAGGCGCGGGTCATCGTATAGACCATGATAGCAATTGTGTTAAGTATCTTTAGCAAATTTTTGAGGGACTTGATCATTTTATTTAGGAAACCAAGATAGCATCATCGAGGGACTATGATCTTTTGTTTTGTTTTTGTTTTGCCAAAGTACCTAACATGCATAACATGGCCCATTTTTAAGACAACAAGTGGATGTAACCCTAGGGGTGCAAATGTGAATTGTGTATTGGTTTTCATGCATTTGGTCTTGTATTAGGTCAAACTACTTGTTGGTTTTGGAATTTTGCATACAAACCCTAATCTCTAATCATGGCATAATTGAAAGCGTAAATGCGTAAAATAAATCTAACACTATTACAACATGATTATGGGAAGGGGGATACAATTTTTGAATGGGGATTATTTGACAAGAAATTAAAACCCTAATTTTACTATTACATCCAAATTGAATCAAATGGCATGAATAATAAATGAACAATATTTAATTAAACAAATTAAATAAATACACAAAATAATATGAATATGCAAAAAGGTTTTTATTTATTTTTATGTATGTAAAAATATTTAATGCAAAAAAGAAGAAATAAATGAAAAGATTATTTTTTGGTTAAGGGTAAAACCCTAATTTTCTTTAAGAAAATAAATATATTAATTACATTATTTATATACAATAAAATAAAATAATGTATATACAAAATATAAAATATATTAAGAAAAAGTATTATTTAAGTATAAATAATAATAAAAATAAAAGTAAAATATTTTTATGTTTTTATTCTAAAGTATCTATTAAATAAAATAAAAGTATGTATGTATATATTAATTATATTAAATATGTACAATAAAAGTAAAATATTTACAAGACTAAAAATATATTTAGAACAATATTTTTTAGTGTAAATAAAATAAAGAATAAAAAATAAAATAAAAAAGAGTATAATTTATATATCATTTTTAAGTTTTCAATAAATAACATATATACTAATTAAATTGTTTTCATGCTAAAAAATAAAAATAAAATACAAAATAAATGTAAAAATTTATAAAAAATATTTTTGGATATTTTTGTATTTAGAAAATATAAAATAGAAATCAGAAAATGAAAATAAATAAAAAATATCAAAGTATAAAGAAATTGGGCCAGGAGGGTGCATTCAGCAAAAGGGGGTGTCAATAGTGAGCCAGGACCAAGCCCAACCCACTACACTTCATATTCAACCTCTTGTTCAAACAAAAACACGTGCGCCCTGTACACCAGGCCAGATCCTGCATACGTGCTCTAATGCAAAAACATATAACATCAAAGTTGTAGAGCTTTCCAAGACGAATTCAACCATATAAAAAACGTATCCTAACTCTCAAAGACCAGAGAGAATTTCTCTGGCCCTAAATCTTAACCTATTTTTTTCAGGATTTTCATGGACCAAATTCTCTTAGCATGCTTAATTAAAATGAAAACTGAGCATATGTACAGCTTCATGGCTATGAATACTACATTTCTTATTCACAAAACTAAGTCTAAATGTTCCTAAATAGAGAGATAGGAAGTTGATAAAAACCTGTTTCAGCTGACTTCGTGTATGGCAATGTGGAGCTTTTCAGCAAGGCTTGAGATGTTTGGGAGCTTGCCTGAACTTCCCCTGACCTTCTCTAATGCCTAGCTTGCCTTGAAGGTGCTTGAAAAAGCCTACAGAACTCAACCTGCACAAGCTGAAATTGAAAATGGCAAACCCTGTAAATGGAGTTACAGTTAGTGTTTAAGGATTGGGATAGTTTAGATGGGTTATGTGGAAGATGTTTGAACCAACTTGGGACAAAACGCACGAACAATTTGGGTTTTGGAACTCAAACTGCAGGGAGTGCCCTGTTTTGCCAAGTGAAGATGATTTTGTGCTATGGGAGGTTTGAGGGCTCAAGGGGTCGTGTTTCTGGCTCAAGGGGATGTGAGAAAGTTGTTTCAAAAGCTTGCACCAGTTGGTTTTTGCTGAGGTTCAAGTTCTAGTGTTTTTGACAAATTTCTTGGTTATGAAGCAAAGTATGAGAAGTGATGTGAAGTAGGCCTGTACAGGCTATCTATCAGCTTGCACACTTTGCCCTTGGTCCCTCAAGTTTGTGGATTTGATTTTCTGCCCAAGATATGGCTCAATGCTCAAGGATTTAGTTTTGACATAAAGCAAGATTTGGCAAAAATGGAAATATTGCTTTTTCTACTTAGGGATTAATTTTGTGTGCAGTGTTCTAATTACCAAAACAATGCCTTAGACCAATGGATTTGCATTTAATTATTGAGTGTGGAATGGTTTTGAGACCTGTAATCTAGTGCAAAGCAAGCTGATTTGAATTGGTAATTTGTATCAACATGAACATGCCATGGATGAAAAGTGAGTTTTTGCCAACTTCAAGCCTTCGATTCTCCCTAACCACAAATGAGTTTGGAGAGTTTTTGGACATTTTGGAAAGCTTACAACATGCTATACAATCCATATTTGAAATGAAATTTTAGATTCCAAGTGGAACTATGTGAAAAATGGCCATGAAGATAGGTCAAAATCCTGCCTAAACTAGGGCAAAATTTCACTAAGTTTAAAGTTTTATGGGCCCTTGTTCCAAAAATCATAACTTGAGATCCAAGCTTATTTTGGGAAAACTTTGTGAATCAAAGTTGTAGACTTTGTGGAGGGATACAAATTTCATGTTGGAAGTTTTGTTTGAATCCAATTGCATCATGGTGAAAATGTTGGGCAAAGTTAGGAAAAATTAAGAAAATTTCATAACTTAGAAAAATTCTAAGTTATGAAAATTTTCAACTTTAAACCCTAATTTGAAAAAATGGGTTTCTTGATGAAAAAGTTTCATGTTTTGACACATTTTGATGAAAAATGACCCTTGGCACTTGATTTTGACCAAAAAGTCAAAGTTTGACTTTTCAGTGTACAATCAAAATTTGATCAGTTGATTGAAAAATTCATTTGTCAATCCAATGCAATTGAGATCTTTTGAACCTTGTGAATAGGTCAAGATGATTCCATTGAGCCCTTGAATCCATGCTTGAACCCAATTTGTCATTGGCTAGGTCAAAAATCATAAATTGCCCTTGTGTAGTCAAAACCCTAAAAATGACCATTTTGCCCTTTTGGTGATCTGATCAAATTTCTTGTGGAGTTGTGGTCCAAACTTGATCAAATGGTTCATATGAGTTTATAATGTTGATATGGATCAAAATTCATGAGGTTTGACTGTAAATTGGCCACAGTTGACTTTTTCCCCAATACAGTTGATTTTTAGGTCAACTGTTCAATTGACTGGGCAAAAACTTGATTCAAGGCTTGAAACTTGGTATGGAAAATCTTATAAGTCCAACATGAAGTATGAAAGCCACCTTGAGCATTAGAAGTCCAAAATTCCTTGTGCAACCTCAAACCCTAATTTAGGTCATCGGTGCAAGGAGATGTTTTGAGCAGAACAAAACCATAATCCTGTCTGGAATTCAAGGAGTCTTGTGATGAGAAATCTTGATAAAATAAAGAGGGAAAATTTTGGGGTACAACAGTTGCCCCTGTTCAATCTTCTTGAACCTGAAGAGTTAGATGGGCGAGTTTTCCTTTCATAACTCGAAGGTAAAAGAGGATTAGACACTAGAGTGCCCGTAAATTTGCACTCGTCGAAGTATAGCTGAGGGAATGGGCTTGAAGATGCCATTTATAGATGTGACAGAATCTTGTCGGAGATGGGCTTAAAGATTCCATCCAAGAAAAATCGACCGTATGAGAGATTCCTTTGTGAGGGCTTGTATATATGTTGTTGAGGAAGATCCCGCTGGAGAAAGCTGATCTTTGTTGAGAGTAATATAATTTTAGGAGCTTCGTCGTCCGTCATTCTGCTGATGGTTTGTTTCTGCTGAGATTTAAGAATTCGTTCGTAATTCAACTGGGGAAACATCTATGCTGAGATTTAGGAGCCCGTCTGTAATTCAACTGAAGTAAAAGCTTTGCCGAGATTTAGGAACTTGTCCGTAATTCGATTGAAGAAAAGCTTCGTCGAGATTTAGGAACTTGACCATAATTCGATTGAGAAAACATCCTTGCTGAGATTTAGGAACTTGTCCGTAATTCAACTGAGAAAACAGCTTTGTCGAGATTTAGGAACTTGTCCGTAATTCGATTGAAGAAAAGCTTCGTCGAGATTTAGGAACTTGTCCGTAATTCGATGGAGAAAACATCCCTGCTGAGATTTAGGAACTTGTCCATAATTCAACTGAGAAAACATCTTTGTCGAGATTTAGGAACTTGTCCGTAATTCGATTGAAGAAAAGCTTGTCGAGATTTAGGAACTTGTCCGTAATTCGACTGAGAAAACAGCTTTGTCGAGATTTAGGAACTTGTCCGTAATTCGACTGAGAAAACATCCCTGCTGAGATTTAGGAACTTGTCCGTAATTCAACCGAGGAAACATTTATGCTGAGATTTAGGAACTTGTCCGTAATTCAACTAAAAGAAAGCTTTGTCGCTTGGATTTTTTGAGAATCTTTCCTGAAAGGTAAAGGTTAGTTGTATGTAATGCATGACATGTATCAAGCGATGAGGTTCTCAAAATAAATGAGATTGTGTGGTATGATACTGTAAGATGTGTTTTATCAACTGTCTATGATATATGAATGTAATGTATGCACATAAGCCGATTGGCTGTTTTGTTGAGGAAAATAAATCCTGGATAGCTGGAGATAATGAAATCTTTGACTGCTGCCGGGGAAAATAAATCCAAGACCACTTATTGGAGATTCAAGATCTTTGACAGACTCTGTGGGGAAACTGCTGGGGAGATCAGGAGTTTGTGTTGTATGCCAATCTACTGGGGACTTCAAGGGTGAGGATCTCCGTTCTGTTGGGAATATCAGGGGAAAACTGAATGGTTTCTGCTGGGGATTAGTAGATCAAAGTTTCATCTCCGCTAGGGCTCTTCATGACATGCTGATTTGATCGTGGTGACCTCATTGGGGAAGAATAACTTTCTGGGGAATTAACTGGTTTTAAAGTGATTCTTCAGGGATAAAGGGGGAAACTGGATGGTCTCCACTGGTGTTCACAGGCTAAAGTTTTTGGCTCCGCTTGGGGAAGAAAATTTCGTTTTACTGAGGGTTTGTCGTTCAAAGTTTTTCTCCACTGGGGATCGGGAGTTTGAAAACTCAACTCTGATGGGGATTCCTGAAACTTAACTCCGCTGGGAATATGCATTTCAGAGCTTCAACTCTGTTGAGGACCTGGATGATGTATTGCAGGGGATTTCTCTTGGAATAGCCTAAAGACATCTTCTTATACCTTCATCCTATCAGTAATTATTCTTTCTTATTTTGTTTTATTTATAAGCAGTGATTATATTCAAATGCATATGCTCATTTTAATAAATCATTGGACGTTTTCAAATAAAACACAAGTGTAAAGAGAAAGAAAAGGCAAACAATTTTCTGCACTTCGAAGTATCTTTGTATTAACTTTGTATAAGTATTTTATACAAAGGAAACAGACATCCTAGTAAGAGAATGTTGTCATAAAATTGAGAAAAATTTATACAAAGAAAGATGGCTATGTGTATCAATTCCATTGGGGTTCCCATTCTGTTATAGCCTTCAGAACTCTGAGTATCTTGTCCATTCGTTGCTTCGTCCGCAGATGATTGGATTGATCAGAAACCTGGAGCTTGTCCGTGAAGAGATTATCCTCAAAGTGATCCGATGAGACATAATCATACGCTTTAATTCCCTAACTTTTGCCTGGATCTCCCTTTCAGGTTTTCGATCCACCGGGAAACCCTTTTTTACCCAAGTCGCCCTTTCGGGTTTTCAACTTGCCGGGTGTACAGATTTTTTTGTTTATCCCTAATTTTTTCCTGAATCGCCCTTTCGGGTTTTCGATTCACCGGGATGCCCATTTTTTCCCAAGTCGCCCTCTCGGGTTTTCGACTTGTCGGGTCGTTTATGCGTAGTATCTTTTGACTATGTCTGTGTTCGCATGGTGCGGCAGGTCATCGCTGTCCATGATGGTTAAGATCATTTCCCCACCAGAAAAGATGTTTTTGATCACAAATGGTCCTACGTAAGTAGGAGTCCACTTGCCCCTGGGATCACTTTGCGGCAAGATGATCCGCTTGATTACAAGATCTCCGACTTGATATACCTGACGTCTGACTTTCTTGTTGAAAGCCTTGATCATCCGTTTTTGATACGTCTGACCATGACGAACAGCAGTAAGTCGCTTCTCGTCGATCAAATTAAGTTGATCAAGCCGGGTTTGAATCCAATCGTCTTCACTTAAACCAATATCCTTCATGATCCTTAAAGAAGGAATCTGAACCTCCATAGGTAAAACAACTTCCATGCCATATAACAAATAAAAAGGGGTTTCCCCTGTTGAAGTACGCGCTGTGGTACGATATCCGTGTAGAGAAAACGGTAACATCTCATGCCAGTCCTTGTAGGTGACTGTCATCTTTTGAATGATCTTCTTGATATTTTTGTTCGCAGCTTCAACAACACCGTTCATCTTTGGCCAATAGGGAGATGAATTATGATGTTGAATCTTGAACTTCTCGCACAGAGCAGTGATCACAGTGTTATTCAGGTTTGTACCGTTGTCCGTGATGATACGGTGAGGGATATCGTACCGGCAAATGAGGTTCTGTTTGATGAAGCGGGAAACCACATTCTTTGTAACGGAGGCGAAGGAAGCTGCTTCGACCCACTTGGTAAAGTAATCAATAGCCACCAGGATGAAGCGATGTCCATTAGATGTCGTGGGCTTGATCTCTCCAATCATGTCGATACCTGTTGTACCCCAAAATTTTCCCTCCCATATTTCTCAAGACATGTCAAGAAAAATCCCCAAGTGGTTCAAGATTGCTCAAGAGTTGGACAGTCAAATCATCTCCTAAGGCAGCCAATCTCAAATTAGGGTTTTGTGTTGCATCAAGGTCCTTACATCCAAATGACCTCAAGTGCTCCCAAATGTCCTAATATGTTGTCAAGTTCATCCATGTCAAATTTAAAGCCTTGCAGAGGAAGTTTGGTCAGTCAATTGCTCAAGAGGCCCAAAAATCGAATGTGCTAGGGCAAAAGTCAACTGTGGTCCAAATACAGTCAAACCTCAATATGTTTTGTCAACATTCTCATTTTAAAGGATAATTCATCATTTTATCAAGGGTTGATCATGATTCATCAAGGATTTCTCAAAATTCATCAAGATTCAAAAGTTGCTAAATTAGGGTTTTGTAGGAAAAGTCAACTCAACTTTGACCAAGCATAACTTTCTCATACTTTATGATAAATGACCCATCCAAATCTCATTTTGAATAGGATGCAATTTCCTACAATCCATATTCACACCCCAAGATCAATAAATTCACTCATAAAAAGTTACAAATTTGGACATTATAGGTCATTTTTGAAAGTCAACAAAAACACCTTTTTTGCCAAAGCTTATAACTTGATAATGAAATATCAAAATGAGATGAGACAAAAGGTTTTGGTTAGAGGACATCTCAAGGTTTCTAAAAAGTCCAAGAACACCTCCAAAAGTTCAGAATTGAAGAAGTTATGCATTGTTGAAGTTGGGCATTTTTCCAAAATTGCCAAAAGTCAACTATCCCCAAAACTTCAAATTTTGTCAAATGGGCCCACTTTTTTCCACTTGATTTGATCTTGTCACACTACACACGTGTCCTATCTTCAGCATTGTGTCCAATTATTGATTTTTCTATTTTATTTGATTTTTATTGATTTAATTCATTTTAAATCAATTTAAATCCAAATAAAATCCAAATATTGATGAAATAGGATCTTTTTGATTGATACAGGTTTCAATTATCATCATGGACAAGATCAAATCTGAATCAAGCCATGTTATGAACAAAATATTGGATTTGAGACAATTTTGGAAGCTTTTTAATGGTGATTCATATCAAATCTTCAAACATCAATGCACCAAGACTCCAAGCCCAAGACTTGACCTAATTGACTCTATTATACATATACAACACAAGGCATACAAGTTCAGGACCTAGAGGCTGCACAATCTGAAATACAAAACTTGAAAAAAGCTTGAAAAAGTGTGGAATCAAAATCTTGGTTAGAGGCCAATTCAACCCAAAATCTCAACATAGACCTCTTGCTGGAGATCCACTGAAGCATTAGCAATCAAAATCAAGCTCTGAAACATCCCTAATCACGCTATAAGTCTTCTTGAAAACCACCCTGAACTCGAAATCGAAATCTCTCATTCGTGCATTTTTTTGACAAACCATGGACATATTCTTGATCTTTGTATGATTTCCAAGCTATCTGCAATATTGGATTGTGTTTTTGTAGCCTGTAAAGCCCTACCCGAAACTAGGGTTTAGGTTTCATGTTTTTAGGCGTTTCAGTTTCAGGTAAAATCAGCACTATCAATGGCCATGGATGAATTTAAGAGGATGAGACGAGCATGATGATGGTCTTGGTTTGCATTTTTGTGGCCTAGAATTCGTTGTAGGATGAAGCCACGAATTTTGCCGCGGATGAAATCCGCAGGTAAATAACCAGGGGGTCAGCGAAGAAGACGAAGATGTGGCTCGTCCTCATTCATCCATTCGTAATTCGCGCGTGTTTTTTTTATAATTCTGGCATAATAGTTTATTTCACATATAATAATCATTGTTTATTCCATTAACAATTAAACATATTGGCTCAGCTGGTAAGCGCGTTAGTTCAAAGTCCAATGGGACTTGGGTTTGAATCCCAGGTCCCCCATACATTTGTGTTAATTTTTTCCAGGAAATCCAGTACAAGGCCAAGCGTGTGGTTCACCATATACCACCCTTCTAATGCTTGCCAAATGGCCTTCAGGCCAAATCCAATGGCCAAGATTGCAAGTCCACCATACTGCCAGGTCAACGTGTCACATGGAATGGCAAAAGTCAGTACAGGCCTGCGCCTGTTGGGCCAAAGTAATGCTAATCTCACCATCAATCTGGGCCCAACACCCCCCATTGGGTTATTTCTTTTCTCTTTTATATTACTTTTATTTAAATTGTTTTATTATTTTTATTATTAATTAACCAATTAATAATTTTTTCTCATAAAATCAAAAACACAAAAAATATTTTATTTATTAAAATTAATTTCATCATTTTATTTTTATAAATATATACTAACTTAATTAATTTAGTTTTAAATAGGTTTAACTTTTAATATTTTTTGCAATAAATTAAAATTAATTTAGATAATTAGGTTTTACTAACTTTTAATCAATTTATTTTATTTATTTAAATATTCAAAAATCCAAAAATATTTTCATTAATTAATTAATTTGATTTTTAATTTAGATTTAGTTTCTTTTAATTCAAAAAATAAACAAAAAATGTTTTCTTTCAAAAAAGGGTCAAAACCCTAAAAAATGCGCTGATTTAATTTCTCGCACGCGATCCATTTATGATATTATTGTACTTGCTTCCGAAATGTAATAGCTTTAATTAGGACTTTATTTTATCGTCTTCTTTTATTTTCTGCAATTTAAATTTCAAGGGTTGTTTTTGGCGATGTAAATACCCGACGCCTTGTAATAGTTTAGATTTAATTTCCGCAATTTTAAATTCTGCAACTATACACTGCTAGATGTTTGGTAATAGGGAATGCATGATCAGATCAAATGTATGAACTTAAAATCAACATAGCTCACCCATGACCTATACAAAGATAAATAACTGGAAAACAATACACTCGCACATGTGCACTCTTAGGGTACACCTCACTTGGTTGCCTTCAAACGTGGTCATTGAGTATAGGAAGTTTTAGAGGTCGCCCTCTTGTCCAAAGATCATAGTTGCCTCGAAACGGTTGCCTCGGAAAAATGATCTAAGAAATTAGGGTTACCGCTAAGGCGTCCTAACATTGCTTTAGTGACCACACGTCCCTTAATCGAATTGACCCTTAAAACTCCAACGACGGTGCTACCTACTCCTCAATAGTGGGATAGCATTGTCTAAAGGACATTTGTACAAATTAATTCCTTTTTCGAGTAGGTAGATGGTTCTTAAGTACTTGCTCATTCTAAAACAAAACAAAACATTTCGCACTTACACTCCTTTTCGAACAAAAACTCTTTTCAAACCCACAAACACAAAGAAAAGCAAATTTTGAAAACACAATGAGCTAGTACCTAAGAGCCTGTAGATAAATACGGATAAAAAGGGTGCTAACACCTTCCCTTTCTATAATCTACCCCCCGGACCCGAGAAACATCTCGAAAAAGGAATTTTTTGTGCTTTTTTCCTTTCCTTGTTGGATAAAATAAAAGATGGTGGCGACTCTTGCTTACCGCGACATTTTGCGAAAACAAACGCAAAACGCGAACCAGCATTCCAAAAAACAATCAGTTATCTTCCCACCGTATCACAGAACTGGCGACTCTGCTGGGGAAGATATTGAAGTGGGGTGTACCTTAGGATTATATCACTGTTGTTTTCAATTGTATGCTTTATATTTGTGGGCTTGTATCGGAGTTTCTATAGATCCTAACCCGGATCTGGGGGATACCCTTTAGGCAAGTAGCAATAAACTGTGAGGGAACTGTACGGCGTAGACCAATACGGTTGAAGCAGTAGCTACATTGGTGTGGCACCTTAGTGTGTATTGATATCCCTTGTGTTGGAACGAGGAGAATATGGGTCTTCTAAGGGGTCATTAAGCACCAACTGACCTTAGAACCTTTAAATTGACCAACTTGGCCATAAAACAGTAGCAGTATGCTACACTCATTGAGACTAAACTCTCACGATGATTCCGGCCGCAAGAAAAGGTTGCTAAACTGGAATTATGATCGATTGAGGGTAGTCAGTGATATTGAGATCCTTTAGAACCCGGTTACTATTTTTAGGATAGGTTTAAACCAACTGAACTGAAAGAGGGTAGTACCTAAGCTCCTTGCCAGCCTGGAATCTAAGGGCTCTCTGTGTGACTTGTGTGCCTTTACGATGTTTGCTATCTGTGGATACTTGTGGTGTGCTTACTATCATGACATCATGACATCATAACATTGCATACATCTTGCATTGGACTAACCTATTTCAAAGACATGAGGGATTCATCTTTGTTCTGTTTTGTAGGTCATTATGATTCCCATGCGTAGAAATACCATCTGGATCAACTTTGTCCAGGTTCCCACTGTGCTTAAAGATTTGGTTGCAAAGATGACTGATACTACTTCCTTCCTCAGGAGACATGGTTATCTTCTCAGTTTGGTCACCCCCAAATTGGACGAGCAGATGATGAGTGTTCTGGTCCAATTCTATGATCCGATGTACCATTGTTTTACCTTTCAAGACTATCAGTTGGTTCCCACTTTAGAAGAATTATCTGAGTTGCTTGGTATCCCTATTCGGGAGCAGACGCCGTTTACTGGTTGGGAGAAGGTTCTTAAGCCCGAAGAGATTGCCGCAGCCCTTCATATGACAAAAGAAGAAGTAATGGCTCATTGGGAGACTAGAAGTGGAGCAAAGGGCTTTCTGACTAAGTTCTTGGTTAGTAAGGCTAACTATTTCTGGGATAGTCTAAACTTCAAGGCGTTCGAGGATATTCTGGCTCTTCTGATATACGGCTTGGTATTGTTTCCAAACTCTGACTCCTTTGTTGATGTAAATGCGATAAAGATCTTCATAGCTCGCAATCCGGTACCCACTCTCTTGGGTGACATTCTTCATCAGCTCTATGCTCGTACTGCCTGAAAACAGGGAACCTTGATGTGCTGTGTTCCGTTATTGGCAAGGTGGTTTATTTCGCATCTTCCTAAGTCAGTGCTGAAGAACAAAGAACGAATGGGTTGGGCTTATAGGGTGATGTCTCTCTCTCATAATGACATTGTGATACGGTGGGAGAACTGACTTGAGTTTTGCGTTTGTATTCGCACTTGTTCGGTTTAGCAAGAGTCGCCACCGACTTTTTATTTTATCCTAAAGGAAAGGTTAAAAAGCACAGGAAAAACCATTTGATATGTTTCGTAGGTTCGGGGGGTAGATTATGAAAAGGGAAGGTATTAGCACCCCTTTCATCCATGGTTATCCATGGGCTCTTAGTTACTTGTTTTAGATCACTTGCCTTTGATTTTCAATTGCTTGAAATTGTGGTGTGTGTGTGTGTTTTGAAAATGTTTTGAAAAAGACGCCTTGTCTAGGCAACCATTGTAATGACTCGTGTTTGAGTGTTTTACAAAGGTGTGTATATTTTCGAAAAGATGTTTCAAATGTTTTTAGAAGTTTGTTTTGAAAGTGTTTGTGGAGTGTATTTTGAAAAGTAGGCAAGTGTTTTTGCAAGTTTGATCAAGTAACTAAGAGTTGTCTACCCCTAAATTTACTCAAAGGTTTTTCTCATGTTTTAACCCTTTTAACAATTTTGTTCCACCATTATATTTGGTGGACAATCTTGCGTTTAAGATGTTTAACGGGACAGGCGCGGTTCATCGTATGGACCATGAATGCAATAGTGCCAAGTGTCTTTGGCAACTTTTCCTTTAACGGACTTGATCATTTTTAGGCAACTTTCGAAAGCGTCATCGAGGGACTATGATCATTTTGATAGGAAAATTTCGAAAGCGTCATCGAGGGACTATGATCATTTTGATTTGTTTTGTTTTGCCAAAGAAACTCAACGTGCAAGCATGGCCCATTTTGGAAGGCAACAAGCGAGATTACCCTAGGGGTGTAAGTGTGATTGTGTATTGATTTCATGTATTTGTCTTTGTATTAGGTTATCTAGCGTTTGATTTTATGTACATACAAACCCTAGGTATAACCATGGTATATTTGAAAGCGATAAATTGCGGGAATTTAAAGTCTACGCTATTACAAATAAGTATCCGGGAGTGGAGGTACAAATATTTACAAATGGGGATGAGACTTTAATAGGAAAGTAGTGTCCAAATATTTACAACCAAATCGAATTGTGATCTCAAATGTAATATGTATCAACGTATAGGAATAAAGTAATGTAAATGTATCAATGTATTTGTGTAAGTGTAGGTGAATGTGATTTATTTACAAGGTGAGGAATATTTAACTTAATGAGAAAATTAAGTATTGTTCTTTTTGAATTTTGTTGAGTACGTACAAACAAAAGATTTAATAAAAGGAAAAGAAAATACCTTAAGTTCTATTTTTTATGTATTAATATTAATGTATTTTAATTAGTAATTTTATGTACAAAGAAAAGATTTTTAAGAAAAGAAAAAGAAAATGTTTTAAGTTTAAGAAAAGGAAAATATTTTAAGTTTTATGTATTAATGTTTTTAGGTATTTATGTTAATATTTTTTATGTATTAATATTAATTATATCATAAAAAAAAAGAGTATTGCTAATGTAAAATTAAAATTAGTATATTAAGTAAGTTATAAAAAAGTATATGGTGATAAAAAGAATAATAGTTTTAGTTGATAAAAAACAAGAATGGGCCTTAGAGGGTTTGGGTCCAAACAACAAACAAGCAGGAAGTGGAATGGGGGGGTATGCACATTGAAACGCACTTGGGCTTAGGCACACTGAAAAGGGCAAGGCCCAAGGCAAATTGGTGAACATTTTGTAAGGGTTGCAATAGTTCTGTGTCATTTGGGATTAGGGTTTGAGTTACAGCGCCGTTCACTTTGTTTCTATCCTCTTCATCCTCTCAAATCGAACATGGCTTACTGACGCCCATCCGTCCTCATTTCCAGGCGCCGTTCCCTCTCTCCTTTCCCCATGGTCACGCAGGCGGCGACGTTTGCAAGGTAACGATCTCATAGCTTATGTTTTTAGGGTTTCCAGTTCGTACACGTTTTTTACTCCTTGATAAATTCTAATCTCTGAACATTATTATTGTTATGTGAGGTGTGAAGGAAAAAAAAGTAGAAAAGTTATACCTTTGTTGTCTTTTGAAAATGGAGGAGAGAGCTGGAGGAGGCGCCTAGGGTGGCCGGACGGAAGAACGTGATGATGTGTGCTTTGGAAGTTTTCCCTGGTACTCTGTATTCTTTCTTTGCCTTTTAGGGTTGTTTTATGATGATGCCTGGAAATCTGAAAATGCCTAGTATAATTTCTTTTCCTCCTCTCTTTTGATTGCTTCTGTTGCCTTTTGCTTCTGTACGCTAGCTTGATGGCCCTAGATTCGTGTGATATGCTGAGTTGCCTTGAAATGTTTGATATATTGCTGAGTATTGCTTTACTTATTGTTCACCTCTTTTCCTCTTCCACTATGACCTTGCTGAGATGCTTAGGATGTTTGTGTGCTGATTTTGATGTGTTGTTGGCCCAGTGATGAAGCAATTCTGAGGGTTTGTGTTGCCTTGAAATGCTTTGATGATTTTGGCTTTGGACGAATTTTTGTGGTTGATTTGCTCAGTGATGAACCCTTTGATGTTCTGAGAGCTTGAGTGCTTGCCTCTGTATGCTTGTTGGTATTGATCTTGAATATTGCTTTGTATGCTTGGGTTCTGAGTATTGATGATATTGGTAGCCCAATGATGAGGATGCTCTGAGGGCTTGTGTTGGTTTGAAAGCTGGTTTTGGAAAGGGCTTTAAAGGTTGAGCTTGTTTTGACAGGTTATGTGCTTGAAGTTGGGTTTAATGCAGGTTTAACACTGTCTTGAGAGGGCTTGTGGTGCTTCTGCAATACTTGCTTTTTGTGTGTTTGTGTCACAGTTTATGGTTTATGTCACAGTTTGTGGTTTATGTCACAGTTTGTGGTTTATGTCACAGTTTGTGGTTTTGATTTGAGCCTGGATAAGTTTAGGCTTGAGGCATATGGCTGTTTGATTCAGGTTTGTTTCAGTTTGAGGCTTTTACTGCCATAACTGGTTTGAGCAGGCTTAAGCTTGGACAGGTTAGGCTTTGGGTTTATGTGGCTAACTGGCTTCAGAAGTTTATTGTTTGGAGCTTATGAGCTTTTGAGCTGGTTCGTTTGCAGCAGGTAAGGCTTGAGCTTTGAATGGTTACAATATGCTTTGAGAGCTTGTGCTTCTGATTTCTTTTTGGGAGCACAGGTTTTGGAGGCAGGCTCTTTGTATGTTACAGTTTTTAGAACTTTTGGCTGAAGCTTGTGGTATTTTTGGTTTGTGATTTCTGGCCCTCCTTTTTTTATATGCTGGTATATCTGTTGTTTTATATATCTTCTTGCCTAAAGCCTGTAAGCCTCCTTTTTTTCTTCTCTTTTTCTCTCTCCAGATTTAAGCATATTATATTGCTTATGACTGTATTTCTGAAAAAGCAATTGGCCTTGAAAATGATGAATTTGAACCTTGCTTGCAATGCATATTTTCCTCTGCATACTTTGTACTTCTTTGACAGCTTTTGGATAGCCTTTTGTACTTGTTTGATATCTTGATATCTTTCTATATCCTTGGACAGTTTTTGATAGCTTTTGGTTTAGTTTGACATTGTGACTTTGTAGTTCAGTTTGGACTTTGTTGGCAATTTATGAACTATGCAGCTTGTTGACAATGCAGTATGTTTGAAAATTTGAATTTGTGCAATTATAACTTTTGTGCATTTCATGTCTTTTTGCAAGCATTTTTTCTATCCCTCTTTGTGAACCAAGAGAAATCTTGTGATTTGTAGAGAGGGCAAACTGATTCCGGCCAGTTGCTTTTAATGATGAATCCAATTCTTATCTGTCTGCTCTTTAATTATTTTATCTGCATTTGACTTTTCTTTTCTTTGCTTTTGCAGGTAAAGATAATTGGGCAAAGGAGCATTGGATAGAAGATGAAGACTTAGGAAATTTAGGATGTATCTTATTTCATTTCAATTATTTGTAACATTATTATTATAAACAAGGATGTAAATAAATTTACAGTTGTTCAAATAATAAATTGTAACAAACCATTAAAGATGAATAAAAAATACTCATTTGATCAGTTAATTCCTTTTATTTCTTTTCAATTGTTTATCTTAATTATTTGAATTTCTTAAATTAAAACAATTGGAAGCAAATCCAATTATTCTGACTTTAGAAAAAAGAAATAATTAATAAACGTTCGGCGTTCCGAATTAAACATAACAATGCACAATCAAATCAAACAAACATCCACATGTCCTTTTTCACTGATTAAATCCAAACACTGCAGATTCTCAATCAACAGCCTCGGTCCATATCTCAGAGTAAATTGAAAAGAACTGTAGAATTTATTCTTTCTGAGAATGCGCGCACAAAAACCCTGATTTTGTTTTAATTGTCAGAGAAGCGTCCGCCTGATCAAAACCTGAGCCAACTCAACCAAACCCTAAGCAATCTGCTTGAACTGCTTAAAAATCAATGAAAACCCTAAATCTTTTCTGACTGGCGAGAAAAGTCTGTTTGACCGATTCTTGAGCCAGTCTGAAAAATCAGGAACAACCCGAAGCTGTGATTTCTTGTGGAAAAATACGAGGGCAAATTTTGGGGTACAACAGTTACCCCTGTTCAATCTTCTTGAACCTGAAGAGTTAGATTGGCAAGTTTGCCGTTCGCGACTTGAAGGTAAAAGGAGATTGGACACTAGAGTGCCCAAAAATTTTCACTCGGTGATGTGATGGTGGAGGGAATGGGCTTAAAGATGCCATTTGGTGATGGGCTTAGAGATTCCATCTGGAGATGTGACAGAACCTTGTCGAGAATGGGGTTATGGATGTCATTTGGAAGTGTGATGGATAGTTGTGGAGATGGGCTTAAAGATGCCATCGGGAGGTGTCGATCGCGTAAGAGATTCCTTAGCGAGAACTTGCGTACTTGAGAAAGAAAGATAATTTCCTGGCCTGTTACAAGGGTTGATCTTCAAACTCTTCATGCAGATATGCCCTGGCTAGATACAGGAGTCGAATCCATAATCAAACGCTCACATATATGCCCTGGTTAGATACAGGAATCGAATCCGGAACTTCAAAGGTTGCTTACAGACGTACCCTGGCTGGATACAGGTATCGAATCTGGAATTTGTCGTCTACAGATATGCCCTGGCTGGATACAGGTATCGAATCTGGAATTTGTCGTCTACAGATATGCCCTGGCTGGATACAGGTATCGAATCTGGAATTGGTTGTCTACAGATGTGCCCTGGCTGGATACAGGTATCGAATCTGGAATTGGTTGTCTACAGATATGCCCTGGCTGGATACAGGTGTCGAATCTGGAATTAGTCGTCTACAGATATGCCCTGGCTGGATACAGGTATCGAATATGGAATTGGTCGTCTACAGATATGCCCTGGCTGGATACAGGAATCGAATCTCTAAACTTTTCATGCAGACATGCCCTGGCTGGATACAGGTATCGAATCTACAATCAGTTACGCACAGATATGCCCTGGCTAGATACAGGAATCGAATCTGGAATTGTCGTCTACAGATATGCCCTAGCTGGATACAGGTGTCGAATCTGGAAACTGTTCATGCAGATATGCCCTGGCTAGATACAGGTATCGAATCTATAATCGTGACAGTTGATAGTAATCATCTTTGGATTGACCTTTTTCCTGAAAAGGCAAGACATTAGTCGTATGCAATGTCATGATGTATGAGATGCATGATGTCATGATGTTCTCAAGAATAAGTGAGATT
Organism: Vicia faba; assembly: GCA_948472305.1. Classification (NCBI taxonomy): domain Eukaryota; kingdom Viridiplantae; phylum Streptophyta; class Magnoliopsida; order Fabales; family Fabaceae; genus Vicia; species Vicia faba. The sequence goes on along the minus strand of OX451741.1, from coordinate 1,065,889,626 downwards.
ATGTGATATGATGCGCATATGCATGCGTCATGGTGTATGATAATGTGATGAATGTATTTTCATCTAGGAAAATAAATCCTTGACGAGTGCCGGGAGTTTGCGGAATCCTGGGATGATGTTGAAGAGTGGAGTTCTTCATTTCCGCTGGGGATGATAGTTGCAAGAATAAACTGGTAGGAGAAGATGACTCCGTTGGGGAATAAAATTGGTGAAGAGATTACTCTGCGGGGAATTACTCTGTGGGAAGAGATACTTCGCTGAGGTTTTGATGAGAGCTCCGCTAGGGATTCCATTGATAAGTTATGTTGGGGAATTTGATGAACTCCGCTGGGGATAGGAGAATCTTGACTGCTGTCGAGGAAAGTGAATCCTTGACTACTGCAGGGGAGTTAGCTTCTGGAAGGCTCTCTGGCTGGGGAAGTCGAGAATCTTTTGATCGTTGCAGGTATTGATCAGGTTGGTCAAGGAGATACTGTCCTGGCTTGTTTCAGGTGTTGATCTCTGACCTGAGAAAGAAAGATAGTTCCCTGGCTTGTTACAGGTGTTGATCTTCAATCTCTTCATGTAGATAATTTCCTGGCTTGTTACAGGTGTTAATCCACAATCAATTGTCCACAGATATTTTCCTGGCTCGTTACAGGTGTTGATCTGGAACTTAAGAAAGGTGACAGAATGGCAACCGTGTCTGGAGCATATCTGGACCGTATCTTCCAACAGGTGATGAAGGAAATGTTGAACACTTTTGACATTCGAATGCCCCAAGTGGTGATGAAGGAGACTTTCCCCAGGTTAATCTGCAATTGAGAGATTTTGTTGAAATCTTGACTGGACTGCCCCAGGTTAACTGAACTTTGAAAGATCTGTTGAAACCTTGACTGGACTGCCCCAGGTGTGCTGGATAGTGACATGTCATGCCTCCTTGTTGATAGGAGATTTGTTAATGGAAGTGTCATCCTTTTTGAAGTGATTTTTGTTCACTGAGAGAGTTTTTGTTCTTCCGAACATTCGCTGTATGAATTTCTTCGCTGTCAAACAAATAGCCAAATGCGAACAGTGATATTCAAGCAATGCAAAGTTTATGTTTGTCTCGAAGTTTTGAAAAATGCGTTTTTTTTAGCTGAAAACTTTTTATAAGACAAATCAACACAAGATTTAGAGCAAAGCCTTACAGGAGTCAGGATACCTTTGGTAACAGTATGCTTTCGAACTAACCCATGCTTCAATTAGGACTTTTGAAGGGTTGTAACGTGGCCTGGTTCACGGTTTAAGAAACAAAGTATAAAGGCTCAAAGTGTATTTGTACCCACTCACTCTTCGTGATGTTCTTCAATCCTAAGCTCAGTTAATTGTGCGTCGCACTCTGTTCGAGTTTGGAACGACTTTTGGGTGATGGCTCACCAATTGAATTTTGGAAGACAATCATCATCTCCTTTTTTCTTTGCAACATTTTTCATATTGTTGAGGATTTGTAATGACCTCTCTATTTTGATTTTGATTTGTTATCCCTAACTTTTGCCTAACTGTCTCTGTTTTCGAGATCACAGTCAGCGGGATGCCCCAACTTTCTTAAGCCTCCTTTATAGGTTTTGGCTTGGTGGGATTTCCTTTTTTGAGAGATTGACTGCCTATGTGATAGGGAACCATCACTGTCCTGTGATTCCAAAGGAATGTCTCTTTTTTTTTTATGTCGTTCGTTGTATTACGAACCGAGAGTTTGCGACTTTGATGCGCATTCTTTTTTGAATTAACTGAGAGACTACCCTGCCCCAGGTTTATATCAAAGGTTTTGATTTGTTTAGAACAGAAAACTCCTACTTCTTTGGCTCGAAGGGGTTGACTAGGGATTATCTTCCTTATAACTCTAGTTTTTGGGAATTGAAAGAAATGCCTGTACATCATCAGCAAGGTCTGTTCAAAAGCATACTGTATGAGATTATGATATTGTTTCGTCATCCTCCCTCTAAAGGCTTGCAACTTTTTATCAAGAGTTAAATATCATAAAGAAAGCATAAGTGTAGTGAAAACGAATGGATGAATTCAAGACAAACATATGCAATGCATTAATGAAACAGAGTTTGACATTAACAGTTAATTGTTTGAATAACAAAAGAAATTACAACTTTAAACATTCAAATGAAGCAAAAGTCTCTTAGCTTGAGCTTTGTCACTCCAGGTGGAGAACTCCTTAACGGAAGATTTTCATCTCGCCGTCTGGCATGAACCTCAGCACTCCAATGTCAATCATATCTTGAATCTTGTTCTTCAAGGCCCAACAGCCGTCGGTGTCGTGTCCCGGGCTATAGGAGTGGTACACACAAAATGCATCGGGATGATAGTTAGGAGCGGAGGTATTGGGCTTCCGAATAGGATCCCTCAAAGCAGTCAGATTGACCTCCAATAAGCGCTTGAGAATTAGAGATGACGGTATGTCAGTCTCAGTGAACTGTCTTCCCGACGTATTTTGATTACGCCGATTACCCCGTTGACGCTGGCGAGGTTGTTGATGGCGTTGTGACCCTGAATCAAGAAAAAGAGCCTTCCCCTTGTCTTCTTGTCTGGATGGGGGTTGAGTGGTGACTTTCTCTTCAACCTCAGATGTTTGCCCTAGTTGGTTGTTCCGAAGCAGTTGGTTGACGAGAACTCTGAGTTCCTCTTGTCTTTGAGCCAAGTCCTGGATGAGAGCCATCTGGCCCACCAGTTGCCCCGTCATTTGGATCCTCATTGTTGTCAGCTCAGACTGCAGTGCTTCCAACTGATCACTCCTGGCATTGTTTGAAGTCTCCTGGACCAAGCCCTTTGTGAGGAGAGCCTTCACTTCTTCTTGTCCCAGAGACAGGTTCAAGAACATCTCTTGAAGTTGAGCAATTTGGTCCTGGATATCCTTGACAGTCCTCTCTAGGGCCATCTCTTACTGAAATAAATAGTAGGAGAGTAAGGAAACCTGAAAAAGGGAAAACTATTATGATTCAATGCATGATATGTGAATGCATGCTTTCAAGGATCTCTTGGGGTAAACACAAGAAAAATGTTAGAGGTTGAACTTTGATCTTTGATTGGAGAACTTTGCACCGGTGGATGCCTTTCCACGAGAATCAAGCTCACCATGTCAAGTGGGTCATAGCCCCTGATTCAAGTTGTTGCACTTGATCTTTGATTGGAGAACTTTGCATCGGTGGATGTCTTTCCACGAGAATCAAGCTCACCATCTCAAGTGGGTCATAGCCCCTGATTCAAGTTGTTGCTCTTGATCATTGATGGCATTTGTTTAGAGGAGAAACCTCTTGCCCTTTGGTAGACGTCTGGTTCAACGTAACCCTGCATCAAAAGGACCCTCGAGATCCTTGAAATGGTTTATTGAAAATGCTACGGTATGATGTTATGATGTTATGTACATGTATGCAAAAGCAAGTGAGTGTATATACAGGTAATCATATTCACACAAAGCAAACAAGTCCTTAGGTTTAGGCTTGCATGGGGTTGTAGGTAAGTACCCTCTTAAAGTTAGTTGGCTCATCCTGTCCTAGAATAGAAACCGGGTTCTAAGGAGCTCAATATCATTGGATTGTTTTCTATGTTCATTGTTTCGGTTTAGCCACTTAACTGGCGACCAAAATATTCCAAGAAAACAACCCTCAATGAGTGTAGTATCGAGTATCTACCAACTTCGGACTGCACCAAAGTCGGTCATCTCACTACCCCTAAAAAGGCTAGGATGGTCAAGTAAGGTTCTAAGAGTTCGTTAGTGCTTCACGACATTACTCAGCGGCCCCATACTCTCCTTGATTGAACTCAAGGGTTACCGGTACTCACAAATATGTCACACTAACATAGCTTACTACTTCAACCATGTCGGTATACCCCGCACAGTTCCCTCACAGTTTTATTGCTATTTACCTAAAGAGGTGCCCCCAAATCCGGGTGTAGGATTTACAACAAACCCAAACAAGGACCCAAAAAGTAAAGCAATCAAGGCAATCAAAGTAAGTATGTATGGGTGATCTAAAACCCTAAGGTAACCCCACTTTTAGAGTAACTCCCCAGCAGAGTCGCCAGTTCTGTGATATGGTGGGAGAACTGACTTGAGTTTTGCGTTTGTATTCGCACTTGTTCGGTTTAGCAAGAGTCGCCACCGACTTTTTATTTTATCCTAAAGGAAAGGTTAAAAAGCACAGGAAAAACCTTTTGAGATGTTTCGTGGGTTCGGGGGGTAGATTATGAAAATGGAAGGTATTAGCACCCATTTCATCCATGGTTATCCATGGGCTCTTAGTTACTTATTTTAGATCACTTGCCTTTGATTTTCAATTGCTTGAAATTGTGGTTTGTGTGTGTGTGTGTTTTGAAAATGTTTTGAAAAAGACGCCTTGTCTAGGCAACCATTGTAATGACTCGTGTTTGAGTGTTTTACAAAGGTGTGTATCTTTTCGAAAAGATGTTTCAAATGTTTTTGGAATTTTGTTTTGAAAGTGTTTGTGGAGTGTATTTTGAAAAGTAGGCAAGTGTTTTTGCAAGTTTGATCAAGTAACTAAGAGTTGTCTACCCCTAAATTTACTCAAAGGTTTTTCTCATGTTTTAACCCTTTTGACAATTTTGTTCCACCATTGTATTTGGTGGACAATATTGCGTTTAGGATGTTTAACGGGACAGGCGCGGGTCATCGTATGGACCATGAATGCAATAGTGCCAAGTGTCTTTGGCAACTTTTCCTTTAAGGGACTTGATCATTTTTAGGCAACCTTCGAAAGCGTCATCGAGGGACTATGATCATTTTGATAGGCAACTTTCGAAAGCGTCATCGAGGGACTATGATCATTTTGATTTGTTTTGTTTTGCCAAAGAAACTCAATGTGCAAGCATGGCCCATTTTGGAAGGCAACAAGCGGGATTACCCTAGGGGTGTAAGTGTGATTGTGTATTGATTTCATGTATTTGTCTTTGTATTAGGTTATCTAGCGTTTGATTTTATGTACATACAAACCCTAGGTCTAACCATGGTATATTTGAAAGCGATAAATTGCGGGAATTTAAAGTCTACGCTATTACAAATAAGTATCCGGGAGTGGGGGTACAAATATTTACAAATGGGGATGAGACTTTAATAGGAAAGTAGTGTCCAAATATTTACAACCAAATCGAATTGCGATCTCAAATGTAATATGTATCAACGTATAGGAATAAAGTAATGTAAATGTATCAATGTATTTGTGTAAGTGTAGGTGAATGTGATTTATTTACAAGGTGAGGAATATTTAACTTAATGAGAAAATTAAGTATTGTTCTTTTTGTATTTTGTTGAGTACGTACAAACAAAATATTTAATAAAAGGAAAAGAAAATACCTTAAGTTCTATTTTTTATGTATTAATATTAATGTATTTTAATTAGTAATTTTATGTACAAAGAAAAGATTTTTAAGAAAAGAAAAAGAAAATATTTTAAGTTTAAGAAAAGGAAAATATTTTAAGTTTTATGTATTAATGTTTTTAGGTATTTATGTTAATATTTTTTATGTATTAATATTAATTATATCATAAAAAAAGAGTATTGCTAATGTAAAATTAAAATTAGTATATTAAGTAAGTTATAAAAAAGTATAGGGTGATAAAAAGAATAATAGTTTTAGTTGATAAAAAACAGGAATGGGCCTTAGAGGGTTTGGGTCCAAACAACAAACAAGCAGGAAGTGGAATGGGGGGTATGCACATTGAAACGCACTTGGGCTTAGGCACACTGAAAAGGGCAAGGCCCAAGGCAAATTGGTGAACATTTTGTAAGGGTTGCAATAGTTCTGTGTCATTTGGGATTAGGGGTTTGAGTTACAGCGTCGTTCACTTCGTTTCTATCCTCTTCATCCTCTCAAACCGAACATGGCTTACTGACGCCCCTCCGTCCTCGTTGCCAGGCGCCGTTCCCTCTATCCTTTCCCCATGGTCACGCAGGCGGCGACGTTTGCAAGGTAACGATCTCATAGCTTATGTTTTTAGGGTTTCCAGTTCGTACACGTTTTTTACTCCTTGATAAATTCTAATCTCTGAACATTATTATTGTTATGTGAGGTGTGAAGGAAAAAAAAGTAGAAAAGTTATACCTTTGTTGTCTTTTGAAAATGGAGGAGAGAGCTGGAGGAGGCGCCTAGGGTGGCCGGACGGAAGAACGTGATGATGTGTGCTTTGGAAGTTTTCCCTGGTACTCTGTATTCTTTCTTTGCCTTTTAGGGTTGTTTTATGATGATGCCTGGAAATCTGAAAATGCCTAGTATAATTTCTTTTCCTCCTCTCTTTTGATTGCTTCTGTTGCCTTTTGCTTCTGTACGCTAGCTTGATGGCCCTAGATTCGTGTGATATGCTGAGTTGCCTTGAAATGTTTGATATATTGCTGAGTATTGCTTTACTTATTGTTCACCTCTTTTCCTCTTCCACTATGACCTTGCTGAGATGCTTAGGATGTTTGTGTGCTGATTTTGATGTGTTGTTGGCCCAGTGATGAAGCAATTCTGAGGGTTTGTGTTGCCTTGAAATGCTTTGATGATTTTGGCTTTGGACGAATTTTTGTGGTTGATTTGCTCAGTGATGAACCCTTTGATATTCTGAGAGCTTGAGTGCTTGCCTCTGTATGCTTGTTGGTATTGATCTTGAATATTGCTTCGTATGCTTGGGTTATGAGTATTGATGATATTGGTAGCCCAATGATGAGGATGCTTTGAGGGCTTTTGTTGGTTTGAAAGCTGGTTTTGGAAAGGGCTTTGAAGATTGAGCTTGTTTTGACAGGTTATGTGCTTGAAGTTGGGTTTAATGCAGGTTTAACACTGTCTTGAGAGGGCTTGTGGTGCTTCTGCAATACTTGCTTTTTGTGTGTTTGTGTCACAGTTTGTGGTTTTTGTCACAGTTTGTGGTTTATGTCACAGTTTGTGGTTTATGTCACAGTTTGTGGTTTTGATTTGAGCTTGGATAAGTTTAGGCTTGAGGCATATGGCTGTTTGATTCAGGTTTTTGTCAGTTTGAGGCTTTTACTGCCATAACTGGTTTGAGCAGGCTTAAGCTTGGACAGGTTAGGCTTTGGGTTTATGTGGCTAACTGGCTTCAGGAGTTTATTGTTTGGAGCTTATGAGATTTTGAGTTGGTTTGTTTGCAGCAGGTAAGGCTTGAGCTTTGAATGGTTACAAGCTTAGAGGTTTGATATGCTTTGAGAGCTTATGCTTCTGATTTCTTTTTGGGAGCACAGGTTTTGGAGGCAGGCTCTTTGTATGTTACAGTTTTTAGAACTTTTGGCTGAAGCTTGTGGTATTTTTGGTTTGTGATTTCTGCCCCTCCTTTTTTTATATGCTGGTATATCTGTTGTTTTATATATCTTCTTGCCTAAAGCTTGTAAGCCTCCTTTTTTTCTTCTCTTTTTCTCTCTCCGGATTTAAGCATATTATATTGCTTATGACTGTATTTCTGAAAAAGCAATTGGCCTTGAAAATGATGAATTTGAACCTTGCTTGCAATGCATATTTTCCTCTGCATACTTTGTACTTCTTTGACAGCTTTTGGATAGCCTTTTGTACTTGTTTGATATCTTGATATCTTTCTATATCCTTGGACAGTTTTTGACAGCTTTTGGTTTAGTTTGACATTGTGACTTTGTAGTTCAGTTTGGACTTTGTTGGTAATTTATGAACTATGCAGCTTGTTGACAATGCAGTATGTTTGAAAATTTGAATTTGTGCAATTATAACTTTTGTGCATTTCATGTCTTTTTGCAAGCATTTTTTCTATCCCTCTTTGTGAACCAAGAGAAATCTTGTGATTTGTAGAGAGGGCAAACTGATTCCGGCCAGTTGCTTTTAATGATGAATCCAATTCTTATTTGTCTGCTCTTTAATTATTTTATCTGCATTTGACTTTTCTTTTCTTTGCTTTTGCAGGTAAAGATAATTGGGCAAAGGAGCATTGGATAGAAGATGAAGACTTAGGAAATTTAGGATGTATCTTATTTCATTTCTATTATTTATAACATTATTATTATAAACAAGGATGTAAATAAATTTACAGTTGTTCAAATAATAAATTGTAACAAACCATTAAAGATGAATAAAAAATCCTCATTTGATCAGTTAATTCCTTTTATTTCTTTTCAATTGTTTATCTTAATTATTTGAATTTCTTAAATTAAAACAATTGGAAGCAAATCCAATTATTCTGACTTTAGAAAAAAGAAATAATTAATAAACGTCTGGCGTCCCGAATTAAACATAACAATGCACAGTCAAATCAAACAAACATCCACATGTCCTTTTTCACTGATTAAATCCAAACACTGCAAATTATCAATCAACAGCCTCAGTCCATATCTCAGAGTAAATTGAAAAGAACTGTAGAATTAATTCTTTCTGAGAATGCGCACACAAAAACCCTGATTTTGTTTTAATTGTCAGAGAAGCGTCCTCCTGATCAAAACCTGAGCCAACTCAACCAAACCCTAAGCAATCTGCTTGAACTGCTTAAAAATCAATGAAAACCCTAAATCTTGTCTGACTGACGAGAAAAGTCTGTTTGACCGATTCTTGAGCCAGTCTGAAAAATCAGGAACAGCCCGAAGCGGTGATTTCTTGTGGAAAAATACGAGGGCAAATTTTGGGGTACAACAAACATCATCTGGACTCTCAAGGGTATGGACGAGGTGACTATCATTGATCGATGCGGGGAGTACCCTAATGTTCCGCTGTTAGGAACCCATGGAGGAATCTCTTACAACCCATGCTTAGCTCTATGTCAGTTTGGGCGTGCCAGAAGAGAAGGTCCTCACAAGCTGTTAATGCCTAGTATCATCTTTGATTTTCAAGGGGATAGCGACGAGCAACGTCGTAGATTCATAAGGGCTTGGGATAGAGTTCGCCAATCTGATCCACATGAGCTGGGCCCAAAGACTTCACTTCCGATGGATCCATATCTTAGATGGGTCAGTATCCGTGCCCAAAAGTTGGGTATGCCGTATGAAGCCGTCCGGCCTATCACTCTTGAAGTTGCTAATGAAGAAGGAGTTCTTCCAACCATCCTCCATCCTTATATGCCCACTGACATTGGGGCACTGAAAAGGTCTTGGATACAGCTGAGAGAGGAACGGGATTCTTACCGAGAGAAGTTCAACGAGCAAGAACAGAAGATCCAGAGGTTGACTAGGCAGTTGGAGAACGAGCGGATCCTGAATGACTATGTCCTCACTGAGAAGAAGAGACCATGGGAAAGATGATTGCCCTTTGATGATTTCCTTTCCCGTTTTTATTTACTTTTCAGTATTTCCTTTCATGTAACGCCTTAATGGCATCAGTTGAACAATTTGAATTCCAAAGTTTTTCTAATAAAGTGTGTTTCCTTTCTGGTTTACAAATTTGAATCTTTCGATTGTTTTTGAAATCATGTCATACGCATTTCATCCCATGCACTTCATAACAGGTACCCGTTACAGGTCTCTTATCTTCTTCGCTGTTTATTTCAGCACTCATCATGTCTGCTGAACCATCAACTGAGCAAGCCATCAAGGCCCTCCAGGCCCAGAATGCCCAATTTCAAGAGCTGTTCATGAATCTAGCTAAGGGTCAGCAAGACCTGAAGACCCTGATTCTGAAAGAGAAGAAGAAGAAGAAGAGGACCATCCTATTCAACACTGGTCCTAGGTTTGGAAACAGGCTTCAGAATGAAGTTGATTTGACCATCTCATCTGGAGGGAAAGATAGTCAAGAGGAAAGGAGGGCTCCTAGCCCTGTGGTCTCTGACAACGAGACAGACTTTGATGAAGAACAATATCCTCCTGCCGAGGACAGATACAAACAACTGGAAGACCGGTTGAGTGCTATGGAAGTTCAAAAGGTTCCTGGCCTGGACTTTGGTGATCTAGGTCTATCATCTGGGGTGGTGATTCCCCACAAATTCAAGGCGCCAACATTTGCTAAGTATGACGGAGTTTCTTGTCCGAAGCTGCACCTCAGGTCATATGTAAGTAAGATTCAGCCGTACACCGCTGATAAGAACTTATGGATCCATTTCTTTCAAGACAGTCTCTCAGGGACTCGGCTTGAGAGGTTCTATCAGTTGAACAGAGCCAATATCCGCAGTTGGGAATATTTGGCTACTGCTTTCTACAGGCAGTATCAGTACAACTCTGACCTTGCTCCCACGCGTACCCAACTCCAGGGTATGTCAATGGGAACGGGTGAAGGATTCAAAGATTATGCTCAGAAGTGGAGGGACCTCTCCAGAAGAGTGCAACCACCCTTGGCTGATCGAGAGCTTGCAGACATGTTTCTGGGGACCCTGTCTGGTCCATTTTTTAACCATCTGATTGGAAGCTCTTCGTCTGGGTTTACAGAGCTTATTTTGACCGGTGAAAGGATTGAGGCTGGTATTAAGGCTGGAAAGATACAGAAGGGTGCCCCATCGAGCACCGAAAAGAAGCCCTTTAAGAAAGAGTCCAGCGCCATCTATAGTTCGAGAAGACAGCATAGACCTGAACACCGTCAAGCTGTCAATGCCGTTGTTATTTCAAAACCTGTTGGTGCTCCGCAGTACAACAATCCAGAAAAGGATGAGAGTCCTCGAAGGCAATTCACCCGTCTCAACATGACTTTATCTCAGATCCTGCCACAGTTGCTGAAGACCAATCTGGTGGTTCTAAAGGAAGCCCCAAAGAATCCAAATACAACATCACCGAGGTATAACCCTAATGCCCGTTGTGCTTATCACTCTGATAGCCTGGGGAATAATACAGATGATTGTTGGACTTTGAAGAATAAGATACAGGACTTAATTGATGCAAAGGAGATTGAGTTTGAGGCGCCCGAGAGGCCTAACGTTGTGACTACTCCTATGCCCAAGCATGAAGTAAATGCTATAGAAGAAGATTCGTTTGTGGTTTCTGTGAATGATATTGCTACCCCTTTGATGACTGTAAAGAAGAACCTTTTACTAGCCGGTTTATTTCCGGGTTATGACGAAGGTTGCCGTATGTGTTCTGTTCTACCTACCGGTTGCCGTCTCTTAAAATCAGGTGTCCAACGCTTGATGGATAATAAAGAAATTCTGTTTGAGAAGACTGTTGTTCCCTCAGTTCCTACTGAAGAAGTTGCCATCATTACCATTTTCTACAATTCTTCCAAGGCTCCCTCGAGGAAGCCTGTTAGAATTACATCTGTTCCAAGAATCGCACCTGTGATCATCACTGCTCCGGGGCCCATCCTCTACACCTCTGATAAAGCTGTTCCTTGGCACTATGAGGATGATGTTTATTTTCATGGAGTTAAGCAAGAGTTGGATGCTGATACTGACATCAGCAATATTGTTGGACCTGCTAAAGTCACCCGCAGCGGAAGACTTTTCTCACCTGATATTTCTCCACCAACTGCCCGAAAGCATGTTGTTATAACACCTGCCAGTGTACCTATTGCTATTCCTATACAAGTTCCTATTCTTACCCCTGTCGCGGAGTCATCTGACACTCGGGGCAAAGGGATCACCACTGATGTGCCTGCCCAGACGGAGGCACCGAAGACAATTACTGTTGAAGCTTTCAAACAAGAGATGGAAGAGATTCTGAAAATTATCAAAAAGAGTGACTACAACGTAGTTGAACAGCTGGCGCAAACCCCGTCCAAGATTTCCATGTTGTCACTGTTGCTGTGCTCAGAGGCCCACGCCAAGGCTCTGATTACTTTTTTGAAGACTGCCCACGTACCGCAAGAGACATCAGTTGATCAGTTTACAGATTGCATGGACAATTTGACTGCTGATAATGGTTTGGGTTTCTCTGACGTCGACTTAACTGCTAAAGGGAAGAATCACAATGATGCCCTGCATGTCTCCATTGAATGCAGGGGAACTACTCTTGCTCATGTATTGGTGGATACTAGTTCCTCGTTGAACGTTTTGCCTAAGAAAGCTTTAGACAGACTGGATTGTGAGGGGTTGGAGCTAAAACCAAGTAACATTGTTGTTAGGGCCTTTGATGGGTCTAAAAGAATGGTACATGGAGAGGTTGATATCCCGATCAAGGTTGGTTCTCAGGTCTTCAACTCTACGTTCTATGTGATGGACATTCAGCCATCTTATTCTTGTTTGCTGGGTCGCCCATGGATCCACAAAGCTGGGGCCGTAACCTCAACGCTCCACCAGAAGTTGAAGTACCCGGTCAAAGGGAAGATTGTGACAGTACAGGGGGAGGAAGAGTACATGGTTAGCCACCTCAACTCTTTCCGATATGTAGAGATGGATGGGGAGTTCATTGATACCCCGTTCCAGCCATTTGAAGAGGTTCCCCAGACATTGGCGTCAGCTGAAACTGTTGATGAAGATTCTCCTATGAAGATGGCTTCCCTCAAGGATGCCCGGGCTGTTATCAAGAAAGATGGGTGTGCACAATGGGGCCGACTCCCTGATTTTACACAAAAGACTAACAAGTTTGGTTTGGGTTTCACCACAGAAGCTAAAAGGGCTGTTCGGAATGCACAGATCGGAAGACCTCCCGTGTTCATCAACAATTCGGGAGTGAATGCCATTGAAGACAATGTGGAAGAATCTGAATTCGACAGCTGGATCTATCCTACGACTGACGGTGGACAATGCAACTGGACAACAAAGGACTTCATCCCTATTACTTTTGTTACCCAATAATGAAACTTTTGTTTTGAATATGTAATAGACAATGTTTTGAACTTTATGGCCCGGTGTCTTACCCGGGGCACTGTGGCTTCATTTGTGAGGGCTTTATGTGTGTCATTTTCATATATCATTAATAAAAGCATTGGACGTTCTTGCATTTCAAATTTTACGCTCCTTGTTTTTCTTTATTATATATTGCAAAGTAGCTATTTTACACACACTCACGTATCATGATCTACATCCACTCTGGATCTCACTGGTAACGACTCTTCTATTTCCAGTTATGACTTCGAAAATCCGATCAACTTAGCCGAAGACGAAGGTGAAGATGATTGCGAAGTGTCTACTAAGTTTGTTAGGTTGCTGCTTCAAGAAGAGAGGGCCATACTACCTCCAAGCCATCAATTCTGATACCTCCAATTACAGGAAGACCGTTGATCTCATACTTAAAAATGCTGGATAGTACAAAAGGGTGTGTTGGGTCAACATTACGAGTCTGGCCGAAAAGAGCATGCTATTTACTGCTTTAGCAAAAGTTTACCGACTGTGAGACCCAATACTCATTGCTCGAGAGAACTTGCTACGCTTTGGCATGGGCTGCTCGCCGGCTGAGACAGTACATGTTGAATCATACTACTCTTCTGATACCAAAAGATCTGAACATCTTGACGGCACCTTGGCCTTTTGCAATGTGGGGCATCGATATGATCGGCGAGATCAGACCTACGGCATCTAACGGGCATTGTTTCATCCTGATAGCGACTGATTACTGTACGAAGTGGGTTGAAGCAGCTTCCTTTGCTATTGTAACCAAGAACGTCGTGGCACGGTTCATTCGGCACAATCTGATATGTCGATACGGTGTACCAGAGAGGATCATTACGGATAACGGTACCAATCTCAACAACAAGATGATCACTGAGCTCTGCGAGCAATTCAAGATACATCATCACAACTCTTCTCCCTACCGGCCGAAGATGAATGGGGCTATTGAAGCGACTAATAAGAATATTAAGAAGATTGTGCAGAAGAAGACAGTGACATACAAAGATTGGCACGAGATGTTACCATTTGCTCTTCATGGGTACTGTACCTCAGCACGGACATCAACAGGGGCAACACCCTATTCCTTGGTATATGGCATGGAGGCAGTCTTGCCCATTGAAGTTAAGATACCCTCTCTTCGGATCATGAAGGATGCAGGTTTGAGCGAAGATGACTGGATTCAGACCCGGCTTGATCAGCTGAACTTAATCGACGAAAAGAGACTTACTGTTATTTGTCATGGTCAGACATACCAAAAACGGATGATCAAGGCATTTAACAAGAAAGTCAGACGACAAGAGTATCAAGTTGGGGATCTGGTAATCAAGCGCATTATTCTACCTCAAGGTGATCCCAGGGGCAAATGGACCCCTACTTACGGAGGGCCATTTGTGTTTAAGAACATTTTCTCATGAGGAGCTATGATTCTAACCACCATAGACGGTGACGACCTTCCTCACCCCGTCAATGCAGACATAGTGAAAAGTGTTGGTGTAAGCCCTAGAGGCCAATACTTTTGGTACTTGTATCGAATTATTTATTAATAATAAAAGGCATTTCTTTATTATTTTTGCTTTCCAAAATAATAAAGTCCCTAGAATGGTTTATTGGTTTAATGAAATGTTAAGTGTGACTTAATCATGAGATCCCATTAAACATAAGAAACTATTCTTAAAGTATCCGTAGTCAAGCTTTAATGTGAAGTGGGATAACATTAAAGCATTAAGATTATTATGAAGATAGATTGATGATCACATCTCATGGATCATGGATAAGGAGTTATCAAGTCTTGACATAGGTATGAGTATTAGGAGTAATATTTATACTGGATTGACCTGCTATGAGAATACTACATAGAATGTTATGCAAAGTGTCATAAGTTATTCTCATGATGATAATGGTGTATACCACCCTTCGACCTGAAACCACTATGGACCCTAGATGTAGAGTCAAGTACTTTATTGCTGATCAAACGTCATCCGTAACTGGATGACTATAAAGACGGTTGATGGGTACTTCACAAAGCATGCTAAGGGACATGAGTGACCTAGATGGAATTTGCTCATCCTGCATAACAGGATAAATGTCTAAGGGCCCAATATTGAACTGGACAAGGGTGACACAGTGTATGCCTTGTGTTCAATATAGACATGAGGGCAAAAGGGTAATTGTACAACACAAATATTATCACGGAAAAGGTTTGGTCAGATCACATGACTCTTTTCGTGACTTGGGTAACAGTGATGTGTTGCTAGATACCGCTCACTGTTTATTATATTAAATGTGTGATTTAATATAATTGCCAACATCGCGAAAACCTACAGGGTCACACACATAAGGACAGGTTGATGAGAGATAGAATAAATAAGGAACACCGTAAGGTACAGTGCATTTAAGTGTAATACGGAAAGTGGTAAGGTACCACGTGGATAAGTGATATATGGTACATCATAAGGTATGATGTCCATAAGCTTAATTGGGCTTTTAGCTTATAGCCTTAATTGGGCTTTTAGCTTGTAGCCCACACGAGTGATTCTATAAATAGATCCCTTGTGATGAAGCAATTTCACTTGATGCAATTTCGTTTTTGATTCTCTCTCTCACTCAAGGTTTCCGTTCGTGATCAACTAGCACTGTGACCGGAAGCGATCTGTTCGTGTGGACTGAGTAGAGGCGTTGTTCTTCATCAACGCTAGTGATCACAACATCAAAGGTCTGAATCGCCACAAGAGGTGAATATTTCTATCACTGACCATGCTCATTCGTAAGGATCGCTAAAGGAAAATTTTAAATTCCGCTGCGCTTTTGATCGCAATTTTCCTTCAAAAAGATACTACGCATAACCAAAGACCCGCTAGGTTGACTGGCCTAGGAAAAAATAAGGGCTTCCCGGCGAACCAAAAGGGTTCGGGCAAAAATAAGGGATGAAAATGAAAAAAATATGTACACTCGGCAAGTCAAAAACCTGAAAAGGCGGCTTGGGCAAAAAAGGGTATCCCGGTGGACTGAAAACCCGAAATGGCGGTCCAGGAAAAAATTAGGGATCAAAGCGTAACACTATGTCTCATTGGATCACCTTGCATCCAGACTTCGGTATCGACTATCAAGCTCGGACGAAACTAATCAATCTGATTCATCTTTAACCAAGCAGCAAAGTGATGAGATGCTTGAAGACATAAAGGCAATGGAAGAGTTGGAACCCAGTGGGATCATTCACATAGCTGTTTTGTTTTCTTTTCACAAATGGTATAAATTCTATTTGTTCGGCGGCGTTCTCTTACTAGGACGCCAGCCTCTTGTACAAAAACGCCTATTTTACAGGCTAAACTTCAAAATCAATACAAATTCATTTTCAGACAAATTTCAAGTTGTTTTTCCTTTATCTATTTTGTTTTGCAAAGAACGTCCAATGTTCATTTTTGATATATGCATTTGACATTAATTTCTGCTCATAAATATTTACCTGTGAAACAAAAGACGAATTACGGGTAACATTAGAAACAGGGGCAATAAGAATTGTCTGAGCTGTATGGTTGCTCTGTCCACCAGGTACAAAGGAAGATTCAGCTGAAGAACATGACTAAGATACCTTCACTCCCCTCAGAGTAAGACAGTAATGGTAGATCTCCCCAGCTGAGACTTGCAACCGTGAACGAATCAGCAATACTCTCCCCAAGCAGAGTTAATCTACCATCATCCCTAAAAAGGCTTGGTATCCCCAGAAGGTCTTAATATTTCCCACCGGAGTATAAGAATATTCACCAGCGGAGTATAAGAATATTCACCAGCAAGTATAAGAGTATCCCCGATAGTCTTAATATTCCCCAACAGAGTATAAGAATGTTCCCCGGCAGCATATAGGATACCCCCAGTGGAGTCAATATTTCCCTAGCACGGTATGAAAAAGCTTCCCCAAAGGAGTTGAATCATCCTCCCCAGTAGACTCTGGAAGTGTATCCCCAGCGGAGTACAAAAATAAATCTCCCCAGCCAAATTCAAAGGATTATCCCTACAAGAGTCTAACAGGGTTATCCCTAGCAAGTCGCGACTGAAAGATCATCCCCAGCAAAGTTCTTTCCTTTCACAAATAGGAATTCGATCCTCAGAAGATTCAATATCACCAGCAACGGTAATCCACCCCCAGCGGAGTTTATTGTTGAAATCCCCAGCGGAGTTTATCAGCGGAATTTATCGTTAAAATCTTCAGCAGAGCATCTCTTCCCCATAGAGTAATCTCCTCATCAGTTTATTCCCCGACGGAGTCATCCTCTCCTGCAGATTTATTCTCGCAATTACCTTCGTTCACCATCCCCAGCGGAAACGAAGAATTCAACTCTACTCTCCAGCAGCTATCCGGGATTTATTTTCCCCAGCTAAAACATTACATTTCCCTACATCATGATACATGCATATACACATCATACCGTACAATCTCATTTATGTTGAGAACATCATTGCTTGATCCATATCATGCATTGCATATGACTGACCTTTACCTTTCAGGAAAGATGCAGTTAAGTTCTCAGCTATGTCAATGGAGACAAAACCAGTTAAATCGATTCCTAAAGATTTTTCTGATACGAACGCAGTCAATGGAGACAAAACCAGTTAAATCGATTCCTAAAGATTTTTCTGATGCGAACGTAGTCAACGGAGACAAAACCAGTTAAATCAATTCCTAAAAATTGTTCTGATGCGAACGCAGTCAATGGAGACAAAACCAGTTAAATTGATTCCTAAAGATTTTTTTGATGCGAACGCAGTCAATGGAGACAAAACCAGTTAAATCGATTCCTAAAGATTTTTCTGATGCGAACGCAGTCAATGGAGACAAAACCAGTTAAATTGATTCCTAAAGATTTTTCTGATACAAACCCGTCAAAGGAGACAACCCGTCAAAGGAGACAACCCTTCAAAGGAGACAACCCGTCAAAGGAGACAAAATCAGTTAAATCGATTCTTAAAGATTTTTCTGAGGCCAACCCATCAAAGGAGACAAAATAAGTTAAATCGATTCCTAAAGATTTTTCTGAGGCCAACCCGTCAAAGGAGACAAAATCAGTTAAATCGATTCCTAAAGATTTTTCTGAGGCCAACCCGTCAAAGGAGACAAAATCAGTTAAATCGATTCCTAAAGATTTTTCTGAGGCTAACCCGTCAAAGGAGACAAAAACAGTTAAATCGATTCCTAAAGATTTTTCTGAGGCCAACCCATCAAAGGAGACAAAACCAGTTAAATCGATTCCTAAAGATTTTTCTGAGGCCAACCCGTCAAAAGAGACAATCCGGTCAAAGGAGACAATCCAGTCAAAGGAGACAATCCAGTCATAGAAGACAATCTAGTCAAAAAAGGCAAAACCTCCTCTGGTTCAGTCTGATCGCCGATAAGATCTCCCTTATTCATATTCCAGTTGAAGTTCAGACCACCTACCAACAATCTCCAAATGGCATCTGTAAGCCCATTCCCGACATCACAATGCTGATACCACTTCATGCGAGTGCAAATTTCTGGGCACTCTAGTGTTCAATCATCTTCCAGCTTCGGATCACGAAAGGCCCGAAAGCCAATCTACATCCTCAGGTTTAAGAATATTGAACAGGGGCATCTGTTGTACCCCAAAATTTTCCCTCCCTTATTTCTCAAGACATGTCAAGAAAAATCCCCAGGTGGTTCAAGATTGCTCAAGAGTTGGACAGTCAAATCATCTCCTAAGGCAATCAATCTCAAATTAGGGTTTTGTGTTGCATCAAGGTCCTTACATCCAAATGACCTCAAGTTCTCCCCAATGTACTAATATGTTCTCAAGTTCATCCATTTCAAATTTAAAGCCTTGCAGAGGAAGTTTGGTCAGTTACTTGCTCAAGAGGCCCAAAAATCGATTGTGCTAGGGCAAAAGTCAACTGTGGCCCAAATACAGTCAAACCTCAAGATTTTTTGTCAACATTCTCATTTTAAAGTATAATTCATCATTTGATCAAGGGTTGATCATTATTCATCAAGTATTGCTCAAAATTCATCAAGATTCAAAAGTTGCTAAATTAGGGTTTTGTAGGAAAAGTCAACTCAACTTTGACCAAGCATAACTTTCTCATACTTTATGAGAAATGACCCATCCAAAGCTCATTTTTAAGAGGATGAAATTTCCTACAATCCATCTTTACACCACAAGATCAAGAAATGCAATCATAAAAAGTTACAAATTTGGACATTATAGGTCATTTTTGAAAGTCAACAAAACACCTTTTTTCCCAAAGCTTATAACTTGAGAATGGAATATCAAAATGATATGAGACCAAAAGGGTTGTTTAGAGGACATCTCAAGGTTTATAAAAAGTCCAAGAACACATCCAAAAGATCAAAATTGAAGAAGTTATGCATTGTTGACGTTGGGCATTTTTCCAAAATTGCCAAAAGTCAATTATCCCCAAAACTTCAAATTTTGTCAAATGGGCCCACTTTTTTCCACTTGATTTGATCTTGTCACACTACACACGTGTCCTATCTTCAGCCTTGTGTCCAATTATTGATTTTTTCTATTTTATTTGATTTTTATTGATTTAATTCATTTTAAATCAATTTAAATCCAAATAAAATCCAAATATTGATGAAATAAGATCTTTTTTATTGATACAGGTTTCAATTATCATCATGGACAAGATCAAATCCGAATCAAGCCATGTTATGAACAAAATATTGGATTTGAGACAATTTTGGAAGCTTTTTAATGGTGATTCATATCAAATCTTCAAACATCAATGTACCAAGATTCCAAGCCCAAGACTTGACCTAATTGACTCTATTATACATATACAACACAAGGCATACGAGTTCAGGACCTAGAGGTTGCACAATCTGAAATACAAAACTTGAAAAAAGCTTGAAAAAGTGTGAAATTGAAATCTTGGTTAGAGGCCAATTCAACCCAAAATCTCAACATAGACCTCTTACTGGAGATCCACTGAAGCATTAACAATCAAAATCAAGCTCTGAAACATCCCCAATTGCGCTGTAAGTCTTCTTGAAAACCGCCCTGAACTCGAAATTGAAACCTCTCATTCTTGCATTTTTTGACAAACCATGGACATATTCTTGATCTTTGTATGATTTCCAAGCTATCTGCAATATTGGATTGTGTTTTTGTAGCCTGTAAAGCCCTACCCGAAACTAGGGTTTGGGTTTTTATTTTTAGGCGTTTTAGTTTTAGGTAAAATCAGCACTATCAATGGCCATGGATGAATTTTGGAGGATGAGACGAGCATGATGATGGTCTTGGTTTGCATTTTTTTGGCCTAGAATTCGTTGTAGGATGAAGTCACGGATTTTGCTGCGGATGAAATCCGTAGGTAAATAACCAGGGGGTCAGCGAAGAAGACGAAGAGGTGGCTCGTCCTCATTCATCCATTCGTAATTCGCGCGTGTTTTTTTTTATAATTCTGGCATAATAGTTTGTTTCACATATAATAATCATTGTTTATTCCATTAACAATTAAACATATTGGCTCAGCTGGCAAGCGCGTTAGTTCAAAGTCCAATGGGACCTGGGTTCGAATCCCAGGTCCCCCATACATTTGTGTTAATTTTTTCCAGGAAATCCAGTACAAGGCCAAGCGTATGGTTCACCATATGCCACCCTTCCAATGCTTGTCAGATGGCCTTCAGGCCAAATCCAATGGCCAAGATTGCAAGTCCATCATACTCCCAGGTCAACGTGTCACATGGAATGGCAAAAGTCAATACAGGTCTGCGCCTGTTGGGACAAAGAAATGCTAATCTCACCATCAATCTGGGCCTAACACCCCCCATTGGGTTATTTCTTTTCTCTTTTATATTTCTTTTATTTAAATTGTTTTACTATTTTTATTGTTAATTAACCAATTAATAATTTTTTCTCATAAAATCAAAAACACAAAAAATATTTTATTTATTAAAATTAATTTCATCATTTTATTTTTATAAATAAATACTAACTTAATTAATTTAGTTTTAAATAGGTTTAACTTTTAATACTTTTTTGCAATAAATTAAAATTAATTTAGATAATTAGGTTTTACTAACTTTTAATCAATTTATTTTATTTCTTTAAATATTCAAAAATACAAAAATATTTTCTTTAATTAATTAATTTAATTGTTAATTTAGATTTAGTTTCTTTTAATTCAAAAAATAAACAAAAAATGCTTTCTTTCAAAAAAGGGTCAAAACCCTAAAAAATGCGCCGATTTAATTTCTCACACGCGATCCATTTATGATATTATTATACTTGCTTCCGGAATGTAATAGCTTTAATTAGGACTTTATTTTATCATCTTCTTTTATTTTCCGCAATTTAAATTTCAAGGGTTGTTTTTGGCGATGTAAATACCCGACGCCTTGTAATAGTTTAGATTTAATTTCCGCCATTTTAAATTCCGCAACTATACATTGCTAGATGTTTGGTAATAGGGAATGCATGATCAGATCAAATGTATGAACTTAAAATCAACATAGCTCACCCATGACCTGTACAAAGATAAATAACTGGAAAACAATAAACTCGCACATGCGCACTCTTAGGGTACATCTCACTTGGTTGCCTTTGAACGTGGTCATTGAGTATAGGAAGTTTTAGAGGTCGCCCTCTTGTCCAAAGATCATAGTTGCCTCGAAACAGTTGCCTCGGAAAATGATCTAAGACATTAGGGTTACCGCTAAGGCGTCCTAACATTGCTTTAGTGACCACACGTCCCTTAATCGAATTGACCCTTAAAAATCCAACGACGATGCTACCTACTCCTCAATAGTGGGATAGCATTGTATAAAGGGCATTTGTACATATTAATTCCTTTTTCGAGTAGGTAGATGGTTCTTAAGTACTTGCTCATTCTAAAATAAAACAAAACTTTTCGCACTTACACTCCTTTTCGAACAAAAACTCTTTTCAAACCCACAAACACAAAGAAAAGCAAATTTTGAAAACACAATGAGCAAGTACCTAAGAGCCCGTAGATAAGTATGGATAGAAAGGGTGCTAACACCTTCCCTTTCTATAATCTACCCCCCGGACCCGAGAAACATCTCGAAAAAGGAATTTTTCTGTGCTTTTTTCCTTTCCTTGTTGGATAAAATAAAAGACGATGGCGACTCTTGATTACCGCGACATTTTGCAAAAACAAACGCGAACCAGCATTCCAAAAAACAACCAGTTCTCTTCCCACCGTATCACAATACCCCACATTGTGAATGGCCAAGGAGCCGTTAGGACATTGAGAGGAACTGGAGGAATATGTACCTTGTCAGCATAGACTTGGCATTTGTGACAAGTACGAACGTGTTGATGACGATCAGCTTCCATGGTAGACCAGTAGTAGCCCGCCCTTAGAATCTTCTTATCCATCGTATGTCCGCTCAAATGGGTACCAAATGTGCCACTATGCAGTTCAGTCATGATCTGCTCAGCTTCAACCTTGTCCACACAACGAAGCAAAACACAATCATGGTTGTGCTTGTATAGGATACCATTGCTTAGGAAGAACTTGGAAGCAAATCTCCTTAAGAACTTCTTGTCCTTGACTGAAGCTCCTTCAGGGTATTCTCGAGTCTTGAGATACCTTTTGATTTCGTGAAACCAAGGTTGTTCCACTACTTCATCGGTATTAATCTCATGACAATGTGCAGGTTCATCCATTCGTTCAATGGTAGTATGGGGAGCCTCATTATCCCAGTTAAGTTTAAACATGGATGACATTGTAGCTAGAGCATCTACTAGCTGATTTTCTTCTCGCGGGAAGTGCTCGAAGGTAATCTGCTCGAAGTGTGGTAACAATGTCAAGACATGTTCTTTGTAAGGGATGAGGTTTGGATGCTTAGTATCCCACTCTCCTTTGATCTGACTGATGACCAAAGCGGAGTCCCCAAACACAATCAAATATTTGATTCCCAAGTCTATGGCAGCCTTGAGTCCAAAGATGCAAGCTTCATATTCTGCCATGTTGTTGGTGCAGCTGAAGCAGAGTCTAGCAGTGAAAGGTATATGGAAACCTTCTGGAGAGATAAGTACCGCGCCAATACCGTTCCCAAGTGCGTTGGAGGCACCATCAAAGTATAGAGTCCATCGGGATCCTTGTTCAGGTCCTTCATACGGTCTGTTTTCCTCAATGTTGCTCAGAGTCATGATATCCTCGTCAGGGAAGTCGAACCTCATAGATTGGTAATCTTTGACGGCTTGATGAGCTAGATGGTCAGCTAGTACACTCCCCTTTATAGATTTTTTGGTCGTATACTGGATATCATACTCAGTCAGAATCATTTTCCATCTAGAGATTCTTCCAGATAAAGCATGCTTTTTGAAGATGTACTTGATCAGATCCATCTTGGAAATCAGCAAAGTGGTATGTGTCAACATATACTGCCTTATCCGGCGAGCAGCCCATACCAAAGTGCAACAAGTTTTCTCTAGAAGTGAGTAGCTAGTCTCACAGTCAGTAAACTTTTTGCTTAGGTAATAGATGGCATGCTCTTTTCGGCCAAACTCGTCATGTTGGCCCAGTACGCACCCCATTGAATTATCCAAAACAGTCATATACATGATTAACGTCCTTCCTTCGACGGGTGGCATCAAGATAGGAGGTTCCAGCAAATACTCCTTGATCTTATCGAAAGCAACTTGACAGTCATCGTTCCATTCAACCACCTGATCTTTCTTCAACAACTTGAAAATTGGTTCACAGGTAGATGTTAGGTGAGAGATGAACCTTGCAACATGATTTAGGCGTCCCAAGAAACCTCTAACCTCTTTCTCAATGCGAGGGGCAGGCATTTCTTGTATAGCTTTGACTTTGGCAGGATCGACCTCAATGCCTTTGTTGTTGACGATGAATCCCAAGAGTTTACCAGACCTAACTCTGAAAGTGCACTTGCTAGGGTTCAGTCTGAGCTTATACTCCTTCAATCTGACAAACAACTTTTGCAGATGGTCGAGGTGTTCTTCTTTTGTTTGTGAACGGGCTATCATGTCGTCTATGTAGACTTCGATCTCATGATGTATCATATCATGAAACAAAGCTACCATGGCTCGCTGATAGGTTTCCCCAGCATTCTTCAGTCCGAATGGCATCACTTTATAGTAGAAGGTACCCCACTGCGTAACAAAAGTAGTCTTCTCCATGTCTTTGGGGGCCATTTTGATCTGGTTGTACCCTGAAAATCCGTCCATGAAAGAGAATACCTTGTGTTGAGCTGTGTTGTCAACCAAGATGTCAATGTGTGGTAGTGGAAAATCATCTTTAGGGCTAGCCCTGTTTAAGTCTCTGTAGTCCACATACATTCTGACTTTGTCGTCCTTCTTAGGCACGGGCACAATGTTAGCAACCCATTGTGGATAGGAAGTAACAGCCAGAAAGCCATCATTGAACTGCTTCATCACTTCAGCTTTGATCTTTTCGGACATGTCGGGCCTCATTCGGCGGACTTTCTGTTTGATTGGTGGACAGTCTTCTCTTGTAGGGAGACGGTGAACCACAATATCTGTATCCAGTCCCGACATATCTTCATAGGACCAGGCGAAGATCTCAACAAACTCATTCAACAGCTAAACTAAGCGCCCTTTGACACTTGGCTCCAGGTTGGCACCCACTTTAACCTCTTTTCGGTCTTCGGCAGTACCCAAATTGATAGTCTCTAACAACTCTTCATGGGGCAGAATAGTCCTTTCTTCTTGTTGCAAAAGTCTAGCCAACTCTCTAAGCACTTCACAGTCTTCATCACCTTCGTACTCGGCATGATTGACCAAATCTTTAGAGTTATTGAAGGCCAAAGCAGAATAGTCATCCATGGAATTCGAAATGGATGGGTACCTGCATTTTGTGAGTGTGGGTGTGTGTAAGGGATAGTCATCCTTAAACAAAATAAAATGTAAAAGGAAAGAAAATGAACACAAAAGTTTATAGATGAAAACGTCCATGATTCATTAAAAATGGCATATGAGAATGAAGAATCAAAGCCCTTACAGATGGACCTATATGCCCCGGGTAAGGCATAAGGCAAAAAGTGTACGAATTGTTTAAAAGTTATTACAGACCAAACAGGAAATGTTCAAAGGATAGATTACTGATTAATGAAAGTAATGGGAACGAAGTCTTTTGCCTCCCAGTTGTTCAGTCCTCCTTCAATGGTTGGAAAGATTCAGTCTTCAAAATTGTTTCCTTCTTCATCATCCTCTAAAGCATGAACTCCATGATGAGTGATTTTCAGTGGCGGTCCTCCAGCCCAGGAGTGACGCACGGTCTTCTGACTAGCAACAGTGAAACATAACCCATACTTATCTGTCTTGTAAGGAAAATTCGACAGTTGACCCCATACTGTACTTCCTCCTTCCTTGATTACAGCCTCTGCATCTTTAAGGGATGACATCTGGGACGCAGGTTTGGTAATGATGGGCACATCAGTCATTGTCTTGGCTACCGCAACTTCAGGAGAAACCTCTTCAAAGTGTTGGAAAGGTGTTTCTATGAATTCACCCTCTAACTCCACGTAGCGGAAAGAGTTAAGGTGGCTTATCATATACTCCTCCTCACCATGAACTGTTATGATCTTACCCTGGACTGGGTATTTGAGCATCTGGTGTAGAGAAGAAGTGACTGCCCTAGCGTTGTGGATCCAAGGCCTTCCCAACAAGCATGAATATGAGGGACAGATGTCCATCACATAAAAAGTAGAGTTGAAAATTTCCGTTCCCACCTTGATTGGGATGTCCACTTCTCCGTGAACCATCTGCTTAGAACCGTCGAAGGCTCTAACAATGATATTACTGGGCTTTATGGTCAAACCTTCACAGTCCAATTTGTCCAATGCTTTCTTTGGTAGATCATTTAAGGATGAAGCGGTATCAACCAGAACATGAGCAAGTGTGGTCCCTCTGCACTCTACCGAAACATGCAGTGCATCATTATGCTTTCTTCCCTTGGACGTTAGATCGGCATCAGAAAATCCCAGACCATTGTCGGATGTAAGGCTAGCCACACACTCTTGAAACTGATCCGCAGAAGTTTCTTAAGGCACGTGCGCCATCTTCAGGAATGTGATCAAGGCTTTGGCATGAGCCTCGGAGCAAAGCAACAGAGCTAGCATAGATATTTTTGAAGGGGTTTTCCCCAACTGCTCTACGACATCATAGTCGCTCTTCTTAATTATCTTTAAGATTTCCTCCATTTCCTTTTGGGTGGTCTCGGGGATAACCAAAGTTTGAGCCCTCGTCCTGATGGGCGCTTCTTGGATCCCCTTACCTTTATCAGCAGTAACAGTAGAGGGTACAACTTCGGGAGTAACAATTTCTTCAATCACTGGACTTCCCACAGATATCTTGACCGGCACAGGAACACTTGAGGGTCCAAAGACTTCCCGTGGAGGAGCAATCTCTGGAGAGAAGATTCTTCCGCTACGAGTGATCTTACTCGTCCCCGAAATATTTCCTACATCAGGAGTTTCTTCATCGGAATTATCTTCGGCTGATTCGATCTGCTTGACACCATGGTAGAAGATCTCTCCTCCATAATTCCACGGTATCGTCTTGTTGGACTTATATGGGATAGGCCCCGGCATGGTAATCTTCAACGGTACAAACTTTGGATCAGGTGTAATCTTAACAGGCCTTTTGCAGGTCTTAGAAAGATTGTCGGAAATGGTGATTATAGCAATGTCATTGATTGGAGTAACAGGAGTAACATGAGTAATAGTATCAACAGGAGTTTTCTGAAAGAGGATCTCTTGAGTATCCATCAGGCGTTGGATGCCTGATTTCAACAGCGGACAGTCGGATTGCAAGGTTGAACAAAAGTAACAATCTTTTTCACAGCCCGGGAAAATCCCGGCTTTCAACAGATTCATCTTGATTATTGGCAATGGAGTCATTAAGTCATCAACAGCAGTAACATGAAGATCTTCTACAATAGCATGGACATTATGACCATGTTTTGGCATAGGAGCGGATATCACATTAGGTTTCTCGGGTGTGTCGAACTCTACCTCCTTGGCATCTATTAAATCTTGGATCTTGTTTTTAAGGGCCCAACAGCTGTTGGTGTCGTGCCCCACATTGTCCGAATGATAGGCACACTTAGCATTGGCACGATAAAAAGGGGAAGTTGTATTCGGGTTTTGTGGGGGATCTTTCAAGGTTGTAAGGTTCAGCTTCAAGAGATGGGGGAGGACCTGGGCAGGCATCATATTGATCCGGGTGAATTGCCGTTGTGGCCTTTTTACCCTTTGTTGGTTAGCTCTAGGTTGACTGCTTCGAGCTTGATCGACTGAGGAGTTCTGGATCATCACAGCCCCCACCGCCGATCGGCGCTCCATTCTCCCTTGATTTCTCTGGGTGTGAACAGCAGAAACCTCCTTCTTGGCTGGGAAGGTCTTCTTGATAGCAGTGGAAGCAGAGGCATCCTTCTGAATTTTACCACTCTTAATGCCAGCTTCGACCCTTTCACCGGTCAGAATTAATTCGGTGAATCCTGCAGATGAGCTCCCGATCAAGTGATTGAAGAATGGACCTGACAGGGTCCCTAAAAACATATCAACCAACTCTCTATCCGACAATGGTGGTTGCAGCCTTCCAGCCAAATCCTGCCACTTCTGGGCATACTCCTTAAATCCTTCATTAGAGGCCATACTCATGCTCTGTAGTTGAGTACGAGTAGACGCTAAATCTGCATTATACTGGTATTGTCGGTAGAAACCAGCAGCTAAATCCTCCCAGTTATGAACATCAGATCTCTCAAGTTGATAGAACCAGTCCAATTGCGTACCCGACAAACTATCTTGAAAAAAGTGGATCCACAGGTCCTTATCAGAAGAGTGAGGTTGGATCTTTCTGATGTAGGACCGCAGGTGCATCTTCAGACAAGACAAACCGTCGTATTTAGCAAATGTAGGCACTTTGAACTTGGGAGGAATGACGATCCCAACAACCAACCCTAGTTCTTCGAAATCCAGCCCTGGTACCCTTTGTACTTCCATGGATGCCAACTGATCTTCAAGATTCTTATACTTATCGTCTGTCGGAGGGTACTGCTGTTCGGAGTAATCTTCCTCCTCTTCTTCTTCTTCCTCTTCAGTTTCAGACTCGGAGGGCATTGCAACTCCTTTACCTTTACCAACCCCTTCGTCAGACGTCGAGGGGAACTCGAGGACCCTTCTAGCCTGGTTCTCAAACCTGCTTCCCATAGTGGCCACACCAATTCTTTTCTTTTTCTTCTTTTCCTTCTCTTTCTCTAACAATGCTTTAAGATCCTATTGACCCTTTGCCAAGGTTATGAGGAGTTGTTGGAATTGCAAATTCTGTGCTTGCAGATCTTTGACCGTCTGCTCTATATCCATCTTGCTGAAATAAACAACAGAAAGATAAGGAAACCTGGTGTGAAGACCTGTTTATGCATATGATGAATGATATGTTATTCATGTAATGCATTCAAGGATTCAGAAATTCAAATTTGTTGCATACAAAAGGAACACACGTCATATTAATAAGAAGAAATTTGTTAGTACATAAATGCCCCATGGGCAAAATATTACAAAATTCTTAATGTAAAAAGATGTTGCACATCCTCTTTGGTGCGATGTAGGTGTTAAGAGTCTCCTCTTCGTGAAGTCGATGGGTAAGTTCCAAAACCTTCTTCTTACTGGCATAGAAGTTGGCTTCAAAAGTGTTCGGCTCTTCCTTGAGCTGTATCCAACTCTTTTGAAATTCTTCTAATGATCTTGGCATGTCTGGATGTAGGAGGGTGCATGGAACCTCTCCTTCCATAACAGGCTCTTTGATCACTAGGAGAATGTGGGGGTAAGGCATCATAAGACTCTAGGCGTGGGTTCGTACCCACTTGAGATAAGGCTCAAGGGGGATGGAATTTTTGTGTCCCAGTGTCTTACTATCCACTTTGTTGGGCATCCTCCAAGCTTGGATAAACCTTTGTCGAAGTCCTTGAGCGTCTTCGTCGAAGTCAAAAACCAAGTCAGGAATCAGCATATCATGAGGGCCATCCCTTCGGGCATACCCAAATTGCCTCAGAGCTAAACATGGGTTTTAGGTAATGCCTCCCCTAATGCCAAGTAATGGGACATTAGGGAATTCCCCACAACGATCAATGATGATGACATTTTCTCTGGACCGAGAACACCAATGAACATCAGAATGTGTAAGAGTCATCAATCGTTGCGACCACCTCAAGCCTTGTTCATTCTTCAAGACTGACTGGGGAAGGTGAGAAATAAACCACCTTGCTAGAAGAGGAGTACAACACATGAGAACACCTCTTTTCCTCATTGTTCGTGTGTGAAATGAGTGTAAGATGTCCCCAAGCAATGTAGGCACAAGATTCCGAGATATAAAAATCTTGACAGCATTCACATCTATAAGTTGATCAGGGTTTGGGAACAAGACCAACTCATAGATGAGAAGTGCTACAATCTCCTCAAAAGCTTGCAGATCTAAAGAATTCCAACAGTCTTGTGCCTTCTCAAACAGAAACTTTTCCAAGAAACCCTTGACACCACTTATGGTTTCCCAATGACCTTTGATATCAGATGGTTGCAAGTGTAATGCTTGAGCAACATCTTCAGGCTTTGGTTCTCTTTCCGTACCGTTGTAGGGTAGTTGATGGAGAATAGGAATCCTCGGGAGTTGAGAAAATTCCTCCAAAGTAGGTACTAGTTGGTAATCAGGAAACGTAAAGCAATGGTGTAGGGGGTCAAAGAACTGGAAGAGAACTTTCACCATGTCTTCTTCAATGTTGGAGTTGACTAAGTTGAGAAGTCTACCATGTCTTTCACTGAAGGGAGAATTCTCTAGAATCTTGGAAGTAAGCTCCTTGAGTTGAGGAGGGATTCTCACAAGATTGACTTGAATTGTTTTCCTGCGAAGAGATTCCATGACCTACAAAACAAGAACAAAGATGAAGATCCAAACCCTTGAAATGGTTAGTGGATGCATATGATGCTTTATGGTGTTCATGATGTATGCACAAGTATATGTACAAGCAAGTCACACAATATCCTAGTTTCAGGCTTGCACGAGGTTTCATAGGTAAGTACCCTCTTGAAGTTAGTTGGCTCAACCTGTCTTATGAATAGTAACCGGGTTCTAAGGAGCTCAATATCACCAGATTATTTTCTGTGTTCATTGTTTCAGTTTAGCCACTCAACTGGCGACCGAAATATTCCAAGAAAACAACCCTCAATGAGTGTAGTATCAAGTATCTACCAACTTCGGACTGCACCAAAGCCGGTCATCTCACTACCCCTAAAAAGGCCAAGATGGTCAAGTAAACGTTCTAAGAGTTCATTAGTGCTTCATGACATCACTCAGCGGCCCCTTATTCTCTTTGATTGACTCAAAGGCTACCAGTACCCATAAATATGTCGCACTAATATAGCTATTGCTTTAACCATGTCGGTATACCCCGCACAGTTTACACAACGTATTTCTATTTACCTATGAATGTTTCCCAAAAATCCGGGTGGAGGATTCAAACCCAAACAAGAGAACCAAATGTAAAGCAATCAAAGCAAACAAGATAAGCATGTAAAGGTGATCTAAACCTTAAGGTTACCCCACTTTTAGATTATTTCCCAGTAGAGTCGCCAGTTCTGTGATACGGTGGGAGAACTGACTTGAGGTTTTGCGTTTGTGTTCGCAAATGTTTCAGTTTAGCAAGAGTTGCCACAGACTTTTTATTTTATCCTAAGGAAAGGTCAAAAAGCACAGGAAATACCTTTGAGATGTTTTCTTGGGTTCGGGGAGTAGATTATGAAAAGGGAAGGTGCAAGCACCCTTTTCATCCATGGTTATCCATGGGCTCTTAGTTACTTGTTTAGATCACTTGCTTTTGTTTTTCAATTGTTTGAAATGGTGCTTTGTGTGTGTGGTTTTTGAAAATGCTTTGAAAAGAGCCCATCATTGTGGAAACCTTTGTAATAATTCTTGTTTGAATATATACAAAGGTGTATTGTCTTTTGAAAAGATATTTCAATGTTTGAAAGTTTGTTTTTGGGAAATGTTTTTGAAATTGTGTTGTGAGGTGTGTTTGAAAATAGCAAGGATATTTTGCAAGTTTTTGATCAAGTAACTAAGAGTTATCTACCCTATTTTACTTAAAGATCTTTCATATATGTTTTTAACCCTTTTGACAACGTTGTTTTACCATTGCATTTGATAAACAACCTTGTATTAGGATGTTAAACAGGACAAACGCGGGTCATCGTATAGACCATGATAGCAATTGTGTTAAGTATCTTTAGCAAATTTTTTAGGGACTTGATCATTTTGTTTAGGCAACCAAGATAACGTCATCGAGGGACTATGATCTTTTGTTTTGTTTTTGTTTTGCCAAAGTACCCAACATGCATAACATGGCCCATTTTTAAGGCAACAAGTGGATGTTACCCCTGGGGGTATAAATGTGCATTATGTATTGGTTTTCATGCATTTGGGTCTTGTATTAGGTCAAAGTACTTGTTGGTTTTGGAATTTTGCATACAAACCCTAATCTCTAATCATGGCATAATTGAAAGCGTAAATACATAAAATAAATCTAATACTATTACAACATGATTATGGGAAGGGGGATACAATTTTTGAATGGGGATTATTTGACAAGAAATTAAAACCCTAATTTTACTATTACATCTAAATTGAATCAAATGGCATGAATAATAAATGAACAATATTTAAATAAACAAATTAAATAAATATACAAAATAATATGAATATGCAAAAAGGTTTTTATTTATTTTTATGTATGTAAAAATATTTAATGCAAAAAATAAGAAATAAATGAAAAGATTATTTTTTGGTTAAGGGTAAAACCCTAATTTTCTTTAAGAAAATAAATATATTAATTACATTATTTATATACAATAAAATAAAATAATGTATATACAAAAAATAAAATATATTAAGAAAAAGTATAATTTAAGTATAAATAATAATAAAAATAAAAATAAAATATTTTTATGTTTTTATTCTAAAGTATCTATTAAATAAAATAAAAGTATGTATGTATATATTAATTATATTAAATATGTATAATAAAAGTAAAATATTTACAAGACTAAAAATATATTTAGAACAATATTTTTTAGTGTAAATAAAATAAAGAATAAAAAATAAAATAAAAAAGAGTATAATTTATATATCATTTTTAAGTTTTCAATAAATAACATATATACTAATTAAATTGTTTTCATGCTAAAATATAAAAATAAAAATAAAATACAAAATAAATGTAAAAATTTATAAAAAATATTTTTGGATATTTTTGTATTTAGAAAATATAAAATAGAAATCAGAAAATGAAAATAAATAAAAAATATCAAAGTATAAAGAAATTGGGCCAGTGGGGTGCATTCAGCAAAAGGGGGGTGTCAATAGTGAGCCAGGACCAAGCCCAGCCCACTACACTTCATCTTCAACCTCTTGTTCAAACAAAAACACGCGCGCCCTGTACACCAAGCCAAATCCTGCATACGTGCTCTAATGCAAAAACATATAACATCAAAGTTGTAGAGCTTTCCAAGACGAATTCAACCATATAAAAAACTTATCCTAACTCTCAAAGACCAGAGAGAATTTCTATGGCCCTAAATCTTAACCTATTTTTTCAGGATGTTCATGGACCAAATTCTCTTAGCATGCTTAATTAAAATGAAACCGAGCATATGTACAACTTCATGGATATGAATACTACATTTCTTATTCACAAACCTAAGTCTAAATGTTCCTAAATAGAGTGATAGGAAGTTGATAAAAACCTGTTTCAGCTGACTTCGTGTATGGCAATGTGGAGCTTTTCAGCAAGGCTTGAGATGTTTGGGAGCTTGCCTGAACTTCCCCTGACCTTCTCCAATGCCTAGCTTGCCTTGAAGGTGCTTGAACAAGCCTACAGAACTCAACCTGCACAAGCTGAAATTGAAAATGGCAAACCCTGTAAATGGAGTCACAGTTAGTGTTTAAGGATTGGGATAGTTTAGATGGGTTATGTGGAAGATGTTTGAACCAACTTGGGACAAAACACACGAATAATTTGGGTTGTGGAACTCAAACTGCAAGGAGTGCCCTGTTTTGCCAAGTGAAGATGATTGTGTGCTATGGGAGGTTTGAGGGCTCAAGGGGTCGTGTTTCTGGCTCAAGGGGATGTGAGAAAGTTGTTTCAAAAGCTTGCACCAGTTGGTTTTTGCTGAGGTTCAAGTTCTAGTGTTTTTGACAAATTTCTTGGTTATGAAGCAAAGTATGAGAAGTGATGTGAAGCAGGCATGTACATGCTATCTATCAGCTTGCACACTTTTCCCTTGGCCCCTCAAGTTTGTGGATCTGATTTGCTGCCCAAGATATGGCTCAATGCTCAAGGATTTAGTTTTTACATAAAGGAAGATTTGGCAAAAATGGAAATGTTGCTTTTTCTACTTAGGGATTAATTTTGTGTGCAATGTTCTAATGACCAAAACAATGCCTTAGACCAATGGATTTGCATTTAATTATTGAGTGTGGAATGATTTTGAGGCCTGTAATATAGTGCAAAGCAAGCTGATTTGAATTGGTAATTTGTATCAACATGAACATGCCATGGATGAAAAGTGAGTTTTTTCCAACTTCAAGCCTTCGATTCTCCCTAACCACAAATGAGTTTGGAGAGTTCTTTGACATTTTGAAAAGCTTGCAACATGATCTACAATCCATATTTGAAATGAAATTTGAGATTACAAGTGGAACTATGTGAAAAATGGCCATGAAGATAGGTAAAAATCCTGCCTAAACTAGGGCAAAATTTCACTAAGTTAAAAGTTTTATGGGTCCTTGTTCCAAAAATCATAACTTGAGATCCAAGCTTCTTTTTGGAAAACTTTGTGAATCAAAGTTGTATAATTTGTGGAGGAATACAACTTTCATGTTGGAAGTTTTGTTTGAATCCAATTGCATCATGGTGAAAATGTTGGGCAAAGTTAGGAAAAATTAAGCAAATTTCATAACTTAGAAAAATTCTAAGTTATGAAAATTTTCAACTTTAAACCCTAATTTGCAAAAATGGGTTTCTTGATGAACAAGTTTCATGTTTTTACACATTTTGATGAAAAATGACCCTTGGCACTTGATTTTGACCAAAAAGTCAAAGTTTGACTTTTCAGTGTACAATCAAAATTTGATCAGTTGACTAAAAAATTCATCTGTCAATCCAATGCAATTGAGATCTTTTGAACCTTGTGAATAGGTCAAGATGATGCCATTGAGTCCTTGAATCCATGCTTGAACCTAATTTTCCATTGGCTAGGTCAAAAATCATAAATCGCACTTGTGCAGTCAAAACCCTAAAAATGACCATTTTGCCCTTTTGGTGATCTGATCAAATTTCTTGTGGAGTTGTGGTCCAAACTTGATCAAATGGTTCATATGAGTTTATAATGTTGATATGGATCAAAATTCATGAGGTTTGACTGTAAATTGGCCACAATTGACTTTTTCCCTAATACAGCTGATTTTTAGGTCAACGGTCCAATTGACTGGGCAAAAACTTGATTCAAGGCTTGAAACTTGGTATGGACAATCTTATAAGTCCAACATGAAGTATGAAAGCCACCTTGAGCATTAGAAGTCCAAAATTCCTTGTGCAACCTCAAACCCTAATTTAGGTCATCAGTGCAAGGATATGTTTTGAGCAGAACAAAACCCTAATCCTGTCTGGAATTCAAGGAGTCTTGTGATGAGAAATCTTGATAAAAATGAGAGGGAAAATTTTGGGGTACAACAGAGCGTCTAACTTCTATGGAGATACATAGAGTACCGGGGCTGGATTTCGAGGAATTGGGTCTGGTGTCAGGAATCGTAATCCCGCCGAAATTTAAAGTGCCATTATTTGCCAAGTATGATGGGGTGTCTTGTCCCAAGATGCACCTCCGCTCATATGCCAGGAAGATTCAACCGCATTCTGCTGACAAAGAGTTGTGGGTTCACTTTTTCCAGGACAGTTTATCATGAATGCAGCTTGATTGGTTCTACCAGTTGGAAAGGGCCGATGTCCATAATTGGGAAGACCTGGCAGCAGCCTTCTATAAACAGTATCAGTACAACGCTGATTTGGCACCAACCCGTACTCAACTCCAGAGTATGGCTATGGTATCAAATGAGGGCTTCAAAGACTACGCCCAAAAGTGGAGGGATCTAGCCGGAAGGGTGCAACCAACTTTGTCGGAAAGGGAGTTAGTAGACATGTTCCTGGGAACTCTATCAAGCCCTTTCTTTAATCATCTGATTGGGAGATCCTCTGCAGGGTTTATCGGATTGATTTTAACTGGCGAGAGGGTGGAAGCCGGTATAAGAAGTGGGAAAATTCATAAGGACGCGTCTACCTCTGCAGCTGTAAAAAAGCCCTTCAGTGGAAAAAAGGAAGTGTCTGCTGTCTATTCACATAGAAATCAAGGAAGAACGGAACGCCGATCAACGGTGGGGGCCGTTATGATTCAAAAGCCTACATCAGACCGGCCAAGAAATAATCAGCCGAGAAATAGAAAGCCAAGGGTGGAAAGGCCAGTACGGCAATTCACCAAGATTAACATGACTCCAGCCCAAGTCCTACCACATCTTCTGAAGTTGGATCTGGCCACTTTAAAAGAGGCCCCAAAGAATCCTAATACTGCATCTCCTCACTACCATCCGAATTCCAGGTGCGCATACCATTCTGAAAGTCTAGGGCACGACACCAACAACTGTTGGGCTCTGAAGAACAAAATTCAAGACCTGATAGATGCGAAGGAAGTTGAGTTTGAAGCGCCTGAGAAACCGAATGTTATCTCCGCTCCGATGCCTAGGCATGGTCACAATGCCAATGCTGTTGAGGAAGACTTATTTGTTGCCACCATGGATGAACTGTTAACTCCGCTCTCGACCATCAAGTTGAATTTGTTAAAGCTGGTATATTCCCAAGTTGTGACAAAGACTGCCATATTTGCCTATCCTCATCATTTGACTGCCCTCTGTTGAAAAAAGGTATCCAACAACTGATTGATAACCAAGAAATTTGGTTTGAGAAAGCTCCAATTTCACCCGTTCCAGTTAAAGAAGTTTCAATAATAACCATCTACGCCCTTCCAGGGTCCCTGATTACATCTGCTCCAATGACTACTCCACTTAAGATTATAATGCCCGGGCCGACCCCGTACCAATCAGATAAAACAGTACCATGGAATTATGGTGGAGAAATCTACTACCATGGTATTAAACAGGATGAACTGACTGCCGAAGAAGAGAGCTCTGAAGAGGACAATTCCGACATCAATAACATTGCCGGAACAAGCAAGATTACCCATAGTGGGAGAATCTTCTCTCCAGAGATTGCCCCTCCAAAGGCAGTCTTTGGACCCGTGGCCGTTCCGAAGATTACCTCTGTACCAGTAATTGTACCTGCAAGCATACCTACCGAAAAAGACAATACAATCCCTATCCCTACTTCCACTACTGAGAATAAAGGAAAAATGTTCAAGAAGAGCCTGTCCTGATGAAGGCTTAATCACTAGCTGTCCCTGAAACATCCAAGAAGGAGATGGAAGAAATCCTGAGGATCATAAAGAAGAGTGATTATGATGTGGTTGAACAATTGGGGCATACCCCCTCCAAGATCTCTATGTTAGCATTGCTGCTGTGCTCTGAGGCACATGCAAAGGCTCTGGTAAAATTTCTGAAGACAGCTCATGTACTGCAAGAGACGTCTGCGGATCAATCCCAAGAGTGTGTGGCCAGTTTGACAGCTGATAATGGCTTGGGTTTCTCTGATGCTGACTTGACGCCCAAAGGGAGAAAACACAACGAGGCGTTACATGTCTCAGTGGAGTATAGAGGAACAACCCTAGCCCATGTCTTGATGGATACAGGATCATCTCTGAATGTCTTACCAAAGAAAGCCCTTGATAGATTGGATTGTGAGGGGCTGACATTAAAGCCCAGTAATATAATTGTGAGAGAATTTGAAGGCTCTAAGAGGATGGTCCATGGGGAGATGGACATCCCGATCAAGGTGGGAACTCAGACCTTCAATTCAACCTTCTATGTGATGGACATCCGTCCTTCTTACTCTTGTCTGTTGGGACGCCCCTGGATTCACAATCCCGGTGCTGTCACCTCCACTTTGCATCAGATGTTGAAGTACCCTGTCCAAGGGAAGATCATAACTGTCCATGGGGAAGAGGAGTACATGATTAGTCATCTGAATTCTTTCCGATATGTGGAGTTAGATGGCGAGTTCATTGAAACCCCTTTCCAACATTTTTAAGAAGTCTCCCAGGAAATAGCGGCGACCAAGGCGGTATCCTCAATTCATATGATCACAAGACCTCCACTTCGGATGTCATCTCTAAAGGATACAAAGGCAGTAGTGGAAGAGTGCGGATGCACCATCTGGGGGCAGCTTCCAGACATCCCGTACAAATCAGACAAGTTTGGCTTGGGGTTTACTTCAACTGCTCAGAAGGCTGTGCTCTGCGCCCGTTCCGGAGGGCCACCTGTGAAGATCAGTAACCTAGGGATCAACACAGTAGAAGATAGTGAAGAAGATGGCAGCTTGGAAGATTGGATATTTCCTACTGTCAGCGGAGGACTTCACAACTGGGAAGCCAAAGACTTTGTCCCGATAACTTTCATATCTCAGTAATTTATCTTTTACATTTTTGTTGGACTTGTAATAATTCACGAACAATTCGCACTTTAAAAACCTTGTGTCTTACCCGAGACACAACAGTCCATTTGTAAGGGTTTTTATTTCATTTTCATATGACATTCAGTGAATCATGGACGCTTTTTCATATATAAACCTTTTGTGCTCATTGTCTTTCTTTTACATTTTATTGTTTTAAGATGGCTATACCCTTACACACACCCACACTCACAAATGCAGGTACCCTTCCATTCCGGATCCCATGGGTAACAATACTGCTATAGCCTTCAGTGACTCTGAAGATCTGATCTACCAAGCCGAATATGAAGGTGGGGAAGATTGTGAAGTGCCAGGGGAATTGGCCAGATTACTACAATAAGAGGAAAGAGCTATTCAGCCTCATAAGGAGCTGTTGGATACAATCAACTTGGGTACCGAGGAGGATAAAAAGGAAATCAGAGTGGGTGCCAATCTAGAGTCGAGTGTCAAGGAGCGCCTAATTCAGCTGTTGCATGATTATGTTGAGATCTTTGCCTGTTCATATGAGGACATGCCGGGACTTGATACAGACATTGTGGTACACCGTCTACCCACAAGAGAAGACTGTCCACCAGTGAAACAAAAAGTCCACCGCATGAGACCTGACATGTCAGAGAAGATCAAAGCAGAAGTTATGAAACAGTTCAATGCTGGATTTCTGGCTGTTATTTCCTATCCATAATGGGTTGCTAACATTGTTCTCGTGCCTAAAAAGGACGGAAAAGTAAGGATGTGCGTGGACTATAGAGATTTAAACAGGGCTAGCCCTAAAGATGATTTTCCATTTCCACACATCGACATCCTGGTTGACTATACAGCTCAGCACAAATTATTTTCATTCATGGACGGATTCTCAGGCTATAACCATATCAAAATGGCACCTGAGGACATGGAGAAAACTACATCTGTCACACAGTGGGGTACATTCTGCTACAAAGTGAGGCCATTCGGACTGAAGAATGCCGGGGCAACCTATCAACGCGCCATGGTAGCTTTGTTTCATGATATGATACATCATGAGATAGAGGTCTACGTAGATGACATGATAGCCCGATCACAAACTGAAGAAGAACACCTTGATCACTTGCAAAAGCTGTTTGTCAGATTGAAGGAGTACAAACTAAGGTTGAACCCAAACAAATGCACATTTGGAGTCCATTCCGGTAAAATCTTGGGTTTCATTGTCAGCAACAAAGGCATCGAGGTTGATCCCGCCAAAGTCAAAGCGATACAAGAAATGCCTGCTCCTCGCACTGAGAAGGAAGTCAGAGGATTCTTGGGACGCCTGAACTATATTGCTAGGTTCATTTCTCACCTAACATATACTTGTGAACCAATCTTCAAACTGCTAAAGAAAGATCAGGTAGTTAGATGGAATGATGACTGTCAGATTGCTTTCAAAAAAATCAAAGAGTATTTACAAGAGTCTCCTGTCTTGATGCCGCCAGTCAAGGGAAGACCGCTAATCATGTATCTGACCGTTTTAGAGAACTCAATGGGGTGCGTATTGGGGAAGCATGACGAGTCTGGCCGAAAAGAGCACGTTATTTATTACCTGAGCAAAAAGTTTACCGACTGTGAAACCAGATATTCACTGCTCGAGAAAACTTGCCGCGCTCTGGTATGGGCTGCTCGCCGGCTAAGACAGTATATGTTGACTCATACCACTTTGCTGATATCTAAAATGGATCTGATAAAGTACATCTTTGAGAAGCCTGCTCTGTCTGGGAGGATAGCTAGATGGCAGAGGATCCTAACAGAATATGATATACAGTACATGACCCAAAAAGCTATAAAGGGCAGTGTGCTAGCTGATCATCTTGCTCATCAAGCTGTAGAGGATTATCAGTCCATGAAGTTTGAATTCCCTGACGAAGACATCATGACAGTAGACAAATGTGAAGGAATCAGACCATATGACGGACCCGGATAAGGATCCCGATGGACCATGTTCTTTGATGGGGCATCCAATGCACTCGGTAATGGTATCGACGCTGTACTTATATCTCCAGAAGGATGCCATACTCCTTTTACTACCAGACTATGATTCAACTGTACGAACAACATGGCAGAATACGAAGCATGCATCTTTGGTCTCAAGGCTGCCATAGACTTGGGAATCAAATATTTAGTTGTGTTTGGGGATTCAGCTTTGGTCATCAGTCAGATCAAAGGAGAGTGGGACACTAAGCACCCAAACCTTATCCCTTAAAAAGAACATGTTTTGATGTTGTTACCATATTTCGAGTAGATTACCTTCGAGCATTTCCCGCGGGAAGAAAATCAGCTAGCAGATGCTCTAGCTACAATGTCATCCATGTTTAAACTTAATTGGGATAACGAAGCTCCCCAGATCACCATTGGA
Organism: Vicia faba; assembly: GCA_948472305.1. NCBI lineage: Eukaryota > Viridiplantae > Streptophyta > Magnoliopsida > Fabales > Fabaceae > Vicia > Vicia faba. Next base: position 1,065,849,883 of record OX451741.1, on the reverse strand, counting down.
CGAATGGACGAACCAGCACATTGTCATGAGATTAATACTAAAGAAGTAGTGGACCAGCCTTGGTTTCATGAAGTCAAAAAGTATCTCGAGACTCAAGAATACCCAGAAGGAGCTTCAATCAATGATAAAAAGTTCTTAAGGAGATTCTCTGCTAAGTTTTTCCTAAGTAATGGCATCCTGTACAAACGTAATCATGATTCTATTCTGCTCCGTTGTATGGATAAGATTGAAGCTGAAAGGATTATGGTTGAATTGCATGAAGGTACCTTTGGCACTCACTCTAGTGGGCATACGATGGCTAAGAAAATCCTACGGGCAGGCTATTATTGGTCTACCACGGAAGCAGACTGCTATCAACACTCCCGGACCTGTCATAAGTGTCAAATCTATGCAGACAAGGTGCACGTGCCTCCAGTTCCTCTAAATGTCTTAACAGCTCCTTGGCCCTTTGTTATGTGGGGAATTGATATCATTGGGGAGATCAAGCCTACGTCCTCCAATGGACACCGCTTCATTCTAGTGGCCATTGATTATTTCATAAAATGGGTCGAAGCAGCTTCCTTCGCATCCGTTACTAAGAATGTTGTTTCCCGCTTCATCAAACAGAATCTTATTTGTCGGTACGGTATCCTAGAAAGGATCATCACTGATAACGGTACAAACCTTAACAATACTATGATCACCGCCCTGTGCGAGCAGTTCAAGATTCAACATCATAATTCATCCCCCTATCGGCCAAAGATGAATGGTGCAATCGAAGCTACTAATAAAAACATTAAAAAGATCATATAGAAAATGACAGTCACCTACAAGGACTGGCATGAGATGCTACCATTTTCTCTCCATGGGTACCGTACCACTGCTCGCACATCAACTGGGGTAACACCCTATTCTTTAGTTTATGGAATGGAGGCTGTTTTACCTGTTGAGGTTCAGATCCCCTCTTTAAGAATCATGAAGGATGCAGGTTTAAGTGAAGACGATTGGATCTAGACCCGGCTTGATCAATTGAACTTAATTGATGAAAAGAGACTTACTACTGTTTGCCATGGTCAGATGTATCAAAAACGAATGATCAAGGCTTTCAACAAGAAAGTCAGATGCCAGGTATATCAAGTTGGATATCTAGTGATCAAGCGCATCATCTTGCCACAAAGTTACCCCTGGGAAAATGGACTCCTACCTATGAAGGACCATTTGTAATCAAGAACATCTTTTCTGGTGGGGCAATGATCTTAACCACCATGGACGGTGACGACCTGCCACATCCTACGAACACAGACATAGTCAAAAGATACTACGCATAAGAGACCCGCTAGGTTGACACACCTAGGCAAAACAAGGGCATCTCGGCGAACCAAAAGGTTCGGGCAAAAATTAGGGATAAAATATAAAAAAATCTGTACACCCGGCAAGTTGAAAACCCGAAAGGGCGACTTGGGCAAAAAAGGTTTCCCGGTGGACTGAAAACCCGAAAGGGCGGTCCAGGAAAAAGTTAGGGAATTAAAGCGTATGACTATGTCTCGTCGGATCACTTTGAGGACAATCTCTTCACTAACAAACCTGGAGCTTCTGATCAATTCAATCATCTTCGGACGAAGCAACAAATGGACAAGATATTCGGAGATACGAAGGCTATAGCAGAATGGGAACCCCATGGGATTTTTTACACATAGCTATCTTTCTTTGTATAAATTTTTCTTATTTTCATGACGCCATCCTCTTACTAGGATGTCTGTCTCCTTTGTACAAGAATACTTATTCAAAGTAAATATAAAGATATCTCTTTAAAGTACAAAAAACTATTTGTCCTTTTCTTTTTACACTTGTGTTTTATTTGCAAAAACGTCCAATGATTCATTAATGAACATATGCATTTGAACATAATTACTGTTTACAAATAAACGAAATGAAAAAAGAACAATTACTGACAGGTTGAAAGAATAGGAAAACGTCTTTAGGCTATTCCCTGAACAATCCCTACAGTACGTCATTAAGATCCCCAGCGGAGCTGAAACTTCAGACTATTGATCCCCAGTGGAAACCATCCAGTTTATTCAAATCCCCTAGCAAGTTATCTTGAAGCCCGAAAATCAACCGGATAACAGTTAACTTCTGTTTCTCCTCAACCTTCTGATAAATCCCCAGTAGAGTGGCGTACAACCCAAACTCCTGAACTTTTTCCAAACAGGAATAAGCCTTTTCCCCATAGAGTTTTCATTGCTCCCCAACAGAATGAAGATTATCATTATCAATCCCCAGTAGAAGCCATCAAATTTATCTGGATTCCCCAAGCAGATTACTCAAGCAGTATGCGACATTACTCTCCCAACAGAATTTCAGCCAACTTCAAGACATGAAGAATCTGCATATCCTCAGCAGTCAAGGATTTATTTTCCTCAGCAATACAACAAATCGGCTTACATACGCATACATTAAATCCATATATCATAAACATTGATAAAGTACATATATTGCATCATACATTTCATGCAACATAACTTTGTGTTTCAGCTAACATTTTACCCTTTTCAGGGTAAGATTAACAGCTACCATTAACAATGTTCAATATTCAGATACAATTCAGATACGCTCCAGGAACGGATGCCATCCTGATACTCATTCAGATTTCAAGTTCAGATACGCACCAGACAAGGATGCCATTCTGATAATCATTCAGATCTCAACAAGTTCATGATACAGTACAGATACACTCCAGACACAAGTTATTTTATCACTTATTCAGATTCAAGTCCATATACGCTCCAGATACGAATGTCATTCTATCGCTTATTCAGATTTCAAATTCTAGATACAGTACAGATACACTCCAGACACGGAAGTCATTCTGCTAATCATTCAGATTCAAGTTCAGTTACAACTCAGATACGCTCCAGACACGGATGCTATTCTGTTGCTCATTCAGATTCAGTCTCCAGATACAGTTCAGATACGTTCCAAATACGGACACCATTCTGATACTTATTCTTTTGATTAACAACTTACAATTCAATAAAAACTCTTGGATGGCATCTACAAGCCCATCTCCAACAAGATTCTATCACCTCTCCAAATGGCATCTTTAAGCTCATTCCCTCAACTACACTTTGTCGAGCGCAAATTTATGGGCACTCTAGTGTTCAATCATCTTTTACCTTCGAGTCACGAACGACAAAGCTCGCCAATCTAACTCTTCAGGTACAAGAAGATTGAACAGGGGCAGTTGTTGTACCCCAAAATTTGCCCTCTCATTTATCAAGATTTTTCTCACAAGACTTCTTGGACTCAAGACAAGATTAGGGTTTGATCAACTCAAGACAAGATTAGGGTTTGGTCAGCTCAAGACACCTCATCTTGCACAGATAACCCAAAATTAGGGTTTGAGTTTGCACAAGGATTTTTGAACCACCAATGCTTCATGTGACTTTCATACACCATTTTAGATCCCTAAGATTTCTCATGATAAGTTTCAAGCCTTGAACCATAATTTTGATCAGTCAATTGGACAGTTGACCTAAAAATCAATTGTATTGGGCGAAAAGTAAACCATGTCCAATTTACAGTCAAACTTCATAATTTTTGATCCACAACAACATTTTAGACTCATATGTATCATTTGATCAAGTTTGGATCACAACTCCTCAAGAAATTTGATCAAATCATCAAAAGGGCAAAATGGTCAAAATTAGGGTTTTGATTGAGAAAGGGCAATTTCTGATTTTTAACCTAGCCAATGACCAATTAGTTCAAGAATGTTTTCAAGGATTCAATGGCATCATCTTGACCTAATTACATGGTTCAAAAGATCTCAAGTTCATTGGATTGACAGATGAATTTTGCAGTCAACTGATCAAAAATCAACTGTACACTGAAAAGTCAAACTTTGACTTTTTGGTCAAAATCAAGTACCAAGGGTCATGATTCATCAAGATATGTCAAAATGTGAAAATTGTTGACCAAGAAAACTAAATTTTCAAATTAGGGTTTTAATTTGAAAATTTTCGTAACTTAGAATTTTTCTAAGTATAAAACTTTTCTTATTTTTCTCAACTTTGCACCACTTTTTCACCATGATGCATTTTGATTCCAAGAAAACTTCCAACATGGAAGTTATAGTCCTCCATGAAATCTCCAACTTTTCTTCACAAACTTTTCCCAAAAGATGCTTGCATCTCAAGTTATGAATTTGTGAATATAGGTCCATGTACTTCTTAACTTAGTAAAATTTTGCCCTAATTTAGGCAGGTTTTTGACCCAACTTCATGGACATTTTTCACCTAGTTCCAAGAGGTATCTTGAATTTCAAAGATGGATTATAGAGCACATTTAAAGCTTTCCAAAATGTCCAAGAATTCTCCAAGATCATTTTTGAGTAGGGAGAATCGAAGAAGGGAAGTTGGCATTTTCTCACTTTTATTCAAGCCATTTTTCACATAGCATCAAGTTGAAAATCAAACCCATGCTGGTTGTATCTTGCCTTACAGGTCCTAATCTTGCTTTACACTCCATAATTAAATGCAAACTCAGTTAACAAAGGCTTTATCTTTGCTTTTGAAGCTTTGTACAAAAGATATTTCCATTTTTGGCCAAAAGGTTACAATGCCATTTTCATAAAGGGCAACTTTTGCAACTTTGTCAATCTTGAACATTGAACCTGTCCCTTTGGTGCAAGCAATTTCTACAGGTCTCAAGCAATATGTACCAACCATTATCAGCCCTCAAGCAAGCAAGTACAAGCATGTAGCATTGGTCTTGTCACTTTACTTCAAATGCAAGAAAAGTTGCAAAAGATGCTAGAGCTTGCACAACTAGTAAGGGCTAACTTTATATCACTTCTCTACATATTTGCAATCTTTGTACAAACCATAACACGATTAATTTGAAGCTGAAACTCTTAAAAACTCAAAAACTCCACAAAACTGCCAAAACTCAGAACTTCTGCAAAATCATAGCCAACCAATTTTTGGTTCGTGCGTTTTTTGTTTAAACAATTGAAACATCTCATACACATCATACCAAAGCAATCCAAGCCATCACCCAGGTTATGTAACCCCATTTTCAACATCCACCATTTTCACTTTGGAAGCTTGCAGCTTGACTTGTCCAGAGAGTTCCAACCATCCTCAGAGCAAGCTAGGCATTGGAATAGGTTCAGGGAAGTTCAAGGAAGCTTAAACAATCACCAGGCCTCCATTAAAGTCCCTACATTGTCCTACACAAATCCAGCTAAAGGAGGTAATTTCTTAAACTCTATCTCTCTGAATAGGCAACTTCAAGCCACGATTTGTGAAGAAATAATGTAGCCCTTATCATGACAAAACTGTACATATCCATACTTTTCATTTATATTAACTGTGCTGAGAGAATTTGAAGCTTGAAGTTCCTGAATTTTTTAGGTCACGAATTAGGGGTTCCAAAATTCTCCTTGATCTTTTAAAGTTAGGTTACATAATTTATATGGTTGGAATCGTGAGCTCAAATGCCACATGTTTCATGTTATGAGTTTTTGTTTTTATGCAAGCATGTGAGAATTACAGTTTGAACTGAAGCACGCGCGAAGAAGATGACCAAGGACAGGGATGAAGCGTTGTTGGGCTTTTTGTGCTTTGGGCCTTTTTGTTTTTGCCATTTGCACCCCCTGACTTGTTATTTGCACCCCTCTGACTAGATTTTATATTTTTGTATTTTCTTTCATACTTTCATATTTAATACTTTTGTTTATTTTTTCTAAATGATAAAAAATATTAAAAATGATTTATTTATTTTCACACTTTTATTTTATTTTTTATTTATTATTTTTTCACATGAAAAATAGTTTATTTTGATAAATAGATTTTATTTTCTTAAATAATTTGTAAATATAATAAAAAAATACTTAATATTTTTATTATACTATTTATACTCATAAATACTTATTTTTATACATATTTAATTTTTAATATTTACATATAATATTATTTATTATTTTTCTTATACAAAAAATGTACAAATAATAATATGAAACATTATTTTCTTTTGATTAAAAAAAACTAGGGTTTCATCCCTTCCAAAAATAAATAATATTTTTTTCCTTTTTCTAGGGTTTAAATTAAATTATTTTCACACAAAAACATTTTTTAACATACACATTTTGCATTGCATTTTAAATATTTGTCTTATTTATTTAATTCGCGCAATATTTGATTTGGTTGTAATAATATATTTAGGTTTATATTTGTGCAAAATACCCATTCAAAAGTTGTATCCCCCTCCCATAATAATTGTTGTAATAGCTTAGTTTATTTTATGCAATTTATCGCTTTATATATTATGCTTAGTAATTAGGGTTTTGCATGACAAGAACAAAAAAACCAAACAAATAGAAAAAAACCTAAATGCAAGACAAAAGCATGAAAATGACACACTTTGCACACAAGCACCTCTAGAGTTTCTCCCACTTGGTTTCCTAAAATAAAATGGCCATGTTACGCATGCGAAGTATCTTGGCAAAACAAAATAAGTATAAGATCATAGTCCCTCAATGACACTATTCAAAGGTTGCCTAAAAAAATGATCTTGGTCCCTCAAAATGCTAAGATACTTGGCAACATTGTTATCATGGTCATACGATGACCCACGCCCGTCTCGTTTACATCCAAAGATAGGGTTGCTTACCAAATCAATGGTAAGTCAATAATGTCAAAGGAATAGAAATGCATAAGAAATACATTCGAGTAGGTAGATAGCTTCTAAGTTACTTGCTCCTTTTCAAGCAATCCTTGCTATTTCAAAAAACAAACACACACACATTTCAAAACATCTTGCAAAACATTGAAAATATTTTCAAAAGACAAACATCTTTGTATACATTCTTACGAACGAGAGTCATTACAAAGATTGCCTAAACGAATTGCCTCTTTTCAAAATACTTTCAAAATCACACCAAACACCATTTCAAACAAAGCAAAGCAAGTGATCTAAGAAAGTAACTAAGAGCCCATGGAAAACCATGGATGAAAAGGGTGCTAGCACCTTCCCTTTTCATAATTTACCCCCCGAACTCAAGAAAACATTTCAAAGGTCTTTCCTGTGCTTTTTTACCTTTCCTTTTGGATAAAAGAAAAGTCGGTGGCGACTCTTGCTAACCGCGACATTTGCGACAAAAAGCAAAACCTCAAGTCAGTTCTCCCACCGTACCACAGTGTTAAAACAATAAGAAAGCCTAGAAGTTTTGTGTGTTAAAACAGTGAGAAAAATCTTAGAAGTTATGTGTGTTAAAACAGTAAGGAGAACTCAGAAGTTCTGTGTTGTGCTAAAACAGTGAGTGAAAATCAGAAGTTTTGTGTTGTGTTAAAACAGTGAGTGAAAATCAGAAGTTCTGTTTTTATTAAAAAGAGTGAAGAGAACTCAGAAGTTCTGTGTTGTGCTAAATTAGTGGGAAAGAAAGACCCAGAAGTTCAGTGTTACACTTCAATTCCTTCTTTAAATTAATTATCTCATCAGTAACTTATTCAGTTCTTAACAACAGCAAATCGGAAAAATAAAAGCACAACAATTCATAGAAATTCTAATCCTAATTCTGAGCCTAGCTTTATTAAAGAAGTTCTGATCCACGGTTTTTCTACTCATGCAATGATATGGACAACACCAATACTATTATATTTACATATTTAATGGTGTTCTGAATAAAAAGATTCAAAGTCAGAAAGACTTACCTTGAATCTGGAACGTGTGTTTGGGACTTGAGCTGTTGCATTCAGATGTTCTGGAGTTAGCAAGGAATGGAACAAAATGTTATGTTCTTGATTCAAAAGGTAATAACAAAGGTTTGGTTTTGTTTGGGAATTATGTGTTTTTTTCTTCTTCTCTCTTTGATAATTCTCTCTCTTTCAAAAGCCAGCCCCTTGAAAGTGTGATGGAGCAACTTATTTATAGGTGATTTTGCTATTGTTTTGGGGGGGAAACAAATGGGGTTTTAAACCTTTTTGGCATACTGTTCCATTTCTTTTTAAACACAGTTTTTGTATGCTAATTTGGTGCAATTATAGGGTTTGAGAAAAACGCAGGCGTGGACTGGATCAGCAGTACCTTGGAGTGTTGTGGCAGCTGGTGGCAGGACTGTGCTACAATAGTGCAGCAGGTTGCTTAAACGAGGTTTTGGGATTTGGTGATGTTCTGATCGCAGAAGACCAGAGTGAGATTCGAAGGGTGAGACTCTGATTGAAGCATTGAACGTAACCCCCATATGCTGAAGAGTAATGTTCTGATTGAAGCATCATGTTCTGAACTGTGTATGCAAATTTTGACTGTGTTCGCGTGGAGGCTGGCCTAGAAGTTCTGAAGTTGCCATTCTTTCTTAACACTTATAAATTTTTCTAAGTGTTTAAAAAAAATGATTTTTTCAAAGTAATTTCTGGTTTTAGATTTCTTAGTGAACCAACCTCTTGTCTTGCTGGAATATGATTGTTGACACTTGATTTTGATCAAAAAGTCAAAGTTTGACTTTTCAGTATGTTTTTGACCATTTTACCCTTGTGAATGACTTTCTTGGAAAATTGTAATCCAAGACTTGAAACTTGATAGAAGAAAACCTGAGGGTCCAGGATGATCCTTTGAGGAATGAGAGGGGAAATTTTGGGGTACAACACTTTGTCTGTAATTGAGAATTCCTCTGTATATAGTTATTACTATGGCCAATTTTTATTGGAGACTTTGCTTGGTTCTTTATTAATTTGAGGCTTGGTATTCATTTGAGGCACAATGTTCATCTAAGGTTTAGTTATGTTGGCATTATTGTTTGCTTGGGTTTTCAATCCAAAGGATGAGAATAATACTTTGACTTCTTTATGTCAAGTGTTGGCTTCTTGTTGGTTAGACCTTTTCCACCTTAGATTTTACTTTATACTTTAGGATAGTCTCTTCTTCTCCTACCCATCTTCTTTAATTTGAAAATCTTCTCCCTCCTTTTTTAAAACTCTTCTCGTTTTCAAACTTGAACCGTTTTCATAATAAACTTGGACTTAGGTCCATGAATTTTAAAAATTCTTTTTCTCAATTAAACCATTAATCAATTTAATCATACTTTGACATCTTTTTATAAGACTAAAAGTTATTAACCTAATTCAAACAATTTTTTTCACTTTGGCTTTTTATTTTAAAACTTTTCGCAAATATTAGACTCTTGTTGATACTTGTAGTGATGAAAGCTACTATACTTCTATGATATATAGTGAAGTGAGAAATTTTCCACTTGGATGTTGAGTGATGTCTTATTGACTTTAATCTAAGATCCTTAACTTTGAGATGATGCAAATTCTCTTTTCTCATTGTTGTGGGTAGTAAGTATGTTTTCCGCTCGGATACAACAATGACGTCTTTTCTTTTTAAAATTAATCAACACATAACCTTTCAAATTTTTTGAGAAGAACTACGAGTGTCCTGATCCCCTATTGTACAGAAGGTGGTACGTAGGCACTAAAGGTTCGCAATCTCGATGGGTGCAAAAATTGTAAAAAATACTTTTCTCATCTCCCCAATATCATTTTTTATATATACCATTTATAGCTAATATACATAGATTTTCAAATAGGTTCCTGCATAGTACCGTAGATGTTTAGGGTGCTAATACCTTTCCTTTTCATAACTAACCCTCGTACCTAGATTCTCTCCCTCTTACTTTTTTAGGGTTTATTCGCTATTTTCCCATTTCCTTTGGAAACAATAAAGCATGGTGGCAGTTTTTATTTGATCTGTATGAGTTAATTCAATCCAATGGCTTAATCTCAACATTTCTTCTGCTACAGAAAATTGGCGAATCCACTGGGGAATGAAATCTCTAAGTGGGTTGAGCCTATCTTTGTTTATTATGTATGTTCTATATTTGTTGTATATATGTTTGTCTGGATTTTCTGGTTTTCAGGGTGTTGGTGTTCTCTTATAAGTCTTATACCCGGACTCGGGCAAACTTATGATTAGGATGGATGGTATAGTCATGTTAACTTTGAGGGAGTAATCCTAAAAAATGAGACATGAAACCCCCCGCTCAGTGGAGGCTCCTTTGACTGTAGTATTTGTTTACCGAGCAACCAGGAAGATGATAACGAGAAATTATATCGAATTTTCTAGCTTAACTTGCATGCATTTTATTATCGTTTTTATTTATTTATATCATATTATGCTGGTATTTTATTGTATTTCAGGTATATGCTAGAAATGAACCTAAATATGAAAAGTAAAAAGAAACAGAAAAAAATGACAGAAAATATGTGAATTTGTAGTAGAAAATAAAAGAAACATCATTAAAGGACTGTGACCGTCGTCACAACCCCATGCCGCCCGCCACAAGCTAAATAGGTGTGCCCCTCGGCACACTAACCATGACGCTCGACACAAGTCAAATATGTATGCCCCTCGGCACACATTGTACACGATTGCAACGAAGCTCCCATGATTTTCTCAACTTCCCATTATCACTCCCTGATCTTTTCAACTTTCCATTTTCCCACTTCTTTCTCCATTTTCTCCATTATCTCCACTACTTCTCTCATAAAGCTGAAATGTAACTTCCATTTTATTTCTTTATATATAGGATCTTAGAAATTAGTTTTGACATCCAAGTTTTATGCGCGGAAGCGTGGTTAGAAGTTTTAGACAGAAAAATCACTTTGTAAAGTGGTAGTTTCTCACAATGGGGAATATTGTACCCCAAAATTTACCCTATTTATTTCGACCTTTTTGGCTTACATTTCATTATTATATACATACATATCATTGTTTTTATGATTACGGAATCAAGGTAAATTTACCAAGTTTCTTCAGGTTACAAGTGACGTTTATTTCGTCAATGGATGTTCTCAGAGTATTTTTCATGTTGAAGATCGGTTCTCCGTTTCGCAATGATTCGGAGTTCAAAGATTTACAAATACAACCCGGCGCATCATACTCAGGTGTTCTTTCGCCAAGATACCCCTGATAACATATTCTCAAATTCATGTTCGTCTCGAGAGCCAATTCTTTAAAGAAGGTCTCCGAATGTGTGATTTTTCTCGAAGAAATATGGTGAAAAAGTGTGCTGAAAATGCATTTTTTACGCACTAAAAAATTCATAACTTGAAGATCATGGCTCATTTTGAACCTATTTTGGTGGCTAAAATTCTATCTTTACGTCCTCTACATTTTCATCTCTCACAGCTGGAAGCCAATTTCGATCAGAAGGTCTTCAAAAACGCGGATTTATCAAGTATTTTTGTACAGAAAATTTGTGACAGAAGTTTATTTGCATCATATTCAGAAAATCATAACTTGGTCGATTTTCATCGTATTGAGCTGGTTCTGGCGCCAAAATTTCAAAAATTGAGTTGCCTTCGTTTTCACAGGAGATATCGAGTTCGAAAGGTATCCAAAAGGTCTTCATTTTTTGCCTAGGGTACGCGTGACACGCCAAAAATCCTGAATGCTGAGTATTATTTCATCTGGGTCGAAACTTAAAAATTTATAACTCGGTCAATTTTTATCGAATCGGGCCTATCTTTTTACACAAGGTCACTGACTCAGATCTATAACTTTGCTTCCAAAGTCGAGATCGGTTTCTGCATCTATCAATACCAGTTTTTTATTGAAGAACGTGTCAGAATTGACACCGGAGCCCAAAATAAGTTTATCTGAGGCGAAACTTCAAAAATTCATAACTAATTCACCTTTTATCCGATTGAGCCCATTTTCGGATATGAGTTAGTTCTTGATGTCGGATACATTTTCTTTTTATATTTTAACTTCAAAATTTGCACTTAAGTCTATGCGATTTATCCTGGAACGTGTCAGACTCAAGTGAATAAAAATCTGCACTATTGCTTGTGGTTATTGGAGGCCCAATTGCACATTCAAAGCTCATATCTTTGGTCTAATTTCTATTATATAATATCATTCTTTTCACACAAACAGGACGGAAAAAAACCTTTGCAACAACCCTGTCAAAATATCAAATTCCTTCAAGAACCCTAAAAACCTTATAATCCTTGTTACAAACCTCCATCTCACTACAAACAAGTCATCCTTGTTACAAACCCCATCTCACTAATTCTCCAGTAAGGGTAAGGCTGATTTGATCTCCATGATCAAAAGGGTGTAGAAACAGTCATATATACCATATCAGTTTTAACATTACAAAATTTCATATATTTATTTTCTTTGTATTTCATGGTATACTAATTTGTTTAATGTGTTCATGAGATTCAACACTACAGGTTTGGACCATCATAATGATTCCATGTAGGTTTATTACAGAACTCTGAGGCCAAAATAATAAAACAGAACAACAACCAATGCATGGCTCATGGCAAGGCAGGCATCCTGGGAAGGTTAAGGGCGTGGGTTCAACACCCACCCCTATTAGTTTTGGTTTTCTTCCTTTCTATTTATCCTTTTACCTATTTTCATTCTTTTTGTTTAAAACCTTTTTCATAAAACGTAACATTTTTCACAAACCTTTGATTTTTCATAATAAACTCGAATAATTAATTTCAGGTTTTTTAATTTAATTTTAGGTTTTAAATTGATTTTTGGGTCAACACCCACCCGTGACATTTGCATTATTTTTATTTTTCTAACCCTATTTTCATTGATGTTTCTTCCCCTATCTATTTTTTTGACAAACTTAATTCTTTCTTATTAATCGTTACACATAAACTTTTTTTTTAAAACCTTTTTTTAATTAAAATTAATTAGGTTTTATGTTTTTTTAATTAACCTTTTTTTTCTTCAAAATTAACCTTTTTTTTAATTAAAATTAATTAGATTTTTAGGTTTTTTAATTAACCTTTTTTTTCAAAATTAACCTTTTTTTTTTTAATTCGAACTAATTAGGGTTTAGGTATTTTAATTAACTTTTTCAAAATTAACATTTTTTTATTAATTAAAATTAATTAGGTTTTTTAGGTTTATTTAATTAATTATCATACATCATTTTTTTTTCATAAAAAAAATCACCAAAATATTTTCTTTTCTATTGTCATCTTATTTTTATTTTCCTAGATAAAGTGTATAGGGCGTGTTCAACTGTAATAGTGTAGCTTTATTTTTCTCGCTTTTTTTCCCATCATTATCATGTAATTGCTTTTGGAGTGTAATAGTTTTAGGATTTCTTTTCCGCATTCTCCACTATTATGTAACTGCCCCAAAGCTCTGTAATAACTTAGGTTTACATTTCCGCCTTTACCTTTAACTACTATATTTTATGCAATACTTAGATTAATATGATTGTATGGAAAGATAAAAATGAACGATAGAAAACCCTAATTGCAAGATAAATATTGAAATTCTGGAAGCAGATACTCAATGTCACAGTGAATGTTATGACACCGTATCTGACTTTCTATAAGACAGTAAATAAAAACAGTAAAGAACACAGTCAATTGTTTACCCAGTTCAGTGTGAAACAACACCTACTCTGGGGGCTACCAAGCCAGGGAGGAAATCAACTATAAGAGATATTAATTCAGGAATAAACCAACCAGTTTATCTCCTTCACTTAAGACCTACCCAATGCAACTTCAATCTAAGTTAAACTTAAACCTGAGTTCCTACTCACTCCTCCTCAATCACAGCAGTGATACTTAAACAATTGACTAATGAAATAATGAAGACACTCTTCAGAACATACACTTAATTATGCTTCACAGCTTTTTAATCAAGTAACACAAACACTCGTGCTTCACAGCTTTGAGTGATACATAAACCTAACTTGACTTTGCTTCAAAGCTTTAGTCAAGAGACACAAACACTCTTGCTTCAAAGCTTTGAGTGATACAAAAACCCTTACAATCAAAACCTATTCCAAGTCACTTATCACAATGATACTTGCTTGGATTACAACAGTTAAAACTATACAGCTCCTAATTAATCTTCTGTCAAAGAGTTAATTTCCAATCAACTTTCCTGTTGAATATATATGCAGTTGTTTCTTCAGTTAGGGCTTCCACGAAAAGCTAGGGTTAATTAGGGTTAACCTCAAGACTTGGTCACAAGACTTTATCAACCAGATTAGGGTTGAGCTAGGTTAACCTAAAGACCACGTGAGATTTTGTTCTGGAAGGAATGAACCAACTTCCTGAAAAATCTCAGGATTAACCAAACTGCATAACTGTTAGATCAGTACAGGATGTCTTAACATTTGTTATGACATCAGAATTCCTGTTTACTGATTTTGGTAGAAAGAACAAATGTGATCATTGCAAAATGCTCAGATACACACTCATAAACAGCAGCTACTGTATGCCATACTTTTTCTGCATAAAGTACCTAATAATCCAGAATGTTATGACATCAGTCATGACATTCACACACCTGGTTTTACCAAAAATACATGCCAATAACTAAATACTTACAAACTCCCCCTTTGGCAGATTTTTGGCTAAAACCCCTAAGCAATCAGAGAATAGAGAGCAGCAGAATGAATATGTCTGCAGAAAAATATAATGTCTACCAAGTAATTAACACAAAATATCTCCCCCTCTTTAGCCACAAATGGGCCAAAGATACATGTACTTATATGTTATACAGTTATCCAAAATGAGTAATAAAAATAACAAGAAAATCTGAAATCACTTGCATCAACAAGAACCAGCATCAAGCTTGTCAACTCCACCAAACTTTAAGCACCGTCATCTTCAGAGGAGGCACTTTCTTCAGCATTGAGCTGATCTTCAGCAGCATCCTCTTCCCTTCCTTTTCCTTCAGTCTCCTCCTGCTCTAATCTGGAAATTAGGTTCTCAAGAGTCTTTTTCCTTGTCTCTAGCTCTTTCTAGGTTTCCTTCAGCACAACTATAACATCAGATGTCTTGGACTGAGTTTTTACAGTTGATGTCTCAGCTGATGTTATGACAATGTCAGGAACATGAGATCCCTGGAATAACTTGTAGTGTAACCCAAGAGCAGGAGCTCTTTTGCAGGCAGTATCTCTTTCCACCAGGATGTCAGGGTACTGAGCAAGGACAATTCCACATAGGAGGGAGGGAAAGGCAATATGGCCTTTAACAGCATAGCTTCCAGCATGTTTTAAAGTTTGATCAAATATATACCTTCCATAGTCAAATTCAGTCCTGGTTCCAACAGCATAAATGAATCTCCCCAATACTGTGGAGATGGTTGATTTATGGTTGGTAGGGACCCAGTTGGCTGCACCAATCTTGTGCAGGATGGCAAATTTTATGCTTAGTTTGCTAGCATTCAGCTTGCCTTTTAAGGGCCAGCTCTTGACTTGTCTTGCTGTGATGGTTTGGCATACTTCATTGTCAGTAACTTCTAGTTCAGGGCAAGCCTCATTTGATCTTCCAATGAATTTGTTAATTTCAGAGGGAGAGAAATTAAATTTTCTTCCTCTCACATAGATAGATTCAAAGTCAGCTGACCTTCCATCAGCACATTCATCAGACAAATTCACTATGAACTCCTTGACAAGATTTTCATAGCATTTTGTAAACTTTTCCACAGTCTTCATTAGTCCAGCAGCTTTGATTAGGTCCATGATTTCCTTATAATCCATGGCACCATTGTTTAGTTCTCTTTCCAAGGCTATTCTCTTCAAGCAAACATACTTCCATATGTTGGCATTTTCAGGGTGGTGAAATGAAATGTTGTCAGTGGGGACTTCAGGAACTCTAGCCATTTTGCTGGAAGGGAGTTTCCTTCTGAGAGGAATGTCTTCAGCATCAATTCCAAATTCTGATTCCTCATCAGAATCAGAAGGTTCAGGTTCTTTCCTCTTCTTTGCCATTGGTTGTCTCACAGGCTTTGAGAGACTCCCAGCATGTACTCGGGCTTTCACCTTCCCCTTGGACAGTCCAGTCTTCACAGTTTCCACACCAGTCTTGCCTTCAGACCTGGTTTTCTTATCAGCGGGTTTCTCTTTGGTCAGACATTTTGTAGTATCCTGATTACCCTTTCTGTTCATCATTCTCCTAGCTATGCTAGGGTTGATATTTGCAATTAGGTCATTGTCTGAGTATTCCTCATCCACATCAATAACAGATGATTTCTGAATGTTGTCATTTGGAGTCTCAACATTCTCAGAGACATCTGGATTTACTTCAACATTTGGGCTTGCTGATTCTTGATTTAATGGAACAGAAATCCCAGGAACAGAGTGGTTCTCACTCAAAATTCTTGTAACAAGCCTAGCTATTGCTTGATGAACATAAGCTGAGCCTTCCCTATTTGGTACAGAAGATGAAGGTTGAGAGGGATTACCGGATGAAGTAGCTTGAGACCTTCCTGCATGCCTTGTTCTCAGCTTTTTGACCTTGGAGGGGTTAGTTGCCATTTGTCTAAGAGGAGTGATCTCCAGGACTTCAGAATCCATGCATGACGTGATTGCCCGAGAATCTCGATCAGAGAATGAGGATGAAATGGTCGTCTTGGATGAGGATGATGTTTGAGACATTTTGATAGTCTTAGAAAACCAGTAGCAACTAGAGAGAAAACTTTGATTGAGAGAATGAGATTTGTTGCAGAGTCGAGAGAGAAAGGAGGCAAATGAGTGTCTATTCAACTTCTTAGTAATTTTGAAAGAAATGGGAAAACATATGATTAACCCAATCAAAATAGACTTAGCAAAAATAACTCCTTCAACCCTTGTTTTAAGCAAAATTAATTGCTACAATTCCTCATGTTGGCAAATACCCAACTTGCCCCTCAAGTTTTCAAATTGATTTGCATCAAGTGCCTTGGTAAAAATGTCAGCCAGCTGTAACTCAATGGCAACATGTTCCAGTTTAATCGTCTTCTCCTCTATAAGGTCTTTGATAAAGTGATGTCTAATGTCAATGTGCTTGGTCCTGCTATGCTGAATAGGGTTCTTGGAAATGTTGATTGTACTCAGATTGTCACAGTACAATGTCATAACATCTTGTGTGACATTATACTCAGTAAGCATCTGTTTCATCCAGATCATTTGATAACAACTACTACCAGCTGCAATGTATTCAGCTTCAGCAGTAGAGAGAGACACACAATTTTGTTTCTTGCTGAACCAGGAGACCAGATTATTTCCTAAGAAGAAACATCCTCCAGAGGTGCTTTTTCTATCATCAGTTAAAGCCTCCTTAACATTTCTTGGTTCAATTTTAGACACAAAGCAAGAGTTTGAGATGATTTCTCTAGATCTTGTAATGACTCCACTATTAAGATCCCCTATGATGAGTTCTTTAGGATGATCTTTCTGAATTCTGATGGAAGAGATTTTTCTAGCTTCCTTGGATTCAGAGTCTGCTGTAGTGGTGTTAGGAAGGTCATTCTGTTGAGTTGGAGTCTCAAAGAATGTCTCAACATTACAAGGGACATCTGTTTCTTCATGATAATCATCAACTATGACATTTATTGATTCCATCATGACTTTGGTCCTGGAATTGAATACCCTATAAGCTCTGTTGTTGGAGGAGTATCCTAGAAATATACCTTCATCACTTTTAGGGTCCAGCTTTCTCCTTTGTTCACGATCTGCCAGAATATAGCATTTGCTTCCAAATACATGGAAGTACTTTACAGTTGGCTTTCTTTCTTTCCAGAGTTCATAAATGGTGGATGAGGTTTCCTTTCTCAAGGTGACTCTGTTATGGACATAACAGGCTGTATTCATAGCTTCAGCCCAAAAATGAATATGAAGTCTTTTGGCATGTATCATAGCTCTGGCAGATTCATGTATGGTCCTATTTTTCCTTTCTACAACTCCATTTTGTTGAGGAGTTATAGGAGAAGAGAATTCATGACTAATTCCTTTTGAGGAACAGAACTCATTAAACTTACTGTTTTCAAATTCCTTGCCATGATCACTTCTGATTCTGACAATACACCCTTCTTTTTCTCTTTGAATTCTGTTGCACAGTTCTTTAAAAACTTCAAACACATCAGATTTTTCCCTAATGAAGTTAATCCAGGTGAATCTGGAAAAGTCATCCACAACAACATAGGCATATCTCTTTCCACCAAGACTTTCCACCTGCATTGGTCCCATCAGATCCATATGTAGAAGTTCCAGAACCTTAGAGGTGGTCAGATGTCTTGACTTTGGATGTGACATCCTAGTCTGCTTACCAACCTGACATTCACCACAAACTCTCCCTTCATCAATTTGCAGTCTTGGAATCCCTCTGACTGCCTCCATGGAGATAATCCTTTTCATTCCTCTTAGATGAAGATGGCCAAGTTTTTGGTGCCACAGTTTCACCTCTTTTTCTTCTTTGGCAATAGAACACACAGTGGAGTAATTAGTGTTCTCAGGCTCCCACAAGTAACAGTTGTCTTTAGATATGACTCCTTTCATTACAACTTCTTGTTTTTCATTAGTTACAAGACATTCAGATTTTGAGAAGTTGACCTTGAATCCTAGATCACATAATTGAATGATACTAATGAGATTAGAAGTCAGGCCTTTTACCAATAGTACTTCATTCAGATTTGGAACTCCATGGCAGTCCAAATTACCAACTCCTTTGATTTCTCCTCTAGCACCATCTCTAAAGGTCACATAACTAGTGGTGTGAGGTTTAACATTATTGAGAAGGTTCTTGATTCCAGTCATGTGCTTAGAACACCCACTGTCAAAGTACCAGTCTTCCTTTGCAGAGACTCTAAGGGAAGTGTGGGCTATCAGGGCAGTAGCCTTTTTCTTCCACTGTGGAGTATGTGGTACCTTGTTAGATTTAGGTTTGACACCTGGGTTCTGATTGGGGTATCCATACAATCTGAAGCAGAATGGCTTTATGTGACCAAACCTCCCACAATGATGATATCTCCATCTTTGGTACTTTTTCTTCATATTTCTCTGTTCCCGATGTTGAGTGTTATGTTGTGACTTATGCTTTGACATTTGTTTATCAGGCCTGATCTTCTTGTCTGCACCAGATTTCTTTGCTGCCACAAATCCTATACCAGACTTGTTTCCCACATTTTGTCCAACCTGAAGGATTTCTTCCAATTTGTCAGTTCCATTTGTCAGCATCTTGACAGATTTGGTCATCTGGTTCAGTTTTGAGTTCAGCATTTGAACTTCCCCTTCTAGATGACTTATAGTTTCAATGTCTGCCCTTTTTTCAGCCTCCAACTTTATGATGAGTTTTGTTTGTTTCTCATTTTGCATACAGACTTCAGCATTTCTGATACATAATTTCTTGTAAGTATCAGCCAGTTCTTCAAATGTCACTTCCTCATCACTAGTGTCACTTTCAGAGGTACAAACACCATTAGTGCAGTAACTAGTTTGGCAGATTCTTCTTCAGGATTACTTTCTGAATCACAGTCAGACCAGGTAACAGACATTCCTTTCTTTTGTTTCTTAAGAAAGGTAGGACATTCAGCTCGAATATGCCCATATCCTTCACAACCATGGCATTGAATTCCTCTGCCTTGATTTCCCTTCTCTTCAGACTTTGGTCTTCTGCTGGAGTCATAAGATCTGTTAATGTCAGAGGGGATGTTCTTAACATTTGACCTTGACTTTGGATCCATTCTCTTGATGAGTTTGTTGAATTGTCTTCCAAGCATGGCTATAGCTTCTGAAATATTTTCTTCTTCATCCTCCTTGTTTTCATCTTCAGTGTTGGATACAAGTGTTATGCTCTTGTTTTTCTTGCGAACATTGTCACTGATCCCCATCTCAAAAGTCTGAAGAGACCCAATGAGTTCATCCACCTTTAACTTGCTGATATCCTGGGCTTCCTCTATAGCAGTTACCTTCATTGCAAATCTTTTAGGCAGGGATCTGAGAATCTTTCTCACCAGTTTTTCTTCAGACATCTTTTCTCCCAATGCTCCGGATGTGTTGGCAATCTCCAAGATGTTCATGTGAAACTCATGAATGGTTTCATCTTCCTTCATCCTTAAGTTCTCAAACTTGGTAGTCAGCATCTGAAGCCTTGACATTTTTACTTTGGATGTGCCCTCGTGGGTAGTTTAGAGAGTGTCCCACTTCCTTGGCCAGTTCACATTGATGTACTAGTCTGAATATATTTCTATCAATTCCATTGAACAAGGCATTTAAAGCTTTGGAATTACCCAGGGCTAACTCATCTTCTTCTTTTCTCCATTCTTCCTCAGGCTTCAGACTGATTGTCCCATCTTTCTCAATTATGGTGGGATGGTTCCATCCTTTGTCAGCAGCTCTCCAAGCCTTTTTGTCCAGTGATTTTAAGAAGGCAATCATACGAGGTTTCCAGTAGTCATAATTTGATCCATCCAGAATGGGTGGTCTGTTTCCAAAAACTCCTTCTTTGTCCATAGTGCCAGAAAGTGATATCCCTAGATCTCACCCAGTAATACAGGCAGGGTGCCTGCTCTGATACCAATTGAAATTCTGGCAGCAGATACTCAATGTCACAGTGAATGTTATGACACCGTATCTGACTTTCTATAAGATAGTAAATAAAAACAGTAAAGAACACAGTCAATTGTTTACCCAGTTCAGTGTGAAACAACACCTACTCTGAGGGCTACCAAGCCAGGGAGGAAATCCACTATAAGAGATATTAATTCAGGAATAAACCAACTAGTTTATCTCCTTCACTTAAGACCTACCCAATGCAACTTCAATCTAAGTTCAACTTAAACCTGAGTTCCTACTCACTCCCCCTCAATCACAGCAGTGATACTTAAACAATTGACTAATGAAATAATGAAGACACTCTTCAGAACATACACTTGATTATACTTCACAGCTTTTTAATCAAGTAACACAAACACTCATGCTTCACAGCTTTGAGTGATACATAAACCTAACTTGACTTTGCTTCAAAGCTTTAGTCAAGAGACACAAACACTCTTGCTTCAAAGCTTTGAGTGATACAAAAACCCTTACAATCAAAACCTATTCCAAGTCACTTATCACAATGATACTTGCTTGGATTACAACAGTTAAAACTATACAGCTCCTAATTGATCTTCTGTCAAAGAGTTAATTTCCAATCAGCTTTCCTGTTGAATATATATGCAGTTGTTTCTTCAGTTAGGGCTTCCACGAAAAGCTAGGGTTAATTAGGGTTAACCTCAAGACTTGGTCACAAGACTTTATCAACCAGATTAGGGTTGAGCTAGGTTAACCTAAAGACCGCGTGAGATTCTGTTCTGGAAGGAATGAACCAACTTCCTGAAAAATCTCAGAATTAACCAAACTGCATAACTGTTAGATCAGTACAGGATGTCTTAACATTTGTTATGACATCAGAATTCCTTTTTACTGATTTTGGTAGAAAGAAAAAATGTGATCATTGCAAAATGCTCAGATACACACTCATAAACAGCAGCTACTGTATGCCATACTTTTTCTGCATAAAGTACCTAATAATCCAGAATGTTATGACATCAGTCATGACATTCACACACTTGGTTTTACCAAAAATACATGCCAATAACTAAATACTTACAAATATAACTGAAAAAACACAATGTTGCACACTTGCACCCCTAGGGTACTCCCCACTTATTTGCCTCGGAGAAAAATGGTCATGTCCCTCGAACGTAGGGATATCTTAGCAAAGACTCTCGGTATAAAGTTGTCATAAAAGATCATGGTCCCTTACTTTCCCTCGAGTTGCCTACGAGAAATGATCTCGTCCCTCGATGTTGCCTATATGATGACAGTCTCTTTGAAATGCTAAGGTATCCTTACATGTTTCCTTCAATGACCATAAGCATCCCTTTCGATAGTCCCTCAAAATTAAACGACTAGGGTTACCTACTCACTAATAGTAGGATGACACGGTCTAAAGGATAGGAGGAAAAGAATAGTCTTTTTTCGAGTAGGTAGATAACTGCTAGATACTTGCTCAAACAAATTTTCACACCACACTTTCAAACACTTTTCAAACAAAGTTTTCAAAAACACTTTATCACACTCTTGAGGACTGATACAAGAGTTACTATAAAGTGAATCGCCGCACTAAGGCATTTTCAAAGCTTTTCAAACATACAAAATACGAAAGCAATTTCAAAAATGAGCAAGTACATAAGAGCCCATGGAAAACCATGAATGGAAAGGGTGCTAACACCTTCCTTTTCCATAATCTACCCCCCTTACTCAGAAAATCTCAAAAAAGGTATTTTTCTGTTCTTTTCACCCTTTCCTTTGTTGGATAAAAGAAAAGTCAGTGGTGACTCTTGCTTACCGCGACATTTGTGAATACAAATGCAAACCAGTATTAACAGTCGGTTCTGCCACCGTATCACAGAACTGGCGACTCTGCTGGGGAAAATTAATAAAGTGGGGTATACCTTAGGATCTAAGTCATTTTTAAATTTCCTTCTTGTTTGTTTTGCCTGCTTTTATCTTTAAGGGTTTTTGCTTGGGTATTGTTGAAGATCCTACACCCGGATCTAGGGGACACTTTTTAGGTAAACAACAATAGATCGTGGAGACTGTACGACATAGACCGATATGGTTTAAGCGATGGCTGTGTTGGTGTGACACTTTGGTTGGCACCGGTATCATTCGTGTGAAAACGAGGAGAATACGGGGCCGCCGCGTGGTATCGTGAAACACTAACGGACCTTAGAACCTTAGTTGAACAAAATTGGCCATTAGAAAGTAATGAGATAGCCGACCTCAGTATAAATCTGAGGATTGGTTGATACTCAATGCTACACTCATTGAGATCAGACATTTGGGATATTTCGGCCGCAAGAAAAGATTGCCTGAGCTGAAATAATGTCCGATAAAGGATGATCAATGATATTGAGAATCCTTAGAACCCGATTACTTTTCTAAGACATGTTGAGCCAACTAAACTTCAAGAGGGTACTTACCTATGGAATCCATGCAAGCCTAAACCTAAGGCTACTTGTGTGACTTGTTTGCTTTCTTTTCCTAACAATCTGAACTCATTGTAGGGCTTTGTTTGTATTCCTTGCAGGACCTTGTTTGTATAAATCTAATAAATTAGTTTCTTACCATGCATTTTTTCTTGATGCATAGCATACACATCATAACATCATACCACAACATTTACTTAACCATTTCAAGGATCTCAAGGGTTTGTAATGCAGGTTATGATAAATCAGACGTCTAGCAAGGGGCAAGGGGATTTATTTTCCTCTAGCCAATGTCGTCAAAAGACCAAAACACGATAACTTGAGTCAGGGGCTATGACCCACTTGATATGGTGAGCTTGACTCTTGTAGAAGGATCGTCAACAATACGAAGTACTTCAATCAAAGCTATAAAGTTCAACGCCTAAAATTTTTCTTGTTTACCCCGTGAGATCCTTGAAAATAGTTGCATATCATACATATCATTGCATAACAGGTAGTCTCCAGTACATGTTTCTCATCTTCTTCGCTGTTTATTTCAGCAATGGCTCTCAAACAAGACAACCGAGATCTCCAAAATCAAGAAGCTTAGTTCATGGAAATGTTCCTAAACCTATCCAAGGGGCAGGAAGAGTTGAAAGCACTCCTCTCCGTGAACCTGGCCAAGAAAAGCCCTAAAGACAATAAGAACGAACGGTTGGAACAACTGCAAGCTGAAGTTGAAACAATGAGAACCCAGATGATGGGGCAGAGGGCTCTTATCCAAGGCCTATCCCGGGGACAAGAAGAGCTGAGAGCCATTATGAAGAAACTTCATCAAGACGGATGCAGCCGTATGAAGCAAACAGTCGAGGTTGGGGACCAAGTCATTGAGAAACTTCTGAGAAGACAAGAGGCTGGTTTGGTGAAGAGTGGACTTTTCCAAATTGCTACCACATCATGGGTCCAACAACAACCTCGCCAAAAACAACACGTTAATCAAAGTAAGCCGAATATACCCAAAAGGCAGTTTACCAAACTCAACATATCGTTGTCTCAAGCTTTGCAACACCTATTGAGGATGAATCTGATTACGTTGATAGGACCTCATCCGAATCCCAAGACTTTGTCCCATAACTACAATCCTGATGAATGGTGTGCATACCACTCCAACAGCTCGGGGCATGATACTGACGGTTGTTGGAGGTTGAAATATGAAGTTAAAAAATTGATTGACAAAAGGGTGCTGGAGTTTACACAAGATGGTCAGGCTGAGTTCTTCTGCCATCCCTCAAAGACACACCATTTGAAGTGACAGGTTCTAACAAGAAGGCTTTTCATTCATTATAATTTTCAATTTGTAATTTTCTTTTGATTGTTCGAACATTTATTCATGTTAAACTTTGTTACTATATCAATGCATTGCATATGTCTGTTTTGAATCAATTCATTCGTATTCACTATATTTAAACTGCTTCCCTTTTTGTGATATTCAACTCTCGATCAAAAGCTCTAAGCCTTTAGAGGGAGGATGACGAAAATGATAACACAATCTCCATAATATGCTTTTGAACAGACCAAACTGACGATGTACATGCATTGTTTTAAATCCTAAACAGTGGAGTTATAAGGAAGATAATCCCTAGTCAACCCCTTCGAGCCAAAGAAGCAAGAGTTTTTATTTTCACACAAATTAAAACCCTTAATCATAACCTGGGGCAGGGTAGTTGTTGTATCCCAAAATTTTCCCTCTCATTTTACTCAATACATGCCCAATGAGATCCTCAATTTGCTCAAGGATGCCCAAGAGTTAACCAGGCAAACTCTCTCCAAAGGCAATGTGTCTCAAATTAGGGTTTCCATTTTCATCAATATAGGTGAACTCCAAAGACCTTATATGCTATCCATGGTCCTAATATGTTCTCAAGACCCTCCATGTCAAATTTCAAGCCTTGCACAAGAAGTTTGCTCAGTCAACTGCTCAGATGCTCGAGAATCGACTGTATTAGGTCAAAAGTCAAATGTGGCCCACATATAGTCAAACTTCAAGATTTTTGGTCAACATCAACATTTTGAAGTTATATCCATCATTTTATCAAGGGTTTATCATGATTCCTCAAATAATTCCATAAATTCATCAAAACCCAAAAGTTGTTAAATTAGGGTTTCTTAGGAAAAGTCAACCAAACTTTGACCAAGCATAACTTCCTCATAATTTACATAAATTTTCCATCCAAGGCTCATTTTTAATAGGATTAAATTCCCTACAATTAATCTTCATCCCTCAAGTTCAAAATATGCACTCACAAAAAGATATGAGTTTCCACATTATAGGTCCTTTTGAAAAGTCAACAAAAAACACTTTGTGGGTCAAAGCTTCTTACATGAACATGGAAGACTCGATTGAGATGAGACCAAAAGGGTTGATTAGTAGACATCCTAATACTTCTAAAAAGTCCAAGAACACCTATCTAAGGTTAAAATTGGAAGATATATGCCTTATCAAAGTTGACCTTTTTTGCAAAATTGCCAAAAGTCAAATGTGCTCAAAAATGCATTTTTTGCCAAATGGGCCTAACTTTTTATGCTTGCACCTCACTCATGACATGGTCCACAACCCAAATGTTCACTCACATGGAATTTGCTTCATTATTTATTTTGATTTTGATTTTTTATTAATTAAAAATTGAATTAAATCATATAAATGGTAAATAATAGCAAAGATTTATTTTGATTGGATTTTTGGACAGAATCACAAGCTCATTATGCTGGCATATCAGAATTAAATCAAATCTAATTGGCACAAGAATGGCATGATTAGGCCAAATTTCGAAGGATATCATACCACATGAAAACCAAATCAAATCTTGAAAATTTGTAAAGATACTAGTGCTTTTTATAACCCTAATTCACTCTAGTACAAATACATAACGCAGCCAAGGCAAGAGAACAAGGATTGAGGTCGTGAAAGTCATCAAGCAAACTCAAATTTTTGAAGAAAAAGTGTGGATTTGATTTCAATTTAAAGGACGATTCAAAGTGATTCAAATCCACCAATCCACTCCTGGACATCCTCTGAAGCGATTGCAAGCATCACCAAGCCTCCACAAGCCCAGAAACATGCTACACGACCGTCATAGTTTGCTTCTCTTTCAAAATTCGATTATTATGATTCTTGCATCATAAACATGTTTTAATGGTATGTATGTGTTTGTTATCATGTTTGCAACGTATTGGATAGGTTTAATTGATGTTTTAGCGCATATATTGATAGTTGCCATTGCTAGGGTTTGAGGTCGTATTTTAGGGTTTCTTGATACAAGTAAAATTAGACCAAGAACAGGGTACTGGGATGATTGTGGCATCAATACCAATTGAATCCTGGTCTTTGAATTCATTTATCATGTGTATTGCTTAATGTTTGAAGCACGCAGGTTGTAGCCACAAACATTTGTCCCTAGGTATAAGTTACAGGCCTAATACGACAGCATGAGGAAGAAGGTGATAACGTGGTAGCCAACCACTGGACCATTCAAACTGGCGTGCCTTTTTTATTTTTGTCCAGTAATCCACGTTGATTTCATATATTACATATTATTGTTATTATACTAACAAATAAAACATGGTAGCCCAGTGGTGAAGCGCGCATAGTATGAGTGGGAGGACCTGGGTTCGATCCCAGGTCCCAACGTTTTGCCATTTTCTTAACATTTAATTGCATGTTCTGTATGTTGCCTTGCCAAGAGTCTACCATGTATCCCTTGATCCAACCATTGGATTCATCATTGATCCAAATTCAGCGCTTCATCTAGGAGGGACCATGGTGTACCATTAGGAAGCCTCCCCACTGGATCACGCGCTGATTGGGCCTCAATCATAATGGGCTTGGATTAATTCAACAACACCCCCCAATTTCTTAAGCAGGCCCATCTCTAATCTTTTTTATTTTACTTTATTTCTTATTTACTCAATTCTTTTTTTCTTTACAAAATGACAAAATCATTTTTTTATCAAATCAAAATCACAAAAAAAAAACATAAAAATCTTTTTTTCATAAAATAGTTATTTTATTTAATTAATTAATTTAGTTCAAATTAGGTTAATTTATTCCTTTTCATAATTAAAACTATATAGAAATTAGGGTTGTAAATAATTAATTTTTCTCCAAAAATAACCGAATTACTTTTTTAATTAGATTTTAGGTCTCTTAATTAATTCTTCGCGTTTAATTCATTGCGCGTACTTTAATTACCTTTTGATTATTATTTATGTAACTGTTTCGAGGTTGTAATAGATTTTAATTAGGGTTTTTAATTTCCGCATTTTGTTTTCTGTTAAATAATTCCGTATATGCGAAAGCCATGTAATAGTTAGGATTTCTATTTCCGCGCTTTAAATTTCCGCAATTATTAATTGTTAGATGTATGCTAATAGGATTGTATGGAAAGAATATTTGAAAATTAAAAATGGTAGATAACCTAAATGTGCAAAGACAAATTAACTGAAAAAATTCACTCGCACATGCTCACTCTTAGGGTTTACCCCACTTCGGTTGCCTTCGGTTAAGCGGTCATGAAGTATAGGGTTTGTTAGTGGTCGCCCTCTAGCCCCGAAAGATCTCAAATGACCAATTCAGATGTTGCCTCGTGTGATACGGTGGGAGAACTGACTTGAGGTTTGCATTTGTTTTCGCAAATGTTTCGGTTTAGCAAGAGTCGCCACCGAATTTTTATTTTATCCTAAGGAAAGGTTAAAAAGCACAGCAAAAACCTTTGAGATGTTTTCTTGGGTTCGGGGAGTAGATTATAGAAAGGGAAGGTATTAGCACCCTTTCTATCCATGGTTATCCATGGGCTCTTAGTTACTTGCTTAGATCACTTGCCTTGCATTTTCAATTGTTTGAAATGGTGCTTTCAATTGTTTGAAATGGTGCTTTGTGTGTGTGGTTTTGAAAATGTTTTGAAAAAGATGCCTTGTCTAGGCAACCATTGTAACAATTCTTTACTCGAATGTTTTACAAAGGTGTTTGTCTTTTTGAAAAGATGTTTCAAGGTTTTGAAAGTTGTTTTGAAATTATGTTGTGAAGTGTATTTTGAAAGTAGGCAAGGTTTTGTTTTGCAAGTTTGATCAAGTAACTAAGAGTTGTCTACCCCTAAATTTACTCAAAGATTTTTCCTATGTTTTAACCCTTTTAACAGTATTGTTCCACCATTGTATTTGGTGGACAATCTTGTGTTAGGATGTTAACGGGACGGGCGCGGGTCATCGTTTAGACCATGAATGCAATGGTGCCAAGTGTCTTTGGCAATTTTTCCTTTAAAGGACTTGATCATTTTTTAGGCAACTTGAGAAAGCGTCATCGAGGGACTATGATCATTTGAATTGTTTTTGTTTTGCCAAAGAAACTCAACATGCAAGCATGGCCCATTTTTGAAGGCAACAAGTGGAGTAACCCTAAGGGTGCAAGTGTGATTGGTGTTGTCCATTTTCATGCTTGTTTATCTTTGAATTAGGTCAAGCTATTTGTTATTTGATTTTTGCATACAAACCATAGGTCTATCATGGCATAATTTGAAAGCTTTTAAATGCGGAAATTTAAAGTCCTAAATTATTACAACATGATTATGGGGATGGGGGTACAAATGTTTGAATGGGGTTTTTTGACAAGAATTTTAAATCTAGGCTATTACATCCATATCGAATATACAAGTAATAAATTGTACAATATTTAAACAAATATAAATGCAAAATATATTATGCACAAAAAATGAGATTTTTTATGTATGTAAAAGTTTTCATGTTTGAAATATAAACAAAATAGAAAAAGATCAATTTGGAGTATTTTTGTGTTTTTAGGGAAAAACCCTAATTTTTAATAAATAGTAATTATTTACTAATTATATACAATATTTATATATTTATTTGTACAAAAAAATAATAAAAGAGAAGTATATTGTAAAAAGTATTTTTGATGTCAAATATTAATAAAAATAAAAATGTATTATTTTCATATTTTATCCTAAATATTCTAATAAATGTACAAGTATTTATATCATATATTTTAATATACTAAATATGTATTTAAAATAAAATATTAATTATTTTCAAAAGTGTATATTTTTAGAAAATGTTTTTAAAATGTAAACAAAAAATAATAACTAAAAAAATATTTTGGTATTATTGTTTAATATTTTGGATAAAAAGAAATATATTTGTATATACATATATGCTTAAATAAAACAAACAAATGCCAAATAAATGCAAAAATAGGTGAAAAAATATTTTTTATATTTTTTATATTCGAGCAAAAAATAATAAGTCATAATCAAAAATAAAAAATCAAAAATGATTAAAAAATCACACAATGGGCCAGGGGGGTGCAAAATGAGAAAAGAGGTGCAAAAAGCAAGGATAGCTCAGGCCCAGCCCAAGACATCATCTTCTTCCTCCAGCTTCTGTTTGAAACAAAAAAACGTGCGTTCCTTGCTCATCCTGCTAACTTCTGATTCTTTGACTTTTAACAAAAACTTACAACATCAATAATGTAGAGCATCAAGTCACGATTTCAAACATATAAAAAAGTTGTTCTAACTCTCAAAACGAGGGAGAATTTCTCCATCCCCAATTTCTGACCTAAGTTTTCTTCCATGTTCAGGTCCAAAATTCTCATAGCACACACAATATAAATGAAAAGTAACTACATGGATGGCTTCAGGGCTATGAGTAGGACATGCTTTCTTCACAAACTTAAGCCTAACTATGCCTGGATAGAGAGATAGAAGTTCATATTTTTACCTGTTCAGCTTGAGTCGTGTACAGCAATGGAGGTATCTTCAATGGAGTTTGAACTTTGGTACAGCTTGCCTGTAGTCCAAGGATGCTTCTCCTATGCTTAGCTTGCTTTGAATCTTTCTGAATCAAGCTATGGAAGTCAACCTGCAAAACTGAAAAGTGAAAATGGAAAACTTGGCTATGGATGTTACAGCTTGTATCTAAGGCCTGGGATAGCTTCAATGGATGGTAGGGAGTGTATTGGAACTTGTTTGGGCAAAAACGCACGAGTGAATGATGTTGGCCAAGTCAAACTGCAGGAATGCCCTGTTTCTTGCAGAAAAATGGTGTTTTGATGAATGAGAAGGTTTGAGCTGTGGTTGATTCGTGTTTTAGGTCATCTTGGGTGTATGAAAAGTGTTGACAAAGTTTGCTTAGGCTTGTGTTGACAGGAAATCAAAGTTGGATCTCTTTTGCAATGTTTCTTGTTTTTGAAGTAAGAAAACTCAAGTTGCAATGCAGGCCTGTGTACCCTCTCTATCTATGCTGCACAATCTCCTCTTGATCAGTGGGATTTGTCTACAAAACTTTGCCTCAAAGATATGGCCTGTACTTCAAAGATTCAGAATTTGACATAAAGCCTTACTTTTCCAAAATGGCAAAATTGAATTTTCTACTTAAGGATTGATTTTGTGTGTATTGTCCAAATGAAAAAAATAACACTCTAACACAAAGGATATGCATTTAATTATTGAGTGTGAAGAGGATTAGAGGCATGTAATCTAGCTTGTACAAGCTGACTTGAAAAATGCCAATGTATGAACATGCATTTGGTTATGAACAAAAGTGACTTTTGCCCAACTTTGCCAATTCGATTCTCCCTAACCACAAGGGTGTTTGATGAGTTCTTGGACAATTTGGAAAGCTTGGAATGTGTACTACAATCCATATTTGTAATGAAAATTGAAATTCCAAGTGGAAGCATGTGAAAAATGGCCATGAAGTTGGTCAAAAATCCTGCCAAGAATAGGTCAAAATTTTTCTAAGTTAAGAATGTTTTGCACCCTTATTCCAAAAATCATAACTTGAGCTACAAGCTTCTTTTGAGGAAACTTTGTGAATCAAAGTTGTATATTTTGAAATGGACTACAACTTTCATGTTTTCTGTTTTGCTTGAATCCAATTGTATCTTGATGAATAAATGGGACAAAGTTAGAAAAAAATAAGGAAGTTTCATAACTTAGAAAAATTCTGTTATGAAATTTTCTCATTCTAAACCCTAATTTGCAATTTTGGGTTTCTTGATGAACAAGTTTCATAATTTGACATGTCTTGATGAAAAATGAATCTTGGCACTTGATTTTGACCAAAAAGTCAAAGTTTGACTTTTCAGTATATAGTCAAATTTTGATCAGTTGACTGGAAAATTCATTTGTCAATCTTGTGCATTTGGGATCTTTTGGACTTGTTGAATGGATCAAGACAATGCAATTGAGTTCTTGAGTCCATATGTGAGCTTGGTTTGCCATTGGTTAGGTGAAACAGTCAAAAATTGCCTTTGTGCAGTCAAAACCCTAAAAATGACCATTTTGCCCTTTTGGTGATCTGATCAAATTTCTTGTGGAATTGTGATCCAAACTTGACCAAATGGTTCATATGAGTTCAATATGTTGATGTGGGTCAAATTTCATGAGGTTTGACTATCAATTGGCCACAATTGACTTTTTCCCAATACAGCTGATTTCTAGGTCAATTGTCCAATTGACTGGGCAAAGATTGGAATCAAGACTTGAAACTTGGCATGGATAAACTTGTGAGTCCAACATGAAGCATGAAAGTCACTTTGGGACTTTTAGGTCAAAACAAATTTGGGCAAACTCAAACCCTAATTTGGGTCAACAGTGCAAGGAGGAGTCTTGAGCAGAGCAAACCCTGATTTGATCTTGAGCTCCAAGGGTCTTGTGGTGAGAAAATATTGATGAAATGGGAGGGCAAATTTTGGGGTACAACAGTTGCCCCTGTTCAATCTTCTTGCACCTGAAGAGTTAGATTGGCAAGTTTGCCTTTCGCGTCTCGAAGGTAAAAGGAGATTGGACACTAGAGTGCCCTTAAATTTGCACTTGTCGAAACAATGGATGCGGGAATGGACTTAGAGATTCCATTTGGAGACGGGCTTAAAGATGCCATCTGGAATGAGTATCAGAAAGGTATCCATATTTTGGAATGTCTCTGAACTGGGGGTCTGAATAAGCAATAGATTGACATCCGTATCTGGAAGCATCCGTAAACTGTTTTCAAAGGTTGCATCTGAACAAGCGATATATTAACATCCGTGTTTGGAGAATCTGTAAACTGTTTTCAGAAGTTGAAGAATCTGAACAAGCGATAGGTTAACATCCGTGTCTGTAGAACCCGTGAACTGTTTTCAGAAGTCTTGAAGTTGAATAAGCAATAGAGCAGCATCCGTTGTTGGGAAGTGTCCATAAACTGTTTTCAAAAGTTGAGTCTGAACAAGCGATAGATTAACCTCCGTGTTTGGAGAATCTGTAAACTGTTTTCAGAAGTTGAAGAATCTGAACAAGCGATAGGTTAACATCCGTGTCTGGAGAACCCGTGAACTGTTTTCAAAAGTTTTGAAGTTGAATAAGAAATAGAGCAACATCCATGTTGGGAAGCGTCCGTAAACTGTTTTCAGAAGTTGCATCTGAACAAGCGATAGATTAACATCCGTGTTTGGAGAATCCGTAAACTGTTTTCAGAAGTCTTGAAGAATCTGAACAAGCGATAGGTTAACATCCGTGTCTGGAGAACCCGTAAACTGTTTTCAGAAGTCTTGAAATGGAGAAGGAACCGGTGTAGGGTTGCCTGATGGTGAGTCCATGTAAAACTGGATCTGAATATTTGTTAATGATAGCCTTTATTCTTATCCTGAAAGGGACGAAATGTTAGCTAAACACAAAATTATGTTGCATGCAATGTATGATGCAACGTATGTTCTATCAATGTTTATGAATTTAATGTAATGAATGCGCATGTAAGCTGATGAGTTGTCTTGCTGAGGATAGATGAATCCTGGATGGCTGGAGATAAAAGAATCTTGACTGCTGTCGGGGGAAGTAAATCCTTGACTACTGCAGGGTGGTGCAAGAATTTTTGATTGCTGAGGATGAGACATCCTTGTTAACTACTGCTGGGGAATCAGGAGCTTGGGTTGTATGCCAATCTACTGGGGATTCCTGTCTTGAGGGGATCTTCACTGGGGAATATCTGAATATCCTATGAGGCACTGAGACTGAGAGTCTTGATTCGGCTTGGGGAATGCAAGATCTTCAATTGTTTGGGGATCTTAGGACCACTGTTGGTGTTGTACCCCAAAATTTTCCCTCCCATATTCTTCAAGGTTTATCAAGAATCATCTCCAAATGGTTCAAGATTACTCAAGGGTTGCACAGTCCAGATGCCTCCTAAGCCAGTCAAAATTAGGGTTTTGGTTCTCTCAAGGAATTTGAGGTTTTCAATGGCTCAATCAAGTCTCATAGGCCTACATACATTGTCAAGTATCTACATGTCAAGTCTCAAGACTCACAGGGTCAAATTCCACAGTCAAAAGCTTCATTTGCTTCACAGTCAACTGCAGGGGTAAAATGGTCATTTTACAGTCAAAAGTCAGAATTTTTGGTCAATATCTTATTTTGAGTCCACAATCATCATTTGATCAAGTCTTGATCATGATTCCACAAGAATGGCTCAAAAATCATCAAGATGCCAAAAGTTACTATTTTTGGACAATAGAAAAGTCAACTGTATCTTGACCAGGGCATAACTTTTTCATGGTTCATCAAAAAAATCCCATCCAATGTTCATTTTGAAGGGGATGACATTTCCTACAACTCATCTTCACATTCCAAGTCCAAGAAATGCTCTCACAAAAAGTTATCAATTTCTACATTATAGGTCAATTTCAAAAGTCAACAAAAATGCACTTTAAGTCAAAGACCATAACTTGAGATTGGTGCATCCAAATGACATGGGACCAAAGGCATTGGTTAGAGGACTTCAAGACCTTTCCAAAATGTCCAAGAACATGTTCATATGATCAAAATTGAGCAAGATATGCATTGGAGAAGTTGGGAATTTTTTATGAATTTGCAAAAGTCAACTTTGCTCAAAACACTTTGTTTTTGCTAATGGGTCTCAAATTTCTTCTTGAAACTTTATCCAAGGCCTATGCACGACCCATCAAGCCTATTTGAATTTATTTTCTTTTTTTTATTAATTAATTGGATTTTTAATTGATTTTAATTCATTTAATTAATTTAAATTGTAGGAAATTCAAAGATATGGTTTTTTCAATCTTTTGTGAAGCAAACAAGCTCAATATATGCTGGCAAACTCGTGTGCACATCAAGGGGACAAGAATATCCAAGTTTGGCAAGTTTTTCCAATCAAAAAGATTGAAAATTATTTGATTTTCAATCAAATATTGAAACCATAATTCCATGGATTTCTTGTCAAGGATTTAACCTAAACTCAGTCTCCTATATATACACAACTCAACCCTAATGCCATGGACGTGGAAATCGCTGCAGAAAGCCATAAGCAACATTGAAAAAAATCAAAGAAATTTGAAAACTAATTTCCACATTCTAACGTAATTCAAAGCTTTTTCTTGTTTCTAACACCTTGCAGGGACTCCCAGGGACCTTTTGGAATCAAAATCAAGTGCTTAAGCTCAAAGAATATGCAAGAACAGTTTCACGGTTTGTGCATTTTTTTCAGAATTACAACTCATTATTCATGCATCATTAACGTGATTTTTTTGTGTTTTGCATTGCTAGAACTCCTCTGAAGCTTTTGGCATAGGTTAATTGGATTAAAACACCCAGAATCGTGAATTGCCATTGAAGAAATCTAGGGTTTCCAAGCTTCCAAATTAGGGCTTTATTACCCAGGCAAAATTGAGACCCTTAATGCATATGGTTGAACTCAGGAGACTCAGACGAACACAATGCAGTGCTCGCGAAATATTTATATAGCCTGTAGGGCTATTCGCTATTTTTCCTCATGCTATTTTGTGGGGGTTAAAAACCCCCGCTATCTAACTCTGTTTTTGCAGGCAAATGAGGAAGACGAAGGACGTGGTGATGTGCTATTGGACGATTCAAAAGGAGCGCGCGTTTTTATGTTTGTGTACAGCATATTTACTTGTTTCATATATTATATTTATTCATTATTATAATTGCAAACGCAGGCAAGTGGTGGAGTGGTGGACGCGCTGTCTATTGATCATTGGGACCTGGGTTCGATTCCCAGGTCCCCCAAAAGCTCTATATTATTTTTCATAACGTGATTGCATGCAGGCATTTAAAGGCGTTCCACCATGGACTCCCACATCCCAGGCGCCAGGTGTCTACAAGCAGTAATCCAATGGCCAGGAGGTGATAGTCATCATGATCCTCAGCCAACGCTTGCACAGCTAATTCCAAAGGTCAACGTGGTTGAATAGCTTGATAGGCCACAAAAATTCCAGACAAACCTCCTAATGGGCCAACACACCCCCCTGGTTTATTATTTTCTTATTTTCTTTCTTTTTATTTTCTTTTAATAACTATTATTATTATTATTTAATTAATTCACAAATAATTATTTTCATAATAAATTCAGAAACCTAAAATATTATTTATTTTTGTTATTTATTAATTTCACTATTAATTATTATTTTGTAAATAAATACTAATAATTTGATTTAGTTTAATTAGGGTTAATATTGAATATTTTTGCAATAAATAAAATAAATTAGAATTAGGTTTTACTAACTTTCAACTTTTAATTTCTTTTTATTTTCATTTCCATAAAAAACATAAAAAAATACTTTTTCTTTTAATTAATTAATTAATTAGTTTTAGGCTTAATATTTAATTAAATGCAAAAAAGGACCAAAAACTCATTCTTTCTCAAAAAAGGGTCAAAACCCTAAGGACGTCCTGATTCAATTTCTTTGCGCGCACTTTATTATTTTGATCATATTTATGTATCTACTCCGAGAATGTAATAGATAATTAGGACTTTTACCGCTTTCTTTTATTTTCTCGCAATTTTTTTTTCAAGGGTTATGTTTTTGGCGATGTAAATACCCGACGCCTTGTAATAGCGTAGATTTACTTTCTGCAATTTACTTTCCGCACAATTATTAACTGTTAATGATGCATGACAAGACTTGCCTGAAAAATAAAATCAATCTGTAGCTCACCATAAAAATGTGCAAAGATAACTTGAACATGAAACCTGACACACATGCACATGCCACTCTTAGGGTACGCCTCACTTGGTTGCCTCGACGTGGTCATTGAGTATATGGTGTTTTAGAGGTCGCCCTCCTGTCTAAAGATCAAAAAGTTGCCTCGAAATGGTTGCCTCGGATAAAAAGGATCTAGGACATTAGGGTTACCGCTAAGGCGTCCTACTATTGCTTTGGTGACTACACATGTCCCTATAATCGAATTGACCCGAATAACTCCAACGATGGTGCTACCTACTTCTCAATAGTGGGATAGTACTGTCTAAAGGACTCTTACACAACTTAATTCCTTAGAGTAGGTAGATTTCTCCTGGGTACTTGCTCTTTCAAAAACAAAAACAACTTTTCGCACCTACACTTTCAAAAAGTTTTCAAACAAACACTTCATACACTCTTGAGGACTGATACAAGAGTTACCTAGAAGTTTTTCAAAACGGAACTTTTTCAAAACCCACAAACACAAGAAAAGCAAACATCTTTTGAAAACATAGTGAGCAAGTACCTAAGAGCCTGTGGATAACCACAGATAGAAAGGGTGCTAACACCTTCCCTTTCTATAATCTACCTCCCGAACCGAGAAACATCTCGAAAAGGAATTTTGCTGTGCTTTTGTCCTTTCCTTGTTGGAGAACATAAAAGACGGTGGCGACTCTTGCTTACCGCGACATTTCGCGAACCAGCATTCCAAAACAGTCAGTTCTATTTCCACCGATCACAGAACTGGCGACTCTGTTGGGGACAAGTAATAAGTGAGGTGTACCTTAGGATTAGACCACTCTTGTTTTCAATTTCTTGCTTTGTTTGCTTTAATATTGTGGGCTTGCATCGGAGTTTTGTAGATCCTAACCCGGATCTGGGGATACCCTTTAGAAGTAGCAACAAACTGTGAGGGAACTGTGCGGGGTATACTGACATGGTTGAAGCAGTTGCTACGTTGATGTGGCACTTTGGTGAGTACCAGTAACCCTTGAGTCAAGTCAAGGAGAGTACAGGGCCGCTGCGTGGTGTCGTGAAGCATCAACTGACCTTAAGAACCTTACTTGACCATCCTGGCCTCTTTAGGGGTAGTGAGATGACCGACTTTGGTGCAGTCCGAAGTTGGTAGATACTCGATACTACACTCATTGAGGGTTGTTTTCTTGGAATATTTTGGTCGCCAGTTAAGTGGCTAAATCAAAACAATGAACATAGAAAACAACCCAATGATATTGAGCTCCTTAGAACCCGGTTACTATTCATAGGACAGGTTTTGAGCCAACTAACTTCAAGAGGGCAGTACCTAAACTTCATGCCGGCCTGAAATCTAAGGGCTCTCTTGTGTGGCTTGTGTGCCTTCAAACTTGAACTACTTGCACATTCTTGTTATCTGACAATATGAGTTCCTTGCAGGTTTTGTTTACAGTCCTTAATTTGGGCTTATAACAGGGTTTACTTACATCACTCCACGCATATCATAACATCATAACATCATAACATTGCATACATCTAGCATTTCCCTAACCATTTCAAGGATCTCAAGGGTATGTGATGCAGGTCAGGATGAACCAAATGTCTAGCCAGGGGCAAAGGGGATTTATTTTCCTCTAGCCAAGGTTGTCCAGAAATCCAAGCACGATAACTTGAGTCAGGGGCTATGACCCACTCGATATGGTGAGCTTGACTCTTGAAGAAGGACTCTCAGCAACATGGAGTTCCTTCAATCAAAGCTACAAGATTCAAATTCTAACAGTTTCTTGTTTACCACGCGAGATCCTTGAAAACATTGCATACATATATCATACATATCATTGCATAACAGGTCTTCCAGTACAAGTCTCTCATGTTCTCGCTGTTTATTTCAGCAATGGCTCTCCAACAAGACAACCAGGATCTTCATACTCAAGAGACTCAGTTCAGGGAAATCTCCCTAAACCTATCCAAGGGGCAGGAAGAGTTGAGAACACTCCTCATGGGGAATTTGGTCAAGAAAAGTCCTGAAGACAATAAGGACGAATGGCTGGAACAACTAAAAGCTGAGTTCAGTGCCATGAAAACCCAGATGCTGGGGCAGATGGCTCTTATCCAAGGCTTATCTCGGGAAAAAGAAGATCTGAGAACTATTATCAACCAGCTTCATCAAGACAGATACAACAGAATGAAGAAAACGGTCAAGGCTGGGGATCAAATCATTAATCAGCCTCCAAGAAGACAAGAGTTTGGTATGGTGAAGAATGGACCTCTCCAAGTTGCTACTACCTCATGGGTCCAACAACAACCTTGCCATAAACAACGGGTTAATCAGAGGCCGTTTACCAAGCTCAACATGCCGATGTCCCAAGCTTTACAACACCTGTTGAGATTGAATCTGGTGACGTTGGTAGGACCTCATCCGAATCCTAAGACTTCTTCACCCAACTACAATCCTGATGCAAGGTGTGCATACCATTCTAACAGTCCGGGGCATGATACTGACGACTGTTGGAAGTTGAAGTACAAAATTCAAAACCTGATTGATGAAGGAGCATTGAAATTCACACAAGATGGTCAGGCTGAGTTCTTCTACCATCCCTCCAAGGTTCACCATTTGAAGTGACAAGTTCTGACAAGAGAAGACTTTTTTGTTCATTAGAATTTTCAATTTGTAATTTTCTTTTGATTGTTCAAACATTTATTCATGTCAAACTTTATTACTTTATCAATGCATTGCATATGTCTGTTTTGAATCAATCCATTCGTATTTCACTATATTCAAATTGCTTTCATTTTTTGTGATGTTCAACTCTCGATTAAAAAATTCTAAGCCTTTTGAGGGAGGATGACGAAAATGATACTACGATCTTTACAGTATGCTTTTGAATAGACCCCGCTGATGAAGTACAGGCATTGTTTCAAATCCTAAATAGTGGAGTTATAAGGAAGATAATCCCTCGTCAACCCCTTCGAGCCAAAGAAGTTGGAGTTTTTTCTTTTCACAAATTAAAACCCTTAATTATAACCTGGGGCAGGGTAGTTTTCTCAGTAGATCCACGTGCACAATAAATGGCATCAAAGAAGTCCTTCCGAGACAAAAGACGGTGATGGTTCCCCATAATCGTCAGGACAGGCAGTCGTTATCTTTCAAAATAAAAGCCCAACAAGTCAAAACCTATGAAGGAGACTTACAAAACTGGGGCATCCCGCTGACTGTAATCACAAAAGAAACAGTTCAGGCAAAAAGACAGGGATAATAAAATCGAAAAGAAAGAGGTCCTATTAACCCTCGACAAAAAAGAAAGAACTGCCTGGTCAAAAGAAAACTTTCAGTATCCGAACCATCACCGGAATATCAGAGAAAAGACTCAAACAAGATCTAATGCACGATTAACTGAGTTTAGGATCGAAGAACATCATGAAGAACGGGTGGGTACAAATAAAATTTGAGCCTTTATCCTTTGTTTCTTAAACCGTGAATCAGGCCATGTTATAACCCTTAAAAGTCCTAGCTGAAGCATGGGTTAGTTCGAAAGCATACTGTTACAAAAGGTATCCTGACTCCTGTAGGGCTTGCTGTAAAATCCTGAGTTGACATCACATTTTACAAAAAATCACTTGTTTTATTGAAAACTGCATTTTCAAAAACTTCAAGACAGACATAAGCTTTGCATTTTTAATATAACATTGTTTGCATATGACAATTTGTTCAAACAGCAGAGAAATTCGCACGACGAATATCTAGTGAACAAAAATCCTCCTCAATAAGAAGAGTCACCTCAGGTGGAAAAACACTTCCATTCAAGGGGCACGGCATGATCATTGTCCATCATCTGGGGCAGTCAAGTCAAGATTCAAGGAATCTCTCAAAAATGCCAAATAGCCAGGGGCAAACCTCCACCTGTGTCACTTGGGGCATTGGACATGAATTCCAGCAACGAATCTTGCACGATCAAACATCTTCTGGTAGTATGGCAACACAA
This sequence comes from Vicia faba, assembly GCA_948472305.1. Lineage (NCBI taxonomy): Eukaryota > Viridiplantae > Streptophyta > Magnoliopsida > Fabales > Fabaceae > Vicia > Vicia faba. The sequence continues at coordinate 1,065,810,136 of OX451741.1, read as the reverse complement.
CGCTACTGAAAGTGTCAACTCCCTGCGCTCTGAGAGCATGGACATAGTCGGAAAAAATACTGCGCATAATCAAAGACCCGCTAGGTCGATTGGCCTAGGCAAAAATAAGGGCTTCCCGACGAACCAAAAGGGTTTGGGCAAAAATAAGGGATGAAAATGAAAAAAATATGTACACCCGGCAAGTTGAAAACCTGAAAAGGCGGCTTGGGCAAAAATGGGTATCCCGATGGACTGAAAACCCGAAAGGGCGGTCCAGGAAAAAGTTAGGGATCAAAAGCGTACGACTATGTCCTGTCATCTCGTCACTCACCTACCAGAAGAGGATTTGTCAATCGGCAGTTATCAAGACCTCCACAGGTACCTTCTTCTCCCGCAGAAACTGAGGCAATAAGAACTGTCCGAACTGTACAAGTCGCTCTGTCCTCCAGGTACCAAGGTAAGTTCAGCTGAAGAATATGACCAAGATACCTTCACTCCCCGTAGAGTAAGACAAGACTCAGCAATACTCTCCCCAAGAAGAGTTGGTCTCCCAATCAGCCCTAAAAAGGCACAGTATCCCTAGCAAGTCAGCAACACTCTCCCCAAGCAGAGTTAGGCTACTGTCAGCCCTAAGGAAGTTGGATATCCCCAGAAGATCTCAATATTCCCTAGCAGAGTATACAGATATTCCTCAGCAAGCATCCCCGGCAGTCTTAATATGAGATTGTTCCCCGGCGGAATACAGACACCCCAGTGGAGCCATTTCCCAGCACAGTCTGGAAAGTTTCCACAGAAGAGTGAACCATCTCCCCAGTAGACTCGGGAGGCTTGTCCCCTGCAGAGTACAAATATCTCTCCCCGACCATGTTCAAAGGTTATTCCCCACCAGAGTCTAATTGGGTTATCCTCAGCAAATTTCAACGGAAAGATCGTCCTCGGCGAAGTTCTTTCTATCCCCAACGAGGTTCATTAAATTCCTCAACAGAGCTTATCAACGGGAATCCCCAGCGGAGTTCATCAAGATCCCCAACAGAACTTATCAACGGAATCCCCAACGGAGTTATCGTTAAAATCTCAGTAAAGCATCTCTTCCTACAGAGTAGTTCCCCGCAGAGTAATATCTTCACAGGTTTATTCCCCAACGGAGTCATCTTCTCCTACCGGTTTATTCTTGCAAATCACCTTCGTTCATCTCCCCAGCGGAAACGAAGGACTCTACTCTTCAACATCAACCCAGGATTTCACAAGCTCCCGACATTCGTCAAGAGTTTATTTTCTCAGACGAAGATACATTCATAAACATCACATTGTCATACATCATGATACATGCATATACGCATCATATCATACAATCTCATTTACGTTGAGAACATCATTGCTCGATCCATATCATGCATCACATATGACTGACCTTCACCTTTCAGGAAGAATGCAGTTAAACTCCAAATCCAGTCAAAGAAGACAAATCCAGTCAAAGAAGACAAATCCAGTCAAAAAAGACAAATCCAGTTAAATCAATTCCTAAAGATTTTTATGATGCAAACTCGTCAATGAAGACAACCTGTCAATGAAGACAACCTGTCAATAAAGACAACCCGTCATTGAAGACAACCCGTCGTTGAAGACAACCCGTCATTGAAGACAACCCGTCGTTGAAGACAACTCGTCGTTGAAGACAACCCGTCATTGAAGACAACCAATCGTTGAAGACAACCCATCATTGAAGAAAACCCGTCGTTGAAGACAACCCGTCATTGAAGACAGCCCGTCATTGAAGACAACCCATCATTGAAGACAACTCATCGTTGAAGACAACCCGTCGTTGAAGACAACCCGTCATTGAAGACAACCCGTCGTTGAAGACAACCCGTCATTGAAGACAACCCGTCGTTGAAGACAACCCGTCGTTGAAGACAACCCGTCATTGAAGACAACCCATCGTTGAAGACAACCCGTCATTGAAGACAACCCGTCGTTGAAGACAACCCGTCATTGAAGACAATCTTTCAATAAAGACAACCCGTCAATAAAGACAACCCGTCCATGAAGACAACCCGTTAAAAGAGACAACTCGTCAAAAAAGACAAAACCTCCCCTGGTTCAGTTAAATCGATTCCTAAAGATTTTTCTAAGATAACCTGCCAGTAGAGACAACCCATCAACCTTTTGAAGTTCCAGATTCGATACTTATATCTAGCCAGGGCATATCTGTGAGCGGTTGATTGTAGATCTATACCTGTATCCAGCCAGGAAAGTATCTGCATGAAGAGATTTAAGATCAATACCTGTATCTAGCCAGGAAGCCATCTTTCATTCTCAGGTCAGAGGTCTACACCTGTATCCAGCCAGGAAAGCTATCTCGACTAACCTTTTGAAGTTCCAGATTTGATACCTGTATCTAGCCAGGGCATATCTGTGAGCGATTGATTGTAGATCTACACCTGTATCTAGCCAGGAAAGTATCTGCATGAAGAGTTTGAAGATCAATACCTGTAACAGGCCAGGAAACTATCTTTCTTTCTCGGGTATGCAAGTTCTCGCTAAGGAATCTCTTACGCGATCAATATCTCCAGATGGCATCTTTAAGCCCATCTCCACAACTATCCATTATATCTCCAAATGGCATCTGTAAGCCCATTCCCGACATCACATTGCTGATACTCCACTATGCGAGTGCAAATTTCTGGGCACTCTAGTGTTCAATCATCTTCCACCTTCGGATCACGAAAGGCACGCAAGCCAATCTACATCCTCAGGTTTAAGAGGATTGAATAGGGGAAACTGTTGTGCCCCAAAATTTTCCCTCCCATATTCTTCAAGGTTTATCAAGAATCATCTCCAAATGGTTCAAGATTACTCAAGGGTTGCACAGTCCAGATGCCTCCTAAGCCAGTCAAAATTAGGGTTTTGGTTCTCTCAAGGAATTTGAGGTTTTCAATGGCTCAATCAAGTCTCATAGGCCTACATACATTGTCAAGCATCTACGTGTCAAGTCTCAAGACTCACAGGGTCAAATTCCACAATCAAAAGCTTCATTTGCTTCACAGTCAACTGCAGGGGTAAAATGGTCATTTTACAGTCAAAAGTCAGAATTTTTGGTCAATATCTTATTTTGAGTCCACAATCATCATTTGATCAAGTCTTGATCATGATTCCACAAGAATGGCTCAAAAATCATCAAGATGCCAAAAGTTACTATTTTTGGACAATAGAAAAGTCAACTGTATCTTGACTAGGGCATAACTTTTTCATGGTTCATCAGAAAAATCCCATCCAATGTTCATTTTGAAGGGGATGACATTTCCTACAACTCATCTTCACATTCCAAGTCCAAGAAATGCTCTCACAAAAAGTTATCAATTTCTACATTATAGGTCAATTTCAAAAGTCAACAAAAATGCACTTTAAGTCAAAGACCATAACTTGATATTGGTGAATCCAAATGACATGGGACCAAAGGCATTGGTTAGAGGACTTCAAGACCTTTCCAAAATGTCCAGGAACATGTTCATGTGATCAAAATTGAGCAAGATATGCATTGGAGAAGTTGGGAAATTTTTATGAATTTGCAAAAGTCAACTTTGCTCAAAACACTTTGTTTTTGCTAATGGGTCTCAAATTTCTTCTTGAAACTTTATCCAAGGCCTATGCACGACCCATCAAGCCTATTTGAATTTATTTTCTTATTTTTATTAATTAATTGGATTTTTAATTGATTTTAATTCATTTAATTAATTTAAATCGTAGGAAATTCAAAGATATGGTTTTTTCAATCTTTTGTGAAGCAAACAAGCTCAATATATGCTGGCAAACTCGTGTGCACATCAAGGGGACAAGAATCTCCAAGTTTGGCATGTTTTTCCAATCAAAAAGATTGAAAATTATTTGATTTTCAATCAAATATTGAAACCATAATTCCATGGATTTCTTGTCAAGGATTTAACCTAAACTCAGTCTCCTATATATACACAACTCAACCCTAATGCCATGGACGTGGAAATTGCTGCAGAAAGCCATAAGCAACATTGAAAAAAATCAAAGAAATTTGAAAACTGATTTCCATATTCTAACGTGATTCAAAGCTTTTTCTTGTTTCTAACACCTTGCAGGGACTCCCAGGGACCTTTTGGAATCAAAATCAAGTGCTTAAGCTCAAAGAATACGCAAGAACAGTTTCACGGTTTGTGCATTTTTTTCAGAATTACAACTCATTATTCATGCATCATTAACGTGATTTTTTTGTGTTTTGCATTGCTAGAACTCCTCTGAAGCTTTTGGCATAGGTTAATTGGATTAAAACACCCAGAATCGTGAATTGCCATTGAAGAAATCTAGGGTTTCCAAGCTTCCAAATTAGGGCTTTATTACCCAGGCAAAATTGAGACCCTTAATGCATATGGTTGAACTCAGGAGACTCAGACGAACACAATGCAGTGCTCGCGAAATATTTATATAGCCTGTAGGGCTATTCGCTATTTTTCCTCATGCTATTTTGTGGGGGTTAAAAACCCCCGCTATCTAACTTTGTTTTTGCAGGCAAATGAGGAAGACGAAGGACGTGGTGATGTGTTATTGGACGATTCAAAAGGAGCGCGCGTTTTTATGTTTGTGTACACCATATTTACTTGTTTCATATATTATATTTATTCATTATTATAATTACAAACGCAGGCAAGTGGTGGAGTGGTGGACGCGCTGTCTATTGATCATTGGGACCTGAGTTTGATTCCCAGGTCCCCTAAAAGCTCTATATTATTTTTCATAACGTGATTGCATGCAGGCATTTAAAGGCGTTCCACCATGGACTCCCACATCCCAGGCGCCAGGTGTCTATAAGCAGTAATCCAATGGCCAGGAGGTGATAGTCATCATGATCCTCAGTCAACGCTTGCACATCTAATTCCAAAGGTCAACGTGGTTGAATAGCTTGATGGGCCACAGAAATTCCAGACAAACCTCCTAATGGGCCAACACACCCCCCTGGTTTATTATTTTCTTATTTTCTTTCTTTTTATTTTCTTTTAATAACTATTATTATTATTATTTAATTAATTCACAAATAATTATTTTCATAATTAATTCAGAAACTTAAAATATTATTTATTTTTTTTATTTATTAATTTCACTATTAATTATTATTTTGTAAATAAATACTAATAAGTTGATTTAGTTTAATTAGGGTTAATATTGAATATTTTTGCAATAAATAAAATAAATTAGAATTAGGTTTTACTAAATTTCAACTTTTAATTTCTTTTTATTTTCATTTCCATAAAAAACATAAAAAAATACTTTTTCTTTTAATTAATTAATTGATTAGTTTTAGGCTTAATATTTAATTAAATGCAAAAGAGGACCAAAAACTCATTCTTTCTCAAAAAAGGGTCAAAACCCTAAGGACGTCCTGATTCAATTTCTTTGCGCGCACTTTATTATTTTGATCATATTTATGTATCTGCTCCGAGAATGTAATAGATAATTAGGACTTTTACCGCTTTCTTTTATTTTCTCGCAATTTTTTTCAAGGGTTATGTTTTTGGCGATGTAAATACTTGACGCCTTGTAATAGCGTAGATTTACTTTCCGCAATTTACTTTCCGCACAATTATTAACTGTTAACGATGCATGACTAGACTTTCCTGAAAAATAAAATCAATCCGTAGCTCACCATAAAAATGTGCAAAGATAACTTGAACATGAAACCTGACACACATGCACATGCCACTCTTAGGGTACGCCTCACTTGGTTGCCTCGACGTGGTCATTGAGTATATGGTGTTTTAGAGGTCGCCCTCCTGTCTAAAGATCAAAAAGTTGCCTCGAAATGGTTGCCTCGGATAAAAAGGATCTAGGACATTAGGGTTACCGCTAAGGCGTCCTACTATTGCTTTGGTGACCACACATGTCCCTATAATCGAATTGACCCGAATAACTCCAACGACGGTGCTACCTACTTCTCAATAGTGGGATAGTACTGTCTAAAGGACTCTTACACAGCTTAATTCCTTAGAGTAGGTAGATTTCTCCTGGGTACTTGCTCTTTCAAAAACAAAAACAACTTTTCGCACCTACACTTTCAAAAAGTTTTTAAACAAACACTTCATACACTCTTGAGGACTGATACAAGAGTTACCTAGAAGTTTTTCAAAACGGAACTTTTTCAAAACCCACAAACACAAGAAAAGTAAACATCTTTTGAAAACATAGTGAGCAAGTACCTAAGAGCCCGTGGATAACCACGGATAAAAAGGGTGCTAACACCTTCCCTTTCTATAATCTACCTCCCGAACCGAGAAACATCTCGAAAATGAATTTTGCTGTGCTTTTGTCCTTTCCTTGTTGGAGAACATAAAAGACGGTGGTGACTCTTGCTTACCGCGACATTTCACGAACCAGCATTCCAAAACAGTCAGTTCTATTTCCACCGATCACAGCTGGGGATTGAAAATCCTTGGTGACTTGCGGGGCTAGAGAATTCCGATGATCTCTACTCGGGAGTCCAAAACCTGGGAGGCTCATGCTGGAGGAGTAAGACTGAGAATCTACAATCTGATGGGAAATACCTCTGTGGGGAGAAGGTTCACTAGTCTGGTTCCGCTGGGGATTTGATAGCTGGAAGTTTTAGCTCCACCGGGGATAGGATTTTCAGATTCTTAAGGCTCCATTGGGGATACTGAAACTTAACTCTGTGAGGAATTGAGTTCCGGAAGGCTCTCTGGCTGGGGAAATCAGCTTTGAGAAAGCTCTTTCTACTGAGGATCCTGAAGTTTAACTCTGTTTGGGGAATCAAGTTCTGGATTTTGACTTTGTCGAGGAATTTGGAGTTTAAATCTGCGGGGGATTTCTTCTGAAAGGGTATCGAGATATCTATTTGTACCTTCACCCTATCAGCAATCACCTTTCTTGATTTGTAAGGAAATGATTATGTTCAAATGCATATGCCTATTTAACAAAACATTGGACGTTTCTCAAATAAAACATAAGTGTAGAAAAGCAAAAAGAAGACAGAGAAAACTTCTATATTTGGAAAAGTATTTGTATTAACTTTTTATGAGTATCTTTGTACAAAGGAGACAGACACCCTAGTAAGAGGATGCTGTCTTAAAGAATTGAAAATTTTATACAAAAGAAAGATGGCTATGTGCAACGATTCTATGGGATCCCATTCTGTTATAGCCTTCACAACTCTGAATATCTTGTCCATTCAAATGCTTCGTTCGTCGATGACTGGATTGATCAGAAGCTTGGAACTGGTTGATGAAGAGATTGTTCTTTAAAGTGATCCGACGAGACATAGTCATACGCTTTAATTCCCTAACTTTTTCCTGGATCGCCCTTTCGGGTTTTCAATCCACCGGGAAACCCCTTTTTGCCGAAGCCGCCCTTTCGGGTTTTCAACTTGCCGGGTGTACATATTTTTTTGTTTTATCCCTAATTTTTGCCTGAACTGCCCTTTCGGGTTTTCGGTTCACCGGGATGCCCATTTTTGCCCAAGCCGCCCTTTCGGGTTTTCGACTTGTCGGGTGACTTTATGCGTAGTATCTTTTGACTATGTCTGCGTTTGCAGGGTGTGGCAAATCGTCGCTGTCCATGGTGGTCAGAATCATTGCGCCACCAGAAAATATGCTCTTGATCACAAACGGTCCTTCGTAAGTAGGAGTCCATTTGCCCCTGGGATCACTTTGCGGCAAGATAATCCGCTTGATTACGAGATCTCCGACTTGATATACTTGACGTCTGACTTTCTTGTTGAAAGTCTTGATCATCCGTTTTTGATACGTTTGACCATGGCAAACAGCAGCGAGCCGCTTCTCGTTGATCAAATTGAGTTGATCAAGTCGGGTTTGAATCCAATCGTCTTTGTTCAAACCAGTGTCCTTCATAATCCTTAAAGAAGGAATCTGAACTTCCATGGGTAGGACAGCTTCCATGCCATATACTAAAGAAAATGGGGTTGCCCCTGTTGAAGTTCGTGCCGTGGTACGGTATCCATGCAGAGCAAACGGTAACATCTCATGCCAGTCCTTGTAGGTAACTGTCATTTTCTGAATGATCTTCTTGATGTTTTTGTTCGCAGCTTCAACAGCACCGTTCATCTTCGGCCTATAGGGAGATGAATTGTGATGATAAATCTTGAACTGTTCGCATAGAGCGGTGATCATAGTATTATTCAGATTTGTACCGTTGTCTGTGATGATCCTGTCGGGGACACCAAAGCGTCATATGAGGTTTTGCTTGATGAAGAGGGCAACCACATTCTTTGTAACAGAGGCGAAGGAAGCTGCTTCGACCCATTTGGTGAAATAGTCAATAGCAACCAGGATGAAGCGATGTCCGTTGGATGCTGTGGGCTTGATCTCTCCAATCATATCAATGCCCCACATTGCGAATGGCCAAGGGGCCGTCAGAATGTTGAGAGGAACAGGAGGAATATGAATCTTGTCAGCGTAGACCTGACATTTGTGGCAAGTACGGGAATGCTGATGGCAATCTGCTTCCATGGTAGACCAGTAATAGCCTTCCCTTAGAATCTTCTTAGCTATCGTATGTCCGCTCAAGTGGGTGCAAATGTACCGCTGTGTATCTTGGTCATGATTAGCTCTGCTTTAGCTTTGTCTACACATCGGAGTAAAACACAATCATGGCTGCGTTTATAGAGGATGTCGTTGCTCAGGAAGAACTTTGCAGCAAATTTCCTTAGGAACTTCTTGTCATTTACAGAAGCTCCTTCGGGATATTCTCTAGTCTGGAGATACCTTTTGATTTCGTGAAACCACGGTTGTTCCACTACTTCTTAGGTATTAATCTCATGACAATGCGCAGGTTCATCCATTCGCTCGATGGTGATTTGGGGAGCCTCGTTATCCCAGTTGAGTTTAAACATGGAAGACATTGTAGCCAGAGCATCTGCTAGCTGATTCTCTTCTCGCAGGAAATTCTCGAAGGTGATTTGCTCGAAATGAGGCAACAATGTCAGGACATGTTCTTTGTATGGGATAAGATTAGGATGTTTGGTATCCCACTCTCCTTTGATTCGACTGATAACCAAAGCCGAGTTCCCAAATACGATCAAAGATTTGATCCCCAGGTCTATAGCAGCCTTGAGACCAAAAATGCAAGCTTCATATTCAACCATGTTGTTGGTACAACTGAAGCAAAGTCGGGCCGTGAAAGGCGTGTGACAACCTTCTGGGGAAATGAGTACCGCACCGATACCGTTTCTAAGTGCATTTGAAGCACCATCAAAGTACAGGGTCCATCGGGATCCATTTTCAGGTACGTCATACGGTCTGTTACCTTTAATGTTGTCCAAATTCATGATGTGCTCGTCCGGGAAGTCGAATCTCATGGACTGATAATCTTCGATAGCTTGATGAGCTAGATCGTCAGCTAGTACACTCCCCTTTATAGCTTTTTGGGTAGTGTACTGGATGTCATACTCAGTTAGGATCATTTTCCATCTAGCTATTCTTCCAGATAAAGCTGGCTTCTCGAAGATGTACTTGATAGGATCCATTTTGGAGATCAACAAAGTGGTATGAGTCAGCATATACTGCCTTAGTCGGCGAGCAGCCCATACCAAAGCGCAGCAAGTTTTCTCGAGCAGTGAGTAGCGAGTCTCACAGTCGGTAAACTTTTTGCTAAGGTAATAAATGGCATGCTCTTTTCGACCAGACTCGTCATGCTGGCCCAAAACACATCCCATTGAGTTATCCAAGACGGTCAGATACATGATCAACGGTCTTCCTTCGACGGGTGGCATCAGAATAGGAGGTTCTGGCAATATAGTTCAAGCGCCCCAAGAACCCTCTAACCTCCTTTTCAGTACGGGGAGCAGACATTTCTTGTATTGCTTTCACTTTTGCTGGATCGACCTCAATGCCCTTGTTGCAGACAATAAATCCTAGAAGTTTACCAGACCTAACTCCAAAAGTACACTTACTTGGATTCAGCCTGAGTTTGTACTCTTTCAACCTGGCAAACAGCTTTTGCAGATGCTCAAGGTGTTCCTCCTCTGTTTGTGATCGAGCTATCATGTCATCTACGTAAACTTCGATCTCATGATGTATCATATCATGAAACAAAGCTACCATGGCGCGCTGATAAGTTGCCCTTGTGTTCTTCAGTCCAAACGGCATCACCTTGTAGCAGAAGGTACCCCATTGTGTAACAAAAGTTGTTTTCTCCATGTCCTCGGGGGCCATTTTGATCTGGTTGTAACCCGAGAATCCGTCCATGAAGGAAAACACTTTGTGTTGAGCTGTGTTGTCAATCAAAATGTCGATGTGCGGTAGCGGAAAATCATCTTTAGGACTAGCCCTATTCAAATCCCGGTAGTCTACACACATTCTGACCTTGCCGTCTTTTTTAGGTACTGGCACAATGTTAGCAACCCATTATGGATAGGATGTAACAGCCAGAAAGCCAGCGTTGAATTGCTTCATTACTTCTGTTTTAATCTTCTCAGACATGTCAGGCCTCATTCGGTGGACTTTTTGCTTGATCGGTGGACAATCCTCTCTTGTAGGGAGACAGTGAACCACAATATCTGTGTCTAAACCCGGCATGTCTTCATAAGACCAGGCGAAGATTTCAACGTATTCATTTAACAGCTATACCAAATGCTCATTGACACTTGGTTCCAGATTGGCACCCACTTGTACTTCCTTCTGGTCTTCCTCTGTTCCTAAGTTGACTATTTCCAACAACTCTTCATGAGGCAAGATGGCCCTTTCTTCTTGTTGTAGAAGTCTGGCTAGCTCTCCTGCTACTTCACAATCTTCGTCGTCTTCGCACTCATCCTGATTGACCAAATATTTAGAGTTAATGAAGGACATAGCAGAATAGTCAACCATAGAATCCAGAGTGGATGGGTACCTGCATTTGAGAGTGTGGGTGTGTGTAAGGGATAGCCATCCTTAAACAAACAAAAATGCAAAAGGAAAGAAAATGAACACAGTAGTTTATAAATGAAAAACGTCCAATGATTCATTAAACATGGCATATGAATATGAAGAGAATCAAAACCCTTACAAATGGACCTACATGCCCCGGGCAAGGCATGAGGTGAAAAAGTAGTGTGCAGATTGTTTAAAAGTAATTATTACAGACCAATAGGAAATGTTCGAAAGATAAGTTACTGATTAATGAAAGTAATGGGGACGAAGTCTTTCTCCTCCCAGTTGTGTAGTCCCCCTTCGATGGTTGGGAAGATCCAGTCTTCAATGTTACCCTCTTCGTCTTCGTCTTCCAAAGCATTGATTCCATGAGGAGAAATCTTGATGGGTGTCCTTTCAATTTTTGAGCGCGCGCATAGCTTTTTGCCCCGCAGTGGTAAATCCCAACCCAAACTTGTCTGTCTTGTGGGGAAAGTTAGGCAACTGACCCCATGTTGAGCTCTTTCCCTCCTTCATTGCAGCCTGTGCGTCTCTCAGAGATGCCATCCTGGCCACCTGCTTGGGTTCCTCAGCTACTGCCTTTGCTACAGCAACCTCGGGAGCAATTTCCTCGAAGTGTTGGAACGGTGTTTCAATAAATTCACCCTCCACTTTTACATACCGAAAGGAGTTCAGGTGACTGATCATATATTCCTCTTCACTGTGTACAATTATAATCTTTCCTTTGACAGGGTATTTCAGCATCTGATGTAGGGAGGAAGTGACTGCGCCAGCATTATGTATCCATGGTCTCCCTAGCAAGCAAGAGTATGACGGACGAATGTCCATCACATAGAAAGTTGAGTGGAATACTTTAGTTCCTACCTTGATAGGGATGTCAACCTCCCCATGCACCATTCTTTTAGACCCGTCAAAGGCCCTGACAATGATATTACTCGGTTTCAGCTCCAAGCCCTCACAATCCAACCGGTCGAGAGCCTTCTTAGGCAGCACGTTCAGAGAAGAACCAGTGTCGACCAAAACATGGGCAAGAGTAGTTCCTCGGCATTCAACTGACACATGCAATGCGTCATTATGCTTTCTTCCCTTCAGAGTCAGGTCAGCATCAGAGAAACCCAGGCCGTTGTCTGCGGTAAGGCTGGCTACACAATCCTGGAATTGATCGGCTGAGGTTTCCTGGGGTACATGGGCTGTCTTCAGAAATCTTATCAATGCTTTGGCATGAGCCTCAGAACAAAGCAGCAATGCTAGCATGGATATCTTCGAGGGGGTTTGCCCCAGTTGCTCCACCATGTCATAATCACTCTTCTTAATTATTTTCAGAATCTCCTCCATTTCTTTCTTAGAGGTTTCGGGGATAACCAATGGCTGAGCCCTCGTCCTGACGAGCTCATCTTGGATCCCTTCCCCCTTATCAGCAGAAGTAGGAGGGACAACCACAGGAGTAACAACCTCTTCAATCAGCAGAGTTATTGCAGAAATTTTTATCGGTGCAGGAGTAACTTTGGCAGCAGCTGAGGGTCCAAAGATTGCCTTTGGAGGGGCAATCTCTGGAGAAAATATTCTCCCACTTCGGGTAATCTTGCTCGTACCGGCAATGTTTCCAATGTCGGAATCTTCTTCGTCAGAGCTCTCTTCAGTTATCTCAACTTGTTTAACACCATGGTAGTAGATTTCTCCACCATAATTCCATGGTATTGATTTGTCAGATTCGTAGGGGACAGGCCCAGGCATGGTTATTTTCAGAGGAACAATCTTCGTAGCAAATGTAATCTTAACAGGCTTTTTAGGGACCTTGGAAAGATAGGTGGAAATGGTGATTATTGAAACATCTTTGATAGGGGTTGGAGTAGCAGGAATCTTTTCGAAAAGAATTTGTTGGCTGTCCATTAGGCCTTGGATGCCTGTCTTCAGTAATGGACAGTCGATTGGTAGGGAGGAACAACAGTAGCAGTCTTCTTTACATCCTGGGAAAATCCCAGCTTTCAACAGATTCAACTTGATTGTCAACAGTGGAGTCCTAAGATCATCAACAACAGAAACATACAGATCTTCTTCAATAGCATGGACATTGCGACCATGCTTCGGCATTGGAGGGAATATTACGTTTGGTTTCTCTGGAGCATCGAACTCAACCTCTTTTGCGTCTATCAAGTCTTGAATTTTATGCTTAAGCGCCCAACAATCGTTGGTATCATGCCCGATGCTGTCAGAATGATAGGCGCATTTAGCATTAGGATGATAATGTGGGGAAGATGTGTTCACATTTTTTGGTGCCTCTTTGATAGTGGTGAGATTTAGCTTCAACAAATGGGGAAGAACTTGTGCAGGCGTCATGTTGATGCGGGTGAACTGCCGTTGTGGCTGTTCCGCCCGTTGCTGATTTGGTCTGGACTGATTGTTACGAGGCTGATCATTTGACGAATTTTGTATCATCACGGCCCCTACAGTCGGCCGACGCTCCGTTCTTCCCAATCTTTTCTGAGAGCATATAACAGTTGTCTCCTTCTTGGCCGGAAATGATTTCTAAGCAGTCGTAGATGCAGAGGCCTCCTTTTGAATCTTCCCATTCTTAATACCAGCTTCCACCCGTTCGCCAGTCAGAATCAATTCAGTAAACCCTGCGGAAGAGCTCCCGATCAAATGGTTGAAGAACGGGCCAGATAGGGTCCCCAAGAACATATCAACTAGTTCCCTATCAGAAAGAGGTGGCTGCACTCTTCCGGCCAAGTCGCGCCATTTCTGGGCGTATTCTTTGAATCCCTCATTTGAGGCCATCCCCATACTTTGTAACTGAGTACGGGTTGGCGCCCAATCAGCGTTATATTGATACTGGCGATAAAAGGCAGCTACCAAGTCTTCCCAGTTATGCACTTCTGACCTCTCAAGCTGGTAAAACCAGTCTAGTTGTGTATCGGACAAGCTATCCTGAAAGAAGTGTACCCAAAGATTTCTGTCAGACGTATGAGGTTGAATTCTTCTGACATATGACCTCAAGTGCATCTTCGGGCAAGACAGCCCATCATATTTTGCAAAAACTAGCACCTTAAACTTTGGAGGGATCACAATCCCAGCGATCAATCCTAATTCTTCAAAATCTAACCCAGGAATCCTTTGCAGCTCCATAGCTTCCAGTCTGTCCTCCAGGTTTTTGTACTTGTCATCCGCTGGCGGGTATTGCTGCTCTGAGTAGTCTTCATCTTCCTCAACCTCTTCCTCTTCAGCCTCGGACTCAGAAGGTAGTGCAGCTCCTTTTCCCTTACTGGTTTCCTCCTCAGACGTGGAAGGAAATTCAAGAACTCTTCTAGCTTCATTCTCAAACCTTCTTCCCAGTGTAGCTACCCCAACTCTTTTCTTCTTCTTTTTCACTTTTTTTTTGCTCTTTGTTCCCAAGCAGTGCTTTTAGATCCTCCTAACCCTTTGCCAAGGTCATTAGGAGTTGTTGAAACTGTGAGTTTTGTGACTGCAGATCTTTGACCGTCTGTTCGAGATCCATCTTACTGTAATAAACAGTAGAAAGATAAGGAAACCTGGTGTGGAGACCTGCTTATGCATATGATGAATGATATGTTTATTCATGCAATGCATTCAAGGATTTAGAAATTCAAAATTGTTGCAGACAAAAAAAACACACGTCATATTAATAAGAAGAAATTTTGTCAGTACATAAATGCACCATGGGCCAAATATTACAAAAACTTCTTAAGGTAAAAAGAAGTTGCGCATCCTCTTTGGTGCGATGTAAGTGTTAAGGGTCTCCTCCTCGTGAAGTCGGCGGGTAAGCTCCAAAACCTTCTTCTCACTGGCGTAGAAGCTGGCTTCAAAAGTATTATGTTCCTCCTTGAGTTGGATCCAACTCTTCTGCATCTCCTCCCATGATGTTGGCATGTCAGGATATAGGATAGTGTAGGGGACCTCTCCTTCCTTAACAGGCTCTTTAATCAAAGGGAGAATATGAGGGTAAGGCATCATAAGACTCTGGGCTCGGGTCCTTACCCACTTGAGATAAGGCTCAAGAGGGATGGAGTTCTTGTGCCCCAGTGTCTTGCTATCTACCTTGTTAGGCATCCTCCAAGCTCTGATGAATCTTTGGCGAAGTCCTTGCGCATCGTTGTCGAAGTCAAAAACTAGGTCAAGAATCAACATGTCATGAGGGCCATCCCTCCGTGCATA
Organism: Vicia faba; assembly: GCA_948472305.1. Classification (NCBI taxonomy): domain Eukaryota; kingdom Viridiplantae; phylum Streptophyta; class Magnoliopsida; order Fabales; family Fabaceae; genus Vicia; species Vicia faba. The sequence goes on along the minus strand of OX451741.1, from coordinate 1,065,795,086 downwards.
TCCAAATTGTCTCAAAGCTAGACAAGGGTTGTAGGTAATGCCAAGTAATGGAACATTAGGGAACTCACCACAACGATCGATGATGATGACATTTTCTCTGGACCGAGAACACCAATGTACATCAGAGTGTGTGAGGGTCATCAACCGTTGTGACCACCTTAAGCCTTGGTCATTCTTCAAAACAGATTGTGGAAGGTGCGAAATAAACCACCTTGCAAGGAGAGGAGTACAGCACATGAGAACACCTCTCTTTCTCATTGTTCGTGTGTAAAATGAGTGGAGGATGTCCCCAAGCAATGTAGGTATGGGATTCCTGGATAGGAAAATCTTGACAGCATTGACATCTATAAGTTGGTTAGGATTTGGGAACAAGACCAACCCATAAATAAGGAGTGCCACAATTTCTTCAAAGGCTTGCAGATCCAAAGAATTCCAACACTCTTGTGCCTTCTCAAACAAGAATTTTTCCAAGAAGCCTTTGACACCGCTTCTGGTTTCCCAATGCCCCTTGATGTCAGATGGTTGCAAGTGTAGTGCTTGAGCAACATCTTCAGGCTTTGGTTCTTTTTCCGTACCGTTGTAGGGTAGTTGATTAAGAATAGGAATTCTCAGGAGTTGAGAAAATTCCTCCAAAGTGGGCACCAATTGATAGTCGGGGAATGTGAAACAGTGGTAAAGAGGGTCAAAGAACTGGAATAACACTTTCACCATGTCTTCTTCAATGTTGGTGTTGACTAGGCTGAGCAGTCTACCATGTCTTTCACTGAAGAGAGAGCTTTCCAGAATTCTGGATGTAAGCTCCTTGAGTTGAGGAGGGATTCTCACAAGGTTGACTTGGATAGTTTTCCTGCGAAGAATTTCCATGACCTACAAAACAAGAACAAAGATGAAGATCCAAACCCTTGAAATGGTTAGGGGATGCATATGATGCTTTATGATGTTCATGATGTATGCACAAACATATGTACAAGCAAGTCACACAAAACCCTAGTTTCAGGCTTGCATGAGGTTTCATAGGTAAGTACCCTCTTGAGTGAAGTTGGCTTAAAAACCTGTCCTATAAATAGTAACCGGGTTCTAAGGAGCTCAATATCATCGGATTGTTTTCCATGTTCATTGTTTTGGTTTAGCCACTTAACTAGCGGCCAAAATATTCCAAGAAAACAACCCTCAATGAGTGTAGTATCGAGTATCTACCAACTTCGGACTGCACCAAAGCCTGTCATCTCACTACCCCTAATAAAAGGCCAAGATGGTCAAGTAAGGTTCTAGGTCATTAGTTCTTAGTGACATCACTCAGCGGCCCCGTACTCTCCTTGATTGAACTCAAGGGTTACCGGTACTCACAAATATGTCGCACTAATATAGCTATTGCTTCAAACGTGTCGGTATACCCCGCACAGTTTCCACAACATATTGCTATCTATGAATGTTTCCCCAAATCTGGGTGTAGGATTTCAAGCCCAAACAAGAGAACCAAAATATAAAGCAATCAAAGCAAACAATTAGTCATGCAAAAGGGTGATCTAAGCCCTAAGGTTACTCCACTTTTAAATTTCTCCCCAGCAGAGTCGCCAGTTCTGTGATACGGTGGGAGAACTGACTTGAGGTTTGCGTTTGTTTTCGCAAATGTTTCGGTTTAGCAAGAGTCGCCACCGACTTTTTATTTTATCCTAAGGAAAGGTTAAAAAGCACAGCAAAAACCTTTGAGATGTTTTCTTGGGTTCGGGGAGTAGATTATAGAAAGGGAAGGTATTATCACCCTTTCTATCCATGGTTATCCATGGGCTCTTAGTTACTTGCTTAGATCACTTGCCTTGCATTTTTAATTGTTTGAAATGGTGCTTTCAATTGTTTGAAATGGTGCTTTGTGTGTGTGGTTTTGAAAATGTTTTGAAAAAGATGCCTTGTCTAGGCAACCATTGTAACAATTCTTTACTCGAATGTTTTACAAAGGTGTTTGTCTTTTTGAAAAGATGTTTCAAGGTTTTGAAAGTTGTTTTGAAATTATGTTGTGAAGTGTATTTTGAAAGTAGGCAAGGTTTTGTTTTGCAAATTTGATCAAGTAACTAAGAGTTGTCTACCCCTAAATTTACTCAAAGATTTTTCCTATGTTTTAACCCTTTTAACAATATTGTTCCACCATTATATTTGGTGGACAATCTTGTGTTAGGATGTTAACGGGACGGGCGCGGGTCATCGTTTAGACCATGAATGCAATGGTGTCAAGTGTCTTTGGCAATTTTTCCTTTAAGGGACTTGATTATTTTTTAGACAACTTGAGAAAGCGTCATCAAGGGACTATGATCATTTGAATTGTTTTTGTTTTGCCAAAGAAACTCAACATGCAAGCATGACCCATTTTTGAAGGCAACAAGTGGAGTAACCCTAAGGGTGCAAGTGTGATTGGTGTTGTCCATTTTCATGCTTGTTTATCTTTGAATTAGGTCAAACTATTTGTTATTTGATTTTTGCATACAAACCCTAGGTCTATCATGGCATAATTTGAAAGCTTTTAAATGCGGAAATTTAAAGTCCTAAATTATTACAACATGATTATGGGGATGGGGGTACAAATGTTTGAATGGGGGGTTTTTGACAAGAATTTTAAATCTAGGCTATTACATCCATATCGAATATACAAGTAATAAATTGTACAATATTTAAACAAATATAAATGCAAAATGTATTATGCACAAAAAATGAGATTTTTTATGTATGTAAAAGTTTTCATGTTTGAAATATAAACAAAATAGAAAAAGATCAATTTGGAGTATTTTTGTGTTTTTAGGACAAAACCCTAATTTTTAATAAATAGTAATTATTTACTAATTATATACAATATTTATATATTTATTTGTACAAAAAAATAATAAAAGAGAAGTATATTGTAAAAAGTATTTTTGATGTCAAATATTAATAAAAATAAAAATGTATTATTTTCATATTTTATCCTAAATATTCTAATAAATGTACAAGTATTTATATCATATATTTTAATATACTAAATATGTACTTAAAAATAAAATATTAATTATTTTCAAAAGTGTATATTTTTAGAAAATGTTTTTAAAATGTAAACAAAAAATAATAACTAAAAAAATATTTTGGTATTATTGTTTAATATTTTGGATAAAAAGAAATATATTTGTATATACATATATGCTTAAATAAAACAAACAAATGCCAAATAAATGCAAAAATAGGTGAAAAAATATTTTTAATGTTTTTTATATTTGAGCAAAAAATAATAAGTCAGAATCAAAAAGAAAAAATCAAAAATGATTAAAAAATCACACAATGGGCCAGGGGGTGCAAAATGAGAAAAGAGGTGCAAAAAGCAAGGATAGCTTAGGCCCAGCCCAAGATATCATCTTCTTCCTCCAGCTTCTGTTTGAAACAAAAAAACGTGTGTTCCTTGCTCATCCTGCTAACTTCTGATTCTTTGACTTTTAACAAAAACTTACAACATCAATAATGTAGAGCATCAAGTCACGATTTCAAACATATAAAAAAGTTGTTCTAACTCTCAGAAACGAGGGAGAATTTCTCCATCCCCAATTTCTGACCTAAGTTTTCTTCCATGTTCAGGTCCAAAATTCTCATAGCACACACAATATAAATGAAAAGTAACTACATGGATGGCTTCATGGCTATGAGTAGGACATGCTTTCTTCACAAACTTAAGCCTAACTATGCCTGGATAGAGAGATAGAAGTTCATATTTTTACCTGTTCAGCTTGAGTCGTGTACAGCAATGGAGGTATCTTCAATGGAGTTTGAACTTTGGTACAGCTTGCCTGAAGTCCAAGGATGCTTCTCCTATGCTTAGCTTGCTTTGAATCTTTCTGAATCAAGCTATGGAAGTCAACTTGCAAAACTGAAAAGTGAAAATGGCAAACTTGGCTATGGATGTTACAACTTGTATCTAAGGCCTGGGACAGCTTCAATGGATGGTAGGGAGTGTATTGGAACTTGTTTGGGCAAAAACGCACGAGTGAATGATGCTGGCCAAGTCAAACTGCAGGAATGCCCTGTTTCTTGCAGAAAAATGGTGTTTTGATGAATGAGAAGGTTTGAGCTGTGGTTGATTCGTGTTTTAGGTCAGCTTGGGTGTATGAAAAGTGTTGACAAAGTTTGTTTAGGCTTGTGTTGACAGGAAATCAAAGTTGTATCTCTTTTGCAATGTTTCTTGTTTTTGAAGTAAGAAAACTCAAGTTGCAACGCAGGCCTGCGTACCCTCTCTATTTATGATGCACAATATCCTCTTGATCAGTGGGATTTGTCTACAAAACTTTGCCTCAAAGATATGGCCTGTACTTCAAAGATTCAGAATTTAACATAAAGCCTTACTTTTCCAAAATGGCAAAATTGCTTTTTCTACTTAAGGATTGATTTTGTGTGTATTGTCCAAATGAATAAAATAACACTCTAACACAAAGGATATGCATTTAATTATTGAGTGTGAAGAGGATTAGAGGCCTGTAATCTAGCTTGTACAAGCTGACTTGAAAAATGCCAATGTATGAACATGCATTTGGTTATGAACAAAAGTGACTTTTGCCCAACTTTGCCAATTCGATTCTCCCTAACCACAAGGGTGTTTGATGAGTTCTTGGATAATTTGAAAAGCTTAGAATGTGTACTACAATCCATATCTGTAATGCAAATTGAAATTCCAAGTGGAAGCATGTGAAAAATGGCCATGAAGTTGGTCAAAAATCCTGCCTAGAATAGGTCAAAAATTTTCTAAGTTAAGAATGTTTTGCACCCTTATTCCAAAAATCATAACTTGAGCTACAAGCTTCTTTTGAGGAAACTTTGTGAATCAAAGTTGTAGATTTTGCAACTGACTACAACTTTCATGTTTTGAGTTTTGCTTGAATCCAATTGTATCTTGATGAAAAAATGGGACAAAGTTAGAAAAAAATAAGGAAGTTTCATAACTTAGAAAAATTCTAAGTTATGAAATTTTCTCATTCTAAACCCTAATTTGCAATTTTGGGTTTCTTGATGAACAAGTTTCATAATTTGACATGTCTTGATGAAAAATGAATCTTGGCACTTGATTTTGACCAAAAAGTCAAAGTTTGACTTTTCAGTATACAGTCAAATTTTGATTAGTTGACTGGAAAATTCATCTGTCAATCTTGTGCATTTGGGATCTTTTGAACTTGTTGAATGGATCAAGACAATGCCATTGAGTTCTTGAGTCCATATGTGAGCTTGGTTTTCCATTCTTTAGGTCAAACAGTCAAAAATTGTCTTTGTGCAATCAAAACCCTAAAAATGACCATTTTGCCCTTTTGGTGATCTGATCAAATTTCTTGTAGAATTGTGATCCAAACTTGACCAAATGGTTCATATGAGTTCAATATGTTGATGTGGGTCAAATTTCATGAGGTTTGACTATCAATTGGCCACAGTTGACTTTTTCCCAATACAGCTGATTTCTAGGTCAACTGTCCAATTGACTGGGCAAAGATTGGAATCAAGACTTGAAACTTGGCATGGATAAACTTGTGAGTCCAACATGAAGCATGAAAGTCACTTTGGGACTTTTAGGTCAAAACAACTTTGTGCAAACTCAAACCCTAATTTGGGTCAACAGTGCAAGGAGAAGTCTTGAGCAGAGCAAATCCTGATTTGATCTTGAGCTCCAAGGGTCTTGTGGTGAGAAAATATTGATGAAATGGGAGGGAAAATTTTGGGGTACAACACCTCGGAAACAGATCTTTAAGACTTTAGGATGATTACTAACACCTCCTAACATTGCTTTTGTGATCGTATATGTCCCTTCGAACGTCCCTTAAAACTCCAACGACGGTGCTACCTATTCCTTAATAATGGGATAGCTCTGTCTAAAGGAAAATGAACAGTCTTTTTCGAGTAGGTAGATTAACTTTTAAGTACTTGCTCAAACAAATAAACTTTTCACACCAACACCTTTCAAAATAATTTTCAAAACAACTTTGTCACATCGTTGAGGACTGATACAAGGGTTATCACGAAGTAAAACTTTTTCAAAACAAGCACACACAAGCAATTTTAAAAATGAGCAAGTACCTAAGAGCCCATGGAAAACCATGGATAGAAAGGGTGCTAACACCTTCCCTTTCTATAATCTACCCCCCGTACTCAGAAATATTCTCGAAAAAGGTTTTTTCTGTTCTTTTTCCTTTTCCTTAGTTGGATGAAATAAAATTCGATGGTGAATCTTGCTTACCGCGACATTTTGCAAACAAAAAACGAAAACACAAACCAGTATTAACAGTCGGTTCTGCCACTGTATCACAGAACTGGCGACTCTGTTGGGGACTAAATAAGTGGGGTATACCTTAGGATCTAGGTCATTTCAAATTGCTTTCTTGTTTGTTTGCTTTATTCTTAAAGGGTTATTGCTTGGGTTACTGTAGATCCTACACCCAGATATGGGGGCACTTATTAGGTAAACAACAATAGATCGTGGAGACTGTACGGTGTAGACCAATATGGTTTAAGCGATGGCTGTGTTGGTGTGACACTTTGGTTGGTACCGGTATCCTTCGCGGGGAAACAAGGAGAATACGGGGCCGCCGCGTGGTGTCGTGAAGCACTAACGGACCTTAGAACCTTAGTTGAACAAACTTGGCCATTAGAAAGTAGTGAGATAGCCGACATTGGTGTAGAGCTGAGGATTGATTGATACTCGATGCTACACTTATTGAGATCAGAATTTCGGGATATTTCAGCCGCAAGAAAAGATTGCTTGAGCTGAGACAATGCCTGATAAAGGATGGTCAGTGATATTGAGATCCTTTAGAACCCGGTTACTTTTTAAGACAGGTTTGAAACCAACTAAACTTTAAGAGGGTATGACCTTTAACCTCATGCAGGCATTAAACCTAAGGACTTGGTTTGATTTGTCTGTGTTTGCTATACCTGTGGTTTATCATGACATCATGCATCATAACATAGCATCCATTCTTATTGTACTAACCATTTCAAAGACCAAGGGAATTTATCTTTGTTCTGTTTTGCAGATCATGGCTTCCGTTCGTAGGAACACTATCCGAATCAGCTTTGTGAAGATACCTTCCCAACTTAAAGAGCTAGTATCAAGGGTTTCTGAAACTTATGCATTCACTAAGAGACATGGTCGACTTTTCAACCTGGTTACTTCAAACTTTGATGAAAAGATGATGAGTATACTCTTTCAGTTCTTTGATCCTAAGCATCACTGCTTTACCTTTCCAGACTATCAGTTGGTGCCTACCATGGAAGAATTCTCCCAGTTGTTGGATATACCCATTCGTGAACAGTTGCCTTTCACAGGTCTAGAAGAAGTTCCTAAGCCAGAAGTCATTGCCTCAGCCTTGCATCTGAAACGGGCCGATATGGTACCCAATTGGGAAACAAGAAGCGGAGTCAAGGGTTTTCTAGCCATGTTTTTGATAGACAAGGCCCAACTGTTTTGGGATGATATGGATTTTCAGGCTTTTGAGGAGGTTTTGGCTCTTCTAATCTATGGGTTAGTTTTATTCCCTAATCCATACTCATTCATAGATGTGAATTCTATCAAGATCTTTCTCTCTCGCAACCCTGTGCCTACCTTGCTCGGAGATATTTTGCACACTCTCCATACTCATACCATAAAGAGAAGAGGGGTTCTTATATGTTGCATGCCATTGCTGTCAAGGTGGTTTATTTCTCACCTTCCTAAGTCCGTACTGAAGAATGAAGAAGGTCTGGGTTGGTCACAAAGGATAATGTCACTCGCTCACATGGATATTCTTTGGTGTTCCCGAGCTATGGAAAACACTGCTATTATTGACCGCTGCAGGGTGTACCCTAATGTCTTGTTACTTGGCATCAGAGGGGGCATAACCTACAATCCTTGTTTAGCTCTGTGACAATTTGGTTAGGCTCGAAGAGATGGTCCCCACGAGTTACTTATTGAGGGCATTGTATTCAACTATGAGGATGATGTACACGAGTATCGCCGAAGGTTCATACGAGCTTGGGGCATGGTAAACCATCTGGCGCCAGAACTTTGGGGCTAAAGGCTTCCATTCCTATAAAACCTTACCTCCAATGGGTACGAGCTCGCGCCCAGAAGCTTATGATGCCCTATGTGTCCGCTTTACCAGTGATTGTGGAACCCACAACTGAAGGGGGTATTCCTTACACGGTTATCTATCCTTATATGCCCACTGATCTTGGAGAGTTACAGAGGTCTTGGATTCAGTTGAAGAAGGAGCGAGATACTTACAAGGATCAATTCTATTCTCAAGAGAGGAAGGTTTTAGAGCTCACAAAGCAGCTCCATGAAGAAAGAGGACTCAATGCTTATCTTGGCACGAAGAGGAAGCATCCATGGGAATTTTGATTTCTTTTCTAGTTTTAGATTTGTTTTAATTGTAACGCATAAAAGGCATTTGAACTTTGAATTCAGCTAATAAAATCTTTATTTTATTTTTGGTTTGTAAATTTAAATTTCCCAAAGTCTTTGAAATCATTGCATGCGCATCCCATTCATAGCATTGCATGTACAGGTACCAGTACAGGTTTCTCATCTTCTTCGCTGTTTATTTCAGCAGAAATGTCTTCCGAACAAAGCATCAAGGACCTTCAGCCATAAAACGTCCAGTTCCAACAAATGTTCATAAGTCTGGAAAAAGGGAAGGAGGATATGAAATCCCTCATCCTGAAAGAGAAAAAGAAAAAGAAGAAGGTTGCCGGTATTCTGAATATGGGCAGAAGGTTTGGAGATCGGTTGAAGCGACAAGTCGATATGACCTCTTCATCCAAGGAAGGGGAGAATCAAGAAGAAGAGACAAGGGAGAAGGATCCCAGTCCTGCAGTTTCTAACAATGATATCGACTACAATGATGAGCAGTATTCTCCTGCTGAGGATAGATACAAGCAGTTGGAAGATCGTTTGAGTGCCATGGAAGTCCAGAGGATACCTAGGCTGGATTTTGAAGAATTGGGATTGGTGTCGGGAGTGGTCATCCAACAGAAGTTCAAAGCTCCAATTTTTGCTAAGTATGATGGGGTGTCCTGCCAAAAACTCCATCTCCGCTCTTATGTCAGAAAAATCCAGCCCCACACCGCTGATAGGAATTTGTGGGTTCATTTCTTTCAAGATAGTCTGTCAGGGACTCAGCTTGAATGGTTCTACCAGTTGGAGGGAGCCAGTGTCCGAAATTGGGAAGATCTGGCTACTGCGTTCTATAAGCAATATCAATACAACGCCAACCTTGCTCCTACGCGTACTCAACTCCAGGGTATGTCCATGGGTGCAAGTGAAGGCTTTAAAGACTATGCATAGAAATGGAGAGACTTGGCTGGAAGAGTTCAACCCCCATTGTCTGATAGGGAGTTGGTTGATATGTTTCTGGGGACACTATCTGGTCCATTCTTCAATCATTTGATTGGTAGCTCGTCGGCTGGTTTCACCGAGCTGATTCTAACTAGAGAAAGAGTAGAAGCTGGGATTCAGAGCAACAAGATACAGAAGGATGCCTCTTCGAGTTCGGTAAAGAAGCCTTTTGCTGGTAAGAAGGAAACCAGTGCCATCTATAGCCCGAGGGGCCAAAACAGGGTTGAACATCGTCAGACAGTAAGTATCGTAATGATACCTAGGCCTGCAGTTGCTCCACAATGCAACAATCAACAAAGGGTGGAAAGACCACAACGGAAGTTTACCCAAATCAATATGACATTGGCTGAAGTTCTACCTCATTTGCTGAGATCCAACTTGGCAACCTTGAAAGAGGCTCCCAAGAATCTGAATACCACATATCCCCGATATAATCCAAATGCTCGGTGTGCCTATCATTCTGAGAGTCCTGGAAACGATACCAATGATTGCTGGGCTCTAAGGAATAAGGTACAAGATCTGATTGAAGCCAAGGAAATTGAGTTCAATGCTCTGGAGAAGCCCAATGTCATAACTTCTCCCATGCCTAAGCACGGTCATGGAATTAATGATGTTGATACCGACTTGTTTGTGACCTTGGTGGATGAAGTTTCTACTCCTCTCATGACTGTGAAGAAGAATTTGTTGTTGGCCGATTTATTTCCGGGTTGTGGTGAAGGTCGCCACATGTGTTCATTTCTACCTTCTGGTTACCGTTTGCTGAAGTTAGGTGTTCAACACCTGACGGACAACAAAGAAATTTTGTTCGAGAAAAATTTGGTTCCCGTTGTTCCATCTGAAGACATTGCCATTATAACCATTTCTGCCAATTCTTCCAAGGTCTCCTCGAGAAGACCTGTTAGGATTACATCTGCTCCAAGAATCGCTCCGCTGATAATCACTGTTCCTGGTCCTGTCCCGTATGTCTCGGACAAAGTTGTCCCCTGGCATTATGGTGATGATGTGTACTATCATGGCATCAAACAAGATTTGAAAGATGAAGAGGCTGATCCTGATATTGGTAACAATGTCGGAACCAACAAAGTTACCCGAAGTGGAAGGGTCTTCTCTCCGAGATTTCCCCTAAGACTGTCAACAAGCCTATTGTCATTCCATCTGTTGTTCCTGCTAGTACCTCAACTACTGATCCTGTTCTTACTCCAATTATTACCCCTGTCGGAGAATCGTCTGATACCCGCGATAAAGAAGTTATAGGTGAGCCTGCCCGGACGGAGGTGCCTAGAAAAATTGTTATGGAAGCCTCTAAGCAAGAGATAGAGGAAATATTGAAAATAATTAAGAAGAGCGACTACAATATGGTCGAGCAGCTGGGGCATACCCCATCAAAGATATCCATGTTATCTTTGTTGTTGTGCTCTGAATCCCATGCAAAGGCTTTGATTGCATTCCTCAAGAATGCGCATGTACCGCAGGAAACTTCAGCTGATCAGTTCAAAGATTGCATGGCCAGCCTGATTGCTGATAATGGGCTGGGTTTTTCAGATGCAGACTTGACACCGAAGGGAAGGAAGCATAATGATGCTCTGCATGTCTCGATTGAATGCAGGGGCACCACTATGGCTCGTGTGTTGGTAGATATTGGGTCTTCGCTGAATGTTCTGCCGAAGAAGGCGTTGGACCGATTAGATTGTGAGGGTTTGACGTTAAAGCCTAGTAACATTGTGGTAAGGGCTTTTGATGGGTCGAAGAGAACGATTCACAGGGAGGTGGACATCCCTGTCAAAGTGGGTTCTCAGACTTTTGGGTCCACCTTCTATGTGATGGACATCAGGTCGTCATATTCTTGTTTGTTAGGTCATCTTGGATTCATGAGGCTGGGGAAGTTACTTCCACACTACACCAAATGTTGAAGTATCCGGTAAAAGGGAAGATTGTCACTGTGCGGGGTGAAGAGGAGTATATGGTGAGCCACCTCAATTCCTTCCGCTACATAGAGATGGACGGTGAATTCATAGAAACTCCTTGTCATAATTTCGAAGAGGTCCCTCAGATCTTGGCATCAACTGAAACTACTACCAGCAGCAAACCTCCTCTGAAGATGGCTTCCCTCAAGGACACTAGGGTCGTGGTTGAAGAAGGTGGGTGTGCAAATTGGGGTCAGCTCCCTGATTTCACTCACAAAACTGACAAATTTGGTTTGGGCTTTACTACAGGGGCTCAAAGGGTTGTTTGACGCGCTCGGGCTGGAGGACCTTCCCTACGCATCAGTAATCGGGGGGTTAATGCCATTGAAGACAGCGAGGAAGACTCTGACATTAATAGCTGGATCTACCCAACTACTGACGGTGGACCGAGTAACTGGACGACTAGGGACTTTATACCAGTTTCTTTTATTCCGCAATAATTGTCTTACTTGTTTTGAGATTTGTAATAAACAATTTAAAACTTTACGGCCTTATGCTTTTCCCGAGGCACCTTGGCTTTGCTTGTGAGGGCTATTATTTGTCATTTCATATATCGTTAATAAAGCATTGGACGTTTCTTGCATACAAATTATGTGCTCTCTATTTTTCTTTTTTGTTTTCACTTTATCAAAACAGTTATTCTCTTACACACACTCACGTATCACAATGCAGATCTATATCCACTCTAGATCCCATTGATAACAGCTCTGCTATTGACAGTTATGACTTCAAAAATCCGATCAACAAAGCCGAGGACGAAGGTGAGGATGATTATGGGGTTCCTGGAGAACTTGCTAGACTACTACAGAAGGAAGAAAGGGCCATACAACCTCATGAAGAGCCGGTTGAGACAGTGAATTTGGGTATTGAGGAAGACAGAAAAGAGGTTAAAATAGGTGCAAATCTGGATCTTAGCGTCAAACAGAGGTTGATACAGATGTTGCACGACTATGTTGAGATCTTCGCCTGGTCCTATGAAGACATGCCTGGTTTGGACACTGACATCGTAGTACATCACCTGCCGACTAAAGAAGACTGTCCTCCGGTTAAACAGAAGGTTCGTCGTATGCGCCCTGAAATGTCAGAGAAGATCAAGACAGAGGTCATGAAACAGTTCGACGCGGGTTTCTGAACTGTCACTTCCTATCCACAGTGGGTTGCCAATGTTGTTCTGGTGCCTAAGAAGGACGGTAAGGTACGGATGTATGTAGATTACAGAGACCTGAACAGGGAAAGCCCCAAGGATGACTTCCCACTTCCTCACATTGATGTTCTGGTCGACAAAACCGTGCAACACAAAATCTTCTCCTTCATGGATGGTTTCTCTGGCTACAACTAGATCAAGATGGCTCCTAAAGACATGGAGAAGACAACCTTCATTACACAGTGGGGCACCTTCTGCTACAAGGTGATGCCTTTTGGGTTGAAGAATGTTGGGGTAACTTATCAGCGCGCCATGGTCGCTTTGTTCCATGATATGATTCACCACGAGATTGAAGTCTATGTTGATGACATGATAACCAGGTCTCAAACTGAGGAAGAACACCTTGATCATCTATAAAAGTTGTTCGACAGGTTGAAGGTATACAAACTGAGGTTGAATCCGAACAAGTGCACCTTCGGGGAAAGGTCTGGTAAACTTCTGGGTTTCATTGTCAGTGAAAAAGGCATCCAAGTAGATCCTGCAAAGGTAAAAGCTATACAAGAAATTCCAGCTCCCCGTACAGAGAAGGAAGTTAGAGGTTTCTTGAGACGCCTGAATTATATCGCCAGGTTCATTTCACATCTGACTGCTACTTGTGAGCCAATCTTCAAGCTTCTGAAGAAAGATCAAGTGGTAAGGTGGAATGATGAATGTCAGACCGCTTTCGAAAGAATTAAGGAATACCTTCAAGAACCACTGATTCTGATGCCTCCAGTTGAAGGAAGACCTTTGATATTGTACTTGACAGTGCTAGACAATTCAATGGGGTGTGTGTTGGGGCAGCATGACGAGTCTGGTCGAAAAGAGCACGCAATATACTACCTTAGCAAAAAGTTTACCGACTGTGAGACACTATACTCATTTCTCGAGAAAACTTGTTGCACTTTGGCATGGGCTTCTCGCTGACTGAGACAGTATATGTTGACTCACACTACCTTGTTGATATCAAAGATGGATCCGATCAAGTACATTTTCGAGAAGCTCGCTCTCTCCGGAAGGATATCAAGGTTGCAAATGATCTTAACCGAATACGACATCTAATACACAACCCAAAAATCAATAAAGGTATGTGTGTTAGCGGATCATTTGGCTCATTAGGCCGTGGATGATTATCAGTCCATGAATTTCGAGTTCCCAGATGAGAATATTATGTTGGTGACTGACTATGAAAAACCTGGACTAGATGAAGGACCTGAGGAGGGATCTCGATGGTCTATGTATTTTGATGGAGCCTCAAACGCACTGGATAACAACATTGGAGTTGTAATCATATCTCCCGAGGGCTGTCATACTCCATTCACTGCCCGATTATGTTTCAACTGCACCAACAACATGGCGGAGTATGAAGCATGTACTATGGGTCTTAGGGCTGCTATTGACCTAAGGATCAAGTTCTTGAAGGTATTCGGGGATTCTTCTTTGGTGATAAGTCAGATCAAAAGCGATTGGGATACGAAGCACCCGAATCTCATCCCATACAAAGAGTACATACTGACATTGCTCCCACACATTGAGGAGGTAACCTTTGAACATTTCCCACGAGAGGAGAACCAGTTAGCGGACGCGCTAGCTACCATGTCTTCTATGTTCAAGGTTAGGTTGGACAATGAAGCTCCCCAAATCACCATTGAGAGGTTGGATGAACCAGCACACTACTGTGAAATCGATACCAAGGAAGTGGCAGACAAACCCTGGTTTCACGAAGTCAAAAGGTATCTCGAGGCTCAAGAGTATCCCGAAGGGGCATCTGTCAACGATAAGAAGTTTCTGAGAAGGTTCGCTGCAAAGTTCTTCCTCAGTAATGGAATCCTCTATAAACACAACCATGACTCCACACTACTACGGTGTGTAGACAAGAGTGAATCAGAGAGGATCCTGACAGATCTACATGAAGGCACCTTCGAAACCCATTCTAGTGGACATACCATGGCTAAGAAGATTCTACAAGCAGTATACTACTGGTCCACTATGGAAGCCGATTGTTATCAGCACTCTCGAACTTGTCATAAGTGCCAAATCTACGATGATAAGGTGCACGTACCTCCGGTCCCCTTAAACGTCTTGACAGCTCCGTGGCCCTTTGTAATATGGGGCATCGACATGATCGAAGAAATTAGGCCCACCGCTTCCAATGGACATCGCTTCATCCTAGTAGCCATTGATTACTTCATGAAGTGGGTCGAGGCAGCTTCCTTTGCTATAGTAACCAAGAACGTCGTGGAGCGGTTCATCCGACACAATCTGATCTATCGGTATGGTATGCCAGAGAGAATTATTACTGACAATGGTACGAATCTCAACAACCCAATAAACACCAAGCTCTGTAAAAAGTTCAAGATACAACATCATAATTCTTCCCCCTACCGACTGAAGATGAATGGTGTTGTTGAAGAAGCTAACAAGAACATCAAGAAGATTGTACAGAAGATGACGGTGACATATAAAGACTCGCATGAGATGCTACCATTTTCTCTTCGTGGGTACCGTACCTCAGCACAGACATCGACAGGGGTAACACCCTACTCTCTGGTATATGGTATGGAGGAAGTCCTACCCATCGAAGTCCAGATATCTTCTCTCAAGATTATGAAGGATGCGGGTTTGAACAAAGACGAATGGATCTGAACTCGACTTGGTCAGTTAAATATAATCGATGAAAAGAGACTTACTACTATCTGCCATGGTCAGACGTATCAAAAGAGAATGATCAAGGATTTTAACAAGAAAGTCAGACACCAAGAATATCAAGTCAGGGATCTAGTGATCAAACGTATCATACTGCCGCAAGGTGATCCCAGGGGCAAATGGACTCTGACGTACGAAGGGCCATTTGTGGTTAAGAACATTTTCTCGGGAGGAGCTATGATTCTAACCACCATGGATAGTGACGACCTTCCTCACCCTGTCAATGCAGACATAGTGAAAAGATACTACGCCTAATTAAAAGACCCGCTAGGTTGACTGGCCTAGGCAAAAATAAGGGCTTCCCGGCGAACCAAAAGGGTTCGGGCAAAAGTAAGGGATGAAAATGAAAAAACCTGTACACCCGACAAGTCGAAAACCCGAAAGGGTGGCTTAGGCAAAAAGGGGTATCCCGATGGACTGAAAACCCGAAAGGGCGGTCCAGGCAAAAGTTAGGGATATAAAGCGTACCACTATGTCTCTTTGGATCATCTTGCGACCAGACTTCAGTATCGACTATCAAGCTCGGACGACGCCAATCAATCTGATCAACTTTCGGCCAAGAAGCAAAGTGATGAGACGCTTGAAGATATAGAGGCAATAGTAGAGTTGGAACCTAATGGGGTTGTTTCACATAGCTGTTTTTCTTTCTTTTACACAAATTGTATAGTTTCTATTTTTATGGCGGTGTTCTCTTACTAGAGCGTCAACCTCCTTGTACAAAAACGCCTATTACAGGCCAACTTCAAAAATCAATACAAAATATTTTCACAAGAAACTTCGAGTTTGTTTTTCTTTTTCGGTTTTGTTTTGCAAGAATGTCCAATGACTAATTTTTGATATATGCATTTGAAAATGATTGCTGCTCATAAATATTTACATAAGAAAAAAAAGGCAATTACTCGTAATTCCATAAACAAAAAAAAAACAAGAAGTGCCAAACCCGATGGTTACTCCTCCCAACAGGTATCAGGATAGAGTCAGCTTTGGAACACAATCACGGGTACATACACTCCCCACAGAGTAAAAGTATTAAAAAACGTTGATGTCAGCTTTCCCGAAACAGGATGTAATCTCCCCAGCCAGGGTCATTCTGAAACCTAATAGTTATATCCTCCAGTCGAATTTCGTGATCGCGGGCGAGTCAATAAAATTCATTCCTCAAACAGAGTTTATTTCTCTGGATACAGAGGCTCAATCCCTGACAGAGTTCATCACTTCAGCTACAAGAGTTCACTTCCTAAAGTTGTTCCCCGCAGAGTTCATTCTCAAGCCGCATCTCTACCCGACATAATATTTATAAATCTCCAGCAACCATCAGGGAATTATTTTCCCAGACGCGGGCATACCCCAATAGAATTTCGTGAACATACATCATGACATGCACATACATATCATATACATCATAATCTCATTTAGTTTGAGAACATCATCTCACCCTGCATTTCATGCATCGCATATAACTAACCCTGATATCTTTTCAGGAAAAGACGTTTAGCTTCAACAAATTCAGCAGTTATGTAGGCCACATCTGCAGACGACTAATGAAAACTCAGTTCCTGAAACCAAACGGGTCAACTAATCTACACTATCACTTCGAAGTAACCCTACAACCCAGGTTCCTTCTTACAGCCCTACTATCCAGGCTTTCATTTCGAAGTAACCATACTATCCAGGTTCCTTCTCACAGCCCTACTATCTAGGCTTTCATTTTGAAGTAACACTACGATCCAGGTTCCTTCTTACAGCCCTACTATCCAGGCTTTCATTTCGAAGTAACCCTACTATCCAGGTTCCTTCTCACAGCCCTACTATCCAGGATTTCATTTCGAAGTAACCCTACGACCCATGTTCCTTCTCACAACCCTATTATCCAGGCTTTCATTTCGAAGTAACCCTACTATCTAGGTTCCTTCTCACAGCCCTACTATCCAGGCTTTCCTTTCGAAGTAACCCTATGACCCAGGTTCCTTCTTACAGCCCTACTATCCAGGATTTCATTTCGAAGTAACCCTACTATCCAGGTTTCTTCTCACAGCCCTACTATCCAGGCTTTCCTTTCGAATTAACCCTACTATCCAGGTTCCTTCTCAAAACCCTGCTATCCAGGAATTCATTTCAAAGTAACCCTACTATCCAGGTTCCTTCTCATAACCTTACCATCCGGGTTTCTTCTCTCTTATCTCTAGACAACAGTTCACAACACTGTAAGACCTGGACCTGATCAAACACGATCGGTTTCGCATTTCCCTAGCAAGTCGATGTCTATCCTGTACACTGAACAGATATGCAGTTCAGTTCCGCTTCCGCAAGAGGGAGTTATTTCCCCAGTATATTAACAGACAATTGAAGCTCCTAAAATTCTATTTCTCCCAAGACAGCTACCAACATTCCTCTGCAGATTCCTCCTCAACGACAGGAACATGAATTCTCATCAAAGGAATATCTCAGGAAATCAACACCCTCTAGATGGAATCTTTAAGCCCATCCCCGAAGATTCCCCGTCAACTTCCAAATGGCATATGTAAGCCCATTTTTGATACCACCGATTGACACTCACTTCATACGAGTGCAAATTTCTGGGCACTCTAGTATTCAATCATCTTCCACCTTCAGATTACGAAAGGTAGACAACCAATCTACATCCTCAGGTGTAAGAAGATTGAACAGGGGCAGCTGTTGTATCCCAAAATTTACTCTCTCATTTTACTCAATACATTCCCAATGAGATCCTCAATTTGCTCAATGATGCCCAAGAGTTGACCAGACAAACTCTCTCCAAAGGCAATGTGTCTCAAATTAGGGTTTCCATTTTCATCAATATAGGTGAACTCCAAAGACCTCATATGCTCTCCATGGTCCTAATATGTTCTTAATACCCTCCACGTCAAATTTTAAGCCTTGCACAAGAAGTTTGCTCAGTCAACTGCTCAGATGCTTGAGAATCGACTATTTTAGGTCAAAAGTCAATTGTGGCCCACATACAGTCAAACTTAAAGATTTTTGGTCAACATCAACATTTTGAAGTTATGTCCATCATTTGATCATGGTTCCTCAAAGAATTCCCTAAATTCATCAAAACCCAAAAGTTGCTAAATTAGGGTTTCCTAGGAAAAGTCAACCAAACTTTGACCAAGCATAACTTCATCATACTTTATCAGAAATTTTCCATCCAAGGCTAATTTTGAAGAGAATCCAATTCCCTACAATTCATCTTCAGCCCTCAAGTTCAAAATATGCACTCACAAAAAGATATAAATTTCCATATTATAGGTCCTTTTGAAAAGTCAACAAAAACACTTTGTGGGTAAAAGCTTCTTACATGAACATGGAAGACTAAATTGAGATGAGACCAAAAGGGTTGCTTAGGAGACATCCTGAGCCTTCTAAAAAGTCCAAGAACACATCTCTAGGGTTAAAATTGGGAGAGATATGCCTTGTCAAATTTGACCTTTTTTTGCAAAATTGCCAAAAGTCAAATGTGCTCTAAAATGCATTTTTTCGCCAAATGGGCCTAACTTTTTATGCTTGCACCTCACTCATGACATGGTCCACGGCCCAAATGTTCACTCACATGGTATTTGATTCATTATTTATTTTCATTTTGATTTTTTTTAATTAAAAATTGAATTAAATCAAATAAATGGTAAATAATAGCAAAGATTTATTTTGATTGGATTTTTGGACAGAATCACAAGCTCATTATGCTAGCATATCAGAATTAAATAAAATCAAAGCTAATTGGCACAAGAATGGCATGATTAGGCCAAATTTGGAAGGATATCATACCACATGAAAACCAAATCAAATCTTGAAAATTTGCAAAGATACTAGTGGTTTTTATAACCCTAATTCACTCTAGTACAAATACATAACACTGCCAAGGCAAGAGAACAAGGATTGAGGTCGTGAAAGTCATCAAGCAAACTCAAATTTTTGAAGAAAAAGTGTGGATTTGATTTCAATTTAGAGGATGATTCAAGGTGATTCAAAGCCACCAATCCACTCCTGGACATCCTCTGAAGCGATTGCAAGCATCACCAAGCCTCCACAAGCCCAAAAACACGCTACATGACCGTCACGATTTACTTCTCTTTCAAAATTCGATTACTATTATTCTTGTATCATAAACATGTTTTAAGGGTATTTATGTGTTTTTTTATCATGTTTGCAACGTATTGGATTGGTTTAATTGATGTTTTAGCGCATATATTGATAGTTGCCATTGCTAGGGTTTGAGGTTGTATTTTAGGGTTTCTTGATAAAAGTAAAATTAGACCAAGAACAGGGTACTGGGATGATCGTGGCATCAAGACCAATTAAATCCTGGTCTTTGAATTCATTTATCATGTGTATTGCTTAATGTTTGAAGCACGCAGGTTGTAGCCACAAACATTTGTCCGTAGGTATAAGTCGTAGGCCTAATACGACGGCAGGAGGAAGAAGGTGATAATGTGGCAGCCAACCACTGGACCATTCAAACTGGCGCGCGTTTTTTATTTTTGTCCAGTAATCCACGTTGCTTTCATATATTACATATTATTGTTATTATACTAACAAATAAAACATGGTAGCCCAGTGGTGAAGCGCGCATAGTATGAGTGGGAGGACCTGGGTTCGATCCCAGGTCCCAGCATTTTGCCATTTTCTTAACATTTAACTGCAGGTTCTGTACGCTGCCTTTCCAAGAGTCTACCATGTATCCCTTTATCCAACCATTGGATTCATCATTGATCCAAATCCAACGCTTCATCTAGGAGGGACCATGGTGTACCATCAAGAAGCCTCCCCACTGGATCACGCGCTGACTGGGCCTTAATCATAATGGGCTTGGATTAATTCAACAGCACACCCCCCCAATTGCTTAAGCAGGCCAATCTCTAATCTTTTTTTATTTTACTTTATTTCTTATTTACTCAATTCTTTTTTTCTTTACAAAATAACAAAAAAAAATTTTATCAAATCAAAATCACAAAAAAAAAACATAAAAATCTTTTTTTCATAAAATAGTTATTTTCTTTAATTAATTAATTTAGTTCAAATTAGGTTAATTTAATTCCTTTTCATAATTAAAACTAATTAGAAATTAGGGTTGTAAATAATTAATTTTTCTCCAAAAATAACCAAATTACCTTTTTAATTAGATTTTAGGTCTCTTAATTAATTCTTCGCGTTTAATTCGTTGCGCGTACTTTAATTACCTTTTGATTATTATTTATGTAACTGTTTCGAGGTTGTAATAGATTTTAATTAGGGTTTTTAATTTCCGCATTTTGTTTTCAGTTAAATAATTATGTATCTGTGAAAGCCATGTAATAGTTAGGATTTCTATTTCCGCGCTTTAAATTTCTGCAATTATTAATTGTTAGATGTATGCTAATAGGATTGTATGGCAAGAATATTTGAAAATTAAAAATGGTAGATAACCTAAATGTGCAAAGACAAATTAACTGAAAAAATTCACTCGCACATGCTCACTCTTAGGGTTTACCCCACTTCGGTTGCTTTCGGTTAAGCGGTCATGAAGTATAGGGTTTGTTAGTGGTCGCCCTCTAGCCCCGAAAGATCTCAAATGACCAATACAGATGTTGCCTCAGAAACAGATCTTTAAGGCTTTAGGATGATTACTAACACCTCCTAACATTGCTTTTGTGACCGTATCTGTCCCTTCGAACGTCCCTTAAAACTCCAACGACGGTGCTACCTATTCCTTAATAATGGGATAGCACTGTCTAAAGGAAAATGAACAGTCTTTTTCGAGTAGGTAGATTAACTTTTAAGTACTTGCTCAAACAAATAAACTTTTCACACCAACACCTTTCAAAATAATTTTCAAAACAACTTCGTTACATCCTTGAGGACTGATACAAGGGTTATCACGAAGTAAAACTTTTTCAAAACAAGCACACACAAGCAATTTTAAAAATGAGCAAGTACCTAAGAGCCCATGGAAATCCATGGAGAGAAAGGGTGCTAACACGTTCCCTTTCTATAATATACCCCCGTACTCAGAAATATTCTCGAAAAAGGTTTTTTCGGTTCTTTTTCCTTTTCCTTAGTTGGATTAAATAAAAGTCAGTGGCGTCTCTTGCTTACCGTGAAATTTTGCAAACAAAAAACGCAAAATGCAAACCAGTATTAACAGGCAGTTCTGTCACTGTATCACAATAGTTTTCTCAGTTAATTCAGAGGCGCATGTAGTCGCAATCTTCCGTTCGCACATAATGAATGGCCTTAAAGACGTCCTTCCAAATCAGAAGACGATGATGGTTCCGCATAATCGTCAAGACAGGAAGTCATTATCTCTCCATATAAAATCTCACTAAATCAAAACCTATGAAGGAGACTTAAGAAAAAACACTAGGGCATCCCGCTGACTGTAATCACAAAAAGAAACAGTTCAGGAAAAAGACAGGGATAGTAAAATAAAAAAGAAAGAGGTCCTACAAATCCTCGACAAAAAAGATGATTGTCTATTCAAAATAAATTGTCAGTATTCGAACCATCACCGGAACATCAAGGATAATATTCCAGAACTCAACTGGGATTCTAAACGCGCAATTAACTGAGCATAGGACTGAAGGACATCACAAAGAACGGGTGGGTACGAATAAAATTTGAGCCTTTATCCTTTGTTTCTTGAACCGTGAACCAGGCCACGTTATAACTCTTAAAAGTCCTAGCTGAAGCATGGGTTAGTTCGAAAACATATTGTTCAAAAGGTATCCTGACTTCTGTAAGGTTTGCTAGAAATCCTGAGTTGACATCACACTCTTACAAAATTTGTTTGTTTTACTAAAAAATGATTTTTCAAACTACAAGATATACATAAGCTTTTCATTCTTAAAATACCATTGTTTTCATATGACTATTTGTTCAACACCAGAGAAATTCACACGACGGATATTCGATGAACAAAAATCTTCTCAGTGGACAGAATCACCTTAAGTGGAAAAACACTTCCAACCAAGGGGCACGACGTGATCATTGCCCATCATCTGGGGCAGTCAAGTCAAGATTCAAGGAATCTTTCAAAGATGCCAAATAGCCAGGGGAATACCTCCATCTGAATCACTTGGAGCATTAGACATGGATTCCAGCAACGAATCATGTACGATCAAACAAACATCTTCTAGAAGTATGGCAACACTTACTACTATGGACAGTGACAATTATCCGTACCTGGTGAACATGGACATAGTCGAAAAATACTACGCATGAACAAAGACCCTCTAGGTTTACTGGCCTAGGAAAAAAAGGGCATCCCAGCGAACAAAAAGGGTTAGGGCAAAAATTAGGGATAAAAACAAAAAATATGTACACCCGGCAATTCAAAAACCTGAAAAGGCGGCTTGAGCAAAAAAGGGTATCCCGGTGGACTAAAAATCTGAAAAGACAGTCCAGGCAAAAGTTAGGGATTAAAGCGTACGACTACGTTCTGTCATCTCGTCACTTATCTAATCAGTAGAAGGCTTATTACCCTGATCTACATTCACCAAGGACTCCAAGAGTCGGGATAATAGTCAAACCATCTACAAAGTCCCTGGTTGATATTTTCTACAACAGGTATCGAGACAGGGGCATTCTACTACAAGGTCACTGCCATACTCTCAGCTTACAACCTAGTGAAGCCAGCTGTTCTCATACCCTCGGTAGAGAAAAATCTCCAAATTATTGTTCAACGAAAAGTCCCCAATGAGGTCGCCAAGCTTCTCAAGATTCCCCAAGCGGATTACAGAGTTTCCCTTCCCTAATAGAAAAATTCTGAATAAAGCAGATTCTCATCTAGAAACGGTTCAGGTACGATCCAAGGACAAATGTCATCCTGACACTTATTCAGATTATCCTCTAGCAACAATTTAGGTACTTTCTCCAGCAGGTATAGGGGCAGAGATAGTTTTTAAACAAGGTCACCATTACATGCGACCCCGTGACATCTACACTTCCCATATAGTAGAGGTAACCAAAGCTTTGACACCGACTTCTCCATACAGGAGTTACTTTCCCCAGCAAAGTTTCTTCAGAAAGCCGATGTCTATATTCCCCAACCGAATTTTATAATCGTAAGCGGTTCATAAAGTTTTCTACCGAGCAGAGTTTATTTCTCTGAATACAGAAGCTCAATCCCCAACAGAGTTTATTCCTCCAGCTATGGAAGTTCATCCCCTAGCGGAGTTTATTTCTATGAATCGGCAAAATCTTCCAGAAAAGCATCTCCTCTCTCAAACAGAATTATTCCCCCACAGAGTTATTCTTAAGCAGAGTCTCCCCCACGGCAGAATATTCACAAACAGAAAGGAAATCCATGACATAGTCATCTCCGTTCACCATCTCCAGCGGAAGTAGAAAAACCACTTTTTCTACAACAGTTAGGAATTCAATTTCCATTACTCTCCAGCAGCAGTCAGGGATTTATTTTCCCAGACTCGGATATGTCATAATAGCATTTATTGTTCATACATCATGGCGTGCGTATACATATTGCATACAGCATAATCTCATTTATTTTGAAAACATTATCACACAATGCATTTCATGCATCGCATATAATTAATCATGTACCTTTTCAAGAAAGATGGTTATCATCAACAATTCAACAAGTCCAAGATTAAATCCATGAAGCTATACATGTTATATCTACATACAACTAATGGAAAATCAGTTCCCGAAACCAAACACGTCAACTAATCTACGTAATCAAATGAAGCAGCCCTACTATCCAGGCCTTCATTTCGAAGTAACCCTACTATCTAGGTTCTTTCTTACAGCCCTACTATCTAGGCTTTCATTTTGAAGTAACCCTACTATCCAGGTTCCTTCTCATAGCCCTACTATCCAGGCTTTCACTTCCGAAGTAACCCTACTATCGAGGTTCCTTCTCATAGCCCTACCATCCAAGCTTTCATTTTGATGTAACCCTACTATCCAGGTTCCTTCTCACAACCCTACTATCCAGGCTTTCATTCCGAAGTAACCCTACTATCCAGGTTCCTTCTCATAGCCCTACCATCCAGGCTTTCATTTCTAAGTAACCCTACTATTCAGGTTCCTTCTTACAGCCCTACCATCCAGGCTTTCATTTTGAAGTAACCCTACTACCCAGGTTCCTTCTCACAGGCCTACCATCCAGGCTTTCATTTTAAAGTAACCCTACTATCCAGTTTCCTTCTCATAGCCCTATTATCCAGGCTTTCATTTCGAAGTAACCCTACTATCCAGGTTCCTTCTCACAACCCTACTATCAAGGCTTTCATTTTGAAGTAACCCTACTATCCAGGTTCCTTCTCACAGCCCTACTATCCAGGCTTTCATTTCGAAGTAACCCTACTATCCAGGTTCCTTCTTACAGCCCTATTATCCAGGCTTTCATTTCGAAGTAACCCTACTATCCAGGTTCCTTCTCACAACCCTACTATCCAGGCTTTCATTTCAAAGTAACCCTACTATCCAGGTTCCTTCTCATAGCCCTACTTTCCAGGCGTTCATTTTGAAGTAACCCTACTATCCAGGATCCTTCTCATAGCCCTATTATCCAGGCGTTCATTTCGAAGTAACCCTACTATCCAGGTTCCTTCTCATAGCCCTACTATCTAGGCTTTCATTTCGAAGTAACCCTACTATCTAGGTTCCTTCTTATAGCCCTACTATCCAGGCTTTCATTTCGAAGTAACCCTACTACCCAGGTTCCTTCTCATAGCGCTACTATCCAGGCTTTCATTTTGAAGTAACCCTACGACACATGTTCCTTCTCACAGCCCTACTATCTAGGCTTTCATTCTGAAGTAACCCTACTATATAGGTTACTTCTTATAGCCCTACTACCCAGGCTCTCATTTCGAAGTAACCCTACTACCTAGGTTCCTTCTTATAGCCCTACTATCCAAGCTTTCATTTCGAAGTAACCCTACTATCCAGATTCCTTCTCATAGCCCTACTATCCAAGCTTTCATTTCGAACTAACCATACTATCCAGGTTCCTTCTCATAGCCCTACTATCCAGGATTTCATTTCAAAGTTACCCTACTATCCAGGTTCCTTCTCATACCCCTACTATCCAGGCTTTTATTTCGAAGTAATCCTACTATTCAAGTTCCTTCTCATAGCCCTACTATCCAGGCTTTCATTTCGAAGTAACCCTACTACCTAGGTTCTTTCTCATAGCCCTACTACCCAGGCTTTTATTTCGAAGTAACCCTACTACCCAGGTTTCTTCTCATAGCCCTACTACCCATGCTTTTATTTCGAAGTAACCCTACTACCCAGGTTCCTTCTCACAGCCCTACTGCCCAGGCTTTATTCCGAAGTAACCCTACTATCCAGGTTCCTTCTCATAGCCCTACTACCCAGGCTTTTATTTCGAAGTAACCCTACTACACAGGTTCCTTCTCATAGCCCTACTACCCAGGCTTTTATTTCAAAGTAACCCTACTACCCAGGTTCCTTCTCATAGCCCTACTATACAGACTCCTTTTTATGAATCACCTGACACAGTTTTGCATGGAATTGTCTCGAGAAAGCCCTATACAAGCTCCTTCTCTTTTATCTCTGGACAACAGTTTACAACACTATAAAACCTGGACTCGACCAGATACGTTTGATTTCACATTTCCCCAGTAAGTCATTGTGAAGCCTGGAATATGATCAGATAGCAGTCAGCCTTATCATCCTCAACCAGCCACTGTAAAGCCTAAATCCTGGCCAGATAGCAGTGCACTTTCGTCTCTTCAATCAAGAGATGACTCCCTAGTAGAGTAACGAACAACTAAAGCTCCTAAACTCTATTCCCCAAGACAGAGATCAACATTCCTCAGCAAAGTCCTCCCTAACAACAGGAACAAGAATTCCCACAAAGGAATATCTCACAAAATCATCATTATTCTAGATGACATCTTTAAGCCCATCTCCGATGACTCTCCTTCACATTCTCAAGATGGCATCTTTAAGCCCAATTCCGACAATCTTCCACCATCTTCTCCAAATGGCATCTGTAAGCCTGTTCCCGATATTATCTACACAGTCAAGTATCTTTCAGACGAGTGAAAATTTTTGAGCATTCTAGTGTTCAATCATCTTCCACCTTCAGATCACGAAAGGCAGACTTGTCAATCTAAATCTTCAGGTTTAAGAAGATTGAACAGGGGCAGCTGTTGTACACCAAAATTTACCCTATTTATTTCGACCTTTTTGGCTTACATTTCATTATTATGCATATCATTAGTTTTATGGTTATGTAATCAAGGTACATTTACCAAGCATCTTCAGGTTACAAGTAACGTTTATTTCGTCAATGGATGTTCTCAGAGTATTTTTCATGCTGAAGATCGGTTCACCGTTTCGCAATGATTCGGAGTTCAAAGATTTACGAGTCCAACCCGGCACGTCATACTCAAGTGTTCTTTCTCCAAGATGCCCCTGATAACATATTCTCAAATTCAGGTTCATCTCGAGAGCCAATTCTTTAAAGAAGGTCTGCGAATGTGCGGTTTTTCTCGAAGAAATATGGTGAAAAAGTGTGCTGAAAGTGCATTTTTTACGCACTAAAAAATTCATAACTTGAAGATCGTGCGTCATTTTGAACCCGTTCTGGTGGCCAAAATTCCGTCTTGACGTCCTCTACGTTTCCACCTCTCACGGCTGGAAGCCAATTTCGATCAAAAGGTCTTCAAAAATGCGGATTTATCAAATATTTTCGTACAGAAAATTTGTGACAGAAGTTTATTTGCATCATGTTGAGAAAATCATAATTGTGTCGATTTTCATCGTATTGAGCTAGTTCCGGCGCCAAAATTTCACAAATTGATTTGGCTACGTTTTCACATGAGATATCGAGTTCGAAAGTGTGATACGGTGGGAGAACTGACTTGAAGGTTTTGCATTTGATCGCAAATGTTGCGGTTAACAAGAGTCGCCACCGACTTTTCTTTTATCCAAAAGGAAAGGTGAAAAACACAGGAAAAACCTTTGAGATTGTTTCTTGAGTTAGGGGGGTAGATTATGATAAGGGAATGTATTAGCACCCTTTTCATCCATGGTTTTCCATGGGCTCTTAGTTACTTACTAGATCACTTGCTTTTTGTTTGAAATTGTGCTTGGTGTGGTTTTTTTGAAAGTATTTTGTAAAGAGACCATTGTTTAGGCAATCTTTGTAGTGATTCTTGTTTGTAAGAATGTATACAAAGATGTTTGATCTTTTGAAAATGTTTTCAATTTTGTAAGATGTTTGAAAGTGTAGGTGTTGTTTTGAAAATAGAAAGGATGTTTATTTGAAATTAAGCAAGTAATTAGGAACATTCTACCTACTCAAAAGTCTTTCTTATTCATTTTCCTTTTCCTTTGACATTGTTGTCTTACCATTGTTTTGGTAAGCAAACTTATCTTTGGATGTAAATGGAACGGGTGTGGGTCATCGTATAACCATGATTAGCAATATCGCAAGGTATCTTAGCATTCCTTTTTTAGGGACTAAGATCATTTGAAAGGCAACTTAGATAACATCATCGAGAGACTATAATCTTGTATTTGCTTGTTTTTGCTAAGATACCTTACATGCATAATATGGCCATTTTGTAAAGGCAACCAACTGGATTTACCCTAGGGGTCCTTGTGTGCAAGTGTATTGTTTTCATGCTTGATTTTGTCTTGAATTAGGATTTTCTAAGTATTGGTTTTAGTATTTCCATACAAACCCTAATTACTAGCATGTTATATATAAAAGCGATAAATTGCGGAATTTAAAGTTACCACGGTATTACAACATTGGTGGGGAGGGGGTGTACAAATTGAATGGGGATTGCAAGAACTTTAAACCTAATTAGTCTATTACAACCATATTGAATTGGTATCAATGTACAAGGAATTTAAATGGATACAATGTACAAAATGAATAAATGTACAAAAATGAAAAATGTGAAGTAAATGGATATATGTTTGATTTTTTAGGAAAAAGGGATTTTGTCTTAATATAATTAATTTAAAGAAAAGTAATTAATAAAAAGTAAACCCTAATTTGCTAAGAAAAGATTTTTTAAGCAAAACCCTAAATCTATTAATAAAAATAAAAGAAATTAAGTTTTATAAGAAAAGTGTTTTTTGGTATTTTTTTTGTCTTGAAAATATTTATAGTATTATAAAATGTTTTTGGCCCTTTTTATATATTAAAATAAATATATTTTAATAGATGTAAAAGAAAAATAATATTAACCTAGTTTTAATTAAATCTACAAGGTAATTTGGAAAAATAAATAAATAAAGTATAGTTAATAAAAATATTTTTTTAAGAAAAATAAAATAAACTAAGTTAAAATGAAAATCTAATTTTTTATATATTTTTTATGATTTTTAATATTAGTAAAAAAAATAATTAAGAAAATAAATGAAATAAAAATAAACTGGGCCAGGGATGCAATTAGCCTACAGGGGGGGTTAGTAAGCAAAAAAACAAAATAAAACAGGCCCAAGAAGGCCCAACGCAAAGAAATATGAAAAATCCAAAAGGGTACCACTGGGGCTCGAACCCAGGTCCCAAAGGTTACAGCTGCGCGCTTCTACCACTGGGGTGGCTATACATCTGTTAACATAAGCAAAACAATAAATATACAAGTAAAAATGCGCCCTAATGACTTCACCTTCAACCTCCAGCCATACCAGCTGTAACTTGCTCATTTCTCATCAAAAATGAAAACTGTAAACATGAAACTTGTAGCAAGTTTTCTCACTGTTTCAGAAATGTAAAGCATTAAAACTATAGGTCAAAGATAAGCATGAATTTTAATGGCCCTAATCTGAACCCTAAAAATCTCAGAAATTTCAGTTTCAAAATTCTCTAACCTCAAGCAAAATTAATGGAAATTATGGACATGGTTAGCTTTAGGGAAATGATATCTACACATTTCATTCACAAATAAACTATTGATGATGCCTATATGAAGAGTTCAAAGTTAAGAAAACTTACCTCAAAACTGGAAATTGTGTTTTGAGTTTGAGCTTGTTTCAAGTGATGGTGATGATCAGGTTAGCTTCCTTGAGGTCCCAGGAAGCTAATGCAATGATTAGCTTGAGCAATGGATAACTGAAATGGTTTGGAGAAGTCAATGTGCAGAGCTCTGTTTTTGGAAATGGAGGATGGTGTTAATCGTGTTACAGTTCTATAACAAGGTTTGGGATCAACTCTATATGATGTTTAGAAACTTTAGAAACCAAAAGGCCAAGAAACGAATGTGTAGATTATGAGTTTCAAGTTTTTGGTCAGTTTGTGTAAAAATGGAAGTGTGAAGTGTGATTCTGAGTTCTAGGTGTTTTCAAGGCTTGAGAATTCGTGTGTTTATGTCAAAATGGTTTGTGTATGTATAAAAAAAGTGTTTGAGTGCATTGGCATGTCATAAGTACAAGTTCTTAACTTTTGGATAGGTTACTTGATTTTGAAGAAAAGAGGGAAACAAGTTTCAAGAAGAGGTAAAAGCATGGGATGGGTGATTGTAAGTGTTTGAAACTCATGAGTTATAGGACATGTTTGATCAGAAGAGAACAAGTGCAAGGCTCAAGAACAAGTTTTGTACAAAAAGTCACTTTATCAAAATGGCAATGTAACCTTTCTTCCAAAAATGGATAAAAAGCATGTCCATGCATTGAATGCCTGAAGTGAGGCCTCTAACAGCTGTGTAAACCATTAATTATGGAGTGCCTAACAAGTTTGAGGCCTTCAAAGTATTTTTTATGCAACATTGTTTGAATTTGAATTTTGTTCATCACTAAAATGACTTGTAATTAAAGTGATAAAACCCTAACTTCATCTCTTCGATTCTCCCTACTCAAGAATGATCTCAAGGATTTCTTGGACATTTTGGAAAGCTTGAAATGTGATCTAAAACTCATATTTGAATTGATTTTGAATATTCCCCTTGGAACTATATGAAAAAGTGCCATGAAGTTGGGTCAAAATCCTGACCAAATTAGGGCAAAATTTCACTAAGTGTTTAGTTTCATGACCACATGTTCATAAAATTATAACTTGAGATCCAAGAATTTTTGGAAGGAGTTGTGTAAAGCAAAGTTGTATATTTCATGGAGATATACAACTTTCATGTTGAAAGTTTCTCTTGAATCATCTTGCATCATGGTGAAAATTTTGCTCAAAGTTATGAAAAAACATGAAATTTCCAACACTTGGAAAAATTTCTAAGTTTAGAAATTTTGACTTTTCAAAATAAAATCTTGACTTTTTTATTTCTTGATGAATAAGTTTCATATTTTGACATGTTTTGATGAATTATGATCTTTGGCACTTGAATTTGACCAAAAAGTCAAAGTTTGACTTTTCAGTATACAATTGACTTTTGATCAGTTGACTGCAAAATTCATCTGTCAATCCAATGGACTTGTAATATTTTGAACCATGTCATTAGGTAAAAATGATGCAATTGGACTCTTGAGATCATTCCTTAAACCAATTGACCATTTGTTAGGTCAAAAATCAGAAATTGCCCTTTCCCGGTCAAAACCCTAATTTTGACCATTTTGCCCTTTTGGAGATTTGATCAAATTTCTTGAGGAGTTGTGGTCCAAACTTTATCAAATGATACATATGAGTTTAAAATGTTGATGTGGATAAAAAATTATGAAGTTTAACATTAAATTGGCCATAGTTAACTTTTTCCCCAATACAACTGATTTTTAGGTCAACTGCTCATTTGAATGATCAAGAATGTGATCCAAGGCTTGAAACTTGACATGAGTAATCTTGGGGGTCCATAATGATCCATGAAAGTCATATGGGGTATTAGAAGTTCAAAAATCCTTGTGCATACTCAAACCCTAATTTTGGTCATCAGTGCTTAAAGAGGTGTCTTGAGTTGATCAAACCCTAGTGCAGTCTTGAGCCCAAGAAGATCTTATGAGCAAATTCTTGATAAGTGAGAGGGAAAATTTTCGGGTACAAAATCTTCCCCTGTTCAATCTTCTTAAGCCTGAAGAGTTAGATTGGCTAGTTTTGCCATTCGTGACTCGAAGGTGGAAGATGATTGGACACTAGAGTGCCCATAAATTTGCACTCAGTGATGTGATGATTGTAGGAATGGGCTTAAAGGTTCCATTTGGAGAGATGATAGAAAGTTATTGGATATGGGATTGTAGATGCCATCCAGAAATGATTGTTGAACCGTATCTGTAAGTTGAAACTGAATGAGTATCAGAATAGCGTCCGTGTCTGGAGCGTATCTGAACTGTATCTGAATGAGTATCAGAATGACATCCGTGTCTGGAGCGTATCTGAACTGTATATGAGAGTTGACTCTGAATGATTATCAGAATGGCGTCCATGTATGGAGCGTATATGTACTGTATCTGAAAGCCGAGTCTGAATGAGTATCAGAATGGCGTCCGTGTCTGGAGCGTATTTGTACTGTATCTGAAGGTTGAATGAGTTTCAAAATGGTATCCGTGTTTGGAGCATATCTGTATTGTATCTGAAAACTTTGAAAATTGTTAATGGTAGCTGTTAACCTTATCCTGAAAAAGGTAAAATGTTAGCTAATATGCAAGGTTATGTTGTATGAAATGCATGGTATAATGCATTCGTGTTATCAATGTTTATGATATATGGATGAGATGTATGCGCATGTGAGCTAATCTGCTGTACTGTTGTTGGATTGGGAAAATAAATCTTTGACTGTTGCTGAGGATATGTAAGTCTTCATGTTTGTGAAGTTGAAGTATTTCCACTTAGAGAAATAAACTCTTGTTATAAGGGAAATGTCGTGTACTGTTTGTAAAATCCTGTTTGGGAAATCTTGAGAATTTGGACGACTTCTACTGGGGATTGATAACTGGAAACTTTGTTCCGCTAGGGATAAAACTGCACACAGCGGGTTTTTCTGGAAATAGCTTAGGGGGATTTCCCTACCTTTTAAAGCCATCAGTGATTGTCTTTCTATTTTGTTTATTTGTAAACAACAATTATATTCAAATGCATATGTTCAAAAATAAATCATTGGACATTTTTGTAAACAAAACACAAGAGAAAAAAAAATAGTTTGGCACTTTCAAAGAGATGGATATCTTTGTATTGACTTTGAGTAAGTATTTTTTGTACAACGAGACAAACATTCTAGTAAGAGAATGTTGTCGTAAAAAATGAAAATTTTGATACAAAGAAAAGATAACCATGTGCAATTATCCCATGGGGTTCCCATTCTACTATAGCCTTCGTATCTCTGAGCATCTTGTCTATTTGTTGCCTCGTCCTAAGATGATTGAATTGATCAGAACCTCTGAGTTTGTTAGTTGAAGCCAAAGGTTGTTCGTAAAGTGATCCAATGGGACATAGTCATACGCTTTAATTCCCTAACGTTTGCCTGGACCGCCCTTTCGGGTTTTCAATCCACCGAGATACCCTTTTTTGCCCAAGTCTCCCTTTCGGGTTTTCAACTTGCCGGGTGTACAATTTTTTTTTGTTTTATCCCTAATTTTTTCCCGAACCTTTTTGGTTCGCCGGGATGCCCTTGTTTTGCCTAGGTGTGTCAACCTAGTGGGTCTCTTATGCGTAGTATCTTTTGACTATGTCTGCGTTCGCAGGGTGCGACAGGTCACCGCCATCCATGGTGGTCAAGATCATCGCTCCACCAGAGAATATATGTTTGATTACAAATGGTCCTTCATATGTAGGAGTCCATTTGCCCCTGGGATCACCTTGCGGCAGTATGATACGTTTGATCACCAGATCCCCAACTTGATACACTTGGCATCTTACCTTTTTGTTGAAAGCCTTGATCATCAGTTTTTGATACATTTGACCATGGCAGACAACAATAAACCTTTTTTCATCAATCAAGTTTAGTTGATCAAGTCGAGTCTGGATCCAATCTTCTTCATTCAGCCCTGCATCCTTCATAATTCTCAAAGAGGGGATATGTACCTCAATGGGCAAGAAAACCTCCATGCCGTAAACTAGAGAGTAGGGTGTTGCCCCGGTTGATGTGCGGGCTGTGGTATGGTACCCGTAGAGAGCGAATGGTAGCATCGCATGCCAATCTTTGTATGTGACTGTCATTTTTTGTATGATCTTTTTAATGTTCTTATTCGCGGCTTCGACAACACCATTCATCTTCGTCCGGTAAGGGGAAGAATTGTGATGCTGGATCTTGAATTACTCGCACAAGGCGGTGATCATAGTATTGTTCAAGTTCGTACGATTGTTTGTAATGATCCTCTCTAGGATACCGTAAAGACATATGAGATTCTGCTTGATGAACCGGGCGACAACATTCTTGGTAACGAAAGAGAAAGAAGCTGCCTCCACCCACTTTGTAAAATAGTCGATGGCCACTAAGATGAAGCGGTATCCATTAAAGGTTGTTGACTTGATTTCCCCAATCATATCAATCCACCACATAGCAAAGGGCCACGGATCCGTCAAGACATTCAGAGGAACCAGAGGTACGTGCACCTTATCAGTATAGATCTGACACTTTTGGCAGGTTCTAGAGTGTTGATAGCAATCTGCTTCCATGGTAGACCAGTAATAGCCTGCCCGTAGGATTTTATTTGCCATTGTATGCCCACTGGAATGGGTGCCAAAAGTGCCTTCATGTAATTCAGCCATGATCCTTTCAGTTTCAACCTTGTCTCTGAACCGAAGTAACATAGAGTCATGGTTGCGTTTGTAAAGAATGCCATTACTAGGGAATAATTTAGCAGAGAACATCCTTAATAACTTCTTGTCGTTTACTGAAGCTCCTTCTGGATATTCTTGGGTTTCGAGATACCTCTTGACTTCGTGAAACCAAGGCTGGTCCACTACTTCTTCGGTATTAATCTCGTGACAGTGTGCTGGTTCATCCCTTCGTTCAATGGTGATATGGGGAGCCTCGTTATCCCATTTAAGTTTAAACATAGATGACATTGTGGCTAGTGCGTCTGCTAGCTAATTTTCTTCTCGCGGGAAGTGCTCAAAGGTAATCTTCTCAAAATGTGGGAGCAATGTCAAAACATGTTCTTTGTAAGGGATAAGTTTAGGGTGTTTGGTGTCCCATTCCCCTTTGATCTGGATGATAACCAAAGCTGGATCTCTGAATACATTCAAAGATTTGATCCCCAAGTTTATGGCAGCTTTGAGACCAAAGATGCACGCTTCGTATTCCGCCATGTTATTTGTACAATTGAAGAAGAGTCTTGCCGTAAAGGGAGTGTGACATCCTTTCGGAGATATGAGTACAACACCAATACCATTGTCGAGTGTGTTAGATGCCCCATCAAAAACCAGGGTTCATCTAGATCCTTGTTCAGGTCTGTCACATGGCCTGAATTCTTCACAGTTGTTTACCATCATGATGTCTTCATCTGGGAATTCGAACTTCATGGACTGGTAGTCTTCTACAGCTTGGTGAGCAAGGTGATCAGCTAGTACACTTCCCTTTATTGCTTTCTGGGTAGTGTACTGTATGTCATATTCTGTCAGGATCATCTGCCATCTCGCTATTCTCTCAGAGAGTGCAGGTTTCTTGAAGATGTATTTTATTGGATCCCTTTTAGATATCAACAAGGTAATATGGGTTAGAATATACTGTCTTAGCCGCCGAGCAGCCCATGCCAGAGCGCAGCAAGTTTTCTCGAGCACTGAATATCTTGTTTCACAGTTGGTAAACTTTTTTCTCAGGTAATAAATAGTGTGCTCTTTTCGGCCAGACTCATCATGCTGCCCCAACACACACCCCATCGAATTTTCCAAAATAGTCAGATACATGATCAATGGTCCTCCCTCGACTGGTGGCATCAAAACAGGAGGCTCTTGCAGATACTCTTTTATCTTGTCGAAAGCAAATTGGCATTCATCATTCCATTTGACTACTTGATCTTTCTTCAGTAGTTTGAAGATTGGTTCACAAGTAGCTGTTAGGTGAGAAATGAATCTGGAAATGTAGTTCAAACGTCCCAAGAATCCTCTGACTTCCTTCTCAGTACGAGGAGCAGGCATCTCTTGTATCGCTTTTACCTTGGCGGGATCTACTTCAATACCTTTATTGCTGACAACAAAGCCTAGGAGCTTACCAGACCTTACTCCAAACGTACATTTATTTGGGTTCAACCTCAGTTTGTACTTCTTTAGTCTCTCAAATAGTTTCTATAAATGATCAAGATGCTCTTCTTCTATTTGAGATCTAGCTATCATTTCATCCACATAGACCTCTATTTCGTGATGTATCATATCGTGAAATAGAGATGCCATGGCACGCTGATAGGTTACCCCAGCATTCTTCAGTCCGAACGGCATAACCTTGTAGCAGAATGTCCCCCATTGTGTGACAAAGTTTGTCTTCTCCATGTCCTCGGGTGCCATTTTGATTTGGTTGTAACATGAGAAACCGTCCATGAAGGAAAACACTTTGTGTTGTGTTGTATTGTCAACTAGGATGACAATATGGGGAAGTGGGAAATCATCCTTAGGGATTACCCTATTCAAATCTCTATAGTCCACACACATTCGTGCTTTTCTGTCCTTTTTGGGTATGGGAACAACATTGGCAACCCATTACGGATAAGAGGTGACGACCAAGAATCCAGCGTTGAATTGTTTCATGACTTCCGCTTTAATCTTCTCTGACATTTCAGGTCACATACGAAAGACCTTTTGCTTTACCGGTGGACAATCCTCGCTGGTAGGTAGACGATGTACCACGATATCTGCATCAAGTCCTGGCATGTCTTCATACGACCAGGCAAAGACCTCGACATAATCGTGTAGCAACTGAATCAGACACTCCTTGACACTTGGTTCTAGATTGGCACCCACCTTGACTTCCTTTTTGTCTTCTTCGGTACCTAGGTTGATTGTATCCACTGGTTCCTCATGGGGCTGAATGGTTCTCTCTTCTTGTTGTAGTAATCTGGCAAGTTCTCCTGGTACTTCACAATCTTCCTCACCTTCGTCTTTGGCTTGGTAGATTAGATTTTCAGAGTCACAAAAGGCCATAGCATAACCGTTATCCATGGGATCCCGAATGGATGTAGATCGGCATTGTGAGTGTGAGTGTGTGTAAGGGTATAACCATCTTTGAAAGAAATGAAAATGTAAAAAATAAAAACAATAAGTACAAAGTTTGTATGCAAAAATGTCCATGATTCATTGATGTCATATGGAAATGAGATAATAACCCTTACAAATGGACCATTTTGCCTCGGGTAAGACACAAGGTTTTAAGAGTCTGAATTGTTTTAATATTACAGATCCAACAAAATGTAAAGACAAATTAATGTGGGATAAAAGTGATCGGGACGAAATCTCTAGCCTCCCAGTTGCTGAGTCCTCCGCTGACAGTTGGGAAAATCCAATCCTCCGGGTTGTAGCCGTCTTCATCATATTCCACCGCATTGACTTCGCGATTGCTGATCTTCAAGGGCAGTCCTCCGGCACGAGCGCGGCGTACAACCTTCTGGGCACCTGAAGTGAAACACAGGCCAAACTTGTCAGATTTGTATGGGATATCTAGGAGTTGTCCCCAAATAGTGCACCCACCTTCTTCTATCACTGCCTTGGTATCCTTTAAAGATGACATCCTGAGTGGAGGCCTTGTGATCTTGGGAACTTGAGACACAGCCTTGGTCACTGCCACATCTTGTGGAACTTCTTCAAAGTGCTGGAATGTAGTTTCAATAAATTCACCCTCTAACTCCACATATCCGAAGGAATTGAGATGGCTGATCATATACTCTTCTTCTCCATGAACGGTGATGATCTTCCCTTGAATCAGATATTTCAGCATTTGGTGCAACATAGAAGTAACAGCGCCAGCATTGTGAATCCACGGTCGGCCTAGCAAGCAGGAATATGAAGGGCGAATATCCATTAAATAAAAAGTTAAATCAAATGTTTGGGTTCCAACCTTTATGGGGATATCCACTTCCCCATGCACCATCCTTTTTGAGCCGTCAAAGGCTCTCACTACTATGTTTCTTGGTTTCAATGTCAATCCCTCACAGTCAAGCCTATCAAGAGCCTTTTTAGGCAATACATTCAGAGATGAGCCAGTGTCCACCAAGACATGATCCAAGGTTGTGCCCCTGTATTCTACTGAGACATGTAATTCCTCATTATGCTTCCTCCCTCTTGGCGTTAAATCAGAATCTGAAAAACCTAAACCATTATCTGCAATCAAGCTGGCTACGCAGTCTTGGAACTGATCGACAGATGTTTCTTGGGGTACATGGGCAGCTTTCAGGAATTTTACCAAGGCCTTTGCATGCGCCACGGAACATAGTAGTAAAGCCGGAATGGAAATTTTAGATGGAGTTTACCCCAGTTGCTCAACTACATTGTAGTCGCTTCTTTTTATGATCTTTAGAATTTCCTCTATCTCTTTCTGGGAGGTCTCGGGGATAGCCAATGATTGTTCCTTCGTCCAGATAGGCTCAATCAAAATACTTTTACCTCGAGTCTCGATTGACTCGGCAGCAGGAATGTCAGTAGGAGTGATAACAGGGGTTGTATCAGCTTTGTCAGTTGGAGTATTAGTAGAGATGATTGTAGGACTGGGAACAGCCTTTGGAGGAGCAACAATAACATGAATGATTACGGGTCCAGAAATAACCTTTGGGTGAGCAATTTCTGGAGAGAATATCCTTCCGCTTCGGGTAATCTTGCTAGTGCCTGCAATATTACTGATATCGGAGTCAACTTTCTCAAAACTTGAATCTTTGGCAGCTGACTAATCTTGCTTAATACCGTGGTAGTAGACATCCCCTCCATAATTCCATGGTACGGTTTTGTCTGACGAATACGGGACTGGTCCAGGCATTATAATTATCAAAGGAGCTACTTTTGGAACTGATGTAATTCTAACTGGTATTTTGGTGGAGACCCTGGAAGAATTGGCGTAAATGGTAACGATGGAAACATCATTATAAGAAATAGTTGGAACAGAAGTCTTTTCGAACAAAATTTCCTTGTTATCTATTAGGTACTAAACTCCTGCTTTCAACAAAGGACAACTGATTGGTGAGGACAAACAAAAATGACAGCTTTCATCACAGCCCGGGAATACACCGGCAATCAACAAGTTCTTTTTGATAGTCAGGAGTGGGGTCACAAGCTCATTAAATGAAGTAACAAACATATCTTCCTCAATGTCGTTGGCATTATGGCCGTGTTTGGGCATAGGGTCAGAAATAACATTGGGCTTTTCTGGCGCGTCGAATTCAATCTCTTTAGCTTCAAGGAGGTCTTGTACTTTGTTCTTTAGAGCCCAATAGTTGTTAATGTCATGGTCGGGACTTCCAGAGTGGTAAGCACAACGA
This sequence comes from Vicia faba, assembly GCA_948472305.1. Taxonomy (NCBI): domain Eukaryota; kingdom Viridiplantae; phylum Streptophyta; class Magnoliopsida; order Fabales; family Fabaceae; genus Vicia; species Vicia faba. The sequence goes on along the minus strand of OX451741.1, from coordinate 1,065,756,589 downwards.
GCATTAGGATGATAGTGAGGAGAGGTTGTGTTAGGGTTCTTTGGAGCTTCTTTCAAGTTCACTAGATTGGATCTTAACAAATGTGGCAATACTTGATATAGTGTCATATTAATTCAGGTGAATTGTCTGACTGGTCTTTCCATTCTTGGTTGGTTGTTTCTTTGCTGATCAGGCGCATGTTTAAGAATCATAACAACCCCCACCATCGGATGGCGTTCGACCCTATCTTGA